>JAHWDG010000001.1:52500-1252500 GCA_023158955.1 Sungouiella xylosa | reverse complement strand
TCTCAAATCTAGAGGTCAGGAGCAACTTCAGGGATATATTCTTAGAGAATCGTATTGGATCGTTTTCGCTCCGGCATTCTGGATTTAAGCTGTGTAATATGGGCGGTCCTGGGGTGGCGTTTTTTGAGAAGTGACCAGATTTCTGACCCAAAACAGTTCCCGCCTCAATAAATGCATCTCCCTGTAATTCATAGTATTGGGGTATTCTGTCAGCTAAACATTTAAATGGTCGACAGTTTTTAATTCCTAGCGACCTCCTCAATATCACTTCGCCTTTGTGGACTCCCCGCCGCACCCCTCACTCGCACAGAAGGCGCCCCTATAAATACTGCCGGATGTCCCAAAAAAAAACTGGGGCCAGTGAGCAAATCACTTGGCCCCCATCGCTAAGTTCGATGTTCCGATAGTGCATATTCTAGTTGCTGAGTGGAAGGGAGCTCACGAATGGAGGCACAGTATATCGCAACGGCTGACTTAGCTTCCGCAAACTTTTTTTTCAAACATGTCGATTGTAGCTATATATGTGGTATATGCTACATGTGGAGCTTGAGTATTATGTGAGCTTTGCGAGTTGTTTTGCATTCACTGATGGAATCTCACTTTCCATCTGTGCTTTAGGGCCCGTTTGTCGATATGGGAAAACTCTCTCGACGGTTCCATGCTCACAACACGTTTTGCTCTCTTACCAAAGAAGCGGTGTTCTATGTAGAATCAGCCGCATATCGCCAACATTGGTTGGTGATAGATCCTGTCCGAGCAGGTATCAATTGTTCCCTTGGAAAGGGAAAATTACGGACAACACGCGTTACCAAGGTAGATGTTGATGTCGTCTGCGAATGCGTGGTAACGCATATTTTCAAGGGTATAGTCCTGGAGCATAAGTGGAATCCCCTCAAGCCGACATTGTAGTCGGTAGAGGTGGGGATCAAGGGCCAAATTGAATAGAATTGGGGATATTGGATTGCCTTGTCGAACTCCACTGGACAGCGGGAAAGCTCTGCCAGTGTGGTTGTTAAGCTGAACTCTTCCTTGTTGCCTGGAGGTAACCAGCATGAGGAAATTGAGCATCAGTGGACCAAAGAGTCCTCGCCTATGTTTTTTTTTCAAAGATCACGTATATTGTAGAATCTACAATTTTATTGCGTGGACAATCTTGGATGCGCTGCCATCATATGCCGGAGCTCTCACTCATCCAGCTAGGCACTTAGTCCGCCCCCCGGTTTGGAAAACTCCACCGGTGGGCGAACGTGATCACATCACATTGGCTCTGCCCAGGCAACCTCGGCTAGCGAGCAAGAGCTGCGCTCATCTCGCTAGGTAACAAAGGGACCAACGGTCTATCAGGCCCGAGCGCCGTCCACCGTCGGGCGTATTCTCGTTTGACAATCTGAAGGAAACGGTCCAACTTGCGGTAGACACGGGCGTCTGCCGGAAGAGGGGCCATCATAGAGTCAAGAGCCATAGGCCCGGGAATCCCGAGGGAAGTCCACCAGGAGGTGGTACAGACGCAGGTCTGATAGACATGCGTCAAGAGCTGAGCTCTGGTTTCTGCCAACGAAAGGCCTGCCGTAGGCAAAACCTCCAAGCATAGAAGGCACAGGGATGGTGCACCCCTCCGAACTGGATGTGGCCAGGGCCCCTGAGAGCCGAGGTTGAATCTGTGGAGGGCTTCTAGGGGATGACCCCGCTTCCACTCGAGGGGGTAGAGGTCTTTCCAGAAGTTCTTCCATCGCCCATAAGGCAAGGGATGGGCACTCAGGAGTGTCCTGGGCCTGATCGTCAGGTCTTGCAGATGGCGCTTACGGCTGAGCGAGGCAAAGGCCCCTGGCTGGAGCCAGAGTGCTTCGCGGTGCTCGAGCTGTGGCTGGAGCTCAGCAGTGGATGCCAAGATGGCTGGCCATGGCGTACGGACGGGTTGCGTGCCGGCACGCGGAACTGAAGCGGGAGTGAGCCGCTCAGGAATGCGTGAGGGAGCAAGGTCGTCCCAAGCCATGAGATAAGCAACTTCCGCCGCGCTGAACGTGAGCTGAAGAGCATTAGTGCGCATGGGTTGCGTAAAGAGAAAGTCCACCCAGTTGTAGCGTGCGGCGACCAGCGAGTGAACCGCTACTCCCGGCCGTGCTAGGCAGGCCATGTGGAAGGAGATCTTGACGCGCATATATCGAGAGTACCAGGACTGGTGCTCAGCAAGCACGTGGTAGATGACTTTAGCGCGGTGGCCCTTAAGTTGGAGGCTTGTTTCAATTAGTCCGAAGCCACCCTTATGGGGCCGGTTGTAGAGGTTTTTAACTGAGATGCCGCGAAACATATGGCTGATCAGTGTCTCCACGCGCTTGAGTTGTCGGTCATTCATCGGGGTGTGCAAGTCTCTGAACGGGAGCTTGGAGTGAACATAAATGTTCGTCCCCTTCGCCCGGGCGCAGATGTCAAGCAGTTGGTAGCCTTCTTGCCGAGCAAGGAAGGGGAGTCGTGCAATGAACGGCTCCCAGTCAACCCCGCTGAGAGGGATACCGAGGTACTTGGTCAGGGCGAAGCGATAGAGGCCGGTGCCGTCCACGACCCAAAGCTGCTCCCGTGTGAAGGGAAGGGCCTGATGGGATCTACTGGAGAAGTCGCTCAGAAAGCCATAGAGGGTGGACTTGCTGACACTGACTAAACTGTGGCTGGCAGACTCAAAGAGGGACAACTCCTTGGCTGTGGTCAGATAGTCGGACGCATCGTCTTGGATGCGCTGGTTGTTGAGTAAATACAAACATATTGCATATGTACTATTTTTGTTTTCAAAAGTTACGTAGTACTGCTCGCTTTTTCAAAGAGGGCGTGAAATACAAGAATTGTGGACGGAAACATGAGTTCGGAGATGCAATCTGGTTATGAGCTCTGGTCTCTACTTCAGTGGTCTCAACGTCGCATATTGTTACTTGGATTCGCCGGCCTAGTATAGTGGTTAGTACAGTTCGTTGTGGCCGAACAAACCCAGGTTCGATTCCTGGGACCGGCAATGTTTTTGGTCGATCTATCTATGCTGTTGTTTCGCTTCGATCAAACTTTTCATAGATTTGAGTTGTGGTTCGAGTCGTTTTTGTTCTCAACAGCTGCATGGAATGCAGCTTTTCCGTTAAGCACGCTTGTTCTCATCTGTCAAACACAGTGGGGTACGGTAATATCGTGGAAAGCAGATCATCTATTTCTTAATGCGCTTTGGTAGATCGCGCACAATGTTAATCATTCTGAAGTGGCTATGCATATTTCATATGGAGGCTAAATTTTTTTGATGGAAACATTTTTGATTTTTTGAGACTTCGGGGTTTTCAGTTGCATTGGTCAAAAGTGAGAAGTCCAAAAATTTGGGATCCTGAAAGTCATTCTTATTTAGAAATGGAGTCCTTATCAAACTGACCAATTTCCCTGGCTATCAAGATTTTGGCTTGGTCAGGGGGATACAAATTGGCAACACAGTTGTCTTCGCTCACAAATTTGTCGTGAACATTAAATATTGGGACAACCTATGTGGAGAGTAGCGACTTCACCCACACCATCGGCTCTTGACTTTACTAATGTTAATATTCCCCTGAAGCTGTTAGGGAGCTGAATTAAATACCAGCTCAATTGCTGAACATTCGGATGGTGTGTTGCGTAGAAGCAATCTTCGCTGTCGTCCACTAATACCGAAGATCCCAAAACTCTAGATTGAGATTACTGTGCAACTCGTATTGGACTCGCCACACCAGTCCCGCTGATTATTAAAATTTGCAAAAAAGCGAAAAAAGTCATTGTCTAATCCGCTGGACCCTATCTTGCTTAGCGCACTAATTAGGCTCACCCTCACCATTTCATTATTGGCCACACCGGCAACAAAATACATGCAAAATACACATAAACAACACCAAATGCCCTACCTGAATCCAAAACCCAACAGCAGATCTCTCCTCCGCCCTTATCAGACCGGTGGAATCCGAGGTCGTGCCCCTACCCACATACGCCCGAGTAATTAGATATCAATCTCCGACCTCACCTCTACCTCGAAGATGGCCAGCTACGTATGTGTCGACAATTACGCAATTCGTCAATATATTCCATTCCCTGTACTAACGCCAGTCGCCTTTGGTGATCGATAGCTCTCACTTGGGAGACTCCAAGAAGCTTATTCGGGAAAAGATCATTCCCTGGGAAGGATTGGCCCGTGCCGGTATCATCACCAACGACCAGGCCGACCTCATCAAGGTGTTGGAAACGCAGAATGCCGATGCCAAGCGCCAGACCATCTTGGGGTCGCAGGAATTGTACACCAAGACCATTTTGAACTTGTTGAGCAAGTTGGAGGTGAACTCGCGCGACGACGTCTTGAAAAGCGTTTTGGTGCTCATCAACGATATGTTGGTGGACTCGGAGGCCGCTCTGTTCACCGAATCGCTCTTGCTGTTATCGCAGATCGACGACTCGTTGCCCTACAGCCCATTTCTCAAGCACTTGGACAACAACGACCTGCTCATCAAAACGTTGAGCTTCTACAACGTCGCCATTTTGTTGACCCAGAGCGCCAAGGCCGGCTCCCTGGTGGACAAGGAGATCTTGATCCGGCTTTTTGACTTGGTTTGCTCCGACGCCTTTATTGGCAACGCCCAGGACGCCAACTTGCAGTCGATTGGCGTGCAGTTGTTGCAGGAGCTCGTGATCAACAAATCCTACCGCAAGGTGTTCCAGGAGCACAACTTGGTGTCGAACTTTGCCAGTGTCAACGAGTTGATCGACAAGCTGGCCAAGCAGCCCAACGTGACCAACTTGCAGCTCTTGTACAACGCGTTGATGTCGGTGTGGATTTTGTCCTTCAGCAGCGCCATCAACAAGGTGTTGGTGCACAACTACCCGCAGTTGGTGGGCAACTTGTTGGTGATTTCCAAGGACGGCATCAAGCTCAAGGTGGTGCGCGTTGCCGTGTCCACGTTGAAGAACTTTGTCAGTGTCACCACCTCCAACGCCGAGAAGTTCTCCGTGGTCAAGTTGGTGTTGTTCCAGGACGGCCTCAACATCATCAAGACCATCCAGACCCGCAAGTTCGCCTCCAACGGCTCCGACGAGGAGTTGTCCAACGACTTGGCCTACTTGAGCGACACCTTGAACGAGGTGGTCACTAGCAAGTTGACCTCCATGGACGAGTACTTGGTTGAGTTGGAGAACCCTAACTTGTTGAGCTGGGCGTCGCCCACGCACAAGTCGGCGTCGTTCTGGCAGGGAAACTCCCACACGTTCAAGGACAACAACTTTGCCTTGGTCAAGAAGATGTTGGCCATTTTGTCGTCCGAAGACGCCTCGGTCAGCGGGGTGTCCAAGGTCATTGTGTTGAACGACTTGCAGTACTTGATCCAGAACTTGGGCACCGACCTCATTTCGTTCATCAACGGCGAGAAGCACGGCCAGTACAAGTTGTTGATCATGAACTTTTTGGACAACAACGACGGCAACAACGAGTTGAAGTACGAGGCCTTGCGCACCATCCAGTACTTGGTGGGCCACGCTTAGACGTACTAGACGTTATTGGCAATACACCGCATGCGGCCCCAGTAGAAGGTTCACATTTCATGGGAATCGGTCTCTCCAGTGGACACAACTGGTCCGATAAAGCTACAGCGACTTTATAAGAACTAAGTTTATAAGATAAAAGAGAACAGAAAAAAAATGCAGGGTGTGGAAGTCGGATTTCAGGTTCATTCGTAGAGTTCAGACTGGCCCTAAATGCCCCAGTTTGAGCAGCTTCGACGGAAGCTCAAATTGTTGTAATTCATGTATAAAATCTAAGCATCTCAAGATCAATCCCAGTGCTTCCTATGGCAGGTTTCCTATTAGGGCATACGCACTGTACTGCGGCTGATCAAGATCGAGACGTTTCTGTTCAACAACAAAAAAAAAGGTGTCATCATCAGCAAAACATCGCCCTTGTGTATCATTCTCTCGCTTTCACAATATCCTCTTTTCTATAATTTCTCTGTTCTCATCAATCACCATCACCTACTGCACATCATACCAACTTCAACAAACACTGGAGACACGGCAGAATGTCCAAGCCAGATCGCGACAGCCTACAATTTCGAACCAATCGACTAAATACCTTCACCGAAGGCGTCCGAATAGGGAACTCGAAGACCGCCAAGCAATGGACTCTCACTCTGGTGGACACAAGCCAACTAGCTGATCTCGGCTTCTACTACTCTCCGACAAGAAAGTTTCCCGACCAGATCACGTGCTTCTGGTGTGGAAAGAAGGAGAAAAACCTCGAGGCTGTGCTGTCGGTCGCAGATTACCACTTGTCCAACAGTCCGCAATGCCCTTATGCATTGATCGCATCGAACTTGGGTAAGTTCGTCATGGATTCCGAAAAGGAGACGTTTTGGCAACGATTGACAGAACTGGGTACCGCGTCTGAGGCCATACTACATCCACACAGTATTGCGTCCACTCAACTACGACAGTCCACGTTCAAACTGTACTGGAAATACGACAAAAGACGCAGATGCAAGGTGACGAGCCGAGGACTTGCCAAAGCAGGTTTTTATTACTCTCCACTTGATTCAGGAAGCGATAGAGTGATTTGCATGTACTGCGACTGTCCACTAGAAGAGTGGGATCCGGCTGATGATCCAATGGAGGAACACAAGAACAACTCATTCACGTACTGCTACTTTCTCGAAACTATTCTGAAGGAGCTACCGAAGATCAAGAAGCCAGATCCGCCGGTCAAAAAGGCTGAAGAATCGATTGACTTCGAAGACAGCTCTCACGAGTCACCCATGAACCTGACCCTTCGAGGTCTCTCCTCTGCCACGCCGTCGCCGAAAGTGGTAAATGGACAGGTCACACCTGACTTCGACGCGTTTGACTTCTCTGTGGAAGACCTCGAAAACCACGATCTGGGGACCATTTTCAGCGGCAAGAAGTTTCAGGACACGAAAAACCCACGGAAATACCACCGGCGCACCGACATCGAGAAAGGACTGACAGCTCAAAAAAAGTTTCGGCCGGACAGTGGAATCTCCCTTGTTTTGGAGGTGAAAGAAGATGGGGAGGCGGAAGACGAGGACATGGAAGACGTAAACGAATTGCCTGTCCACGACGAAACCAGCTTCTCATACCACAATCACGACGCCTCCAAACTGAAGGAACTGGTGACTGAGCCGTCCAAGGACTTCTTTGACTCGTTCAGCCTGAGCCCCACGAAGAGCGAGGAAGTTTCTGAGTTCACCCCAAGCTTTTCCGGCGCCTCCCCAGAAGGGAAGGCCAAAAAGCGCAAAGTGGCAGAAGCTCCAGCTCCGGCAAAAAGAGCAAAATCACAGTTCAGCGATGACGACCTTGGCTTGAACCAGGCCCAGCTTGAGGAGATCTTGAATTCGCCTCGAAAAGGTCGAAAGATGAAGAAGCTCAAAGCAATTGAGGTTGTTCCGTCTTCTCCGGGCATCAACGACCTCTCCAATCAGAACATTGGAGACTATGAGGAGGGCAACATCAGCTTTATCGAGAAGAATATTCAGGCACAAGAGCCGAAGCAAGTCGTCCGTCGTGACTCAACGGCAGAAGAGAAGAAAGTTAGTGATTTAGCTGCACCAAAATCGAAGAAGAGAGGAAAGAAATCTTTGCAGCAACAGCTTGACGACATGATGATCGATGGCGCGGAGTCCATAGCAAAGTTAGTTCCTAGGAGGCGATCTCTCAGGATATCAAGCAACCGGAAAGATCTGGATTCGAAAATCGAAGAAGTGTCCGCTGCAATCGTGCCAGAGACCATTCCGGCAACCAGCACACCCACGAAAGACACAACAAGCACCGCCGAAGTACACGCTTCGGAGGTTAATAGCCCAAGCAAGGACTCAGAGGAGAAAGAGATCCATAATGCCGCTGAAACTCCGGCTGCTCCGCCCTCTGAGTCGACTCCTATCGAGGTTAAAGAAGTCCACAAGCAACAAAATCTGGCAACGGTGGAAGAGCGAGACAGCGAAGGCACCAAAAAAGATGACCAGGCAGACAATGACAGTATTCAGAGCGGCTCGGATACGAACTTTGATACCGCGAGTCAAAATGGGCAGGAACCGAAGGAAGAAAAGGAGGTGGTCGAAGCGACAGAACCTAAAAACACTTCGCACGATGGAATCGTTGATTCACTGTTGCCTCTCTCAGAATTTGTTCCTAGAGGCTCCCTGAAATTGGTTAGCGAAAGTGAGTCGGATGCTATGGATGATGTGCCTGACGAATTTCTGGATGACTTGCAGATCGATTCAGAAGCAGAACCAGAGGCTATCGACATAGGAGGCTTAGACGAAAAGGAAACCCACCAATCTGGGCTCGAGACTCCAGGAGACATGGAAGTCGAAAACGAGGTGGCGCCTCCACTGGAAGATTCCACTCTCAAGCAAGAACCAGCTCTTCCCGATGTTTCAGCTCAAGTTGACGTCCCCGCTCAAAACGATACTCCCACCCAAATTGATGCTCCAACTCAAGTTGATGCTCCGGCTCAAGTTGATGCTCCAACTCAAGTCGATGCTCCAACTCCAACTCCACTCGATGCTCCGACTCATATTGATGCACCTACTCAAAATGAGGGGCCCGCTCAAATCGTCGGGCCTACGCAAATTGATGAACCTAGTGAGATGTCTACGCAGAGTGTGTCTGATAACACTGCCAAGCTCGAAAAAGTTCCAGATGCAACTCAAAAAGTGAGTGAATCCTTCAACGTGGACATTGCAGAATCTCCTCTCGAAGGGGAAGTTGGCGCATCTGCTCCACAGATGGCAGCGGATGAGTTGTCCAATGGAAAGACGCTGCTACAAGATGAAGGCGAATTGAAGGACGAAGAAAAAACTAACGGGAAGATGAAAGTTTCCTTGGATGGCGCCACAGGTAACTTATTCGGCCATGGGGGACCGAAGAGAGTGGAGGGTGCGAACTCTGAAGAACCACGAGAAGATGCGATGGACGTCGACGATGCAATCGGGACGGATGCTCCAACGACAGAAATCGCAGAGGCTGAGGTTCATGAACCGGAAGTCAACACAGAAGGGGCAATTTCTGATGAGATCTTGAACGGCGATGATGAAATGAAACTGAAGATTGTTGACGAGACCGCTGCAGAGTCCAGCTACATTGAAGATGCCAGGTCTGAAATCAAGGATGTGGAGTTGTCTCCATCGTCGTACCATGAGTACGTGAAGGACCTCAAAGATATCGAGGACGAGTTTGCTGAGGACACACATACCGAAGCTGAATTGGGCTTACCTCCGTCTGTGATTCCCGACTCTGCGTCTGAATTGGCAGCCATTTCGAGCGACTACCCAGTCAAACTGAAATCGTCACAGGTTTCGGCCCCCACGGATAATGAATATGGTGATGGCGATGGTTCTGAATCTGGCCGCAATTCCAGAGATCTGCCTCCTGGTGCTGAAGGTTCGGAAGGGTTGAAAAATGGAGCGCCGGCTCTAAGCATTGCAATACTGGCAGGGGAAATGGAGGATTCCTCTTACATCCAGAAGTCCCCATCCCCGGTGTCGTACGCCCCACGGAAGTTTCCGATCTCGTCTCCGAGAAAGATCATGATGGCAAGCACTGATGATTTGGACGCTGGAGATGTGACGCTCAGCAGTTTGGATCGGCTTTCCTTCTCCAACATCGAGGCCAGTACGCCTCAGAACCAGAAAACCAAACCAAAAGAGCAGGCTACTAGCACCAAGCCGGTCAATGGAAAGTGGCCCAAGTCATCAGTTCCTGCTCAGAAGCCGGAGAAGCCCTCGCGTGTGAGTCTTGACAGCGTCGCTGCAGAGATCCAGACACTCCTGGACACGATCGAGTACTTGGCGGAGGTTTCGGCGACGCAGCGCGAGCTACACAACGATGCTGAAGGGCTTCTCACACAGTTTATTGCGGCCATGCCCGAGGAGGAGGAAAGCATGTCGATCGAGGAGTGGATGCAGCACAATGCCGAGACCTGCGGGCGGACCGTTCGGGATATATCCGAGCGGATCATTGCATCCTACGAGGAGGCTTTTGATGCGGTGATTGCGAAGGTGGAGCAGATGGAGACAGACTAATGGAACGACCGCCAAAAAAAAAAAAAAAGAAAGAGAGAAGAAGACTCCCGCAGACACCAGCTCGAATCAGAACCCCGGAAACCCAAACCCACGGGAAATGACCCTCGGATGTTGGGTAACCACTCAAAGCAGTGGGATCTCTAGATATTAGGCCTGCACACAGCGCGGCAGATAGAAGCGTTCACTGGGATCGTGCAGGGCAACCAAGCGAACAGCAGCTGATAGAGCCGTTCCTTGCCTAGTTTTGCTGCCACAGCACCCATCCAAACTGCACAAAACCGGCCTGCTGATCGTTTCGCCCCACCATGTCGTTCTGGCCGTTTTCGAATTCCTACAACAACAACAGCCACTTGCTGAAGTTCTTGGACCTGGTCCTGGACCTCGCCAATGTCACCGTCGATAGCTTGTTGGACGACCGCACGCTCCAGCAGGAGTTTATCGCAGAACTCAAGGCGCTTGCGCTGAAGGCCGGCAAGAAGAACGGCTTTGAGTTGGTGCAGCTGCTTCTGAGCGAGGGCCAGAACAAAAACGCAGCCAACATGAACTCCGACGCCGCCTCGGTGTCGTCGTCCAATAATGACGGCGGCTCGCTCTCGAAAAGCGCCCGCGACGCCAAACTTCTCGAACTTCTTCTCCAGCCGCACATTCTCAACGGCTTTTTGGACTACATCGTGCTCAGCGTCGACTTCTTCCACGATTTGGCGGACCGTCCGGAGACACTCAACCCGCCCAACTTCGAAGGCGACGACTTTGAGTCGAGGCACCGCCGGTTGGCGGCCATGTTGGGAGAGGACGAGGAAAACAAGGACGAGCGGCTACGCCGTTGCATCCAGTGCCTGGCGGAGGTGCTCTCGACAGACATGTGGGTGATTTCGAACCGGATCATCGAGACGCCGGTGATCATGAGCAAGTTGTGGCTGATCTTGCACTTGCCCAACTTGCTGGAGAGCTCGCCGTCCGTCACGTACTTGGTGCAGATCTTGGACCACCTCATGGACCTGAACAGCATCGAACTCCTCAACTACATCCGCCGCCAGCCCAACTTGGTCGACACGTTTTTGAACAAGATCGAGATCCCCATCTTGATGGACTTCTTTCTCAAGGTCATCCAGACCGACAAGGCGGACTCGCCCACGGGCATCATCGAGGTGCTTTCGCAGCAGCACTTGGTCCCGAAAATGGTCGACATCTTGAAGCCCACCACGCGCACCATCGACGACGACTGCGACTACATCCTCAACCACGAGCAGCTCTTTCGCCAGACCGCGGCCACCGAGTTCATCAAGGCGCTCGTAACCATCTCGTCCAACGCATCGCTCGCCGTGGATCTAGATACCAACATTGGGCCCAACCAGCTCACCCGCGAACTTGCCTCCACCAAGATCATCAAGATGATGATTGAGGACATCATTCTCGCGCGCATCACCAACGGAAGCGACGCTAAGGTCGCCTACAGCAACAAGCACGGCATCAGCAATTGCGTGGCCATTTTGATAGAGCTTATCCGGAAGAACAACTCCGACTACGACCTGAACTGCGGCACCTACAGCGCGCAGCTTCAGAATAATGAAGGCACGGGCGAGGTGAGCATCCAGGTCATGTTTCTGTGGTTGAAAGACTTTGACCAGAATCCGCCCGGCCCGCGCGACCCGGTGTTTTTGGGCGACTTGCTCTCGGTGTTCTCCGCCTACCTCGACGACTTGGTGGCCTTGATGGAGATGCCTCCTCAGGTGCCGCCGGCACTCAAGGGGCACGAGAAGGTTTTGGGCGTGACCAAGTTCAAGATCTCCGAGTTGATTGCCGAGTTGTTGCATTGTTCGAACATGATTCTCCTCAACTCGCGCAAGATCTCCGCGGTGATCGACCTCCGAGACAAGGTGCGGGCGTTGCAGGGCAACAATCTCCGCGTGGCGCTCAACGATACCATTCTTGACACAGACAGCAGCGAGACGTTGGAGGTCGAGCAAATCTCCGGGGTCACCAACGCCATCGACGAGGTGTCCTTGCATGATGACCAGTCTTTGAAGAAACGGGAGTCGACGCCGCAGGCTTTACAGGACCAGAAGTACCGAGATGCTGCGCAGGAGTTGGAGTTTGAGGACTCTGACGACGACGAGCCTGCCGTCTCGGCTGAGAGTCCATTTGTCAATGCCGAGCGGGAGGCCTCGTTCCAGGACGATCCTTGTCTTGGCGACCGCTTCAAAATGAGTCTCCGGGATCTGGGAATGCTTCTGAAAATAGTGGGCCAGATCACGCTGTATCCTTGGCACAACTTCTTCCACAACGTCGTGTTTGACTTGATCCAGCAGATCTTCAATGGCAAGTTGAACTCGTACAATTCGTTCCTAATCGTGGAACTTTTCAAGCGCGACAAGTGCGCCATCACCGACTTGATTGTCCTGTGCTTTCGCAAGGAGGTGGTGCCGCTGCCTGGGTACTTGGGCCACTTAATACTAGTAAGTGAGGAAGTGGTAAAGTTTACATCCTTGTACAAGCCGGCGCTCATTTCTCCCGTAATAGTGGAAGCTGTCGAGTCGAAGGACTGGGAGTGGTTTGTCGAGGACGTGTTACTAAAAACCAGAGAGCTATACAATGTCATCCTAGGGGCAGACTCGGAGTACTTGGAAGAGGAGGTGACCAGCCAGAAAGGTGAGGAAGATGCATTCGGATTCGACTCCTCCACTGTGGGGTACATGGATCTTGAGCCCTACGAGAATAAGAAACCCATTATCTTGGGCGACACCAGTAACCACGACGAGTTTGTGGGCAAGGGATCGGAGGAGGATGCAGATAACGAGGACGAGCTGCTTGAGGAGACCCAGAAGATCAGCAACGTGCCGATTCAGAACATGTCGCCCAAAAGCGACTTTGACAACGACGATTTCGGGCTCTATGACGACTTTGAAAACAACAAGTTCTCCAGTTTGCAAGAAAACGACTTCTTGGACAATCTCCTGGGATCTAGCTCGTCGGAAGATGAGGAGGACAGCCACCAGCTCCGGCGCGTCCCTAAGCATTACGACTAACGTCGATGCAACACCTACTCAGATCGTTGCATATCTACTCTGTATAATAGATTCCGGGATAGGGCATGCCGACTACACGCATTATTATGCCCATATATATCAACTAACCTATTTAATTCTTTCTGCGCTTGTACATGACTTTTCCGTTGGGTAACTCGATCTTCTCGCCCTTCTGCACCTTTTTCTTCTTGCTTGGCTTCTCCTTTGGAGGGGCCGTGATGTTTGGATTTACGTACTTCACTTTCGTGTCGATAGTGTACCCAGTGAGCTTGCCCAAGGTGTAATTCCAAAGCCCACACGGAAGCAAGTAAAAGTACGACTCCTTAAACCCAGGGTTCGCGTTGATGTCGTTTTCGTCCATCAAAGTCAAGTTCATTTCGCCGGCCAGATCGTAGTCAATGAGACTCACATCTCCTACTGGAGACACGTGGAATTCCCGTCCATTGGGGCCCTGGACCTTCCGTGCAGATCCGTCCAGAGGGGGGATAAACGAACCACCCCATGCCAGGAGTTTGAGCTGCTCCTTCAACGCCAAAATGCGGTTTTTGTCCTGCCTTCTGCTGATTCTGAGCGAAACGTACTGGAACAACGAAACAAGAACATACAAAACAACAAGCGTGAGAACCACACCTGGACGAAAGCGCAGGTACAAGTAGCCGGTGCCCTTCCACTTCGGGAATCCTTTGTCCAAAAAGTAGTCGTAGCGTTCCCTCAATCCATGGTCTCTCAAGATATTACCCACCAACGCAAGTCTCTGGAAGCGCTCCTCGGCCTTCTTCTTATCCGCTCTGGATTTTCCGCGAAACTTGTCTGGATGCAATTTCCTGGACAATTTCCTATACGCCTTGGAGATCTCGTCCACAGTGGACTTGGGCCCTTTCTTGAGTCCAAGCCACGAGTAGAAAGTGACACTGGCTCCAAGATCGTCACGGATTTTGTCATTTAATGAGAAAATCTCGTAATCCTGGGGGCTCCAGTTGGCTGCCACGCAGCACGTGACCCACAAAACGAGGGCCACAAGCGGTAATCTCATGGCGTAGTAGTTTGTTCGTCGGCGAGGTGCAGGTCTGGTGTTGGCATTTTGAGTAGCGACGCACGAACTTTCTAGATATTGCTTTATCGTCACTCTGGCGAAAGAGAAGCTTTTGATATTAGCTGAGAGGTTTTGGGATTGACTAAATACGAAGGCCGATTACGAATTTGGCACTGACTCCACCCTGGATTTGACTGAAGCTGAAATTTGCTGAGCGCGACGAAAGGCTGATTGAGAATCGGACTAAATTCACCCCGAGAACGAACTCCAAAAGCAGCCATCACTATCAAGCACTTGATTGCTGATTGATCTGACTGGAGTGCTAACTGATCTGACTTGCTTGCTGATAGCTGATCTGACCTGATTTGACCAGTCCCAAACTTCATTGCTGCAACCATCACAAATGCTGTTATACCCGCTATCTCGGCGGTTGAAAGTCGTCTTTTTCTACGATTTGGTCGCTGCCACGTTGTGGCTCTGCTGCTTTCTTCGCTTTCTCATTCTTCTTCCGCTCGTTGGACGTCGTTTTCTCCCCGGCGGAATCGCTGATTTCTTCCATGTGGTGTCCACGTTGCCGCTTGCTGGCTTTTTTGTAGTCAACATTTTTGGTCGAAGCAACTACGCTGCCACCGACTTGTGGGGTTTGTTCCACGGTATTCGCATGGTGTGGGTCTGCTACGGCGTGATCTTTCCCCACCCCAAAATCGCCAAGCACACCGCGTACTCCACGCTTATTGTTGCCTGGTGTGTTCAGAACGTCATTGACGAGTCCTACTACGCGTTCAAAGTCAAGACCAGATCGTCGCCACACTTTTTGTTCTGGCTCCACCATCATGTATTCTTTGTGACGTTTCCGCTTGCTTTTGTCAGTGAGATGGTGCTTGTTTTTCTCAGCTTGAAGTTTGTCCAGCCAGGATGGCACCTGCTTGCTATCAGAGCGTGCTTCTTGCTGTATGTGCCCTTTGGCTACTTCACATTCCAGTACTTGCTTCGACGCAAGAGCGCAAAGTACGACCAGTACATGGAGAAGCGGAGAGCAGGAAGAACGGCGCAAGTTGAGCTCAGAGACGTTCCAGCGATATCAGTGACGTCCTCAGCTCCCTCTCCTGCGCCAGTTGCTTCCAGAACCATTTCGGAAGAACCTGAAGCGACACCGGAGACAAATATGGAGCAGCCTACTCCAGAGCCGTCCACTTAAAATGTCAAAGTGAGCTCAATCTATGGCCTACTCAACATTTTTGGAGATTTGGACAGCGACGGAGATGACATAACCAATCACAGCACGACAGGAGATGCCACCTCTGTCCAGGATAAGGATGGTGAAGGGAAAGGAATAACTACTACAGAATACAATGTCGTGTGTCCGCATTAACGTTTAAAGAAAGAATGGAGCAGTCAGCTCCGTGCACGTCTTGGGGACTCTTCTATAGCCTCTCCAAAGCCCAGTCGAGAACGGCCTTCTGATGGACACGAGTCCAATCGTATTTTACAGTTAGAATGCCAACATCGAGCCCGCTAGTAGGAAGAAGAGGCGAGCAAACGAGCACCCAACTCCACTCCCTTTGTTGGCCAGACCGGACCAACTCGTATTGGCGGTCTGCATGGTGAACCCAGACCCGAGAAAGTCTGTGGTGGTGAGGTAGTAGTTGACAGCGAGCGAGGTGATGTTGGCAGAGGGAGCAGCGGAAACCTCCTCCAACCCCGATGTAGCATCAACAACTTTTTCTGTGCCCGGGTCAGAGTAGGCGCCCTGTGCCATGGCAACCTCGCGGTTGTCGTAGTCTATGGCGATGTATGCATGGCGAAGCACGTCCAACCCGAGCCACGCGGACGAGGTGGAGTTCTGGAAGGTGAAGTACACCATGTCTTGCTGGGTCTGGTACAGGAGCTCCTTTGTGAGCAAGTCCTTGATGGGAATGACGAGCTCAAAGCCCAGAAACGAGAAGGTGAAGTTGTCGTTCAGACTGGCGAGTTTCTGGTCCACGTAGTAGGTGAGTGCGGCAGGATCGTACTGTCCGTCGTAGGCCTTGCCAATGACGTCGATATAGTGCAGGGGAAGGTACGACAGCTCCTTTTCTGGTCTGAGCTGCACGCCCACCGGTAGCTTGGCCAGAAATTTTTTCGAGCGAATGGAGTCGAGCTTGACCTCGATGTGCGGCGACTCCACGAAGCCTTCCTGCTCGTAGGAGTTGACAATGGGCACGCGGCTTAAAGGTGACGCAAGCTTGGTAGTGTCCCAGCCGCCAAACACAAAGTGGCCGCTGGAGGAGCCGTTGGTGGGGTCAAACCACATGGCGAGCACACTGGACGCAGTGGAGCCCTGGTCCGCGAGAAGCTGGACCAAGTTGCGGTGCAGCACCTTGATGGACTCCTCGAAATACGAGCCCAGATTCGAGAGCCCGAGCCCGAGCGTTCCGCCACTTAGCGTGCTCATCAAAAACGGCGCCCGCACTTCTGTCAAGTTGCCGATGCCTACGTAGTCGGAGAACACCGTGGTCCCCACGGACCTGTTGAAGCCCGACAGAAACGTCGACAGAAATTGGACGTCGTACGGCGCACTGAACACGCAAGTGTTCTCGTCAGTGCTCGAGTCGTTGCTGTACTGGTTGGCTACTGTGACGTTCATGTTGCAGCCCTCGAAGTTGGCGCCCAACTCGATCCAGCTCAGTGAAAAGTCTAGCAGAAGCGGCACCGGCTGGCTCTGGGAGCCAAAACGCATGTTGGTCGTCCAGATGCTGTCGCCGACCCAAGAGATGTTGACGTCATCGCGACGGATTCGGCGCGGATGAAGGCGGGCTTGCAACGAGAGCGCCGCCCACGCCGGGGCCAAAAACAGCAAAAACACCCAGCAAACGGCCACCATCAGACCGCAGTGAGGAAAACAGCGCCAGGTCTACGACATATAATGAGCTCTAGTAGGACTGATCGCAGGGTGCCTGCAGGACAATCGCTGGACACAACGGTTTAGTGCCAGTGCATGCTCCGATGAGGTCTTGGACACAGTGCAGGCGGTATGCCGGAGGGAGCGAGAGGGCCGGAAATGTCCACGGCGATTGCACCCGCTCGTATTTTGACGCACCGCTCTTATGTCTGCACAGGGGCCCTGGCCGATGCCATCTCGCTTACCTCTACCGACGTTGGCGCCCGCCACATCCTCGGTCTCCACCCATAATAGGAGGATCCGAGTCGCTGTGAACACGTTGTTGCATGGATCGCCGGATTGTGTGCACGCCACAGGAGCTGCAGATCTATTGGCTGTTCAGGTACTGACAGTAGGTACCGGAGTTGGCAGGGTCGTCAGGTAGAGAGTAGTAGCCAGAGGGCAGGGTGGATAGTGGGGCAGAGCGTGAGGCAGAGTGTCCGAAAATCATAATCTGTTCTGGCAACAGGGCGTGGGTGTCGGTTCCTGGTTGGTGGTCGAACGACCTTGTCCTCCCCTCCTCCTCCCAGGGCACAGACCAAGATTAGGGGTACGTTTCCGGAGCCCTTGGCACATCGGCTGATTTGCTGTGCAAACTCCGTGGTTCCTCCGCCCACGGCATTGTCCCGGTGTGCAGGCCATGCGGCTTGTCCATGGCAGATGACGTGGACGAAAGGCACTTGCATGTTTCTTGTGGGTCACCGGAAAAATGCCGGTTGGTCGCCGATTTTAGGCATGCCTTCGTATTTACTCCTATTTCACGGGCCCCTTGGCGCTGGACAATGCAACAATGGACTATATCTAGGATACGGGCCCACCGTCAGGGGTTTCTCGTCTAGGGCGCAGATCGGCACGGAAATGCCCGAAGTATTTGAATTAGCCGCTAACGTGCTTCGGAATGCCGATCCCATTGTGTGCCTGGCACTTGCCGACGATAGACGATTAATGAAACAGCGCACTGCGGGTTTACGCGAAATTGGAGTATGAGAAATGTTGCATGAAAATCTCGTACCGAGGTCGACAAAATATTATTTGCGATCGGCGGGTCAACGGAGGTGTCGGGTCGTCTCCGCCTCGTGGCTTTCAATGAAATAGTAGGAAATTCGCCTCACGATTGTTAGCCACATCCACGCATGCGACTCTTCATCATTGTATTTTCTGCAAAAGATAGCTAGACGAAGAGTGAAAACTGGAAAATACGAACACAAATTACGAATTCTCTTATTTCCGACGATCACTTAGAGCTCCGTTCATGTGATTGTTCTACGCCTCGCAGTGATCACTGTATTACAATAAGCCATATTCGAAGAAAATTCCAGTGCGCAAAAGAGCATCTGAAGAAGGTGAGAAAGAAGGGCGACTAAAGAAGTCCAACTACCTCCGAAAGAAGACTCCCGCCTACGTCCGAGGTAAGCTTGAGCAAACTCTTCAAAAGGTCGGAAACAAGCTTGTCGACCGCAGTCACAACGCCAGCAATGTCTCTCTTTTCGTCGACGACATACTCTCTCTTCATCTCGCCTGTGATTTCGTCTCTCTTCACGGTGATCGAAATGCCAAGGCCCGACAAAATTTCGTTCACATTTACACCAGCCGCACTGGCAACTCCATCCACATCAGTAACCAAGGTGCCCACAAGCGACTCCACATCGGCAAGAACGGTGTGGAGGTCCACCTCAAGACGCTTTTCCATTCTTTGCGGCGCCATATCCTGACCAATAGGGGTGGCAGCAACAGAGAAGGCAGCGAGAGCGAAAGTGCCAATAGCAGAGAATTTCATATCGGGAGTGAATTGAGATGATGAGAACTGGTAACCTTGCTCTCTTTTATAGATGAATTTCGTGGAAGCCTCAGCACAGTTAGCTCCATACCGATTTTGCACCCATCAGCAGCCCTGGTTGGTAACCGCGTCGTAAGTTGCGCTTGCCAAATTTGGCTTGCGCTGTTATGCAAACTTGCTTATTTGATGTCCTACTTGCTGCTGTGAGAGAGGCTTGCGTACCTTTTATCGGGCAAGGAGGCTATTTTGACGTGGATGCGCGTCATGACAGCACCAACAATCCTTGGAATGTGCTCAGTGTGTGAAACGCTTTGTGATCAGCAGAACGTTTAACTTTGCGTTTGGCAGCCAGCATGTGACAGTTCAGCCACGCTAGTTCGTGTTTGACTGTGGCGGTGCTCGCAACCGTACCTTATCTCCAGTTTCGAAGTATCTTCAAGTCAGAGAAGTTGCCGATGCGAATACCGAATGCTTCAGTTGCGATTTCGTAGTTGGGAATAAGATTTGGAATATTGATCTTTGCCAGGATTCTGTTCAACGTCATTTGTCTCAAGCGCAATCTGGCATCATAACCAATCTGGCATCATAACCGATAATCTCCGATGATAACGCAGGGCGGGAGTTTATCATATCTAGTGGATGAGTATACATCGAGCCAATCAAACCCACTGTTGTACTTATCAGCCTGGGACTTGGTTGTGAGAAGGTTCGAAGCTCGTTCCAATCGGTAAAAGAGCCCATCTGCCTATCATACCTTGACGTGTTCCGGGGATAACGAGTCAATGACTTTTGATTTCACCTTCGTCTGTGCCTACTACTACGACCCTTCTTGCTGTCCTGCGTACTTGCTTTTTAGCGCACTGGCCGGCCCTGTAAGCGCATACCCATTATCGGCGAGCAATATATTGGGATGAAAGCCGCCTCAGCATATTTTGAAGCCACAATAGAATGACGTATATTGACGTTCTACTCGCTAAGCACGCGGCAAAACTCAAAACTTCAACCACCCATTGTCTTACCAATGAGCTCTGTGAAGGAACACTTCCGGATTACAAGCTCTTCACATACCTCGTACAAGACCTCAAGTACTTTGAGTTGGGGCTCAGACTATTTGGGAATGCGCTAGTCCGATGTGACGATCCCGGTTCTGCCGTGGTTGTTGCCAAGCAAATTGGCTTCTTGGCCAACGACGAAAATACCTACTTCCATCGGTGTCTCGACCAATTGAGAGCTGAGGCGGCACAAGAATTGCTGCAATATGTGCCTCGGATGCTTCAAAACGCTCCGACTCTCCCGGCGGTGCAGGAATACCTAAAGGTGTTGGCGTACATGGCGCTCGAAACCACCGCATACGAAGAGATAATCACCTTTATCTACGTCATGGAAAAAGTTTATCTTGATTGGGCAGAATTTCACTTGGGCGGAGATAACCACATTTCCGATTTGCAGTACAAGCACAGGGAATGGGTTATTTTGCACAGTGGGCCAGAGTTTACTCGCTGGGTGGATTTTTTGGCCAGCGAAGTGAACAGAGTAGCTACTGATGAGGAAAAGAAAGCCAAGATCGACGTTTGTTTTGAAAGGACATTGAATCTTGAAATTGCTTTTTTCGACGACTGCTACCACTACCAAGAGTAGTTCATTCGGTCGTCGAATGGTTAGTAGACCTTGGCAATCCAAACACCGCAGATAAGACTGCTCTTCCGTAGAACTGGGCGCAATACTTATCTTCGGTGTTCAATATTCAGTACATTCCGCAAATTAGCTTCACGCCGACGCAACTAGTTCCACAAAAATAGATATCAAAACACGGTTGTAAACAAGAGAAACGGGAACTTGAAAAATGTTTTCTATGGCCGGATTTAAGCAATTTTTGAAAAGAGTGGAGGAGCGATTGTGGCCCCTTCATGACTCCAGAAAAATCGAACATCCAATTTGAGAGCTCTTTTCTTTGAGCTGTTCGTTCAAATCCCCCTTTGAATGATACTTTGGCCTCTTTCCGGAACAATCTGTCTATCTTGGAGCCTCTACTGGCCTTATCGGTGTTCTTTTGGATTCTGGTTGAAAGGACGCTGATCACAAACACCAAATACCTCACGAGTGCGGCAAAAAAAGAATTGAGTCAAATGAAAACCTCACAAAACATTAATCTCACCCCCAATAACATTATTTCTACTTCCTTGCCAACCTCTTTCCATGGTAGACCCTTCGCACCCGTGCCTCCCACTGTTTTCAACTCAAAAAAATTGTCACCTCCAACTCATTAATGATCACCAAGCATTTCACCAAGGTGGCGGTGAGGTTCAACCCCTTCATGGCGAGTGCCAAGCCTGTCCGGCTATTTCTTGCAAGGATTCCGTCGCAGCAAAAAAGTGGCTGCGCCGTAGACTTCAAAATCTTGACCAACGATGAAAAGCCCTCTGTGACGGTGACTTTCAAGGACAAACACGTGATGAACCTTGATCCCGAGGGAAAAACGTTCCAGGATCTTCGGGAGTACTTTGATCTGCACTCGAGAACATTGGACTTGAAGGCGGCCATTTCGGACTGATTTGCGCAGTGGTGTTTTCGTCATCTCAACTACGAGCCAACGATGGTCGATCATTAGGGTGTTCTTTCGACGTTGTATATAGCAAAATGCATTAATTAACTTTGGGTATTAATTAACTTTGGGTTTACACTGATGCTGAGTAATCGTAGTTCCGGTTATCCGCACTAAGCACCTCTATAGAGGCGTATAGGTTAGCAAGTGATCTCATCCGCTCTCCCGGAACCACATAAATTATCGCCAATTCCAGCCAATTTTCGATCAATATAGAAAAACGACGCACAATGAAGAAATACAACCAATTTCTTGAGCGTTTTGCGTTGAGAACACCAATTATTCAGGCTCCCATGGCCAATATTTCTACCCCACAAGTGGCTGCGGAGGTTTCCAAGGCTGGCGGTCTCGGCTCGTTACCTGTTTCCCCAATCAATTTGACAAAGGACGTTGGACCCATTTTTGACCTCATTGACGAGTTTCGAGAGAGTGCTGGCCCGAAAGCTCCGGTCAATTGCAACTTCTTCTGTTTCGACCCAAAGGAGCAGCACGTGCCAACTGAGAGCGAAACAGACAATTGGAAGCTGCTTTATAATCAAGCCACGGGGGTTTCTGTTGCCGAAATCAGCCAAAAGGTTCCTGACTGGACACGAGCGGTGGTGTCATTTTTGGAGTTTGAGCAAAAGTATCCCAGCGAATGCTCAAAATTTGTTGAGCGCCTTGTGGGAGTTCAGCCAGGTGTCGTTCTGTTTCACTTTGGAATTCCAGCTCCTGAAACCATCAAGCAGTTCCAGGAAGGTGGGGTTGCTGTTTTGGGTACGGCGACCTCTGTTGCAGAAGCTCGTCACTTGATTGAAAACGGAGTGGACGGAATAGTGTGCCAGGGCTACGAAGCAGGCGGTCACCGCGGAAATTATTTGGTGGAATCCGACCTCGATGAGAATCTCTCGACATTCTCGCTTTTCGAGTTGGTCTCTCAGGTTGCGAGTGACACTTCCCATCAGCCGTGGATAATTCCAGCCGGTGGAATAGTCACTGGCGAAACTGCGGCATTGTACTTAAAGAAAGGAGCAGCAGCCGTCCAATTGGGTACTGTTTTCATTCCGGTTGCAGAGTCAGGTGCTCCTCCTTTCATTGCGAACTCGATCAATGAAAAGATGTACACACCGACGATACTCACGAAGTTGGTGTCGGGACGATCCGCGAGAACACTTGCCACTCCATTCATTCAAAGCCTTGTGAGTGAGCAGACAGTTCAGCACTATGACCTTCCGACTTTTGGTTATTCTACTTCGGCATTTAGACGATTTGCCAGCGGAAAGTCAGAGTATGGATTCTACTTGGCCGGACAGAACTACCACTTGGTGGAGACAGGCAAAAGCACGGCCGAGGTGATGAAGAAACTCTCCGACGACATCAGAGCTAACTTGTAATATGACAGTGCTTGCAATTTCCCAGGTTTGCCTATTCTTTTGGGGTGATTCAACAATTGGAGGAGTTAGTTCCCGTTCATTGGAGGTGCAATGTTGGGAAACCTGGCAAGGTTGGTATGTACATCCCGATATGAAAATCTATATGAAATGAATAGGAAGGAAAAGTTTATGCACCAGTAGGGAAATTGACTTCACAAAACTTATCAGAGCTAAAATTGTCTTCGATAGTTGAGCTAGATCCTCAGAAAAGTTGGGCGAGTATCAAAAACACACGCTGAGTACTTTCAGGACTCGGCCACTGTGACAATAGGTCCCCGGGCAGGACTAAGACACATCCAGTATCCTCTCATTGCAACTTCAGCTCTATCCACCGCATTCAGTTGTTGGAATCTGAATTTTAAAGAGTGTCTGCAAAATGTTGTCTACCGTCATTACACATCGCGTCAATATGCCTCACTGGCGGAGAAAAACTAACCTTTCTAAAACGCTTTCGGTGTACTAAATAATGACTTGAATGATTTTTTTTTTTTTCAAATTCGCCTGGCCGTGGTTTTGGCCAATTCTGCTCAATATCTCTTATCGGCACATTGTGCGCATTTCCGTTTAGTGCGCCCCGGCTATTGATATCCGGATCAACGTACTTATTAGCCAGCCTCGCTCTCGCTTGAAATACATCGTTTTCTTCTGAATGACTTCGGCTTATAAAAAATACCCCTTGACTTTTGGTCCCTCTCCTATCTCCCACTTCAAGAACCTCGGAAAGGCACTTGGTGGCAAGGTGGAGATCTACGCTAAGAGAGAAGATTGCAACTCTGGATTGGCATTTGGTGGAAACAAGTTGAGAAAGTTGGAATACATTGTTCCTGAGATTTTGGACGGCGGCTATGACACGTTGGTGTCCATTGGTGGAATCCAGTCGAATCAAACGAGAATGGTGGCTGCAACTGCGGCCCACCTCGGTTTGGATTGCGTTTTGGTCCAGGAAAACTGGGTTCCTATCCCCGAAAAAGAGATTGCCAACTATGACAAGGTGGGGAATATCGAGTTGTCCAGAATCATGGGCGCTGATGTGAAGTTGGTGCCAGATGGATTTGATATTGGCATCAGAAAGTCGTACGTCGACACTTTGCAGGAATTAAAAGAGAAAGGAAAAAAACCATACGCCATTCCAGCAGGCTGCTCGGAGCATCCATACGGTGGATTGGGTTTTGTCAATTTTGCTGACGAGGTTGTAGCCCAGGAGAAAGACTTGGGATTCAAGTTTGACAAGATTGTCGTTTGCTGCGTGACTGGTTCGTCGTACGCTGGAATTCTTGTTGGATTTGCTCAGTACGGAAGAGAAAAGGACGTCATTGCGGTGGATGCGTCGTTCACCCCAGAGAAGACCAAGGCCCAAGCTCTCAGAATTGCTCAAAACACTGCCAAGTTGATCAAATTGGATAAGGAGTTGACCGAGGATGACGTTAACTTGGACGAGCGGTTTGCACATCCCTGCTATGGAGTTCCTAATGAGGGAACTTTGGAAGCCATCAAGTTGACAGGGCTGACCGAGGGAGTGCTCACAGACCCTGTTTACGAGGGCAAGTCCATGCAAGGATTGATCCAGATGGTGCGGGAGGGGGCTTTTGCCGAGGGTTCCAGGGTTTTGTACGTTCACTTGGGTGGAGCTCCAGCGTTGTCTGCCTATTCGAGCTACTTCTCTTAGGCAATATAGAACAGAATAGAACGGAATAGAGATACAATAATGAAAAAAAATACAGATACAATAACCACAGAAAGTTGTGCGATTATTGGCTCTTTCCGATTATTTTCTTGTTTATTGTCCATAGGATCGTTAGGATGGGCCTTGAGATCGCTCGCCTTCAGCTTTTTTCCCATTGGCTAATATGGAAAAGGGGAACGGCATTAATGGCAGTCAAAATAAATTAGTAAGGCTGATTTGGGAAACTGGGAGTTTCGCATGTTTGGTAATACTATAGATCCTTAGGTTGTCGACGTGCTTTTGACGTCGCAACCTTGGTGTCTGTAAATTGCTGACGAAGGCTTATTATAGACTTGAATTCACACAAGCTCAATGAGCTTTTGAGTTAAGTTTAAGCAAATTTGACAAGTTGCGTGATCTTGGTGACATGTAAACATGCGCATATCATCGGACAACAAGTAAATAAGCCATGTAATGTTATTGTAAATTGAGCGAACAACACCATCAATACGCTCGACACTTCAACGAGTCCAATGGGCCTTGGTCGATTTAGTTCGGCAGAACGTTTACGCATGGTGTTTTTCCGCTCTGACGGAAAAACACTCCAGGCAGAAGTACTCCGAACAGTAGTAATGTTAAAAAATCTAAATGGAGGAAAATTGGGAAATTGTGGAAGGCGCAGGCAAGCTGATTATGGTAAAAGCGAATCGTTTCGTGTTGTAGGAGTTGCAATTGTTTTGGCCACGTCGTCTTGGCCGTCGGTCCGAGGCCATGCCGGGCTCGAGCAAAGAATAATTGGAATAATGTCGTTTATGGTTATAGCTAGCTGCGAGTCTACATATCAGATAGTTGTCTGAAGGCCTCTTGTATGATTTGGGCTTATCTTCTACTGTACCAACTTCGCAGCCTCTCCGAATGGCCGAGTGCCCGGAGATACCGGTCAAAGTCGAGAAAAACAAGATTCTCACATCTCCCACCTCGCCCATCGCGCAAATCTTCTCTCATTCTGTTCACATTTTGTTCACATTATGTCCCCACATTCTTTTGTCGTTGTTTCATTTCCCGCTAACTCTGCCCGAGGCCGCCGGGACTGCACGTGACTTTCTCGGAGCCGTGGTGGAGACGAGAGGGCAAAGTAAACAGCCGCCGAGCCATAAAACCTGTGCACCAACCACATACACCAAACGGTGAAGTCCGCCCGGCGTGTCCAATCAGCCTGCCGCACCATTTTCGACCCCACACCGAGCACTGGGGCAGCCCCGCCGAAGCGGAGGTACGGAGGTGCGCTCGGGCTGTCCAATCATTTCCGCGCAAATACTCATTTGTCACTCCTGCACACGACCCCCACCTCCGGGAAAATGGGATTGGTTTTATATATCGTGCCCACGCACTTTTCTGCCTCACCTTTTTCCTCATGTTCAGAAGCCTCGCCCGCCCAGCGGCCCGCATGTCACGTGTCAGAGCGTTGGCCACCGCAGCCGCGCCCAGAATCAAAAAGTTCCAGATTTACAGATGGAACCCGGACACGCCCGAGGTGGAGCCCAAGTTGCAGAGCTACGAGATCGACTTGAACGCGTGCGGCCCCATGGTGTTGGACGCCATCTTGAAGATCAAAAACGAGCAGGATGCCACGTTGACGTTCCGGCGCCTGTGCAGAGAGGGCATTTGCGGCTCGTGTGCCATGAACATTGGCGGGAAAAACACATTGGCGTGCTTGTGCAGAATAGACACCGACACCTCCAAGGAGACCAAGATCTACCCCTTGCCCCACATGTACATTGTGCGCGACTTGGTGCCAGACTTGACCCACTTTTACAAGCAGTACAAGTCCATCCAGCCCTACTTGCAGCGCGACACGCCCCCCACGGACGGCAGAGAGAACTTGCAGAGCATGGAGGACCGCGCCAAGTTGGACGGATTGTACGAGTGCATTTTGTGCGCGTGCTGCTCCACATCGTGCCCCTCCTACTGGTGGAACCAGCAGGAGTACTTGGGCCCCGCAGTGTTGATGCAGGCATACCGTTGGCTCATTGACTCCAGAGATGAGGCCACCAAGTTCAGAAAGGAGATGTTGCAGAACTCCATGTCCTTGTACCGGTGCCACACCATCTTGAACTGCACCAGAACGTGTCCCAAGGGCTTGAACCCGGGCCGTGCCATTGCCGAGATCAAGAAGTCGTTGGCGTTCGACTAGCTGCATATATTTATCCCAGGACGGTGACGTTGCTGTAGCCAGCCGTAGGGGCCCACCTAACACCCGTACACCCGTACACCCGTACATCCCAAACTCGTGGGGCAACCCTGGTGCGCCGACCGCTTTTCGGCCCGCCCGGCCCGGTGTTTTTCTTGTTTAGCGCTTTTTCTTGCTTCCGCGTCTTTTGCTTCTCGAGCCAACCCAAAAACTCGCAATTCCCGCGGGAGCGAATTCAAATCTGGGGTATCCTGCAGGCAGCGAAGCTGGGGTGACCCCGCGCCGAGCCGGACTCCAAGCTTCTAACCTGAGCGAATTGTTAAATGGCTCGGATCTTGCTGCAGCCTATAAAAGGCCCGCTTGTAGTCGCATAATCATCAAATTTTGCAACAGCAATTGCATCAATCACCATGGTTAAAAAAGTCTTACTCGTGTTGTACCAGGGCAAAGACCACGCCAAAGACGAGCCCAAGTTGTTGGGCTGCTTGGAGAACGAATTGGGCATCCGTAAGTTCGTCGAGTCACATGGCTACGAATTGGTCTCAACCGCAAGCAAGGACCCCGTGGGTCTGTCGGAGGTCGACGAGCACTTGGAGGACACCGAGATCATGATCACCACTCCGTTCTTCCCAGCCTACATCACAAGGGAGCGGATTGCCAAGGCCCCCAACTTGAAGCTCTGTGTGACAGCGGGTGTCGGGTCCGATCACGTGGATTTGGACGCTGCCAACGAGCGCAAGATCACCGTGGCCGAGGTGACAGGCTCCAACGTGGTTTCTGTCGCCGAGCACGTCGTGATGACCATGTTGGACTTGGTGAGAAACTTTGTGCCTGCGCACGAGCAGGCCATTTCGGGTGGCTGGGACATTGCGGCCATTGCCAAGGACGAGTTTGACTTGGAGGACAAGGTGATTGCCACGGTGGGTGCCGGCCGCATTGGGTACCGTGTTTTGGAGCGCCTCGTGGCGTTCAACCCAAAAAAACTCTTGTACTTTGACTACCAGGACCTCCCTCAGGCTGCGGTGGACAAGTTGAACCAGGCATCGCAGTTGTTCAATGGACACGGCGACATTGTGCAGCGCGTGGAGAAATTGGAGGACATGTTGAGCCAGTCTGACGTGGTGACTATCAACTGCCCCTTGCACGAGGGCTCTAAGGGCTTGTTCAACAAGAAGTTGATCAGCCACATGAAGGACGGAGCGTGGTTGGTCAACACAGCCCGTGGTGCCATCTGTGTGGAGCAGGACGTAGCCGATGCCGTCACTCTGGGCAAGTTGAGAGGCTACGGAGGCGATGTGTGGTTCCCTCAGCCTGCGCCAGACAGCCACCCTTGGAGAAGTTTCCGCAACAAGTACGGCGGAGGCAACGCCATGACTCCACATGTGAGCGGAACTTCTTTGGACGCGCAGGCCCGGTACGCCAAGGGTGTGGAGGAGATCTTGAAGCAGTACTTCGACAAGACGTACGACTATGCGCCACAGAACGTGATTGTCATCGATGGAGATTACGCGACCAAGGCGTACGGCCAGAGAGACAAGAAGTGATGACTGAAATGCGAAACGACCGCGAAAATGACTGTTTGAATCAATGTTTGCTTTTGCATCTGTAGTTAAGTAGTGCCGATCGATGGGCCAACGGCTGTGCTAATCAGCCAGCCAATGGGTGCGATCTGTGACATAATCAGGGCCATTGAATTCACCAGGACCTAGCTGTTTTGGCAATCACAGGGTTTGAGTGGAGCCAATTAGGTGCCGCGATTGAGTCTGGCCTCGGAAATGAAGAGGGTTTGGAACTGTAGTGTCGATCTGTAGTGTCATACAACGATAGTGTTCCGGATCGCCCATGTGGCGTTGTTTCCTTGGTCTAGAGTGCCTTGGAATTGAAAAGGACGACAGTGGGTAACCTTACTGCTGGGGTCAATGAGTGGGTAGGATCGGAAGCCTCGATGTCCGAATAGTCACTAATATCGTTCAATCAGTATTTTAAGCAGTCCTTGCGTTTTCTGGGAGCGGGAGGGTTGTTCTGATCTGGGATCCAGCCTTGTGCTCTGTGATATTACATCAAATAGGTCGTTGTGTTTTGTGGGTCTTTCCAATCAGCTTCCGCGGGTTCAGCAGGTCTAGTCAAGGGCCGTTCTGGATTTGCGGCGATAATGTTTCCGGCTTGGAGTGCCTTGGATATTGCGTCGAGAGAGTCCATTGAGTTTTCGGGATGTGGTCTTCATACAGCTTTGTTCCTGATTCCATTGTTTCATAGATCTGAGTCCACGATTGTTCGTGGTTCTGCGCCAATAACCATTGGTCTTTATTTCGGTCTTTATCCGATTCCATTGATTCCTGATCGAGCTTCAAAGATTTCCTCGAAGAATCCAGGTTTGAGCCGAAAACTCCGTGCAATTCTGTTCTTTGGGTATTGGTGCACTGTCCTGCTGCTCCCATCCAGGACCTCGTGCTCACGCCGTGAACAAGTCCTCGAACAGGAGAAGGTCGAAGTTCGGCTCGAAGCTCGCGAACGAGCTGATCAGCAGCAGCGAGGTCGAAGGCGGTGACGGCGACAACATTTGCGGCCCGCCGCGCAAGCGCTGGAACGACTCCTCCTGGAGGCACGCCACCACCAAGTTGTTGAGCTCGTTGATGCGGTCAACAGCAAGCAACTCCACCGGCGCACCCTGCTGCTCAAAGTACTCTGGGTTGCTGGCGAGCTTGACAATCAAGTTATGTCCGCGGAGAATCTTGTTGTTGAACTTGTACCTGTCCAGGGTGAGGGCCACGGCGTTGCCCAAGCACGAGACGAGGGCAAAGAGCAGGTCGGTGACGGCGGTCAACGCGCCGTGCTTGGAGACGTACTCCATTCCCACCTCGTTCTGGAGCTCCGGCCGCTGCTGGAGGTAGTGGAGCTGCACCTTGAAGTCCAAGTACATGCCCCACATGAGCACCACGCCCTGCACGAGGCAGTTGAAGAAGATGCTGGAGGTGACGAGGTCGCAGGTGCCGCCGAACGGGTTGCGGTCGTCGTCGAGGAGCACCGGGAGAAACGGGAGGAGGTGGCCCGTCAACACCGCCATAAAGTGGCGCCGGTGCTGGTACGCCGCATCCCACTGCCGGTGCCGCACGTAGTGGGCGCGGATGCCCACCGTCATGTAGTACACGCGGATGTAGGCGTAGAAGTCGGACACCCTGCCGTAGGCCTCGGCCATGTTCTGCAGCGGCGAGTGCGCGTGGTGGCTGACCACGGTGTGGAGGTCGCTCTCCTTCTGCAGAAGGCGGGCCACGATTTCCTCCACGGAGTGGAGCAGCACGGGCCCCGAGATCTTGCCCGTCAAGGCGGCCGCGTCAAAGAGAAGGCGGCGCACGTCGGCAGACTTGGCAAACGCCGTGCACACCGCGGCGTCCAAGCGAGTGTCGTCGATGTTCAGAGCGTTTGCACGGAACAGCGGAAGCTGGACGTCGTGGGAGGCCGGGTTGATGGACGGCAAGTGCCCCGAGAACACCAGCAGGTGCAAGTCGACGTCGACGATGGTGTGCCAGATTTTCCTGAGCAAGGTTGTTTTGCGGGCGTCCAAGGAGTCCACGTTGAACACGGTGCGGGGCTCGCGGTTGAGCCACCGCGACGACAGAAGCAGGAAGAGTATGGACAGGTAGGTCTGGTTCTGGGCGTCCGGGTACGCGCTCTCCGGGTTGTACATCATGTGCACCCGGAGAAGAGCCAATAGCTGGATGCATTCAAGCTGCACGTCGCGGACCACGTCGTACTGGCGCACGCACTGCTCGGCCAACGCCACCGAGAGCGGCGACACCTCCACCTCCGCGAGGTACGCCAACTCCGTGCGCAGGTTGAAGAAGCACAGCGTGCGCACCCGGTTGCAGTTGTCAAAGAGCGATACGTGGGTCATGCGGAGCGCCACCAAAAGAAGCCCGAGCGCGGCAAAGTCGAGGTTGCGCACCTTCACAGGCTCATCCACAAAGCTCTTGGGCCCGATCGCCGCCGTCACCGCGTGGCGGAACTCGAGCTCGTCCACCACAGGAACAAACGGGTAGAGCACACTGAAAAAGCGGTCCACGAGCATCCACACGCGGCGCTTCGAGGGAAGCACCGCCTGGATCTCGCTTCCGAGCTGCTCCGGCAGCCGGCACACCCGCACCTCGAGCTGGGGCTGATCCCGTTGCGAGCACCGTTGAAGCGACATCAAAGGTGCTGCTGGCACTCCGCTTTTCACCTCTTTTTTGCACGGCAACAAGTACTGGAGCGCGCGGTACAAGCCTTCGTCCAATGACACCAACACCAACGTGCGGAGCAGGCCCAAGTGCCGAAGCACCGCCAGGTCCAGGTACTCCACTGGTCTGACGATGTCATGAAAGCTGAAGGCTGCGTCGGCGCCGTCCTTGCCGGCCATGTCCACAATGAGCAGCTCCAAGGCCGCGAGACGGTCCTTGAGCGCGGCCACGTCCTCGCTTTTGGGCTTGGGCTTGGTGATTTCGTCCTTGATGTCTGCCACGTCGCAGTGGGGGTTGCGGAAGCGCACGCACCCGTTGCAGGGCGAGTTCATGTCGCAGCGGATCTTGCGCCGGCGGCAGAACGAGCACACGACCTTTCTGCGGCCGCGGGTCATGGTACGGAGCTAAGGTGGTGGTTGTGCTAGGTGGTGGGTGCAGGAGTGGAGCAGATAAGAAGATTGGAGGTGGAGGGTGACTTGTGATTAGCGAGGTGGTGCGAGGGAGGGAGAGGAAGGAAAAGAAGTGGTAAGAAAAGTGGTGAGAAAAGTGGTGGAAGAAGTGGTGAAGAGAAGTGGTGGTGATGGGTGGGTAATAGAGCAATAGGTGCGAAGAGCGAGGTGAGAAAGTAAAAGAGAAAATTAATGGAGAAAAAGGAGAGAGAAGAGAGAAAAGAGAGAGAGAAAAGAGAGAGAGAAAAACGGGAGGCAGAGCATTTCTCCTGAGGAACAAATGAAAACAGGTCAGGACCATGTTCTCGAACATGACGAGCACCTCTCTTTATGTTCTGATCCGGTAATTTCGGTAATGGTGGTGGACTCATCCCCAGCACGACTTGAGATCGCAGTGCGTCTCGTCCATATGTCCCGTTGAAACTTGGTCAACAACAAGAACAAGAACTACCACAAGCTTGCGCACATGGTGTTCAACCCAAGGCAACCCACACTTGGAGTGATTTTTTCCGAGAAGGAGTCGCCTTTCAGCGATTTCGCTACGGTTTCTCGGAAAGAGGGTGAGTTTGGATAGCAGATGGGGGATGACGAAGTACTTGCGTTGTAATGAGCGGTAGGCAGAATAAGAGGCTGACATTGAACTCTCGACAGTGCTGGAATTGACAGCTTGAAGTATCTGGTATGACCTTACAATCTCAACTAAATGTATCTTGGAAAGGATAAAAAAAGTGGCGAGTTCTGCGTGGCAATCTTTGTTTGTCTCTACTAATCTATATAGAATGTTGGCTAGACCCACGAGATCTCAACTGAAAGGACCAAGGCTTACTCGCCAACGCTCTGCTAGAGAACAGCTACTCTAGTAGCCCATAGTTTACCCTAGTAGTCTATAATTTTGTGACTCCGAAGAGAGATCACTCAACATGTCTTGGACGGGACCCAGTCTCTTCAACACTCCAAGTTTCAAATCTCCTTTATTTGAGCTAGCAGCCAGCGACGAATGTGACTAGTCAGGTGTTCTAAGCAAACATCAACACGTTGGGTAATCAATGACATTAAAAGCTCATTTTGTGGGGGTCTTGGGCTGTAAGATCGCAAACTTATCATGCACCGAGTTAAAGTTCAGGAACCACTAACCTGCTTCGAGACTACTCCGATTTGGTATCAACAAGAAATTTGGCTTCTGCTGTGGGGGACAGAATATGGAGGTCGTGGTGATACTGATAATAATGGCCCGTACGTCAAAGCTTGACAGAGAAAATTGACGGCCATAGTAACAAAAATAGTTTCCCTACAATAAAGACAGATCGATATGAAAAGGCGAACGTTCCGCTTGATTCACGAATGAAGCTGGCGGGCACACGGCGGATTCACACTTCGAGCACTTCTGAGAAAGTGGGGCTTTGATTGGCGGCATGAACCTTGAGAAGTGGCTCTGATTACAAGGGCAAGTCATCCATTCACATAGTAGATCTGGTTTGAATCACCTTACTGAATTCCTTCCACATTTCTGCGGTTGATTCTGGCGACATATTGCTTATTCGGGATCTGCGGCCGCTCCTCGATGAACATTGTCTGAGACAATGGCCGGTAAATCGCAGAGCTTACAACGGACGGTGTACTATCAACTTCTCGAGTAAGTGGCCATTTTTAACAGGCTAGGGTTTTTTTATCCTTGTACTATGGGTCCATAAGCACTATGACGGTCAACGCACTCAGTTCCCCACATTCAGAATTCTTAAAGTCAGTCAAAGCCTCATCGTCATGAAATGATATCAAGCATTCGAGCATAATTGATTATCATTCAGAAGGACAACAAAGTACATTGAGTCAATTCGATTAAACAGGGTCGAGGCCAATAGCCCAACTCTTGGAGCGGACCCCTTGAAAATATAACCAGTCATAGAAACACGATTAATCTGACATTCTTCGGTCACTCCGCCTTTCTACACCTCCCACTGTCTCACTCTATTAAATTACTCACAAGGCGTAGCGGAAACCGCGGTTCTCAAAGTCGGTCATACCCTTGAAACCGTTCAAGATGGCCTCCTGGCGCACCTCCTCCGAGTAGCCACCCTGCTCCTTGTCTCTCATGCTGTTTCTTCTCATGAGAAGGAACCGGTAGGCAATACCCAACGCAATCATTCCACTGTAGCAGGTGATCAAGGCAATCATGGCACTGTTGTACTTGGGCGCCTCGCGAGTGTAGAAGATGTTGGCTCCGGCGATGTTGCCTGCAGCATAGAACGTGAACCACAATCCGTTGGTGACGGTCTTTTTGGTGCCTCCTCCGATGTTGGCGGTCATGAAGATCCAGCACAAGATCACAGGGCCGCCAATGATGTACTGGAGCCACGTGCACCCGACGGACGCCCATCTGTTGTCGTGGATCAAGTGGATACCAATCAAACCGGCCAAGCCTGGCACACAGAGACCACAGAAGATGATGCACCGGGTGTTGGGCACCTTCAAGGCAATGATACCGCACGTGAACACCACAACAAACTCAATGGCACCGGTGGGCATCTGCAAGGCAGTGGAGTTCAAGGCGGAGAAACCAAAGCCCTTAATCAACGCGGACTGGAAGTTGGAGACACCACCGTTGATGATGCCACAGGCCAAGCCAATGAAGGCGAAAATGTACACGGAAAGGTCGGAAAACGCCTCCCAAGCCTGGGGCCAGATGAATCTCTGGTCCTTGACACCCTGGTTGTTCTTGGAGATGTGCTTGATCAAGATCATTCTCTCTCTCTCAGACAAGAACTTGGCCGAGGCGGGCGAGTCGGGCGTAATGAGCAAAAAGATGAGGCCCCACACGAAGTTCAAGAGGCCGATGACCAAGAAAATCAACTTCCACGACTCCAACGCGGTGCTGTGGACGTGGCCCAAGCCGAAACCAAGAAGCGCACCCACAACGGTGGCAATTCCGTTACAACTCAAAAACGTGCACATGCGGAAGGGCTGGTCCTCTTTCGAGTAGAACATACCACAGATCATCATGCACGAGGGCGAGATGCCCGCTTCAAACATACCCAAGATGAATCTCAACGCCAAAATGCCGCCGTAGTTCTTGGCACCAATGTGTCCGACCAAAATAATCGCCCAAACCACAAGCATACCGCCGGTGTACTTTGCAATTGGCACTTTCTGGATAATGTAGTTGGAAGGGTACGCCCAAAAGAGGTAACCAAAGTTGAAAATGGCTGCAACCCACGAGTAGCGCTGGCCAGTGAGTCCCAAATCTTCCTTGAAAGAGTACGCCAGCGCGTAGTTCAAACTCAACTTGTCCAAAAACTGGAGAGTGTAGGTAATACACAAGATTGGCAAAAGACGCCAGTCGATTTTGGAGCGAATACGCTTCAACTCGGACTCGATGTCGGCGTCGCTCAATTCCTTGGCGTGCTCGAACAAATCCAAACCGACCACCTGGTCCGCATGGTTGACCTGCTCTCTGAGCGAGGTGACGGAGCAGATCTGGCCCACCTCAAGGCCCTTTTCGAGGGACGACCTCGAATTGGAGTCTGATCTAATGTTTGCGTCTTGACTTTTCTCGGAAGACATGTTGTGAGGATGAAAGTTGGGTTGTGGCAGACATATATAGTCGGACCGGAGTTCCGGAATGGGAAACCCGGTGAAATTCTCAGCTATCGTTATCAGGCACAGATCGCTGCAACCTTATGCGCCAAGACCCTATCTGAGCCGCACGTCCGCACAAAAGCGGAATGGCGACAGATGCATGCGTCTCCTGCAGACAGCCACGTCGCGGGGGCAGCGGTGCGCAAGCGCACCTCCCGTTTTGGGCAAACGCGCAGTCGTTTCCGCCCGCCATGCAGGCTATCTCTGCGGCGCCTTTTGCCGCTTTGGGCCTCGCCGGGGCGCCTTCTCCACATTGTCTCATCGCGACCAGCAACAACTATATATTTTGCGCTAGCGGACTCTATCTCCCAAAATGTCTCCCACCGCAGACTCTCACACCGGCAAAGGCTACGACTTCGGCACCCAGGGTGCCCACAACATCTCCAAGGGCGGCGCCCACCCTCACCTGGTGCCTCACTTCACTGACAAGAAAGCCGAGCTCAAGTGGAGACTACAGCACGCCGCAGGCACCTTCCGCGTATTTGCACGGATGGGGTATTCCGAGGGCGAGGCGGGGCACATCTCCGTCAGAGACACCGAGGACCCAGACACCTTTTGGATCAACCCGTTGGGAGTTCACTTTGCTATGATCGAGCCAAAGGATATGGTTCACTGTGACGCAGACGGCAACATTTTGCCCGACGGAAACCAGGCGCCCATCAATGCTGCAGGTTACGCCATTCATCTGGCCCTTCAGAGGGCCAGACCCGACGTCAACGCTGCGTGCCACACCCACTCTGTGTATGGCAAGGCGTACTCGTCTTTTGGAAAGCCCTTGGAGATGCTCAACCAGGACGTCTGCATTTTCTACAACAACCAGGCGGTTTTCTCCAACTTTGGTGGAGTCGCACTTGAGAGCGACGAGGGCAGAGAAATCGCCGAGGCTGCAAACGGAGCGAGAGCAGTGATTTTGCAGAACCACGGACTTCTCACCATGGGCAGAACCGTCGACGAGGCCGGGTATTTGTTCACGTTGATGGAGAAGAGCTGTGAGGTGCAGTTATTGGCGGACGCTGCAGCCATCAAGGCCCCAAAAATCATCATCGACGACGACGTCGCCGCGTACCTGGCTCACGTGACCAATGACCCGGAGACGATGTATGCGTCGTTCCAGCCGGAGTTCAACTACCAGCGGAAACTCGACAGGGACGAGTTCATGTAGATGGAAATCTGATTTATATAAAATATATTACGCATGGATGATTATGATGCTTCTGGCTTTAGTTGTTCTGATTCTAGTGACTCCGGCGCTAGCCAATTAATTTGACTGTCTTGTAGTTCTGAGAATTCTGAGAATTCTGGTTTCAGCCTCTCACAATTTTCTGGCGATCAAATAGGTCCTCTTTGCACATTATATGAAGAAGGTCACCCAACAGCACTGTTCTACGTTCTCGAAGTGCTTGAATAAAGCCAGTGGACTGTGGAGTAGAGGGTAATCGGTAACGGTGGTGATGCTATTGGTGGGTCTAGTTAGAGAGCTCTTATCACCGGTCGAATACGTGGGTAATGAAGTTGGGGTGGAGTTGAATTTCATCACTGGTAGTGCTGTTTGGTGTTTAACTTTGGTTAGTGTGTTGGTGGTCGTGTAGATACTGGGAGGCATTCGAGGTGGTGGTGCCCGGTGTAATGGTTGCGAAGTCTAATAACGGTAGTGAAGTCCACCATTAGCGGACCCTAAATTATTTACTATGGTGTCAAATTTCGTCGGCGGACTCTAGTATCATCGGTACCTCAATACTCACTCTCCTTCAGAGCACAAAAATTTACACTGCCACTTTCGATATCCACCATGTCGCTGCTAATGTCGTAGCAGTCACCAACGTCTTCATGCCCCGCCACTTATGTCGCCTTTCCGCTAAACCTTAATAAGCTTTCGTTCGATCCCGATAATGCCGTGCTCACAATTATGCGCTAGGAACCAGCCGTTTTGCGCTATGAACTTTCCCAATCAGACAACAAATAGCCGATCCATGCAAGCACGGCTGTGACCTCGGATTCCTTGATTCTGACCCGCTGCTGACCATTGCTTGGAGATCTGAGGCCTTCCCCTCTCGATCGAATCTCACCGTTTGAGCCCTGGCACTACTAATTTTGGAAGCCTCGTCGGTCCACCCAACCAAGATTTCAAGTCTCAACCACTTCCAAAAATTCCGCCCACAGCTAGTCAATTCGTAGCGGTTGACTATGTCAATGTTTTGCTTTTCCGTGGGAATTGTCAGACTCTGCCCAATTACTCCTTCCTAATTGGGAAGTCCGCGACACCCAGCGTCGTGACCGTTGTTTCACGGCGGACGCCGAGCAGCTCGGGTTTCCCCATTTGGATTCCGCTCGTTCACTTATCAGCAATTTTCTCTGTGTGGGCTCCGTGGTGATAGCCTGCACTTCAAAGCCTCACTGCCAGATACGCCAGACGATAACCATCCGAGTGTTATCTCGTTGTATTGGGTTAAGCGCGCTGACTGATCTAGCGGTGCTACCATGCGTCGACAACCCCGACCATTGTTTCCGCTAGCCTGTACAGATTGGTGGGGACAACATGACATGCCAAGGCTCTAGGAAAAAGTTCGGTCATTGATTCAAGCGTCGTATGCGTCCACTTTCTGCCTTCGTCGAATCATTGTCTTGTCCTGTCGCCCTTATTGTCATGCTATTGTCACACCTCATATTGTGGCCGTATGCATTGGCGTATCTGTCACACTGCATACACCAGCTGTCAAACCATCAGCCCAATTCCGCCCGCCGGGGACCCTTATCTCCATGCGCCTGACTAAGCGCTTATCTCCATTGGCTGCTCCGCGTCCATGTTGCACCGGGGCAACGACGGTCTTATCAGTTGCCCTGCACATAGTCCGGCCGGGCCACCTCCCTGCCTATTCCGGATAAAGGCGCCCGGTTCTACTACACCTTTTTACATCGAGATCGCAGTGCCGTTTCAGGCAACCGACAAGAGAGCTCCGAGCGCCTGTATATGCGCGGCGGTACGTATGTTTGGAGTCATCAAGTACAAGTTCAACAAAGAGCCCAAGGCGCTCTCGGCCGCCTCTGGGAACTTCCGCCAGAAGAAGGTCACCCCCGATAAGTTCGTGGGGCCTCGGTCCAGACTGACCACCGGGTGCTGGGAGTGCCGACAGCGGCGAAAAAAGTGTGACGAGACCCACCCAAAGTGCAAGGCGTGCGTGAAACGAGATTCTCCGTGCACCTGGCGGTCTGGGGTAAAAAGCAGTACGATCCAGGCGTCGGGCTCGGTTGGCGCCGGCCACGATCTTGCGGATCTGCTACAGGATCTGCTACAAGATCTGCTCCACGCACTTCAGACTCTAAAAGATGTAGGCGACGCGCTCGAGCCCACAGAGGCCATCAGCGAGTTGGACGGATTGGTGGAGATTTCGGCGTCGGAGCTGGCGCTTCTCGAGCTTTCGCCGGACTCGAATCTCTTTGTGTCGCGCACAAACAGCCCGGGCCTCGACCCAGACTTCGGCTTCCACATAGACCCGCCGTTTTTCGATTTGTTTCTCGATGCCAAGGGCGTGTCGTTCGTGCGGCACTTTGAAAACAGCGTGTCGAGTGCGTTGGCCGTGAGTCCGAGCACGTCCAACTACTTCTGTAAGACGTTTCTTCTGTTTGGGCACGTGGACGAGAGCATCGGGCATGCGTTGGCGTCGTGGGGCGCATTCTACGTCCATAAGCACCACCACCAGGACGTACAGCGGCACTTGGCCCGCGCAATGACGTTGACCGCGCAGCGGTACCCCAAGGGCGTGGTGGTCAACAACTACGACGTGTTTACGTTGTTGTGCTTCCACTTGATCATGGTCGGCTTCTTCGTGTGCGTGGGCGACGTGTCTCGGTGGTGGCTGTGTTTCAAGCAGTGCGACGAGATCATCGCGCGCCAGGGCGGCTTGGCCCAAGTGTGCGCCGACTTCAGCCACTCCAACGACATCAAGTTCCTCGTGTCCAACTTCTTCTACCACGACGTGTTGCTGTCGCGTGCGTTCATCTGCGGCCCGCTCGTGTCTTTGTCCGACTACGAAAAGGTGTTTGGCCGCAGCTTCTTCGACTCCAGCTACGGCGTCGACCCGTTGCAGGGCTGCCTCAACCCGGTGTACTTGGTTCTCGCCGACGAGCTCGAGGTCCGGGCGTCCATGAAGGTGCGCCGCGAGCGCCTCAACGAAATGCTCAACGACGAGCCCGAAGACGACCACTCGGTTCTTCGCGAGTTCAACGCCATGCGTGCCCTGTACTTGGCCTACTGTGAGCAGGAGGTTGCCCGGCTCGACTCCAAGTTGGGTCGCTGCGTCATGGACAGCCACTTGCTCACGGACGCACGTGACGTCGAGCTCCACGGCAAGGTGTTTGCCATGTTCCGCCTCGTGTGCCGTCTCTACTGGGTGTTGTACATCAAGGAGACGCTGCCGCAGGCCAACGAGCTGCAGCACCTCTTGGTGCAGCTCTTCGATCACATCGAGGCGTTGGTGGACACGCAGATGATCGTGGTGCTCTGCTTTCCGTTGCTTACGGTGGGAGTCGCGAGCTTCAGTCGGCACGACCGCCGCCGGGTGCTGCGGATCTTCCAGGAGCTGATCGAAAAGTGTCCGATCCACAACATCCGGCGGGCGTGGCTGGTGGTGCAGGAGGCTTGGAAGCGCGACGGGTGCTTGGACTGGGCGGAGATCTGCGAGGAGTGGGGCTGGGAGTTGTGCGTGTGTTGATGGGACTGGGTACTTAGGTAATACATTGAGCATAGAGAATGGGAGGTGGGTAACAAAAGGAAGCATGAGTGGTGAGGATCTTGCGTCTTATGTTGTCGTTCTTTACGTATTGTCCTGTGTATTTAATTCTCTGAGCGTGGTGGCCGGTTTGGTTATCATCGCTCAGACAATTAATTTCAGCTGATTGGCGAAGTTCACAACCAGCCAAAGGTGGCTGCAGTAAATTATAGCTTTGTCAGGTCAATTTGCGTCAATTCCGTCTTTTGAACATCTTGGAGTATTGTTGACTGTAGCTTCCTATTGGGCGGATTACGATCGTCAACCTTGTATGCGGAGGTAGTATCTGGTGCCATCAACAATGCCCTATAGTCTTGAGCACAGCAAAGTTTCCAAATAAAATTGGTATCTCGCAATCTACGTTGATAATGAGTTTCACAAGCTATTCAAATCCCCCAGTACCTGTTGTTGGAACATTTGACTGCCCTATGCCACACCAACATGTCAGACGAAGAGATCAGCACTGAAAAGATGCAACTTTGCCTATTCCCATCCCTCTTCCAGTTCAGCCTCCAGTCTTCGTCACTCGTCCTCCAATCTTCCCAATTCGCGTTGCCTACTCGCTTTCAGTTACTCTCGTCCTCTCGCACTCAATTGGCCTCGCTTTCTCCCGAAATGGAGCTCCTCGATCTCTACAGTTCGTCCTCACTACAGTGCTTCGCTGCGCCTTGCTATATTCTTCGTGATCCCGCAGCTCGCGAGTATTAATTACATGCCCTCAAGCGCAAGTAGGCGCTTGCCGGCCGTCGTGTGATCGTCTCTCATAGTCCCATTTCTCCAATCGCCCCCCACAATGACCCGTGCAGTCTATTACCGGAAGTACACCTTGGAGCTGCGTTTCTTCTCGCCCGTGCTGGCCGGACTCAGTGCCTTGCTGTCCTCCCTGGTCACGTTGGACTCCGCGGTGTTCGCCTGGTGCGCGCCGTGCGGGAAGTACACCACGTTGATCGGCGGGAGGTAGTACACGCTCAGGATCGGGAAGTAGTGGTAGTTTGTGTCGGCGTTGTGGGTCTTGGCGGCAATGAACTCGTCGACGTTGGCCACCGGCGCCGGGGTCTCGCTGCCGGACTCGTTGGCGCCCAGCGAGCGCTCCGGGTCGTCGGGCGGCACCTCGGGCGGCTCCGGCGGCGCGTCGGGCGCGTCGAACCGCACGTCGTCGTCGTCCTTGACCGCGTCCGAGGTCTCCAGCTTGACCGGCGCGTCGGCCTGCGCAATGCGCACGTCCTTGCGGTCCTCGTAGAAGGACGGGTTGCGCCCGCGCACCGTCATGCACGCGCTGGCCACGTCGTGGAGCACGCGCGCGCCCGCGGGGGTGTCGGCCACCACCTGCACCGTGAGGCGGTAGTAGGTCTGGTACTGGATATTGGAGTTGTTGGTGGTGGCGCTGCGGAACTGGAGCTTGCGGATGGCAAACGCGGTCTCGCCCGGCTCCGGCGCCACCACCGTGGTCTTGTCCGTGACCACCACCTCGCGCGCGCGCCGCTCCTTGGCGCGCTCCTTGTCGGTGACGATCATGAACTCGGGGCTCTCGGCCTTGGCGCGGTCCATGCCCTCGGCCTCCGTGCCCACCACGAGCCGGAGCTGCGCCACCGGCTCCCCGCGCACGTAGAGCGGCCCCTGGAAACTGCCCACGCGCAACAGCATTTGCACCAGCACAAAGTTGCGGCGGTAGCACGAAATCACGCGCGGCGCGATGGTCGCCCCCGCCTTGGGCGTGCCCTCGCTGGCGCACGCGTAGTTGTAGTTGTCCTGGTCGTTGGTGAAGAGGCGCCCGTCCAAGGACGCGGTGAACGCGGTGTCCACCGCGCGCCCCTGGGCGTCCGAGAGCGCTAGGGGGCTCAGCCGCGGCGCGAGCACCGGGAGCTGCGCCAACGCCGCCCCTGAGTAGTCTACGGTGACGTCGGGCGCGCCGGCGTCTTTCCGGCGGTCGCGCCGGTCGCGTTTGGGCGGCGACGGCTCGGGCTCCTTGCGCTTGGGCGCGTCGGGCTCGTCGGGCCACGCCACCAGCTCGAACTGGCCAATCACCGTCGACGCCAGCAACGCGGGTTGCACAGGCAACATGGCGCGCCGCCGCGGCTGCAACCCCGCCTCCGCGGGCACAAAGTCCGCGTAGTGCAGCGTGTGGCTGAAGTCGCCTTCCGGCACGTGAAAGTGGGTGCCGTAGCCGCCGTAGCCGCCCGCGTACGGCGGCTGGGCGTAGAACATCGGGGCCGGCGGCTCCTCCTTGTCGTCGAACGCCATGAACATGCCCAAGCCCGACAGCAGCGGCGTGGAGATGTTGGAGCGGCGCTCGGCCCACGCAAACGGGTCGTCGGCCTTGGCGTCGGCGGAGAGGGGGTGGAGGAGGTCGGGGAGAAAGAGCGACGCAAGGTCGTCCATGCGCTTGTCGGACATGGGAAGTGGCGGCGAATTTGCTGGCACAAGAGCAGGTACGATAAATGCAGATGGAGCTCGCGGAAAAGAGCTCGCGAAAAAGAGCTGGTAGATGGAGCTGGCAGCGCAGTGGCTGGTGTGCTAGTAGTCAGATTCAGGACAGTGCGATCAGTCCATGCACTTCCAACAATGGAATGAGGAGGAAGTGAGGTGGGGAGGGGAGCGAGAGAAGAGTGGGAGATAATGAGGAGATAATGGGATGAGAAAGATATGTGCAATGCTTATCAATTGGTTTGGTCAGTGGTGGTTGGAGTGATGTGGGGTAGTTTCGCAGCCATAGATCAGACCACAGTGGAGAGCAGGAAGGAAAGGAGAAAGGATGGAAAACGAGGGAAAGCAGGAAAACGAGGAAAACAGGAAAATAGGGAAATCAGGAGAATGGGGAAAATGGAGGAAAATGCATTGAAGCTGAGATGCTGGGGAAAACTAGGAAAACCGGGGAAAGTAGGAAAAGCACAGTCAGTGGCCCTGGACTGACTAGTGGGGCGACATCTTAGTTCAGACTACTGATGCTCGCCGACTTAGCACAATAGAATGCAGAGTGTTTGATAGAGGTAGTTTCAAAACATTTTCTAAAATGAAGTTTGACGAGTCTATGATTGATGGGCGAATGGCCATGGTGAAGGTGATGGGTGATCGCTTTGTAAGCTTATGGGTTTGAGTCTGCTCATAGTTGGTGTCCATTGTCACTGCCCGCACGTGTGGATCAGCGCCGTAGTCCAATTTCACCAGCCGGATCATGTGCTGCCTTCTTCCGGCCGTCCATTATGCTCGGTCTCAATGGCACCTCGCACTGAACCGAGGCAGGAGCGAAACTGACAAAGGGCCAGCCCAATAGATCCTGTTCCGTATGATTCTTACGTAGGGTGACATGAACCATTCTACTGCGTTTCTCCGTTCTTTTCAGCCGGGAAGTATTTTTATTTTCGCTGGTTGTGTTTTTCAGCTGATGCATAGTTCTGGCTGCGAACGAAAAACGTGGAAACAGTGCTGGACTAATCCTAGTAAAAAATACTGAAAATAAACAAGAGAAGAAAAGTGAACGAGAATAGTGCATTTCATCAATTCCATAACACGGGGCGAATGTATGGTGCAAGCTACTACCAACTACTCGACCTCGTTTGTCTAATTGAAGCGGTGGATTACGAGGAACCAGCAACGCACTGGAAAAGAGGAACTGAGAGAAAAGGAACAAGTCTACGGGTAAACCCCCTCCTGTTCTGCTTTCCTTTTCACGCCATCGGCATATCGTCACTGGTCAAGTGCCGACTGGTATTGGATCTTACTGGTAAGGACACCGACTGACAGTGACAACGTCAATTGATGTACATTATTCAAGTCATCTACCACGACAAACAAAAAGCCCACCAAAGATGCTTCGCCCGGTTATTTGCCAATTCTCCCCCCACAATGGCCCAAATTATCCTCTGATTCGAAATCCGGGGAACTTGTGGAGTCACACAGGACAGAGGGCCAAAACACACCAACTTTGCTCTAATCGTGGATCACCGCAGTTCAAGAACAATGCAGACTCTCGTAATTCCCTCCGCTTATGGAATTCATTGCCTGTTTCAGCGGGCTTCGAGGCGGTTCTTCATATAGTCCAGTGACTTTGCCTTCGTCATAACCTGTGCTGCCTTCTCCTCCTTCGAGCTAAGCAAACTCACCTTTCTCGCTTCTAGCCCTATTTACCAGCACACTCTTCTCTCATAATGGTCAAACAGGCCCCTTTCGCCGTGGAGCAGTTCATGGACAAGTACGAGACCAACATCGCCCACAACATGGGTGAAACTTGCGTCGACTCCTTGTCAATTAATGACATTTTGAAGTCGTTGCCGGCCTCTAAGAAGGAGGAGGCAACAAAGACCTTGCTTGACTCAAAGCTCACTTATGGGCACATCCGAGGCTCACCTCAGTTGAAACAGGCAATTGCCGACTTGTACGGCCCCGAGATTTCGCCAGATAACGTGGTGATCACCAATGGAGCCATTGGCGCCAACTTCTTGGCGTTTTACACCTTGGTGAACCCCAACGAGCACATTCTCGTGGTGGATCCCAGTTACCAGCAGCTCAGCTCGGTGCCAGAAATGTTTGGGGGAAACGTCGAACCGTTTGAGATCAAGTTGGAGGACGACTATCTTCCCGATTTGGAGAGACTCAAGAGCATTGTCGCCGCGAAGAAAACCGCGTTGTTGGTCATCAACAACCCAAACAACCCAACTGGGTTTGTATGGGAAAACGACACGCTCGAGGCCATAGTAGATATCTGCCGCAGCCACAACGTGACTGTAATGTGCGATGAGGTGTACCGGCCGCTTTTCCACATTAAAAACGCCAATGTTAAGTCCATTGTGACGTTTGGCTACGACAATACCTTGTCCACCGGATCGATGTCCAAGGCGTTTTCGCTTGCAGGTTTGCGCCTCGGGTGGATTGTCACGAAAAACCAGAAGTTCTTGGACGGCTTCTACGAAAAGAGGGACTACAACATCATCTCGGTGTCGATGTTGGACGATGCCATGGCGACGTTGGCGTTGCAGAATGCAGACACCATTCTTGCCCGCAACCACGGGATCTGCGAGGCGAATTTGGCACATCTCCGGAAATTTATCGCCGACTCAAAAGGCTTGGCCCTGTGGAAAGAGCCGAGAGGAGGCAGCACTTGCTTCATTAAGGTCAACAGCAAAGTTTCCACGATGGAGTTGGCGGAGAATCTTGCGGAAAAACACTCGACGTTGCTTGTTCCTGGGGAGGTGTTCCAAAAACCCGGCTGGCTCCGGGTGGGATTCGGCAACTCGGAGAAGGATGTGCGGGAGGGGCTCGCGGTTTTGCTCAAGTGGTTGGAGGAGCACCAATGAGAGCCTGACGGTGACAGGCATAAGCCTTTATGCTTTAGAACGGAAGAGGGTTCGAAAAGAACCGACAAACATTGAAAATGAAGAACCGACAAACATTGAAAATGAAAAACCGAAGATCAATGAAAATGGAGAACCGAAGAACAATGAAAAGTGAAGAGCCGAAAAAGATTGCAAATTCTGGACGATTGACGGGGAACTCAATTTGAGCGACGAGAGTCATCCATTCGAGTTGGCCGACAATCCGAGTATCTAGTTCTGTACGTACGTTGCTCTGCACTTGCCCTTTTCTGTGGTGTTGTGACTGTGGCACCCGTGTCTGCCTTCAACGATGCTCCGCATCCGTTCGATCAGATCTCGTGCCGATTCGATCGTGTTTAACTCCGGATAAAAGTTCTCGCCTCGGAACATGCCGATTTGTGGGTATAGCTTTTCTGTTGACCTGCCTCCAGCATCACTGTAGTTCCATTCTCACCGTAGTGATATTATCACCAACCCTTGCCCAAATACTCTACTGATCTCCTACAACGCAATGCGCACCGGTGTTGGCACCGGTCTTTCCACGTGCTCGGAGTTGGTCGCCTGTAGAAAATAAGTACAGATGACAGTTGGCCGCTTTACGAGCGGAATGCAGCCCCGCATTCGGCCCGAGCTATTCTTATCAAATGGATCTCGGTAGCAGCGAGTAAACAGTCCGTCATAGTAGGTGAGCGAGCCGATCGGGCTATAAATAACACACCAGCGATCGGCTCGTAATTCTGCCGGCTCCACCTAAGGATGGGATTAGTATTACATCATGATGCGTTGAGCCGCCGCACGGTAGAATTGCGTGGAATCGGATAAACCTTCCCGAAAAGGCAATCAACCCACCCGGCAACCGCCACGAACACCAACCCGATATTGACCTCACAACGCAAAGAAGAAGCCCGACCTGGAAGTGAAGCCAAGACAATGAGATTAGGCCAAGACAAGGTCATTGACAGATCATGTCTGACACCGATGGGTCTTAAAATAGTTCCTGGCTTAGTGCAGGCTGAAACGACTAAGAAGCACCGAAAAAAAAAAGAAACAGGAAAACAAACAAGCGGGCGGCTGGCTAACGTTTTCTCCATTCTGCCACCATTACGAGCTTCCTAATGCCGCTTTTCATCCTTACCGTTTTTGCCCATACCAATCCCTACACCACGATGCCGTTGGTTGCTCTCTCTATCTGACACCTAATTACGGGCCCTATCTGACACCTGTCACCCGACCCTAATCACCCTGGCAATTTCAGCCTACACACCCGACCAATGTTTCCCCTTTTCCATCGTAATTCCCGATCAGCTATTTATAACCGGCCTGCACCTTCCGGGCGCCGTCCGTGGCCTTATATATAGCTCGAGCCCCGCTCTGCACAGTGGCCAGCAAACCTTCGCTCCTCTGATCCATGACAACCTCGAGCAGAACGGTCAACCGCGTGTTCAACCAGGACTTTGTCATCGACCGGCGATTCAAAATCGTCAAGGAATTGGGCCATGGCGCCTACGGGATCGTGTGCTCGGCCAAGTACGATGACGGCGGCGCCGGCGACGCCAGTTTCGTGGCCATCAAGAAGATCACCAACATTTTCTCCAAAAAGATCTTGTGCAAGCGGCTGCTCCGCGAGTTGAAGCTTCTCCAGTTCTTCAGGGGGCACAAGAACATCACCTGTCTCTACGACTTGGACGTGGTGCCCAACCCCATGACCGGCGAGTTCAACGAGGTGTACCTCTACGAGGAGCTCATGGAGTGCGACATGCACCAGATCATCCGCCTGGGCCAGCCCTTGACCGACTCCCACTACCAGCTGTTCGTGTACCAGGTATTGTGTGGGTTGAAGTACATCCACCTGGCGGACGTGCTCCACCGCGACTTGAAGCCGGGTAACTTGTTGGTCAACGCGGACTGCGAGCTCAAGATCTGCGACTTTGGCCTTGCGCGCGGCTTTCTGGAGGACGTGGAGCAGAATGCGGGGTTCATGACCGAGTACGTGGCCACCAGGTGGTACCGTGCGCCCGAGATCATGTTGTCCTTCTCCAACTACACCAAGGCCATCGACGTGTGGCTGGTGGGGTGTATTTTGGGCGAGTTGCTCGGCGGCAAGCCCTTGTTTCGTGGTAAGGACTACGTGGACCAGCTCAACCAGATCCTCTTGATCTTGGGCACGCCCAAGGAGGCCACGCTCACGAAAATCGGCCTGGTGCGTGCGCAGAACTACGTGCGTCTGTTGCCCATCATGCCCCGCGTGCCGTACTCCGAGCTCTTTCCTGAGGCCAATCCGCTTGCGCTTGACTTGTTGGAGCGCATGCTCACGCTTGACCCGTTCGAGCGCATCACCGTCAACGACGCGCTCAAGCACCCGTACTTGGCGGTGTGGCTGGATCCGCTGGACGAGCCCGAGTGCCAGACCAAGTTTGACTTTAGCACGTTCGAGACCGTGGACGACATCGACCTGATGCGCAAGTTGATTGTGGAGGAGGTCCAGGCATTCCGCGAGTTTGTGCGGCGGCCCATCCACGAGCAGCAGCAGATCCAGATGCAGCAGCGGGCGCCGGTGCAGCAGCAACAGCAGCAGCATCAGCAGCAGCAACATCAGCAGCAGCAGCATCAACACCAACAACAACATCAACAACAACAACAACAACAACAACAACAACAACAACAACAACAACAACATCAACAACATCAACAACATCAACAGCAGCGACTGCAGCCACAGCAACGACAGCAACCACTGCAACATCAGCAGCCAAACCAGATTCACCAGCAACACCAGCTACTGGAACAACTGCACCAACAACACCAGCTACTGGAACGCCAGCTACTGGACCACCAACAACACCAGCAGCACCAGCTACTGGACCAGCATCCCGGAGAGCGCCTCTACGACCAGCGCGGGATCGAGTTTGGCCCCTACTCCGCCATGTCCGGCCTCTCGGGCCTCAACAGCGGCCTCAACAGCGCGGTGCTCACCAACCCGGACCAGCTCCACAACGACGACACTTTGCTGTTCTACCAGCAGATGCCCAAGCCCCAGGAGCTCGACGACTTGCACTACATGGACAACTCCAGCAACCCGGAGCACTTCCGCTTGGAGGAGGAGTTGGGCTTTGGTTTGGACGGCGTGCCGTACAACGGCTAGATATATATTCGGGTCGGCGCGGACCCAGCCACGATATACGCATTGACAGAGCTGTGTAGGTTACAGTGGGGACGTAGGTAAGCGCAAGATGAGAAAATGCTTTAAACTTTGCGGATTGAGTACAGCAGGGTTCTCTGATCAGTACATACGGTGACGTTATGGGATCTGAGTCAAAGCCTCGCAAAGACATTGTGATTAGCCTCATCACTTTGATTCATTTGAGTCCAGGGTGCACTTTCTCCGCAAAATTCATTTCTATTGTCTTCGCTGTCTTTACCTAGTGTGACATGTTGAATCGAATACAGGTTAGAGAAAAGATGTATGGCAGTCTGGAAGTCAATATTTGACAGTATTTTTTGAGCGAGACAAAATCGCATTGAAAGACCCATCCAAGGCAGAACCTTAGTAGCGTTACCTATTCTCGCCAGGCGAACTGAAATGCAAGTGGGACCATAGAATCATCCAGGCGTCACTGAAGGTGAGCAATTGTGCCTCGTAGGCGGATAGCACTGCCCAAGCAAGGGATTACATTCAATATCATGTCTATTAATTCATTTGACCCGAATTTCAGATATCCCAGAAAAAAAAACTCTGCTAAAAGAGGTAACTTGGATATGCCTATAACGTGTCTATGTAACATTTCATTGCATGCCTAAAACGTGTCTATGAAGCATTTCATTGCAGGCTTGAGCGTAGCAGGATCACCAGAGTCTCACAGAGAAGTCTATTGTCCGTACGGACAGCTCTGGGGTCGACAGTCACTGCAGTTCCTGAACTATGCTTAGCTTGTGGTCTAGTATGTATGTGTGGTGATTGCTAAGGAATCACCTTTTTGTTCGTCATGTCATGCCGGCGTCCGAGTACGTCTGCTACACTCTCCCCAAGGTGTAGCGAAAGATGTCACCGCTGCATCCAAACACCCAGAAACTCAATGGGTTCACGTGGAAGCCCTGGAGCTTGCCGTCGCGCACCAAGCACGACATGTCAAGGCTCAATAACGGAATCTCGATCAGAGGAAGCGTTTTGTCGTCAACCACTGCATGCACTAAGCTGGTACAGCGCTTGCGCCCGTCCTTGGTTCTGCTGTAGTGTTTCTTCATCCGCACCTCGAATAGAGACCGATATAACAGGAGCACGATCTTCAGGTGCTCCTCGGCGTTCTCCAGCTGTGCCAGTGGCTGAGGGCTGTTGCTGAGAAGGCGGTTGATGCCCAACGCGCTGAACGACGATGTGAGACCCATGTCTTCAGCCTGTTGTGTGATTGACCGATTGCGATGATGACCCTTGGGTATTTGAGGAATGCCTGTCGGCTTCCCCCGAGGTGGCGCTGGCGGTGCTACGGCGGCTGGCAGCGGGTGAGCGGGCTCCGGGTGTACTGATACCCGCCTTTTTGTTGTGATATGGCTCTTCTTCACACGAGGGAGCGCTTTTCTGTCAAAGTCCCACAAAATCACCTTGCCGTCTGCACCGCACGATGCCAACTTGTACGTGTGTGAGGGTGTGGCGTCCATGGTACACGAGAACAAGTCGTCGTTGCGGAGAAACGCCACCAGCTCCACGGTGTTGGTGTGTCCCTTGAGACGCGTGACGATCGAAATGTCCTTGACCGCCGGCGGGTAGTGCGTTTCGTGGTGCTCATCGCGTGGGACGTCTAAGCTTGTTCCCGGAGTGGAACTGGTGGGCAGCAAGAACGAAGCGGCGAACGTGGTGGAGCCCGTGGAGTTGACCGTGCCCGAGCGAGAGCGCCCCCGAGTGCCCGAGTCACCGTTGCGCAGTAGTAAGCCATTGATGTTGTAGTAGGTCATTTTGAACACCTCGATGAGGTCGCCCTTGCCGGCCAAGCAGAAGAAGCGGCAGTCCGGGGAGAACGCAATGCTGCGGATGCCGTCCTGGAAATAGTTCAGCACAATGTCGGACACAACCAGCTGGTTGTAGAAGTTGGAGGTGTCGCCGTAGTTACCGCCGTGGGTACTGATCAAGTCCATGAAGCGCACCAAGCCGTCCTCGGCAGCGAGCGCCAAGACCTGTGGCCCGTGTGTGAGCGTGGACTCCGGCAGCATCGTGGTGGCCACGGCAGTCACTGCCTTGTGGCTGATCTTGAAGTGCCCAACCAAGCACTCGGTGCCCTCCACGTCTCGCACGTGCAACGGGCTAAGGTCGAACTTGCGAAAGTACGTGACAAACATGTCGGTGCCCTCGACGGTCTTGACGTAGGGGCGTGCGGCCGGCGCACCGGCAGGGTCCACAATGGCCACCTCGCCGTTGGCGAAGCCTGCTAGAAGGAGTAGGCCGTGCGCGGCATGACGGAAAGCGGTGAGAGCGGTGACGGCACCGCAGTGTGTGATGTTGTCTGACTCGTGTGGCACGGCCACGTCGTCGAACTGGCGGTACGTCAAGTCCGTGAGGTTGACCATGATGATCTCGCCCGTGCTGAGGCCCAACACCACCGCGGACTCGGCAGGAAGAGCGTACAAGCACGTGACAATGCTGCGGCTGCGGAGCTGGAGGCGCACGAGCGGGCGCTCGGTGATCTTTTGGTAAGGTTTGCACGAGGTGGTGGTGGCGGACTTTGCGGAGGCCGCCGAGGTTCCCGACGCCGTCGCTGGCGCCGCAGGCTCCTCGCCGTCCGCAAGCGGAAACACCGCGGTCGTCGACGTCGCCGACTCCGTGGCCGCGTAGCCGCACAGCTCATCCAAGGCAAACACATTGACGACATTGACGTTGCACGAAACGAGGACGCGCGACGCCGTGCGCACGTGCGCCGAGTAGGCGGCTGCGTCGTAGGCCAAGACCTTGCCGAACGGCAGGCGCCCCTTTTTACGGGGCTGGGGCTCCGCGCCCACTACAGGCATGAAGTGCGTTTCGCGCGGCTCCGCGCCGCCCATGCGGAGGAGCTTGTTGAGTGAAGTGGTCATTTTGTTGAAAGGGCTGCGCGCGTCTCCGGGTGGCATTTGTCGCCGCCCACTGCGCAACTCCACCATGGCAGAAACGCAGCCGTTGTGCACCAACGGAAACGGGTCTTGCATGAGGGGGTTGACGTTGGCGGCTATATGGACGCCGCCATTGTCGCGGACGGCGTGGTTGGCGTTGCCTGTCTGGGCAAAAACCTGGGCAACGTGGAAGGGGAGCGGCACATAGGTGGTGGCCTCGATGTTGCGGCGCACGTCGTGCTCGTAGGGCGGGCGTGCGACATTGAGGTAGCTTCTGTCGAGGCGTGCGCGCACCAGCGTACTTGCAGCAGGGGTATCTGTGAGCGGCCACGGCAAGTTGTCGATGGCGGCTAATTTGTCGGGCTCTAGACTGTCGTGGAGCGCAAAGTGGATGTTGTCGTCCAAAAAGGGCAAACCCGGACACACCGTTTCGAGAAACACCGAGAGCGGCGGAATCTGCGAAGGTTCCACCTGGGTCAGCGTCATTTCTCGTTTGGCAGTCTCTTGAGTGGGCTATGGCGAGGGGCTCCGAACCAAACTAGCGCACAACACAATGTGACAGACACAGAACGAGACAGAGTGACAGAAGGAGTCTGTTTGTTTCTAAGCAGAATAACAGTGAGAGAAAGCACTGAACTAGTTGAACTCTGGTAATAGGAGTAGGTGGGCGGTGCAGGATTGCGGGGCATGCAGGTGTTGGGGTTCACGTGCGTTTTATCACGTGGACCCATGGTAGCTGTCGGCTGATATATATCACGTGATGAAACGGGTCACGTGCGCATCTCACATCGCGCGGTGCGCCTTTTCTCAGGAGTACTCCACTGGTTAAGTTGATTCAGTGAGTGTGAGTGGATCGCTTTGTTGGGATGGCTCGGATATGACAGTTGTGGCAGTGCTATGTGAAAAGGAACGGAGAACTTCTCTCGTTTGACAGTTGCTCTCATTTGACAGTTCTCTCATTTTGCAGTTCTCTCATTTGATAGGTACTTCCAAACGGTAGTTCTCTAATCCGACAATTTATACATGGAATATTCTGTATTGGACAGTCCTCTCGTTGGACCGTTTAACATACGTCTCCTATGTTAGCGGAAGCTTCACATTATCCACATATCCACCCGGTCAGTCAATCCATCTTAGGCAACTTGCACTCCCCCGTCACAGTCATTTCCACGCCAATCACCTCGCACATCACTACCCTTGCTGTCTTCATAACGCTCCGTCATTGGGGGCCCCTTTTAGGATTTACGTTGGTTGGCGGCTGTAATCACGTGAGCGGTCACGTGCGCACTGCGACAAATGTCGTCTTTGCTGGCCACAAGAAAATTTTTTTCCGCCTCCCTGAATACCCCTTTACACTCCAACTTCCCCCGTGGATATCCCGGCAAATCCGGTTCAGACCAAGGAAAAACTTGCCTGTCAAGCTTTTTTCGCCTGAAACACGCGTACCCCAGTCACTTCCGCGGCTCAGCTGTCCGAATTACGTCCTGCGTGTGTGTTTTCTCGTGCTGTGTTGCTGTCTGGTGGCGAGCGACATTTTATCGCCGAGCAAACACCCGTACACCCAGTGTTAAGGGGCGGGAAACAACAACCGCCAGTCGTGGCCACCACGCCCCCGGGGATTGCAGTGACGCGTAATTAACCAGCTCTGCCGCACGCATCGCGTACGTTAGTGTCTGTCCGGTTTTTTCCGCGTCTCTCTACGCTCCACAATGGCCATTCTTCCCGCGAAGAATGCCAGCAGCGGGAAGGCTGGTGCCGGCGCCAGATTTCGCCAGCGAAAGATCTCGGTTAAGGTCTCGCTACCCCTCTACAACCAGCGGGAGCTCACAGGAAGCGAACTGGAGCTCGAGCCCTCGCAACTTCACCACCTAAACTCAGGTGCGGCTCAACAGCCCCGAGACGTCCATGCCATCGAAACTGGTGTCGATAAGAACGAGGAGGATGAGGTTCATCTTCAGCAGGTCATCAATGCAGCACAACGGGTGTTGCTTGGGGCAGGCGATGACTCTAAAGGCGACTCTAAAGGTGCATCTGTATATATTCCCACACCCGACGCGTCGAAGTTGTGGAAGGATGCACCGCGATATTACAACGACCCTACCTTCATTGAGCCTGAGTCTTACATCAAGTTTAGCGCGACCGTGGAGGATACCCTCGGCGTCGAGTATAACATGGATGAGGAGGATGAGCGCTTCTTCAACACCTTGCTGAAAGAATACCCCAAGCTGCCGAAAAAGAACGACAAGAAGAAGTCAGAGAATGACACCGCAGTCGAGGACAAGTCGCCCTGCACTGCGCTCGAATTCGAAACGCTCTGTGACAAGTTCGAGAAGACCATTGAGGAGAAACAGCCGTTTCTTTCCATGGACCCTTCCACAATCCTATCATACAAAGAGCTTTCATCATTAATTCTCGAGGAGTTCAATTCTAGTGCGAACAAGGACTACCCATACCTGCTGTCGGGGGCCAACTTAAGGTACATCTCAACCACAACGCTTAAGGAGAAATTGTCGAAGGAACTAAGTTTTGAGCCATTCGTCACCACATTCGACAAGGACCAACTGTCGACGTCGAGTACGCGGTCCATTCCTAAGTTGATGCAATTGTTCGGCCAGCCCATTTACGAGCATTGGAAGACCAGGAAAATGGAGCGCAAGGGCAAGGCCATTACCGCATCACTAAAGTTTGAAGATCCAAACGCAAATGAAAAAGACAACGACAATGATCCGTACGTCTGCTTCCGTCGTCGTGAGTTCCGTCAGGCGAGAAAGACAAGACGAGCCGATAACTTGGGCGCCGAAAGAATTCGTCTCATGCAGAAGTCTTTGAAGCGCGCGCGTGACTTGGTTCTTAACGTCTGCAAGAGAGAAATTCTCAAGCTTCTGAGTTGGGAGGCTGAGTGCGACGTTTTCAAAGTTCGTTGCGAGGCCAAGAACATCAAGCGCGCCGTCGGCGTCAAGGGCGATGACCACTTATTCTACCCTCACAAGAGAAGAAAGATCATCAAGATTGAACCCGAGGAAGATGACGAGGTCGAGTACACCAAGACGAAAAAGGAGAGAAAGAGAAACCAGGAGTCTGGCACACCTGCATTTCCAGCTTCAAAGGAAAGACTGCTCAATGGGCAATTGCAACCCGAAGCGTCCTCAACTCAGCCATACGTCAAGTTACCACCTTCCAAGATTCCAGATTTGGATCTTGTTACTGTTTCTTTGGTTCTCAAAGAGAAGAACGAGACTATAGAAAGAGCCGTGTTGGAGAAGTTGAGAAAGAGAAAGGAACACGACAAAGGGTACGTCAATATCACGTACGACCCTTATCAACCCTTTTTCAACATTTCTACCAACGACGGTAACAAGAACATGGAGCTTAGGCACATTCCATATTCCTCGATTGCTTCCAGCAACTATCATCAAGTCAACACAACTAACGTCATCAGTGATAGTTTGAAGAAGTTGTTGGAGGAGACCAAACGCCCGTTGCCTGGAACGAAGACTTTCAGTGGCAGCAGTGGCGAACTTATTCCGTCGAAGCCGTTCCCTCACTTGCAGACTTTGCTCAATGACCACTTAAACTCAAAGAGGAACTCCTCGGGCTATATTGCTCAGCTTCTCTCCAACATCGAAAACAACAACTTCAGCTCATATACCAATGGATTCGAGAAGCAGAGCGATGACGAGGAGGACGCTTCTGAGGTGTCCAACCCAATTTTCAGATTGCGGAAACGGGCGGGTCGGGCGAACCGGATCTTCGTCGACAGACGAGGACTTATGCATAGACCCGATGAAGCAATTGAGGACTGGTTGAATGAAGACAAGCCAACAGACGACGTGGAGACGTCTAGCAAGATTATTCCGGATGCCTACGACTACAAGCCGGACGCCGTCAAACGGATGGACTCGAGGTGGCGGTTCGACGACGACTACCCTGACTACGACAAGGGCATTCGAAAGCCGTTTGGCTTGGACCCCTCGCGACTTAACTCCATAAGCGACGACACGCAGTCTATCCGGTTTGGATCGATGCTCTTGTCCAAGTCGTATGACTTGTTGCGCGAGAGTGCCCACCAGCGGCAAGTGTTGATGCAACAGGCACGCATGCGTGTGTTGCAGCAGCAGCAACTCAACCGAACGCAAGGGACGCAGTTGGGAGCCAACCGGCCCGCCGGCACGTCGGCGGCAGCCAATTTCCGGAGAGCACCGCAGGGTGCGGTTTCGCAGGCGCGCGGTGGTCCCGTCCGCGTGCAACAGAACTACACGCCTCAGCAGCTTCAGGCCATGCAGCAATTTCGTCAGCTGCAGCAGAGCTCTGCGGGCTCGCAATACCAAGCGCAGAAGCGTGTGGGCGTGAACTCCGCCGGAATGGCCGGCTCTGGTCTCTACCAGGGCAACACGAAGTACTCAAACGGAGTACCTGAGCGCCGAACGATGAGCGGCACCAACAGTTCCAGCAGTTCCAACTAGGCCGCTGGGCCGTGCATGGCCTGGAGCGAGAGCACAGTGCCGATTGCGTCCTCTAGATGGGGAGCGCAGTGTACCATAGTGACAATACATGTCTAACCGAGCCGGCCGAAGTGCCTTTTAATCTATTTTCTGGAACAGACGAATCTTCCTACAAACGTCTTGCCCGAAGTCGTCAATGGCAGATATTCCGGATTGTTCTCGGTCTCCACATTCCTCTGAAGCTTCGAGAAGTCGCAGCAATTAGATATGTGCACGTCCACCGGGCTCGCAACAGCGAGCATATATATGGCACCAAATCCCCGTGGTTCCCCATTATTCCCATCATGAGCAGCATTGTCGTTTTTGGTGCACACGGAAAGATTGGCCAGCGCCTCATTAAGATTGTCTCCGGCGCTCCGGCATTTTCTGCCACGGCAGTGGTGAGAAACAGCACTCAATCGGACCAAATTAAGACGGTTGCCAAAAACAGTAGCAACGTCAAAACCGCCGAGTTGGACTTGGTGGCGGCGTCGCCCAAAGAGATTGCTGACGTAATCAGGGGCCACTCTGCTGTGGCTGTTACGGTGGGCTCTGCTGGCAAGGACTTGTTCAAGGTCGACTTGGATGCCGTGGTGAAGATTTTCGAGGCCAGTGTCGAGGCACTGGTCAGGCGATTGGTGTTGGTGAGTGCAGTTTTTGCCAGTGACAGACTCGCTGGAGTCACGGTCAAGCTCCACGACTACTATCTTGCCAAGCACTACGCAGACCGGGTGTTGATGCACGAGTTTGGCCAGAAGTTGGACTACACGATTTTGAAGCCGTCCGCGTTGACCGACGACGCCGGAACAGGCAAGATCAAGTTTGTTAAGCGCCACGAGGACCCAGAGCACGTGCTGAGGGAAGATGTGGCCAAGGCCATTTTCAGTGTGATTGGCATGAAGGAAACGTACGGCAAGGCGTACGACTTCTGTGTGGGAGACAAGCCTGTGGACGACCCTGCTACTTGGAAGTGATGGGAACAACAAAATATGAAAGTACGAACTTATTGATTAGGTATCGCAGTTGTAGGGTTAGAGTGGGACTACGTAGTATGCAATTAAGAAAATGGATTCTTGACTCACGACTATTTCAATAAACTCTAGTCCTATTTCCATTTAGGCAGGGTCAGTGTTATTTGTCAAGTGCTGTCGATGACTGCCAAACATCGGCGATAATCTATGAGGTCTTAACTGCATAATCGATTGCAATGTTTCTCAAAAGGTCACAATTCATTGTTAATTGAATCATACGGATTATTTCCAAAACGTATTTTCTCAAACATTAAAGCAGTTTCCACTATCTTTTGCATTGGCTCGTGGTTAGCTCCATCACATGTTTGGCAAGTGAACTTGCAATGAGAGCTTACTCCAACTGGCTTACAGTAAGAACCTTTCATCCTAAAGTTCCTAAACTACCCCACCGTTATTTTCGTATCCCACTACAAATCGAATCTAACAGCGATCTTTATTTCCGCAGCTACGCCAACTGCCAATCTCACCTGTCTATCAAATTACATGACTATTCTTCTTATCCTTATTCATCATCGTGGGACGATCCCTGATCTATAACCTATGGGGCCCGCTAAAACAAGCCCTCGATCTCGCCGTCGTCGTTCACCTCCACGTTCATGTAGCCCGCGTGCGTGGGCAAGCCGGGGATCGTCATGATCTCCGCCGCCAACGCATACAAGTAGCCGGCGCCAGCGCTGCAGCGCACCTCCCGAATTGGCACCGTGAACCCAGTGGGAACGCCCTTCAACGCAGGGTCGTGGGACAACGAGTACTGGGTCTTGGCCACGCATACCGGCAACTTGTCGAAGCCCTGCTGGGTGTAGGTCTCGATCTGCTGGCGAGCCAACGGCGACAACTCAATGCCGGCCGCGCCGTACATGCGCTTGGCGATGGTGGCCAACTTGTCCTCGACGGAGTCGTTGACGTCGTACAAAAAGGTCTGGGCCTCGAGCTCGGCAACGGGCTCCTCGTGCTTGACAGCCTTGGCGACCGCCTCGGCCAACTGCAACGCACCCGTGCCGCCCTGGGCCCAGTGGGTTGTGGCCACGGCGTAGTCGGCACCGGCCTTCAAAGCCTCCTCCTGGATGGCGAGAATCTCGTTCTTGGTGTCGGACTCAAACTCGTTGATGGCAACCACCACAGGCACGTTGTAGGCCTTGGCGTTGGCGATCTGCTTGGCCAAGTTGGCGCAGCCACGACGCAAGAACTCGAGGTTCTCGGTGGTGTAGGCCTCAGGCAACTCCTGGCCGGGCTTGACGTCTGGGGCGCCTCCGTGCAACTTGAGCGCACGAGAAGTGGCCACGAGCACCACCGCGTCGGGCGACACACCCAGCGCACGACACTTGATGTTGAAAAAGCGCTCGCCGCCCATGGTGAAGTCGAAACCGGCCTCGGTGACAACAAAGCCTGCGCGGCCGGCGTTGATGGGGTTGGCGGGCGATGTCAACTGCAAGGCCAAGCGGTCTGCGGCGACGGACGACGCGCCGATGGAAATGTTGGCGAAGGGACCCGCGTGCACGAAAACAGGCGTGCCCTCCAACGTCTGCATCAAGTTGGGCTTGACCGCATCCTTCAAGAGAGCGGTGATAGCACCCGCACACCCGATGTCCTCGGCGGTGATGGCGTCGCCGGTCTCCTTCTGAGTTCCCACGACGATGTTGCCCACGCGCAGGCGCAAGTCGGCCAACGAGGTGGAGAGGGCCAAAATGGCCATGATCTCCGACGCGACGGTGATGTCAAAGCCAGATTGGCGTGGCGGGTACTTCGCGGCCTCGTTTTTGCCCTGGCCGAGCGTGATCTCGCGCACGAAGCGGTCGTTGCAGTCCACCACACGCTTGATGGTGATGGAGTCGGGGTCGATGTTGAGCATGGCGAAACGCTCGACCTCCTCCGGCGTCAAGGCATCAGGGTCGGTCTTGGTGATGCCCAACTTGCGCAAGCGCGCCAACATCTGCCGGGTGAAGGTGCGAACGCCCTTCTTGGCCGGCACCAACCGCTTGTAGAAGCCCAGCACGGTCTTGGACGTGTGCTCGTGGAACATGCGCGTGTCCACCGCCGCACACAAGAGGTTCTGCGCCGCGCCGATAGCGTGGATGTCGCCGGTCAAGTGCATGTTGAACTCGTCCATGGGAATCACCTGCGAGTATCCGCCGCCGGCCGCACCGCCCTTGACACCAAAGGTGGGGCCCATCAGCGGCTGCCGAACGTTGGCGATGGCGTTGTAGCCCAAGTGCGCGCCCAACGCCTGGGTCAACCCGATGGTGGTGGTGGACTTGCCCTCGCCCAATGGCGTTGGGGTGATGCCCGCAACCAACACGAAGTGGCCGCGCTGTTCGGGGCCCTCGGCCTGCGCAGCCAACCGGGCGTGCACAAGGCGTGGGTCGACCTTGGCCTTGTAGTGGCCGTAGGGCTCGAGCTCGCGGTCCAAAAGACCGAGCTCAGCAGCAACACGCCCGATTTTCTTGGGCTTCTGCGCACGAGAAATGGCGATGTCCGACGGCACGGGGCGCTTGATGTCGAGCGGCAATGGCGTGAACCGGTGGGCGTGCGCCTTCTTGTCCTGGGCCACTGCGGCGTCGTAGACGTTGGAGCAAAGCATGGCCACGGTCATTGGGCCGACTCCGCCTGGCACAGGCGTGACGTACGACGCCTTCTTGGCCACCTCGTCGAAGTCAACGTCGCCGACCAACCGGCGCCCGTTCTTGGCCAGCGCATCTTCTTTGTAGTTGATGCCAACGTCCACCACCACTGCGCCGTCCTTGATCCAGTCGCCCTTGACGTACTCAGGGATACCAACGGCGGCAATGACGATGTCGGCGCTGCGCACAACAGCAGGCAAGTCCTTTGTTCTGCTGTGGCAGATGGTGACGGTGCAGTCGGCGTTCCTCAACATGGCGGCCACGGGCGTGCCCACAATGTCGGAGCGCCCCAACACAACCGCGTGCTTGCCGCTCAACTCGATTTGAGTCTGCTTGATCAACTCAAGAATACCGTTGGGCGTGCAAGGCTTGAACATGGGCTTTCCGCCTCGTTTCGAGAGCTCGCCCGCGTTGTAGCGGTCGAAGCCATCCACGTCCTTCTCGGTAGCCACAGAATTCGTCACAAGCGTCTCGTCGATGTGGCGGGGCAACGGGAGCTGCACAAGCACACCGTTGACGGCGGGGTCGCTGTTGAGGTGCTCGATCTCGTCGAGGAGTGCCTCCTGTGTCATGTCCGCGTCAAACTTGAGCAACCGCGACTCGATGTTGGCCGCGGCCGCCGCTTTGAGCTTCGACCGCACGTACGCGGACGAGTCTGGGCGGTCACCCACCTGGATAATGGTCAACAGCGGCTTGAACTTGAGCTGCAGGAGACTCACCTCCTGGTTGATGATGGGCATGTTCTGCGCGAGCAGATGCTCGCGGTTGTACTCCACGACCTTTTGGGCAATCTGCTGCTTGATGGTCTTGGCCAACTTGGTGCCTGAGACGATCACGGCGTCGCGAGTGCGCAACGACGTGGCAAATCGGCGCACGGAAATAGTCGCTCTTCTTGCCAACATGCTGAGACACTGGGCCAAATTACCTTTATATCTGCTGGAGTCTCCGGCAATGGGATTGGTATTGGATTGGAGAGTCTGCAGGAGGCGATGAGGTGGAAAATTTTGGCCGGGATGTGACTCACCCAATCTGGCAGGGCACACGCCCTAACAGCGTAGGCCAGTACAGGGTGCCACGAACACGAGACCGGCTCATTTTGGTGAAAATCCGCTAACTGGAACACCGCAGACCACAGAGCCGCCGATTTGACGTGGTTTGTTGTGTAGGACCGAAGAGAAGATTTTTGACTCTGATCGCCTGCAGCCCTGACGGATGGGCTGACTGCGACGTTGACTCTGCCCAGAGAGCAGACCCTGGCCCTCCTCCATCCGTCAGAATGTGGGGTATATTCTCCCGCTCTGGGTTTCATTTTCCGACACTCATTTTCTTGCCTTGCATCTTTTCGCCTCCTTCCTCTCTTATTCTCTAGGCTTTCACAGCCGGACTGGATTGAACAAGCAATATGTAGAAGCTCCAAGCGATTTGTCTATCTCTGCCTGTTTTCTTTTCATTCTCTTCTTATCCATTTCTTTGCCATTGCTTTCCTTTTTCTCTGTTTCTCTTCTTGTAGGCTTCGCAGCTGTCGAACGATAATTCAATGGGATAGGATCATGTGGATAGGCTCATGAATAGGCTCGTGGATAGTCTCAAGAATAGGCTCATGCGTATCGACTCATGTGGATAGGCTCATTTGGATAGGTTCAATCCTTACCTCAGTATGAATGCAAGCTTGTTTCAAGCTATTGACGTAATGTCGTAGACCATAGCAATGGCATGCAAAATGAGGGCCGCGGCCCGATGCTAGGATGCCTGAATGGCTATGCGCTTTGGTGACCGTCGTTGGAATCTGCCCGGAGCTCCTGGAGCATTGTTTGCGCCCGGAGCATCACCTGGTCCACCTTGTCGTTTTTGGCAGCCAACTCCGTCGTTTTCTTCCGCGTGGTCATGCGCCGTCTCAACAAATTCACGTTCTCGTAGTCATTTAAAGACTTCTGCCGCGTGAGTGCCAAGTCCGACTCAATGACTGACTCAAGGAGGTTGTCCGACGACGAAACAACAGACGACTTCATGTACTCCAAGCGCCGGTTTCTCAGTGCGTCGCGGATGCTGGGCGCCATTTTGAGCTGCTTCATGAGCTCGTCGATTGGAATGGACCCTGTCGTGTTGGCGCTTTCTTCGTCATCTCCTGTCTCGTCTTCCTCTTCATCGACGGCCTCTTCGTCGTCGTCATCGTCGACATCATCATCGATGTCACCATCCTCGTTCTCCTCTTTAGAGGCTTCTGTAGAGATAGCATCTGGACCCGAAGCGGAAGCACTCTTCGAATGCATGGACTTTCTCTTCGGGCTAGCCCCACTGAGCCTCTGCTTTCTCGCTCTCTCCTTGCGCTCGATCGCCTGTTTCTTGAGCGCATAAGCTCGTTCCTCTTCCTCTTTCTGGACGTTCTCCGCGTGGACTTTCTTGTACTCGGAAACGAATGTAGCAAACTTGTCGAAGAACGAGTTTCTGCTACTGGCATCGGTGGTTTTTTCGCCGAAATGCATCATCAATGTGTTGTGCTCGCCAATTGTGCGCTTCAAGTGTGTCAGCAACATAGTGCTCTTCAGTTTGGCTCCGTGCAATGGTTCCTCAATAGTTGTGAGAATGGTGTCCTGAGGATGGAACTGCTCGGTGTTGCTCAAGTTTCCCTTCACAATCGAGTTCAGGACATTCTCAACGCTTCTTGAAAACTCCATGCAATCCGCCTCAATCTGCTCGACGTTGATGTTGTGCATGTGGTTTAACACTCCCAACTCATCAACAAAGGAACCGTATTCGGGGAAGTTGTTCCTAACAATCATTTCAACGTGATGCAAGAAAGTCGTGGAGTTGGAGTCATCCTTCATGAATTTCAAGCGCTGCAACGTATCTAACTTGAACCCCATAGCCTGTTTTGAATAGTCATTCATGAAGTTGCCCACAGAACGAATGATCCCCAAGACTTGCTTCAAGCTCTCACTAGACTGGATGCTTTTTGTAGCCTGATCGATCAAGTCAAGCTTGTCCCACAAGTCGCGGTAGTCTTTCTTATATGTTTCCATGAGCAAGAGCGCTCTCGATCTCGACTTCCAGTAAGTTCTCATGTTGAAAATCTCAAGGAACAACCGGTCAGCCCTCTCCAATTCGTGTGGATCTTTCTGCGGTTTGACGCTCGGGTCGGCGTAATCGATAGCGTACGGCTTGAAGTTCCGGAACACTGAGTCTGGAATTTCGTTCAAGCCATCGCTATTGAAGAACTCCATCACACTGATATTTTCGAGAATTTTGCCGTCACATTTGACTATCTTCTCAATCAACTGCTCAACTGTCAAGTTGCTGAACATGTGCAAGTTGATACCAAACTGCTGGGCGAGGTCTCTGGGTAAGAGCGAGACCTTGCTCGATTGCGCCTTGATAACACTAGGGTTGACGGCTCTCTTCTTTATGGTCAGTTCTTTGGCAGCAAATGCCCTCTCCACCTGCAGAAGAATGCCCTTTTGCTGAAGCTGGTCAAACACCTCATTGTTGGAGATACCACTCCAAAAGGTGTTATCGATGTCATCAATCCTGTTCCAGTGCATCTGCTTGAGCTTCGCTTTCGGTCTCATTGTGGAGACAGAAGTCACAAGCGTATCAGCAGGGTTCAAATTCTCTTTATCGTGATCCTGGGGAGTATCAGATTCAGAGACCAATTGAGCTGAATCTTCTCTGCTCAAAGGACCCACAGGTGTGACAGATGCAGATTTGTCGAAGATACCAGGAAATGGAGGAGGAGGAGGTGGTGGATTGAGGGAGCCAGTGCTGTCTTGTCTCAACATAACTGGAAGCGGAGGGGGAGGGGGAGGTCCAGCAGATTTCAACATACCCGGAAGGGGTGGAGGCGGAGGTGGTGGAGGTGCCCCGATAGTGCTCCCAGCCGACTCCAGCGATGAACGGTTGAAAATGTTCAAGAAGGGCGGCGGTGGAGGAGGAGGAGGTGGTGGTGGAACATTCAGGCCCGTGCTTGTCTTGACCTTATCTTGAAATGACGACTCCAGAGACATTTGAAGCATAGGAGGCAAAGGCGGAGGAGGCGGTGGAGGCGGAGGTGGAACTCCTCGTGGTTCTAGAGCGACGGCCTCTTGCAATTGCAGATCATCCACATCGCTCTTCGAGTCCTTCTTCAACCACAGTGCTAGAGGCGGTGTATGAGACCTCCCGATTCTCTTTCCTGGTAGCTCGCCCTCCTTAATTACGATCAGCCCTGCGTCGCTTTCCCAATTGTTGATGTCGAGGTTGCGAGCCGGTTTGGACTTCTTGAGCTGAGTCGATCTTGACTTTCCAGAGCTCAATTTCGCCTCGAGCTCATCGACGAAAATTCCTTTCCCTAAAGAGTCAGCGCGTGAACTAACCTTGGCCAACGAATCCAGGCTCGCGTGTGAAGATCCGTTCAGAGAGACTAATTTGAGTGCTTCAGCCTTCTTATATCGAGCGTTGTCCTGCTCGAGTTGCTTCTTGTGTTGCTGCAAGAGATAGACTTGGCTCTGCTGCATCTTCATCGCCTCCGTCATATTCTCAATCTCACGCTTCAATTTCAGCATGGCAGCGTCTGCGTCAGTATCAATTTGCTGTTCAAGACGCAGTATAGTAGATCTCAACTCCAGGTTCTCCATGACTGCTCTCGTGGCAGTGTCATTACTCTCCATTCGATCCATCAATTTCAGCATCAGGACATTGAGCACGGCTTCCGCATCCGAACCAACGCCTTTGAACTCAGAAACAATGTGGACCAACACAGCATCGAACAAGGAAAGAAGCCGTTGCGTCTCCTTCGGGTCTCTGCCGAAGATAACTCTAATTTTGAGAAGAATGGATTTGAAGAGATCTCTCGACAGTGTATCGGTCTCATCGAGGAAAGGATGGCCCAGTTCGATCTCATCCTTGATACTGAAAAAGACGTCGTCCGCAGTGGTATGCAGAGGGTCCTCCTCCCACATTTCCCTGTTGTTAGTGGCCCACATTTCGGTTGCATCGTAGTTGGCCAGCTCGTGGAAGTCAGCGATCTGCTTTTGCACGCTTTCGTCTTTCATGTTCTCGAGCTTGTCGAAAATGTTGTATATCCTCGAGTCGGCGAACTCGTTGCGCATCATCGCCCTCCTCTCTGGTCTCTCGCAAGTTTTCATCATCATGTTGATGAAGATGAGGGTGGTGAGGACGTAGTTTTTGAAGCTGGCGTCATTAGATGCTTTGCCTCCAGCGGAAATGTGCTGGTCTATGGCAGACTCGAAACTGGCCAACCAGGGCTGGTACTTGACATAGTCGCCCACAGCATCCTGGATTGCCACAAAGCCGTCGATTATATGGGGAAAGTAGCTCTGTGTGTCAGTGTGGGTCAAGTAGATTAAGATTTCGGTGACCACCGAACGTGTTGTCAAGCTAGGAGAGAGCAACGACAACATGATGGACTTTATTCCGTGGACGCGTGCCATGGATAACGTGCTGGACATCACCGAGGTCATGTCGTCCTGGATGTCGCTGTCGTTGAAGTCGGTGGTCATCAACACTCTCAAGCACTGGCAGATGAGTTGCTCTCTGTCAATGGCATCGTTGGACTTGATACTCTGACGGTTGATCTTCTGAAGAATTCCCGAAAGCGCGCTTTCGCCCTGTGCCTCTCTGAACTCGCGCAACCAGCCTCTGCTGGATTTGTTTTCGAGCTTCTTGATCACCTTCTTGTATCCCTTGGTCGCGAGGCTATTTGAGATGATTTGCTGTACGATCCACGCTGGAGAGCCCTCCTTGGTAGAGAACTTTTTGGATGCGAGGTTGGTGACGTTTCCGAGAATCGACAGGCTTCCCCGGCGAGAAGTTTCCGAAGAACTCCTGGCAGTGGGTGCAGACTTGGGTCCTCTATAAGTCTCCTCGGGGGTGACGACTCTCAAGGGCTTTTTTCGGTTCACGTTCTGAGCCACGGTCCGCGTGAGCGACTTCAAGTCGAAGTTGGCGTTGGTCTCGTTCTCGCTGAGGAGAAGCTCCCACTTGCGCTTGGCCGAGATGTTCTGGAACGCCAGCTCCGGGAAAACCCGCGTCAGAAGAAGCGCCTCGAACAACCCATCGACGATCTCTGGCTGTGGCATCGCGTTGATGTTAGACGTGACCTGATTAAACGACTGAATGGTGCTGGAGCTCTTTTTGACCGGAAACAGCGCCAGCGGACGCCGCGGAGAGAAGAAGGAAACGGGGTCCCTGTCTTCGGTCGACCGCATCTTCGCGTTGTTGGCGGCAAAAAACGGCATTGGCGGCCCCAATTCCGTCTGGGGCGTTTTTCCGCTCTGCCCCAAGTCTGGGCCGCTCGCAGCCCGCGGTTTCGGGTCAAGAGAGGTGAGCGACGATGCGCTTGCGTTGTTAGCTGCCTCGTACATCGGCGTCGATGCGTTTTCCGCGGTTTCAGTGGCCAGAAGCCATTGGATTCGGCTTGCCCCGGAAATCGACGCTCTGTGAGTGGAAAACAGCGGCTCGCGCGACACCAGGGGGCGGGGAACGGGCGAAAACTCGCTCTCGGAGCTGATCAGGCGCCTTTGTGGCAGCTGGGGGCCCACGCCAAACGCTGGTTTCTGAAGTTGCGGTAGGTGCCTGACATGGGTCGGCTCGACGGAATCGAGAACCGATTCGTACCCTATGGCGTGAAAGGCGTCAGAATCTATGTCGGAGGGTGCCTTAGAGGCACGTGGCAGCGCTGGGAGTGGAGACTCAGACGTGGCCAAGTTGAGCCTGGAGGCAGTTCGCCCTAGTTTCTTGATGGACTTGGCAAAGAAGTTGCGCGGTCTGATTGGCGGATCCAGAAGCACGTGCGGCAGCGGAGAGGCCCGGGGCATTTCCGGGTCTGGCTCGCTCATGGGAGTACTGGTGGTTGGTTTGTATGGATCAATTCGCGGTGCGGCTGAGAAGAAGGAGGGAAGAAAATATGGGAAAATAATGAGGGGTGATTGGTTCGCGTTGGGATATTTTACAAGGCTGGACGGTTGTTTAGGGTGATATTGAGATATTATTGGTGGGTGGGTTATCGGCTGAATGACTGTTGGGTCGATTAAGGCAGTAGGGCTTAGGGTCCAGTGGATGCAGGCAATCACCGTCGGCATTAGGGCTGAGAAGCCGAGGATCTAAAAGGGGAATAAGAATTGGTAACGAAAGGTTGAGAGACTTTTAAAAGTGGTTTGTTTTTGGTGGGGCTCGGCGTTGGTGTGAGGATGACTAAGGTACGCGAGCTAAGCGAGCCTCGAGGTTTGTGGTGTGAATGACTAAAACGGTTAGGTAATGGAAGCGATTAAACGGCTTTGAAAGGAAAGAGAAATTTTAGTTTGTATTAAATGGAATAGAGTATGCTTCTTCGGGCCCTCGTTGTTGGTAGTAGTAGGCAAATTGGGGGTGCTCGGCGACTGCCAACGTTGTCTCCGGAAACGAATGGCAAGGATATTCAAAAATTTGAGGCGGACGCTTACACGGCACCTGGAGCATATTATGATTTGTCTTTATTTCAGTTTGTCTGTTGTGCTCTCACACCTGCGGTCCCAGCAATCACTCGGGTTTAGTATGCTAAGTTGGCAGGCCAATAAGAGGAGAGAGACAGTATTGCGAAGGCTTTTTGAATGCAATCGTATGCTTCTTAGCGGTTTGGCGAATATTGATTCTTGATATACTGTCGTTGCATTGATACCGGACAATTTCGCCTGTGACAGTCATAACTTGTATCACTATTGGGTTATAAAATTGCTGGAACACGGCAAATGCTCACCATTTGTAATAGAGATCGTACATGCCTTCACTGCCCAAACTTGGTGTTCTTCTCTGGAATTTGTTCCAAATTGCTCTCAGCTCAAATATTACACTTTTCCCATCTCTACAATCTTCAGGCTATCCGGGGCTTTGAACAGGCTGAGGGTCATATTTGACTCATGTTCTAGTTTTCAAAAGCGCTTCTTTGACCCAGAGTCTCTAGCTCATTTTTTCGACCCAACTTGCTAATGAGAAGCACTTGATCCAAAACGTTCGTCGACAAAGAATTCTCTGTCGAATCTCATATCCTGGGCCATTTTCGTCCACTCTATGACATTTGCCATTTCCGTTGACTTCTCTATAGCTCCGAGTTAATCCCGGGCAAGCTTCTGAAAGGGCCAGCATCAAGTTCCCTGAGATACCAAAGTATCAGGTTTCGAGTGACCGTAATTCAAATACCAAAATCAAGTGCTAATCACGCGAAATATCTCGACGGCTAGAAGATTATATCTCAACCATGGTACTCTACCATGGTACCATACCTCAACCATGGTATTAGATCTCAGCCATGGCCCTAGATGTCAGCCTCGTGATTGGGCACTAACAAGGTCGAGCCAACTAGCCCAAGATACGATCATCAGTCGCCGAAGTCTTCCATGATTCTAAATCACACCACCAACTCTGAAAGAAACCACCTCAAAACTCTCCAACTTTCTCTCTTTTTCGTGCCTCTGTCCAGCTATGTCCAGCGCGGCGGCCCAAATTCGCCCAAATTCGCCCTAGTGCGCGCCAGAGTCGCGCGGGTCCTAGGGCCGAAAATGCCCCAATAAAAAAAGCCCTCCGAGAAATAGCACACCAACTTCAAATATTTACCATTTATTTTAATCAAACGCATCCGCACTGCCCTATAAACATAAGCGAAGCATAAACTTTTCCAAATCTCCTTGCATTGCGTTTTTTTTCCATGCCTAATTTTCCTGCCCTAGGCCCGCGTTTTCGCCCTACACGCGGCCCATGTTTATTTATCGCCCCAGTAACCTTATTTACATCTAGCGCCCGTCCGCCACACCCACGTCTGCTCTTCTGACGTGAATTTTACCGTTCTTAATTATTTCCTCGGTCTCTCTCTGTCTCACAGCATGAAAAGTGGAAGAAAACCGGAGCGCCAGCGGCTGATTGCGAGCTTCTTTGCTCCCACTCGCAACAACACCGCCGTGACGCCCGAAAAGAAGGTCGTGGTGGCCGAAAGCAGACTTGCCCGCATTCTGCAGTCGCGTTCGGCGTTTGACGAGCACGGAAGCTCCGACACGTCGTTCGGATCGCCGGAGATCAACAACTTCCGAAACCCAGCGCTATCGCGGTACTCCAGCAATCTTCTGGGGCTGCCAGAGCGCAAAGGCGGAGTTAAGCACGAGGGCAAGGAGAACTTGGCGCCCGCAGGCGGAAATAGCCCGAAAAAGGCATCGTTGAAGCGGTCAGGCTCGTCGAGCTTGTTTGAGTTGTTGGACGCGCCAAAACGAGCACCAAAAAGGGCAAACCCCACACCGCCGCCCGCAAATGCGTCTGTTTCGGACTTAGTTGCCCTCTCTGATGAGCAGCGGGCCATTGTGGACTACGTAGTCAAGGGACACAACGTCTTCTTTACTGGCTCCGCCGGAACAGGAAAGACGGTGGTTTTGCGCCAGTTGGTGCACGAGCTCAAACGCAAACACGGCACATACAGCGTGGGCGTGACGGCATCCACTGGTTTGGCAGCCTGTAACATCAATGGCCAAACAGTGCACAAGTTTCTCAGCATAGGACTCGGAACTGGGTCGCCACAGGAGTTGGCGACAAAAATCAAGCGAACTGGCCTCGCGAAAAAGCGCTGGGCTGCGCTAAAAGTGCTTGTCATTGACGAGATCCTGATGATCGACGGCACGCTCTTCACCAAAATCGATGAGATCGCCAAGCTCCTCCGCACCAACCAGCGGCCGTTTGGAGGCATCCAGATCGTGTGCACGGGCGACTTTTTCCAGTTGCCGCCGGTGTCCAAGTCCAGCGAAAGCAACTACTGTTTTCGCAGTAATGCGTGGAAGCTGGCCATGGCCAAAACGATCGTGCTCACCAAGGTATTTCGTCAGAAAGGCGACTCTGAGTTGATCGACATGTTGAACGCGTTGCGTTTCGGCAGCCTCGACCCGCAGATGGTGGCCAAGTTCCACCTGCTCAGTAGAAAGGTGATGTACACCGACGGAATCGAGCCGACGGAGCTCTACCCGACGCGCCAGGAGGTGAAACGCGCCAATGAAGCTCGCTTGAGGAACTTGCCGGGCGCGCTCCACACATACAAGGCCCAGGACAACGTGTCGGACCCGCACCTCCAGAGGATGTTCGAGAACTTGATGTGCGAGGCCGTGGTGGAGTTGAAGGAGGGCGCGCAGGTCATGTATCTCAAAAACCACCCGGACAACATCGTGGTCAACGGGTCCATTGGCACCGTGCTCGGCTTTTTGACCGAGGCCATCTGGGGCAAGGTCCTTACCCTCTTTGGCATGCGCGAGCTCATTGACCCCTCGCGCGAGTTTCTCGACTTGATGCTGTTATTGTCAAGCATGCTAGACCACAACGACTACTCCGACCACCAGCGCGAGCTTTTCCTGCGCTTGCGAGTCGAGTGGCAGGAAAAGGTGTCGCGGATCTCCTCAGAGGTGCGTGCCATGGACAGAAACGACGTGTTGCCCGTGGTGAACTTCAAGGCGGCCGACGGTCTGTTTACGGTGATCTTGGTGCGCCGTGAGGAGTTCACCGTGGACCAGTTGCGCGCCAACGCCACGAAGGGCGTGCCCAGCGAGCTCGTGCGGATCCAGCTCCCTCTTCTTTTGGCGTGGGCCATGTCCATCCACAAGGCGCAGGGGCAGTCCATCGAACGGCTCAGAGTGGACTTGCGCAAGGTCTTCGAGAAGGGCCAGGTCTACGTGGCGCTTTCGCGTGCCACCACCAAGGAGCATTTGGAGGTGTTCAACTTCGACCCGCGGCGGATCCGCGTGGCCGACGAGGTGCGCCAGTTCTACGACTCGTTGTCCTCTCACCACTAGAGTAGTTGGTACTGCAGGAAGATTTACGATGCGTGGGGCTGGTCGGAAACATCCACCTCCCTTTCCGCTCCATGCGATGACCAACAAGAAATACTGCTCCCAATCGTACGTTCCCTCTGCGTGTGTGGAGACGCTACTAACCGCAGCTGCATCAATTGCCGGGTAAAAAAGGTACCGTACCGATCGGGTATCGACGAATACTAATCCCCAGAAAAAATGTGACGGCGAAGAAGTGTGTGGAAACTGCAAAAAGGCGGGAATAGAATGCGAAAGACGCGCGACGGACCGCAGATCCATGCGGCCTTCGCTCAGCGAGGTGGAGAAGCTCCGAACTATGGTGTCTAATCTCCAGTCCACCTTGGCGAAGGTAAAGGAGTTTACGAGTAACGAGAAAAGCGGGCTTGCGAAGATACGAGAGCTCTTCTCGGAAAAGGACAAGGACGGCCCGCCCACGAAAAAGCTTCCGGTGTCGATCGGGGCGTCAAATGGCGGAAGCTTTTCCATATTTGGGCCAACCTCCACCTTCTATAACGTCTTGGACATGTCTTCTGACACGACCGCGGCGGAGCTTTTCAATACGGGCCTCATGAACCTGTCGTCGTTGTTGATCTGTTTGGGCAATTTCTTCAAGTGGCAGTATCCCGACATAGCCATGTTTATTCATCGGGAGAGTTTCTTAAACGATTTTTTAAACCCGCTGAGCAACCAGGGCTATTGCTCGGAGGAACTTGTCTATGCAATTGCCGCATTGGGTGCTAAGTGCTCGGAGGACGAGAGCTTGCGCAAGCTTTCTCAGTCGTTCTTCGACACCTCGAAAAGCAAAATATTCTCCAAGAAGATTTGTCACCCACAGATCAATACGTTGCAGGCGTTGCTATGCCTAGCACTTTATGAGTTTGGTGATGGAAATGCGTCCGCAAGTTGGATGTTGTCGGGGATGGCTATTCGAATGGGATACGACTTGGGATTTCAGTTGAACCCACAAGACTGGACTATCACGGGTCTGGATGCAGCAGATGCACAGCGTGATCTCATCACTAATATGGACGTGATGGTGCGCTCCAGAATATACTGGGGTTGCTATGTCTTTGACCACTTCGTGAGTCTAGTTATGGGCCGCCCGGTGACTGTTCGAAAATCAGAAGCGTCGATTCCTTCCAGTGAGCACCTTCCTAACTCCAAGAACATAGAGGACTTCATCTTCCATCTGCCAAATGAGGAGGGTCGTGTAGATAATCTTGATGCTTCCACTACATTGTCGCATCTTTGCTCGTTGAGTGAATTGGTAAGCTCTTTACTTTCTGATATATTTTCTTCGGGCTCAGGGGGCGACGGATCGGACTATTTGACCACAAGCAAACTTGAGAGCTACAACAAGTCACTTGAAGACTGGCGTTCTGGGCTTCCGACTAGCATGAGATGGACGAAAAAATCGTTGGCGAAGCATCCTTACAATCCCACTGTTCAACAATTTCGGTTGTTTTACTTCGTGGTGTTGATCTGTTTGAACAAACCGTTCATTAACTCCAAGTCGGAAGCGCTTGCGCAATGTGATCGTGGAGTGTCGGAATTGGCGACTTGCTTGTCCAAGTTCAATCAATCGAAACTCCCTGCATCGGCTCTAATTGTGTATTCATCGATCTTGGGAATCAGCGTGATTCTCACCAAGGCGTATACCGGTGATAATGGCCCGTCCATCTCGGACGAAGACTTGCAAGACCTCCGAGTGTTTTATGCCACCATTTCGCATGCGTGCACTGGCTGGAAATTGGCGTCGAAGTCATTGATTTTCATCAAGAAGCGAATCTCAGAGCTCAACCTCCCTTCTGTTTCTCTGGTCTTTGACACTGCTGAGGACCTCCAGGACAACTTGACCCAGCGAGAGGTGGACGAAATCTTGGAGCTCGGTGGCGATGCCAGCTGGGGAACTCAGGATAATTTCTTTGCTAATTTCCTTGAGTTTCTCAACGACGATGACTACTCCCGCATGAAGTTCGAAGAATGAAGTTTAGAAATTACTTCGCTCAGGGTGAATTGTGTCCAAGAAATCTCGCATTCGGTCCTACTCGAATTGGCATGACTGGGCATGGCAATGTCAGCACGAATTCCAACACTGCCCGGTTTACGTCAACCATAGAAGTTAGACACACAGGTCCAATGGTTTAAATAAATTATGAATTGCATTAGAACATCGAGGTCTCGCCGATTTTCGTAGTCGATCGAGGTTTCAGTAGCATTGCTGGGTGAGGTTCGGTCCTAGAACCTAAATAACTTCAGAATAGGCAAAGATACATTGATGCATCCTTCCTTCCAAGTTCTCATTGGGTGTGATCCGATCTCTGTATACTGAACGCAAGAGGATTTCGATCATGGGCCAGCAAGGTCGAGATATGTCTATCGTCGACATATCAAACAGAGAATTTCAGTGTGTGTAGATATCCGGGCCTTATTTTGTTCTTCTCCTAATGTCGTAAATTGGCACCTACTGACTCGACTGCCCAGCTTCCTCTATACAGCAAGGTGCATTCTTTTCACTCCAACATGAGCAACAAAACGGAGATCTCGAGAGAGCCCGGAGATCTCGGCTACAATGGGTTTCTTGTCTCGTTGTTTTATCTTGCTCGCATAGACATCGAGTGCATCACCGATCCCAATCTCACGGTGGTGTTCAAGAACTTGCTCAAAAAGAACGCAGTTACCAGGGAAAAGAGGATGCTGGAGTTGCTCACAATGATCCAGGACGATTCTTTTGACTACAGGGACGAAGCCTTTTTGATGGTTTGGCTCCAGTTGTACCCTCGAGTCGCTCTAGACAGTGCCAAAACTGTCCGACAATTGGCCCACCAGATCCAGGCTACGTTGGTGGAAAAGATCGGCGGAAGAGAGTTCAGCAAGTATTTGAAGACGTCAATTCCGTTGATGCTTCAAGCCTTGTGCGACGACAGAGGTATAGCGTCGGCCACTTACGTTGCGTTGTTGCTGATTTTCAACAACGACAACGAGCGAGTCGACAGCAAGGTTTGGATGATCTTTCACGAGCAGATCGTCAACTACTGCCGGGCCCTTATCGTGCACGAAAATGCCAACTCCATCACTGACGAAAGATACGAGAGTCTGGACGATATCCAACTCAAGTACGATCGAGCAGTGGACGGAGCTATCCAGATGCTCGTAAAGCTCGTCAACATGGCAAACAAGGAGTACTTCTTTTCTGACAGGGCCATGCAAGATTTGGAAGCCATTTTGGTCCACGAGGAGTTTTGGGACCGTCTACTGACCTGCGCCAGTGGAGCCACTCTTAATGTCCAGTTGATGAAGTCGTACATGCAGCTACTCAAAGCCATCTTTGCTCTTAATGACGATCATACTCTTCAACCAGTGTCGGCACATGTGCAAGACTTGAAGGGTCTCTACAAACTTGCATCTAAGAAAGTGCTCAAGCTCAAGTTGCAGGCCGAGTCGCCGAACGCCAGCATTATTTATTCGAGTTTCATTCTCCAGTTCTGGAGCACCCTCACGTGCTTAACCTCGTTCACCGGCTTGGACGCGGCAACAAAGAAGTCGTTGAAGATCAAGAAGAATTTCTGGCAGTTTGGCGCTTCTAAGGCGTACTCTCGCTTGAAGGACTACTTGAAATTGGGCTGGTGCCAGTCCAGTCCGCTCTATTTTCTGATTGTGGAGAAGTTTTTGGTCGTCTTGAAAGCCCAAAACGTTGAAAGCGACGACGACTTTGCGTTTTTGAGCTTCTCTAGCAGCAAGGACGCCAAAGCCGTCATCGAAAAAATCTTGCTTCCTCAGTACAAGCAACTTCGGGGTCATTTTGCCGTACAATGCAGAGAAACCTCAACTCAGTCCATTTGCACTATAGTCGGCTTATTTCTGCTAAAGCCGGCCGTTTCTGAGTCGTTGTTCAACGACGTTTTCGACACATTGTTGGACGGTCTCACCTCACCCCATAGGAAGACTGAACAGAAGGAATTTGAAGACAGTGCTCGGCATCTTGCGGAGTTCATTGGCGCTTCTTCGGTTTCGTCAAAGGACCTCATTGGATCTTATACTGACAACGTTACAAGGGAGCCGTTTGTTCGCGCTTCTTACGAATTTCGATCTTCTGTGGGCAGTGTTTTTTCGGTGTTTCTGTTGGTGCTTTCTTTGTCATCAGAACAGGTCCTCAAGACTTTGCTCGACGCACTTTTGGAGAAAGTCGCTGAGCTGTTCGAGCAGGAGGACGTTTCTCGGGGGTTTTCAGCTCTTCTCTCTTCATTAGAGTACTGCCCGCCCAGCACAGAGTTGGCTAAATGGGTGCCAACTTTGCCCTCTTACATCACAGATGAGTTCGTCGAGTTGCCGCTTCAGGTTGTTGAGGCACTTCTCAAAATGGACATAGACGCAGACTACGAGCAGTTTGCGAGCGATCTCCTCACCAAAATATCTGCGGAGGCGCCTTCGCGTTTAAATGAGCTTTTCGTTATCCTCAACCGCTACGGCAAACGGAGCTTGAACTTGTCGGATCCTGATGTTCGCAAGTATCTCGTGTCGCTTTCTTCCAAGTCCAATCGCACCGACACTGAGGATCTGGTTCTTTTCGGCTACTTGAACGACCCCGAAATCATGCGCAATGTCTTCAGTTCGGCGATGGCTGACGAGTCTACCCAGAGGAAGCTCGTTGAAAAGCTCTGCAAAAACGAGATTAGGATCTCACTCTCCGCGGAGAACACACCCGCAATTGAGTCACTTGTCATGACTTCTTTCAAGTCTGTTGGTCAGTACTCGTGCCAGGAATTTTTGTCATTGATTGACGACAAGGGACTTGTGTCTCGGATTTTGTTTGAATTCATCGGACAGAACGACTCTGTCTTCGACTTCCGAGCACTCAGCAAATTCTTAAATCTGCAGAGTGAACTCCTTCCTTTGGACAAAATTACCGAGGAGATCCACTACTCGTTGAGCACCATGGATTTTTCGATGATCTCCCTTGCCAACCCATTGTTCCAAAACATCCATTTGGTGGAGTTTCCTCCGACCTCTGATTGCAGCTTGAATGATCGTGCCATTTCTATAGGCAAGTTCTTGCTTGATTACCTTTCGATCACCCAGTCTACAAGTCCTGATCTTTTGGTGTTGGCAGGGCTTTGTGGACAATACTGTCAGGACTATGCGTTTATTCTCGAGAACGAGAAGTCAAAATCTGAGATCTTGAACTTGGGATCCAAGCTCACTGAGCATTATCTGAGTCATGCGACTACGTCTGATTCTATTGTTGCTGTTTTGAATGGGTCCATCGAAGATTCTCTGCTGGTCTTAGGGATCTTGAATGCCTCGGTTTCGGGCAAAGGGCCCTACACGCCCATCCAGTTCTTCAATGCCAGATTGCTTGCACTTCTGTTTTTGCCGGTGTTCGAGTCACTTTCTTTGTCAGAATTTGACAACCTTGGCATCCAGTACACGCTGTTGGCAGGCAACGCATTGAAGTGTGCCGTTTTCATGTGCTCTATCGTGAAATTCATTGGCATTTCCAAAAAGTTAGACAGAATCCGCAACTTTGTTTTTGGCGAAGTTTTGGGCGTCAAAAACCACCAAATCATGGACCTGGGAGTCACGTGGATCACGTTGGCAACGAACTTCCTCCGTGTGGACAGCGTATCGCATTATGATGTCATGCCTACCCATAAGTGGGGCATGTTCATAAACCACATCAACACCTGGTTGGAGTCCGACATTGCGTTTGAAAACGAATTCTTGCCAATGAGATGTCTTCTTGCCGTTTTCCTCTCTTACTTGATTCCACTCATTGGGCCCAGCTTGCCTGACAGAGTGTGGCCCTTGGCTGTTGACTTGTGTGTGAATAATCTCAGCACAGCACAAGTGGAATCGCAGGATTTCGAGCTTAAGTTTTTCTCCATGAAGCTCTTCCTTGTGTTGAACAGGTTTGTCAACGAGGATCTCGTTGAACTGTGGAAGGAGACGAAGAGTTCTATCATCGAAGAGTTGGTGGAGTTGATGATCAACGAGGACATCGAGGAACACAACTTACGGGCGAATAATCAGCCTGTTATCTTGTCGAACGAGTTACTTGAGCGAATCTTGGCCAAGGCGACGGTGCCGAAAGCTTTTGTTGCTGACAAAGTGGACAAGTTCTATAAATTGTTGTCAACGTCAAAATTCTTGAACTTGCAAAGGATCGCTACAGCCTTGTTGCAAACGTATATCTTGGAGACCCAGCAGGACTTTGTAATTGAGTACCTGCTTCGGAAGTCCAAATTGGCTGACAACGCCGACGAGGATAACAGTGGAATTCAATTGCCAACTCCCTTGATTGCAAACATTGAGCATGGTGCGACCCGTTTTGAAGAGAATCTTGAGGACAATGATTACCCTGGTGCAGTGAGATACTTGTGGAGCTGGGTGCTCATTTTTGATCACTTCAAGGACACCACCTACTCCATTAAGACCCAATACATCAACCAAATCAAGTCTGGCAGGAATATTGAATCGCTATTGGAATCCATCTTCGCCATCGCAGAAGTCTCAGATGCCGCTTTCCTCAAAAGGTTAATGATAACTCCTCTTGAAAAACAGAACAAGGCGACACCAGAAAACTCGCTTATGCAGAATTACCTGATCAAGAAGGGATGCGTTGGAGAGTCTCTTAACTTTGAGATGCACTTTTTGCTCGTGCATCTCTACTACTTATCGTTTCAATACCTTGGGTCTTTTGTGCAGCAATGGTTCAACGAGATTCGAGACTTGCAGTTAAAGAAACAAGTGGAGAAGTTCTCTGTACGCTTCGTGTCTCCAATCCTCATTGCGAAGATGTTGGCGGAGGTTGACTCTCAGAAGAGCAAATTGACAGAAAAAGACGAGAACCTCACCATTAAGGTCAACAGGGTGACCAACGAGATTCGGTCGGTGTATGTCATCGACGAGCAAACCATGGAGATGGTGGTAAAAATTCCAGAGGCTTTTCCGCTCGCCAATGTTACTGTGGAGGGACCCGTTCGGTTGGGAGTCAAAGAAAACCAGTGGAAGGCTTGGCTTTTGGCTTCTCAAAGGGTCATTTCGTTGACCAACGGGTCCATTATCGATTGCATCGAGCTCTTCAACCGCAATGTGAATCTCCATTTCTCGGGTTTCGAGGAGTGTGCTATTTGCTACTCGATCTTGCACCAGGATCACCTGTTGCCCTCCAAGGTCTGTCCAACCTGTCTGAACAAGTTCCATGCGGCGTGTCTCTACAAATGGTTCAAGAGTTCCGGAAGCAGCACCTGTCCTTTGTGCCGTTGTGCATTTAACTTCAAGATTAACCGTGCTTAGAGCTGTCTACCCTGTTTGAAGTTGGTGTTTGGCGGACGACGCGTATCTGGAATTGCCTGTGTGTCCTTTCTCGCCCAGGGAGCTCCGGTCAACGTGATATTGGATCTTGTTGTTTTGGTGCCTGTGAAGCCATTGATGAGGCCAGGTACGGACTCGGTGGTTTCCTCCTCCTCGTCCTTGTCCATCGTTCGTACAGGCAAGTCTTTCATGGTCTCGGCATCTTTCCAGGGGTATAAGCCAGATCCGAACCAAAAGTGCTGCACGACAGGAAACTTGTTAAATACCTCCACTTCATACATCTTCAATAGACCCGACAATACTTTCGACCATAGAGATACTGTGTTGTGCACATCGGAGAGAATCGGTGAGTGCTCGTTGAATGGTCCTGTTTTGATTTTGAAAATGAATGCAATGGCGTTCACGTAGAAATTGGTCTCTTTGAACGTGTCGAGGACAGACATGGACAATACTTGCAGGACGGGAGGCACATACTGGCTTCCTTTTTTGTCGTCTGGGAAATTGAACTCAGCAGCACCCAATATGTAGATAAAGTGGAAGTGGTCATCAAGTCCCCACACGCCGTGAGAACCCGCAGGTTCAAGGTTATAGATCACGATGAGACGGCGCGACACGTCATAGTATCTGGCAAATATGGCGAGGAGTTCAGTGCCCAGCACTTCCGTCTCCAAGATTCTGCACTCCATTAGTCCGCCTATGAATGCAACAAAGGACAATTCGTGTCCTGTGCCGTAGTCAAGTCTGAGGGCGGACCCAAACGCGTTCAACAAGTAATACTCAAGCTCCTGAGCCAAGCCCTTGTTATCGGTCAACTTTTGGATCCATGCGCCCACGTTAGCGTCTACTTTGGCGTGCCAGTCTCTGCAAGCCATGTTGCCAAATCTTCTGGGCCCTTTGAGTGGGGGAGTCTTATCAATTAGTTGGTCACAAGAGTCGAGAATCTGCACGACATTTTGGACAGCAGGCGATAGTTTTGTTAATTTCCGTGCTTCATTATCAATCGAGTCCAGTGCCAGGCTCACTGTTTGTTGTCTTGTGACAATTGAAGGTAGCAACCAACCTTTGGGAACTTCCGTGCCTTTCACTTTCCCGAGAATGACAGAAATCACCTGGTGAAGTCGCTTGTATGCAGCAGACCGCTGGAAATATCCGAGATCCGAGCCGTCGTGAATTCTCTTCTCGGGGATGGAGAAGTGAGGAAGAACCATGTTAGTGATTCTGGTGTTCCAAACAACTGAATGTCCATGTGTGTGCAGTCCGTAGTGAATAAGCTACGACGGCGGAAACGAATCAGAGTGCTCTTGTTTCGCCTTAATGGGCGACGCATCGGGTGATAAGTTGAGTCTGTGACGCAGTTTTTTCGTGGGACTCGACTCGGGCGAACTCAAGCGTGACTCGACTTTCGCCTTAATTGGCTGCGAAAGAATCGGACCCAGTGCCAAAACGTTCCTCATCAGCATGTAATCAGACGATAAAACATCTGATTCGTCGTCTGATGCCACAAATATGGGGTCCTGAAATGGATCCTGGCGTGGTCGGAAAAATGAAGTCACCTTGGTCTGACCAGGAAGAACAAAGTCCTTTCTGCGGTGAGGTGATCTGCGTTTCTCCGTTTTAATTTCTGTGACAGTTCCGTTTTCCTTTTTCGGGGAGTTCTTTGCTCTTGATGGTGATTTCACTGTTCCTGAGAATTGCTTCAGCAGAGACTTCTTCAGTTTACCTTTCGTTGGTGATGTATCAAAACTCTCTGATTTGAGGACCGCCGAAGTATTACTCGCGTTCGAAGCACCGTTCTTGGTGGGCAGCATACTGGCCCAAATCAGGTCGAGTGTAGTTTTCTGCGGAGACTTCTTCTTTGGCGACCGCTTCAATTGTTGCTGTTGTTCGAATTTGGTGACGACACTGGGGGCAACCAAATTGATGGAGACCAATGGGACGGTGACACTGATGAACTTATCCTCCTCCACAACTTCCACGACCAGCGAGTCTGGATCATCTGCTTCGGCGGAGTCGGTTTGCTCGATAGACTCGGGTTCGTTTTTCTTGGTCAAGTATACAGCCTCATTAAGCTGCTGTCTTTGAAACTTCAAGACACCCATAGTAGTCTCTTCTAAACTTTTGGTACGGGCAAGTAGAATTTGCTCGTGGTACTCTGGTTGTGCAAGGAGCTTCAATGCAAATGACTTCAAGTTGTACTTGCGCTCGCGAGGAAGCAGATATTTCAGTAAGGTTAATGATTCGCCTCTTCCAGCACCCAAAAACGCCTGTGAGCCTTGGAAAATCACCAGTTTCCCGATGTCCAAGGCAGAACAAACAAGGTTGAATCGAGATACCGTAGTGTCCACATTAACATGGCGGAGGTCTGCGTTGTCGGCACTAAGGTCGCTGAAACTCACAGAATAGGGAGTAAATTTGAAAAGCTTCAGGTTCACCAATGGAAAAAAGTATAGAAGCGCGTAAAAGTCGTCAACCGCTATATTTCCCTTCAAGTCCGCCATTCTGCCGAAAACGCTCTTGGCATTCAGGCGTAAGAACGTCGCAAGATGCTCGTTGAACGCTCTTAGACTGTCGTTCCTTTCTAGCTCTGATTTGAGTGAAAAGTACGGATCTGTCAGCAAGCATAGTCGGCTTTCCACGTCAACAAAGGTCTCCACAAACATTTTCGTGAAGTCCGGCAACGATCCAAAATCTTGGACCGCCTTTCTTGCAGAGTGCTGAAGTAGTGTGGAGCCACACAACGCAATTTCCCTTGCTCGAGTAATTCCGATGTTCTGTGCCCCACTTGAGTAATCTCCTCCACGCAATGTAGCCACCAAAAGCAACCTGTCTCTGTTCAAGCCGGTCCGTTCTGTGATTTCCTCCATATGTACTGGATTGACGTAGTAGTCTGTGGCACTGAGAACGTCCTCGCCTTCTTCGTTCTTGAATTTGACTCGATTGAACAACCGGAGCATATTGCTTGCGCCAAATACAAGCGTGTCTGAGTCATCAGATACTACATAGTCTACTATCCCGAGTCTTTGAAGCCATGCGCATTCTGCCTCGGCCTCGGCAGGTGCCTGGACATAGTCAATGCAGTTTCGCTGTAGAATCAGCTTCAAAGTATCAACCAACGACAGCTTTTCGGAGTAGGACAGACTCGGGAGCTTTTTGAAGAAAGCAAGCATCTCCTCGTACGAGTTTGAGCCCGGGATTTCGGGAATATGTCCGTTTCTGAGCTTTCCTGGCTTGTACTTTCCATCGAAAACCACAACGAACAGCACATTGTGCTGAACCAAGTACCACAATTTGGCCATAAAGTTGCGGAGAATTCTCCGGTGGATATTTGGGTCGTTTTCTGCCCCGGGAAGCTGCGACCAAAACATGAACATGTACGCGTCTATGGCAAGACGTGGAAAGCGGCCATTTTTCTCGATGAATCGAGCCAAAAAGACAGGAAAGGGGACGCGCTCGTCACTCTCGGAGCTGAGAATTGGCCAGAGATCGGCAATGCCCATTCCATGCTCTTTTATATGAGTGGTGGTAGTACGGTAACACTATGAGCAGTGATCTGATCGCGAAGAGTATGTGTAGGCCAAACCTGGGGAAGTGATGAGGAGAGAATAATTTAGTTGAAACAGGTGAGACAAGGTGAGACAAATAGGAGATGTCAAGAGGTCGATGTACTTTGCGTTGTTGAATTTTATTCTGTATTTTGTATGTTTGGGCCAGTGAGAGTGGAGAACAAATCTATTTGGCTGCGAATGGCTTGAGATGCGTCAAAAGGATGGAAAAGGCGTTTTGGAGTGCTGCTGACGAAATTACTTGATTTATAGAATAGGTCTTTGCTTTTTTGTTTTTCGTTTCTTTTCGCTCTTTTGGCCCAGCTTTTGGAATAGTAAGAGTTCAACGTCGCACATTGACGTGCTCCGCTCGTCAATTGGCTAATAATAGCATAACAGTCTTTTTGTGGTCCTTCTTATGCACCAGTTGCAAGTATTTTCTGAAAGTAGGAACGGCGTAAGTAGTGATTTTCGAGCTCGCGTATGTTTTCTACAAGTCTGCTGGTAAATCTCAGGACTTCGAGGTGTCAAGCGATTTCTTGCAATGTGATGCTTCCTTTAGATTATAGATCGTTTGACTGTGTAATTGTCCAATCGGTAACACAGGTGTGGGCAGTGGTCAACGACCAATTTTTCCAGACGTAGTCATTATTGAACTGAGGCAGGTAAATGAAGAGCAACAACAAGGCATTGAGAATTGAAATGAGTTACTCTACTTATAAGTCGTTGAAGCTTTGTGTGTTGAGAATTCTCGATGTTTTTTGGTGTAAGCGTACCTTCCTTCAAATCAGTGGTCAATGGCCAGCTCAGGAAGGCCGATATTCAAATCCATAGCTTCGTTTCTCTTTTCGGGTCACATTGCAGAAAGAGTTAGTTCAGAGCACGAGAAAGATTGCAGATTGGAGCATCCAAGCTGCTAGTCTGTGAGTTGCTCTGGGCGAAATTAATTATCGTAATCCTACGGGTTTTCGATTTGCGTGCAAGAGAATCCCCTCAGATCACTTCGTTTAGAAGACTCCTTGAACAGCTCTGCCGCAGTCACCTGGGTCACTGTGAACGTCACTTGGACGAATGAGCAGTCAATGTCATCTGAGAACTGGCAAAGAGACTATCGCTAAGAACACTTTTCTCCGATTTTTTTACTCGAAGCCTACTTGCTACGGTCTGCATGAGATCCTAGCTCGCATCAGTCCGCATTTAGCTCTGCATCAGCTCGCATGTAGCTACCTTCAGGTGCAGTGGGCCATGGGCACTAACTGAAAAAGTAGGGAAGTCAGACAAGTTGTTGCAAAGAATTATTAAATTGCAGCTCTGCTGTTGCTCTCCTCACAACCTAAAACCGTCCACTCACACATTGAACAAGCCAACTCCGATATCGACAAATGCTCATGCCACCTATGCAATGGGTGCAGCCCAAATCAGCCAATTCCTTACAATGTCAATTCCACTCCGAGCTCGAAGCCTCTCAATTTTTCTCAATTCTTCTCAATTCCTCAGTTTCTCGAATCTCATTTACTCCACTCTTCATTTCCTCACAAGAATCACAAGACCTCTCAGCTCCTCCCAATGCCTCTCAATTCCTCTGAATTCTCTTGGTTCGCTCAAAGCCCCTCAATTCCTCTTGAAACCCCTCAATTCCTCTCAATTCCTCTCAATTTCCTCAATTTCCCTCATTTCCTCTCATTTCGATCTCCCTCTTCCTGCCCGACCATCCACCTCCCAAAAGCACAATCCTCTCCACCCATGCATTCTGCAATCAGCCACTGCCATCTCATTTCACCTCCCTGCAATTCCGCAATTCTCCCTCCAACTCCCTCATTCCCGGCCAAACACCGATCGCCGACCTTCGCAGCCAACTACACCACCAACAAACAAATCAACAAATCAACAAACAAACAAACAAATAAAGCAAACAAAAGAAAATGTAAATCAAACAACCCAAAACAATACAACTAAATAAATATACTATTCTTCTCCTACGCTTCCCTCCTCACTCGACTTCTTCCCCATACCTGTATCCAGCGTCGGCACGGTCTCCTCATGATCTCGGACTCCATCGGCCAGCTCGTGTGCGGCGGATTCCAGGGCACCACGGTCACGCGCCAGGCGTACGACTTGATCGTCAAGTACAAGGTGTCCACCATGATTCTCTCGCGCAAAAACGCCCACCTGGTGCACCAGATGCTGCAGCTCATCCGAGACCTCCAGTTCATCGCCTACAGCCACGCCAACTACCAGTATCCGTTGGCGTTGGCCATCGACGAGGAGGGCGGCATGTTGAACCTGCTTTTCGACCCGGACAACCTCACCCAATTTCCGGGCGCCATGGCGCTAGCTGCCACTGGCGACGTGGACTTGGTCTACGAGGTGCTGAAGGCGTTGGCGGTGGAGTTGAAGCACATTGGCTTCTCCATCATCTTGGGCCCCGTGCTCGACGTGATCACCAAGCTCTCGCACCAGCTTGTCAGCGTGCGGGCGTTTGGCACCACCATAGATGAGGTCACCAAGTACGGAAAGGCATGCGCACGCGGCCTCCGCGACGGCGGCCTCATCACCGTAGGCAAGCACTTCCCCGGCATCGGCAACGCCAGCGTCGACTCGCTCTTGGAGTTGCCCATGATGGCGGACCTGCTCGACGAGATCCACCGGTTCAACCTGGTGCCGTTTGCCGAGCTCATCCGCGAGCAGTTGTTGGACGGGATCAGCGCGGCCGGCTGCGGAGTGCCGACCATTTCTCCGGACGAGACCCACGCGTGTTTGCTGCCGGTGTTGTTGACGCAGCTTCTTCGGCGCGACTTGAAGTTCGACGGGTTCGTCATCAGCGAGTGCTTGGAGATGGACGCGCTCTACCACCTGATCGGGTTGGGCCAGGGCGTGGTGTTGGCGGTGTACGCGGGGTGCGACCTTGTGATGGTGTGCCACGACTTCAAGCTCCAGATCGAGGCCATCGAGCTGATTGCCAAGGCGCTCGCCAACGGCATGCTCGACGAGGACACCATCAACGCGTCGTTGCGCCGCATCGAGGCGGTCAAGCGGCGCTTGCCGGGCTGGAGCGACATCTTTCCCTCTGGTGAGGCCACCACTCCAGTTCTCTTCAAGGAGCTCCATCCCGAGGTGTGGGCCGAGCACCAGCGACTATCGGAGCAGGCGTACCGCAGCCTGATCACGCTTGTGCGCGACTACGAGGGCGTGCTTCCGCTCACCCAGTACGTGGGTGCCGAGCCCAACCAGAACATCTTGCTTTTGACCCCGCTCCTCAACCCGGTGTACCCGAAGCACGCGGCTAAAAAGGCGTTGTACACCGGCGAGGAGGTGTTCCAGGGCTTTGGCGAGTTGCTCGGCCTGTACCAGGACGGCACCAAGTACAACGTGCTCCACACCACCTACACCGCCAACGGGCTCACCCCGTTGCACGAGCTGCTCATCGAGAACTCGCGCGCGGTGGTCATCGTGACCTCCGAGGCCCTGCGCAACATGTACCAGATCGGCATCGTCAAGTACGTGTCGATTCTCTGTGGCGCCACCCCCCTGCTGCTCTCCCACTCCAGCCTGCGCTCGCTGCTTGCCAAGCCCTTGGTCATCGTCGCCACTCTGTCGCCCTACGACTTTTTCTACAACAAGAGCATCGGCCTGGCGTACTTGTGCTGCTTCGACTACACCAACAATGCGCTCCGTGAGTTGGCGGGCGTGCTCATGGGCGCCACCACCGCCAACGGGTGCATTCCGGGTGAGAAGAAGTTCGTGGTGGCCAAGTCGAAAAAGCGCCGCACGCTGTCGGTGGCCAGCCCGGACCGCCACCACACCAAGATCCGGCGCGCGGTGCCACCCAAGCGCCGCTGGCTCGTGGACGAGTTCGACCTCAGCCGCGACTGGCGCGGCCTCATCAAGCTCTTCAAGGCCAACCTGCCCAACCACACCGAGGGCTACTTCCGCTTGCTCGTGCTGCTCCTCCACTCCAACACCGCGGCCCAGAAGCACTTTGTCGTGCGCAACTCGTCGCTCAACATCTTGTACGGCGTGATCTTGACGTGGGTCGAGGACCACGAGGCAACCGAAGCTGAGGGCGCCGAGAAAACCGGCCGCATCGTCTACATATTGGTCGACAAGTCCAAGCGCCTCCAGCTGGTGGGCAAGAACTTGCACGCGCGCGCGGTGCGCTACCTCTTCAAGGAGGCGGGCTGTTCCACCATCCAGTTGGGCAGTCTGTTCCCGCTCGTCGAGTTCTCCGAGGAAGCCAATGTGTTGTCCGATCCCAAGGCGGTCATTTTCTTCAACAACGCAGGCTGGGACTTGAGCATGTCCTCGCGCCTGAAACAGGCCCACGTGATGTTGCTCAAGAAGCTCCGCGCGTGGTCCGTGCCCCAAAAGATCTTCCGCGAGTTGACCATTGTCGGCGTCCGCTTCGACATTTGCATGCAGCCCGACAAGCTTCTGTCCCTCATCGAGCGCGCCACCAACGGCAGCGTGCAAGACGCCGGCGCAGGTGCCACGGCGGACGTGCCCACGCTCAACCAGGAGGAGATTGCCGAGCGCAACAGACACACTCGCTACTTGTACCGCGAGGCCATGAACTGCATGTCTGGCGGGTCGCCGTACGAGGTGAAGATCATCATCGCGCTCGAGCCCACCAACCAGAGCGTGATTGGAAGCATAATTCTCTTTACAAACAAGAGCTCGCTCGCTCGGCTCTACCCGTTCATGGAAGAGATTTCCGACGAGGAGAGAAAGACGCAGTTGGTGGGAGGCATCGTGGGCCCCGTGATTGATCCGTCGTACCTGAACTTGACGGAGATCTTCAAGTTTGGCTTGATCTGCTCGGGCATCACGTACTTGCGGTCGAACTACTCCGACTTTTCCTCGGAGCTCCCTATGGAACAATGTGTGATGGTTGACGTGATAGATGACAAGCTTCTCGCGGGAGTGAAGGACATGGGTTTCGAGCCATACCGGATCTACCACGATTACTACGACCAAGTGAACGACAGTGTCACCATGGTCGGAGAGTGAACATAAAGCGTTTGAAAGCGACCAAGATAAAAGCACTAGAGAGTGCGTCAGTGAGTCCGTATGTCAACCGAGGTTGGTCTCCGCGGATAATATGACGCAGTAGAGGTTCTAATTATGTATAGCATGAGCTGGCTCTGCCAATAACAAGAAGTCGAGAATGGCTGGTGTAGACTCCGAAGTACAACCAACTTCTCTGCCCCGTTTGCAATTTCCATTACGAACGCAAGTTGAGGAAAATCCTAAAAAAAGAACGTTCTGTTCATATGCAGCGTGGGCTATACGGAAGTCATTAGGAGTGCTCGTCTCCACATGGTAATACTTTGTTGAGGGCCGAATTTGCCTTAGCTTCACTTTCTCGAAAGGATGCGCCGCAGTTGATTGCGAGTTCCTTGATCGTCGTCTACTCGTTCCTAGTCCAGCCACATCCTGTCAAGTTTAGGAAACTACTGTTCAATGGGTCCAAACCTTGGCATGATCACTTTCATGCTTTATTTATAGACCAGTCACCAGCTATTTTAGCACAATTCTCGATGTGGCCATTATGCTTCCGAGAGCTGGGTTCCTGATCGCAGCGACTGTTGCCCACCTTGTAAATTTGGTCATGATTAAAGAAAATTGCTCAAGCGGCGAAACGGAATCAATGTCACAACCAAAAATAGAAGAGAGTTCTACCCTGTGGACTTGCTCCTCGGCTTAGAGGAGAGCTCCTTTGCTCAAACTCGACAGTCAAACCGCTGACTTTTGGCTAGCGAATATTGAGTGTAGATGTGGAATCACATAGTATAAAAGAGACCTGAATGCTGAGAACGGAACTTTTGATCCTTATCTGCTTGACACTTTCGTCAACAAGTCTGTTCGGTTCAAAAATAGCAATGCGTATGGGTCCGTTGGCAAAGATGAAGTGGCTTTTGTTAGCACTTCATCGGATTGGAAGTTCGGAGTTGAGTCCACTGGAGAGGAAATAGGGCAATTGGGGATCGGCTTGTACCGCGTATTGCTCAACGCTTGACAAGGATTTCGAATCGTTGGTGGACAACGTCAAAACTGTCCGCAAAAACACTAATGTTTGAGTGTTTATACGTTAGTGCCGCAAATTCCCTCGGGGATGTTGCTACCTTAAAGTTGAGTGTAGGTGATTTTTGCCCTACACAACACTTGAACCTATCCTCGGAAATGCGGTTGTAATATTTTGAACCAGGGTCAAGAATTTGGGAATGAAATGATTTTCCAACAAGGACTTTAGCAGCCCTTGTCAGACACTATCGGACATTTGCAGATCTCTGCGAAGCGTTGGAGGGGTTTTGAAATTTGAAACACAGTGCATTTCCGCCCCCAAGTAACTTCTGTTCTAAATGTCGCACCTTCAAGTATATCCTAGTGTTTACAATTTGAATTTTTCTTAGCTGCATTCTCTTGATAAACCACGATCGTTCAGTATTTTGCAATCTCAATCGTGCAGGGCATCAGGTGAAAATGGACACCCAGTTCACAGTAAACAAGAATTGGTCAAATGATTGTTTTTTTGTTGTTGCTGTCGCAGTTTTTCTTCGTTTTTCCAAGGCTCCTCGTTGGAGCGTACCATTGAATGACATCATGTCACAATCAATTCTATGTGGAACACGAAGTGGAGCACACAGGACGTCGAGCTGCAGAATAATTGGGTTCATTATACAGGGAACGGCACTTTGAGGAGCGATCGTGGTCACCGTATTGTAGCTCAATGGGAAAAAGGCCTCAACCTTGAAGAAAACAAAGGTGTATAACCTAGTTAATCCAAACAGAAAAACCCATCCATGTATATAGCTTGCTTTGTACATGCCTAGTCGTGTTCATATGTAGGACTTGACAAATGAGGACCCTTTGGACGAGATTGGTGTTTCCTCTTTTTGCAACCCAGATGGAAAACCATTTGTGAGATGAACGCAGATTTGAGGTACTCATGTGGCTTTCGTAGGAACAGCTTTTTATTTTTGGACATGTATGGACAGTAGGCTTCGTCAGGAAATTGATACGAACGTCTATATACACAAAGCGATCTACGCCGTAGCTTTGTCCGCAGGTCTCCAGTAGCTATCATGTCTTGTATCCTTATATGAAAACGATGTAATCATGAGAGGCGAGGAGAACAGTTCATGGAACGCCGATTTTTGTACCAGATTGCTAAAGGATATCCAGATACCAAAAAAAGCGGTCTCTTTGGGGAGATTCAAAACTCGTTCGTCCGCCAATATGTTTTCTTGCTTGACAAATTTCAAATACATCTCTTGTGAAACGTTCCGCATGAACGTTTTAGGCATTATCCTGCCCATTCGGTTAAGTTGGAGTATTCCAGTGCATACGGCTCCGTACCACGACTGAAGAAACTACTCAGCTCTTTCCTTTTGGTTCCGGCAGAGTTGATTGAGGAGGCGGATGTCTCATTGCTGACAATGCGAGCATGTAGCTTCACTATAGTCTCAGACAATGCAGATACCGAGATAAAAATCACCCTCACCTCCCCACCCTGAGAAAATAATACAGACGAGGGAGACATTTGAAATCAGGATGGAATTGCAACTGCGCACAATTGGCTGAGAAGCCTCGCCATACTCTATGATCCGATGGCTATAAAGAGCGAACACCCTCCGTTCAAACGCCATCCAAATGATTTCCTTCTTATTGACGGGCCTATTCTTGGTGATTCTGGCTGTACAGGCGACGACCTGGACACTTCCCCATACACCAACGAATGGTTTGGGTACGCCTAGAAGCATCTTCTATATTTGCACGAACGAGATATATCTGCTTTCTGTGTCATTCAATCAAGGTTGTAATTCGGCCACATCTACCAATAGGGTTCCAACTTCAAATGTCTACAACTTCTATCCAACTGAGAGTTTCGTGACGTCTCTTTGGGACGAAACCACGCCTTCTTTGTCTGTGTCCTATTCGGTCAGAACGACATCAGGTTACTTGTTCACAAATGTCCACCTTCTCGTTGACAACTGCGATTTGTGGGCTGCGGCTGGTTATAATTGTTTATCGACCTCGGACTACTTCGAGGCTACGGACACGTATAGTACACTTTATATTCCTGCTGCAATTGAGGCGGTTACGGAGACAATTCCAATTACCGACACAGTCACCAAGACCTTGGAACTCACTGATACTGTCACTGTAGAGGAAACGGTTACTTCGAGCATTTGCAAAGTTTCGGATGTCGAGACACGTTACACGACTGGTCCAGTGGCCGGAACGTCGACAGTAACCATCTGCTTATCGCAATGAGCAACTGAGTTTCAAATTTTAGAAATGTACTGTTTGTTTTTGATTATTAGTGTAGTGGATCTTTGTTGCAAAATGCAATTACAGAGCAGGGATCTCGTGCCCAGCTAGCGGTGACAACAAATAATTATGTTCTAAAAATGAGCAGGATTTCGATTTCGAAATCAACAGCCCTGGACAATTTCCCGAGCGACGAATTGCCTTCACTCCCAGCCTGGGTAGGCTTGATAATGTATTTGAACTGAGCACTACGAGAAGACCCGAGCACTACGAGAACTGAGTGTGCTTAAAACGTTATTTGAGACGCTCATAACGAATCTCCCGGTAACAACAAATTAAACCACGAACAGAGGGCGAGTTTAATGCTTGACGTAAAGTACATTGAGCATGCTTCGCGCAGTGAAACAAAGAGAACAGGGTCGGGACTGTAACCCTTCGATTTGGTGCAAATGCAATTGGTTCGAGGAGTGCTACTGTTTCCGTTCTTTTAAAGAGTACGCGTATTGACTTGTCATTGAAGAGCGATAAAGCCGATGGCTGCGAATGGGGCTGCTGTGTCCAAGATCGGAGGCTGTGAACATATAATCTCGTACAATCATACCGGGTGCCATCTAATACGACCCTTTACAATTCAAACCATATTCGATATTTTTTTCAAGCATGGTGAACACATACGGCGAATAGTAGAAGGTGGTGCAGGAATCCCGCCGATAACTGCGCAATGAGGCCAGAGAGCACGGCTTTTGAGTGAGAAAACAGTCTTCATCTGTCGGAAACAGACGAGACTCGTGTGAATTCTCTCAAAGCATGTTTCTCCATGGCGATGTACTGATTAACCGTTTGTCCATAACTGCGAAATCAAAAATAATAAGTGTCTTCCGATCAATTACCTTCGGGGTTCAACCTTTATCCGGGCCCGGGGAAAGTCGGGGACCTGCACAGTGGGAGAACCCTTCTGTCATATATGTTGCGGCGCGCCAAAAAATCTCGAAGGGCGTGTGGTCTAGTGGTATGATTCTCGCTTTGGGCGACGGCCAGAACTGGCTGACAAGACTGTGAGAGGCCCTGGGTTCAATTCCCAGCTCGCCCCTTTTTTCAAGGACTAAGCTTGTTTTTTTATTGTTTTCGAGAGTTTTTCAATTTTTAGACTGAGTTGGTGGACCGAGTTGAGATGTGTTCAAGGTGTCGGCAGTTGGAGCCTGCATTGCTCGAGGTATTTTTCACCCCACACTCCCCCACATCTCGGAGCGAGAAGAGGGAGGGCGGGAAAAAGAACATGGGCAACAAAAATGAAAAGAAGAAAAAGAAAAATGAACATGAAAATGAAGAGAAGAAAAGGAAACTAAATGAATTGTAATAATGACGAACTGGACCTGAAGGTGAATGCACTTACTTAATGTGAGAAGTGGACGATCTCTGCCCCGGGCTGGCCAATAAAGCCATCCACCACCCACAACGCAACAATAAACAAATTCAATAATTAACCAACACTTCTCTCACCTGCCTCATCACACCCGCTCTCCAATCTCTGCTCTTTTTTCTTCGTCAACCTTTTCTGCCCTGCACCCCGGCCCATTTCGGCTTTCTCTTTGTGTCACATTCCGCTAGCAAATAAGAGCGCACCGATTCCGCCATTACTAACCCCAGAACCCGCGCTTTATATAGCAGACTCCGCACTTCTCTTTTTCCCAATGTTGAGAAGCTTCAGACATTTCTCCTCGTCCCAGGTGGCCCGCCAGGTCATTGGCGCCGCCAAGGGCGACTCCGTCAACGCAACAAAGTACTTGGGTCACAAGTACCACGTGATCGACCACGAGTACGACTGTGTGGTGGTTGGTGCTGGCGGTGCTGGTCTCAGAGCCGCGTTCGGGTTGGCGGAAGCGGGCTTCAAGACCGCCTGTGTCACCAAGTTGTTCCCCACCCGTTCCCACACCGTAGCCGCCCAGGGCGGAATCAACGCCGCATTGGGAAACATGCACAAGGACGACTGGCACTGGCACATGTACGACACCGTCAAGGGCTCTGATTGGTTGGGCGACCAGGACGCCATCCACTACATGACCAAGGAGGCGCCCGACTCCATCTACGAGTTGGAGAACTACGGTGTGCCCTTCAGCAGAAACGAGGAGGGGCGCATCTACCAGCGCGCGTTTGGCGGACAGTCCAAAGAGTACGGAAAGGGGGGACAGGCGTACCGCACGTGCGCGGTGGCGGACCGCACGGGGCACGCGTTGTTGCACTCGCTCTACGGCCAGTCGTTGCGCCACGACACCCACTTCTTCATTGAGTTTTTCGCCATGGACTTGTTGATGGAGAACGGTGAGTGTGTGGGTGTCATCGCCTACAACGAGGAGGACGGCACCTTGCACCGCTTCCGCGCCCACAAGACGGTGCTTGCCACCGGCGGCTACGGCAGAGCGTACTTCTCGTGCACCTCCGCCCACACCTGTACCGGTGACGGCTACGCCATGGCCTCCAGAGCAGGCTTGCCCTTGGAGGACTTGGAGTTTGTGCAGTTCCACCCCTCGGGCATCTACGGCTCCGGCTGCTTGATCACCGAGGGTGCGCGTGGTGAGGGTGGTTACTTGATCAACTCCGAGGGTGAGCGTTTCATGGAGCGTTACGCGCCACACGCCAAGGACTTGGCCTCGCGTGACGTGGTGTCGCGTGCCATCACCATGGAGATCAACGAGGGCCGCGGTGTGGGCCCCGAGAAGGACCACATGTACTTGCAGTTGTCCCACATCCCCGCCGACATCTTGAAGGCGCGCTTGCCCGGTATCTCCGAGACCGCCCACATCTTCGCCGGCGTGGACGTGACCAAGGAGCCCATCCCCATCTTGCCCACCGTGCACTACAACATGGGCGGCATCCCCACCAAATACACCGGTGAGGTGATTAAGAAGAACGAGAAGGGCGAGGACGAGGTGGTGCCCGGCTTGTTGGCCTGTGGTGAGGTGGCCTGCGCGTCCGTGCACGGAGCCAACAGATTGGGCGCCAACTCCTTGTTGGACTTGGTTGTGTTTGGCAGAGCCGTGTCCCACACCATCAGAGACTCGTTGACCCCAGGCACTCCGCTCAAGCCCGTGTCCAAGGACTTGGGTTTGGAGTCCATCGCCAACTTTGACAAGTTGAGAAACGCCAACGGCACCAAGCCCACCGCCGACATCCGCTTGGCCATGCAGAAGACCATGCAGAAGGGTTGCGCCGTGTTCAGAATCCAGGAGACCTTGGACGAGTGTGTGCGCGAGATCACCAAGGTGGACGAGTCGTTCAAGCACGTGAAGACCACCGACAGATCCATGATCTGGAACTCTGACTTGGTCGAGACCTTGGAGTTGCAGAACTTGTTGACCTGTGCCACTCAGACCGCTGCGTCCGCTGCCGCCAGACCCGAGTCCAGAGGTGCCCACGCCAGAGACGACTACCCCGAGAGAGACGATGTGGACTGGATGAAGCACACCTTGTCCTACCAGAAGGAGTTTGGTGCGCCCGTCACCTTGGACTACAGAGGTGTCATTTCTCATACCTTGGACGAGAACGACTGCAAGTCGGTGCCTCCAGGTAAGCGTGTGTACTAATTGCATCAGCATAGACTAGAATTTCGGGTGCGGTAGTTGCGAATATTATTTATTGTGGAGGGCCCGTTCTGAAGTTCACTAAGTAAGAAAATGAAAAAAATGAATCATTTCTAGTGTCTAGTCTTTGTATATAGTGGAGGAATGGACATCATCGCAAGCTTCCATCGTTAGTTTTAAAGAAAATCCAACAAATCGTTGTTCTTGTTCGTCTCTTGCTGCGCTGTCCCGGTGGAATTGGGAGTCAACACAATGTTGGCATTGAATCCGGGCGGGTACTTGACCTGCGGTGTCATTGGCTGTCTCTGGCCATTTTGCGTGCCATTTTGGGGCAGAAGTGGCTGTCTGAACAGCGAGGTATTCGAATTGAGACCGCTCTGCAGAATGCTAGAGGTTTGTCCAAACAGTAGAGGCGCCTGTCCGAACAGAAGAGGTTTGGGCGAAGTTTGCGCCTTGGCAGTGCTCCAATCAATGGCCCCGGTTGTAGGAGTCAGGTCACCCTGCTGGAAATCCTGGAATTCGTCGTCGTCCTGATGGCTTCCATATGAGTTGGGTTTTGCTATTGGTTTGGGAACTGGTTTGTTCCTCGCTCCCGACAGTGCATTCGGGAACAACGGTTTTGCTTTCTGCAGAATCATTGGCCGTCTGGGCACATCCTTTTTCGGTGTGGGTGGCTTTTGGCTGTCACTAGGATCCATGGGTTTAAGTCGAGGAGCCTTGGCATCATCGGCTCCCTGGCGCATCAGCGGAGTGTTGATGATGGAGTCGAAATTGGAAACCAGTGGGCCCGAGCCCTCTGAAAGCGTGGCGATTTTGCGTTCGGTGAGGCTCTTCTGGATGAGGGTGATGTCTTGCATCAACTCGGCAAACTCCGTCTTGGAGCAGTCGTTGCAGCCAAACACAAGTCTGAAACACTGCACCAACACTCTGTCGACCGCGACCTCCAAGTCCAACGAAATGTGGCTGCTCTGGATCAATTGAACAAAGAAGCGGAGCACGTGTGTCACGATGCGCTTGTCACGGCTCTTCAAGTTCTCGATCACCGGAAGCAACTGCTCGTTGACTATGACCTTATCGATCACCTTCTTGTCGATCAACATCTGGAACGTGGAAAGCGTCTGCAACTTGGTCGAAAGGACGGTTGTTGTTTTGAACACCAGGCAGAGCAGTGGCATGAGCGTGTTCTTCATGTAGGGGAAATCGAACATCTCCGCCAGAAGCGTCAAATTGGACAAGAAGTTGTCTTGCAACTGGATCTGGTCCGCTTGCAGGTCCACGTCCGTTGCTGAAAAAGTGAGGCACAAGTCAGCAAGCTCCTTGACGGTGTCGGTGAATTGCTTCACCTGAAGCTTTTTCAATAGTATGGGCATGTTGTTGACAAGAGCGAGGCGGACTTTGACGGAGGTTTTGGACAACTTCGTCAAGGGGCTGGCATCTGCTTTCCTCGCTTTCGTAGTGCTGAGCAAAGAATCATAAATACGGTCCTGGAACGATAAGCTCGACAACTCCTCACCGATCTTGAGCACCACCAACAACGAGTCGCTCAAGAGTTTATCGGTGTCGGTAGTGATTTTCTTGCTGGACAACAACGTGAGTTCGCTGGTAATAACCTCGGTTAGAAGGGGCAACAATTTTGCGTTTTTGAAAGTCCCCGGGAACTGAGTAAGTAACTCGCCATTGTTGGCCAAAAGCCCATCCAAGAAAATCAACTTATCGTCGATTGTTTTGGTCGAAAACTCGTCGATGAACCACATCATTTTGATCAAGCTGCCGTTGAAGTAGTCGGAGTCGATGAACTGGTCAACAGTCATACGGTCGTTAGGAAAACGCGCAAGCAACTGAGTCATGATCAAAGATAGACTCTCTGGCACGTTTTTCAAGAGGTAGCGGAGCTCTGATGGGCGGTGGTTGTAGAATTTCTGCTCAAACTTGTGGAACTGCCTCTTGAAGTCATGGGGACTGTTCAGGTCGAACCCACTGAAGAGAGCGTCGCCATTGTTGTACAAGAAAAAGATCAAAAGACCGAGCGACCACATGTCATTAGCCAGCGACAATCTCTGGCCGGCCGAATCCAAAATCAACTCTGGGGCTGTGAAGTCCAAGTTGAGGTTAGCAAAGGGTATGATGGACGAGTTATCCAAGATGTAGAAGTTTTCTCGCTCCAGCGGGGTCATCTCGTTCAAGTTCTTAGAAAACTTGAATCCGGCCAATTTCCAGTCACCCTGGGCGTTCACAAACACCGCCAGGGGCTGGAGGTTCAAGTGCACTACAGAGCAAAAGTTGTGCAAGAACTGCAAGCCCTTGCTGACCTCCAAGAGGCCCTTTTGAAGGCTCAACTCGTTTTCTTTCGAGGAGTCCAACGTGGCAAGGTTGGCCACCACGTGTTCGCTAGCAAAGATGAATTTCAGCTTGGTTTCCTCCAACACCTCAATGACGGTCAAAATCTGCGGATGCTTCAATTTGGTGAGCTGAGAGATCTCGTGCTTGATAAGCTCGTAACACTCACTAATCACCAACCGCGGGTTGGTGGTGTTGGGAGACTGGGCACACATTCTGTTCACGGTGGCCTCAAACTTGGCTTTGTCAAAGATGAACACCGACACAAGCTTGCCTGACAGTTTGTGCTTGGCGGGATACACATTCCACATGTCAGTTTTGAACGACGCATTGTCGGACACGTTGTAGGCGCCTCGTATGCCCGACTTGAACACTGACTTAAACATGGTGTTGGTGTGAATCTCCCGGCCATGCAGGTTAGTCGACAGCGTGGAGGAGAAACATTAAGACCGCGCCAGGGTTTCTTATTTTTAAAAAATATTGGGCATGGGCCTCCGGCCTTCGATTTGTAATGTTTTTTTATAATTGTTTTACGGGTCATCTTGACATTCTGTCGGAAGTCACGTCTGCACTACTCGGTACATCACGCCGATTAGAGATCTGCGTTGAAGTGAGGGGGAAGTGGAGTATATAAGTATATCTTCACGTCATTTCTAATCTGATTATGTTTTTGTTCGCGTCTGTATGGTGAGCCTCTTTGGGTTGAGAGCTGACAAATAGTGAGACTGGTCGGTGAATGGCGGGGTATCTGGGACAGGAATTAATTCATGGGGCGATCGAGGAAACAGAATCCCAGAGAAGTTTTCAAGATGAGATTTTGAGTAGAGTGAGTGGGTATGGTAAATCTGGTATGAGAGCATGTGGCTTGGACCAATGTGGTGACAAATCCAACATGACAGCGCAAACCCCGAGTCAACCTTCTGGAAACAGCTGCTGACCTTGAAATTAAGTAGCTTAATTGGTGAATCAAATACTAAACACTCTAATATCCACCCCAATATTCACTCCAGTATCCACTCCAATATCTCCTCATCATGGCATCTGGTAGATTCCTGAACCATAACTGGCTCGTTCTGCGAGTGTGCGATTCTGGTGGTCTATAATTCTTCCTTCTATGATTCTCATTAAAGGATAAACTGAATCAGCGGTATTTATTCGACAGCACTGTAGGTCTCACTAGTCTTATGTGGGTTCTAATTTGCGCTTGACGTGCAAAAGCAACACCACAACCTTGAATTTGCACTTGAGTGGCAGGGAATTGAAATGCTACACTCTTGAAGTCTCAGCCGCAAGAGTCAAAATATTCAAAGTGTTGCCACTCGTACAATAGGCAAATAATGTTAATATTTATCTAGCGTGTCTTCATACGCTAAAATTTCTGACCCTACACTGGAAGTCTTCGCGTAATTCAACCTCCACCCGAGAGGCGCAACCAGATAAACAAAGTCGATCAAGAAAGAAAAAGCACGAATGTTGGTAGAATACACTCAGTAAGTAATTCCAGAACAACGGCATCTCCGTAAGCTCCAGCCCAGCGCAATTCAATACTTCCGGCTTCTGCCTCTGATCACGTGACTGTGTACTCTACTATTTTGAACTACGAGCATTCTTCAACGCAATGGAGCTCCTCGAAGAAAACTACACAAACTCGGCCGAGCGATTGGACAAGCCCTCGCAATACCTCATCCGTAAGGCTGTGCGAAGGGCCAACTTCGAGAACATCACCAAGTCGTTGCACTCGAAAACGGTCTACGTGGGAAATCTCACTCATTTCACCACCGAGGAGCAGATCCACGAGTTGTTCTCCAAATGCGGCACGATCGACCGCATTATTATGGGTCTAGACCGCAACAAGTTGACGCCGTGCGGTTTTTGTTTCGTCATCTACAAGAAAGAGGAGGGCTCATTGAACGCCATGAAGTTTCTCAAGGGAACCTACTTGGACGGACAGAGCTTGGAAATTGACTTGGACCCAGGATTTGTGGAGGGTCGTCAATTTGGACGCGGAGTATACGGAGGACAGGCGAGCCAGGAGCAAATGGAGGCCGGATTTGGCCGGAGAGACCGCGGAGGATTCCGTGGTGGACCTCGAGGCGGGTTTCGGGGAAGAGGAAGAGGAAGAGGACCCCGGGGATTCCGTGGTCGCGGTTCTTTCCGGGGCACGCGCGACTCTTTTGTTCCAGGCGAACGCCAGCAGACAAACTGAAGCGAGAAGGACCAATAATTTTAGAATTTATTTGATTTGGGTCTGGATCACGAGCGGATTAATTATGGAAGGAGCAGAAAGTGTGGTGAACGATGCTCAATTTATCAATGCAGTGGGTACCAGTGGGAACGTTACACCTTGTATGACACCCACAAAGCTGATTCTATTACGATAGATCACGTACCTGACTTGTCCTGGTGCTCGGTGCTAACTTTAATACTACGGATTGTTCTTCGATTGTTATCAGTGTTGAGCATTCCTGACTAGTATTTCGACACCTCGAGTGTCGTCACCGTGGCAGCCTCAATGGGGAGTGCTTCAACATCGCTCAGAACTCGCTTTGGCCGCGAGCTAGAACATCACTACACGCTGAGAGCATACACATTGTTGTTAGAGAATGGCTATCTAGAGGTTGCTGATCGCGATACGACAGACCGCCACCTCTATCGAACTGATCGTCCGTCTGCCTGCAGAGCTCAGTCGAGAGAAAGCCCAAGTGCCTCACGCTGCGACTTCGACGCCGGGTCAAAGAATGGGATCTCCGCCAAGGCAGTCACCCGAGTTCCATGCCGTCCGTCGTCGACAAAGTCGTAGTCGTTGATGGCGTTGTGCTGCGACACACGGTTGTCCCAAATGGCCGAGGTGCCGTAGCCCTCCTTTGTTGGCTGCCACGTCCACCGCACCTGGATGTCCAAGTTCTTCTCGAACACCAGGAACAAGTACTCCAAAAGGATCTTCGACTCCTCCGGCTGCAACCCCACAATGCGCACGGTCATGGACCGGTTGACAAAGAGCGATTTCCATCCAGTGGCTGGGTGCGTTCTCACAAGCGGGTGCTCGCGCTCAACAAAGACAGGACCCTTGAGCGGGTTTTCCCGGTCGAGGTAGGCGTGCGCCGAGCGGTAGATGGCGGTTTTTCCGTCCAAAAACTGCTGGAGCGCAGGCGACAACTTGTCGTAGGCACCATAGCCCGAGGCCCACGCGGTGTCGCCTCCCACCTGGGGAATGGCGTCCAAGTGCAAGTGAGTGATGCCCGCAGGCTGCTTTTCGTGGACCAAGTCGGTGTGCCACTGCGAGTTGTTGCCTCTCTCCCTGAAGGAGTCGGCGATGCCGAAGTGGGTGTTCAAAAACCGTCTCCAGATCACCGAGATTCCCGATCCTTTGGCGTACTGGTCGCCAGCGTCTCTGTCCGGCAACGGAACAAACGCTGCCTGGGGGTGTCTCTCAATCTGGCCCCAGTACTCGCCCAACTCCAACTGCTTCTGGGGCGAGAGCTCCTGGTCACGGAAGAACACCACCACTCTTTCTGCCACCAAAAGTGCCAACTCGTCCTTCTGCGTGTCGGTCAAGTCCGCGAGCTGCAAACCCACAATCTCCGTTCCGACATGCTTGGTCAAATCGCGGACCTCTTTGGCAGCACCGAACAACGCCTTCTTCTCCTTGTCGGCCCTCAATGCCCGCTCCTCGTAGGGGAACTCGGTGTCACGAATGGCGTATGCCTCGTCCAAAAAGCGCGGAATCTCACTCGATTTGGGAAACGCAGGATACCCGCTGGAGATGTCGATGCCGGCCTTCTTGAACCGTTGCACAGTGGTGTCAGGCACCTTGTCCACCCACTCTTGCGAAGGCCCGTCGATAGGTCTGGAGGTGCGCTTGCCGTACGCCAAAGGCTTGACCGAGGCCAACTTGCGCACTAAGGTGTCGATGTCCGATGGGCTCTGCGCGACTGGTGCCATTCTGCTATTGATGGAGGAACTGGAGACTGGTCTGGTTCAGTGTGATAATTCAACACAATGCTGATAATTGGGAGGAACCACGGTATTTATATCCCTTGACATCGCCGATATTTGTCAGCGGAATCAATTGTGGTGATTGTGGGCACTGCATGCCCAGTGTGGCTGCGATTTGTGGCCCGGGAGAATATTGTCAGGTGGTGCCAGCGGGATGCAGACATTGTAAGCCCCGCAGTGTGGAACGGAACTGGCTCTGATCCGGACTCCTATCGGCATTGTGGAGTGCTGGTGTGGAGATTAGATTCAAGTACTCACCTGCAGACAATATAGGTGACAGTCCAATCCATGGATCAGTTGTAGATCGGGAGAAGGAGCTCCGAAATCAATAGAAATGTTCCGATACCGCGCTGATCTGCAGCGAATCATTGTGCGCCAGCCTTCGCGGAGACTCGGTGGGTTTGGTGCACAGAGATTGCCCGATTTGGACAGGTAATTCCATATCGCATAGTACCAGTGTGCTACCACCGGCCCTCAATATGAAATATGCATGGCAGCCAAAATCCGCGGGGAACCAATCATCTATCTTCTGGTTGCTCTGGTGCCTGGTCGCCCTAAAGTTAGTCTGTTGCCTAAAAATTATTTGTGGCTCGAAGATTCCACCGAGTAGGGCAGGGATTACCATGATCTTTCGGGGTTTCATGTTTAAGGTTTTGGGCACTAAGAGAAGACAATGCGTATTTGTCCTCACAACGGAGCGTTGCTTCGAGGTCAGTTCTAAGGGTTTGCCTCCTCTACGATCTGCCCACCACTATGAAGCAAATCGTCAGAAATAGAATGTGAAGAAGTTGACATCCGATTGACAGCCTGGTTCTATTGGCTTTTTCCAGACTAATTCTCTCTCGTCATATTCCCCCATCGTACCTTTTGTCGTATTCCCAAATCATACGTTTTGAGTTTTTCAATCGTGGGTGCAAATTATAGTATCGCATGTCTCTCTGCTCATCTGCTGCTCACCTTCTACACCCCTCATTCTATGGTACTTTTAAACATATAAGCGCAGAGCGCTACCGAAGACAATGAACGAAAGAAAGCCAATTGGCTACTTGGAGCACTTGTAGTAGTCGTCCACGCGGAATCCCGTGGCATCACAGAAATTGTCAACGAAACACTCGTCCGTCAAAGACGTGCCATTGGCACAGTCAGGGACGTACGGGTTGATCCGGTACAACAAATTCGTGTACAACTGGTTGAAGTCCAAGTTGGTGCGGTTGCTCAACTTCTCCACCACAAAATTGTTCCAGAAAGTGGCATTCAAAGGAGCAGTTTCGGGCCACTCTCCTTCGGGATCGTAGGTGGCACGAGGACTGTACTCGTACTTCCAAACGGGCTCGGCGGCGCCGTCGACCCAAGTCTCATTAAGTGGGGTGTAGTAGTTGTGAACGTTGATGATGTTGAACGAGCCATCCTCAACCTGGTAATAGCGCCATGAAGGATTGGCTGGACCCAATGGCGTAATTGCCTGAGAGATCCACGCCATGTTGACGGGGTTCTTGTCGTCGTCGTACAAAACCTTGAACTGGTCACGGTGAGTGTGGCCATAGAAGATGTTGGCGATGGTGTAGGGCGAGAATCTGGCGACGATTTTGGCGAAAATCTCCAGCTGGATGGGCAAAGTGCTGGTGTCGCCCGCAGGAATGTGGGCCATGATCCAAACACGCTGTCCGTTCTTCTCACTCTCAACCAACTCCTCAATCAACCACTCCCACTGACCAAAGAGATCCGGCTCGGACTCCATGTTGATGTACGCCCACAAGTTCTTTTGATAGTAGGCGTTGGAGTTCAACGAGATTACCTTGAGGCCTCTTTTGGTGGTAGTGGCGAACCCCGAGTAGTGCTGCTTGAGGTTCGCTTTGTTGGCCTCGTCCACCCAGCCATAGGAAGTCCAGAGCTCGGCCAACATTTCGTCGTTCCAGTGGTAGACAGACGAGTTAATTTGCTCGGATCCCAATCTCTGAGGCGCCAATTGGCCGTAAGGAAAGGTGTCGTGGTTGCCCAAGGTGGGGTATATGGGCAACCCGTTGAAGTAGTGCTTCATGATGCCGTACAGGCGGAGCTCGGCGTATTTTGTGACGTTAGCATCACAGTGGTTCTCGTCGTGGTCCACAATATCGCCTGTAAAAATGGCAAACTCATAGTTGTTCTCGGAGTCCGTGCTGCTGATGTGCTTCAAACTGCTGTTCAACATCACCTCCGGAGGGTCGCACTCGTAGTTGCCAAAGGTGGTGGCAGGCTCCCAGGCCCAGGCCCAGCCCCGAGACTTGGGAAAGTCGTAGTAGGTGCCGAGATCAAGAGACTCGTCGCTGTCAAACCGAGCAAAAGGATAGAACGCGAACCTCATGTCGTCTCCAGCACCGGCCTCCTTGTAGACAGATGTAAAATTGTACTTGGTGCCCGTCAAGTCAGAGTTGTACAGCTCAGGAAGGCAGCAAAGGCCCTGAGAGCAGTTGGCTTCTGAGCCAACCTGGTACCGGAGTTCGTTGTGGAAGTCCGAGATGTGCAATACGTTAAAGTAGTCGCCCGAGGTGTTGTACTTGGGCTCCTCCATCTGCTCGGCACTCTTTTCTGGCCACATGGATTCCAAATCAATGAGGGTGGAAACATCAGGGGTGGTAGGCAACTTGCAGTAGCTGCCCTTGAAGTAGCAGTAGTAGTTAAGCGAGAGCTCCGAAGAAACGTTGAAGTTCTTAAGCATGGAAATAAAGTCGTTGTCAAAGAAGTTGATGGAGGTCGCACCGTCAAATGCCCCACCGGGACCAGTCGCTGCATCTCTCTCATCGGCGCTGTTGTAGGTGTTGGTGGTGATGAAAAAGTCAATGTTCTCACACTTGGAGTCCTTGTTCTTGTTCTGAGTGAGACAGTACTGGTACATCATCAACGAGATCAAGTACTCCTTGGAGGAGTCCTCCTGGATCAACTGCTGGCCGTACTTGATTTTGTTGTGGCATTGTTCGCACAGGGTTCCATTGAAGTTCTGCAATGCACGCAAGTGGAGACTGATGTAGTCGGTTTCGGCCGAAGTCAACGCCGTCAAGGCATCGTCAATGACCGAGCCATAAGGTATACTGTTGCGAACACCGATCTGCTTTTGGATCGAGTCGATGTTGTTAATGACCGAGGCCCACGCGAAGGTGCAGATGGCTGCGAAAACGAGCGGTCTGAGCAACATCTCAATACGACCAAGACAAATGGAGCGAAACGACGGACTCGGTGAGAGATGTCAGTGGTAGATCAATTATCTAGGGTCGATTTTCGCTTTTTATACCTCGGACACACGTGGAGGCGGTTAGGACCCCAGATCAGATTAGGTTTATGAAAAAAAAAAAGGGGAATCTGGAGACGGAATTTCTTTTTGCACAATGGTGTTGCGCGGCTTTGGAGACACGGAGAAATCCGCGGAGGAGACAGGTGGGTGACAGCATGCAATTGACACATCTGTCGGCAAACTGCCCCCAGACACCGACGTGAAATTGTGTCAACTGGCCTTGGCGCCTGCATACACCCGGGATCCGTTCCGGAACGTGCTAATTTATTGATTAATTTAGTCCTCAGACTTCTTCTCGCTAACGTCCTTGCTCGAAGCGGTGGTGTGCATCTCCAACGGCTCGGGGTCTGTCTTGGAATTGTACAAAACGATGCCGTTTTGCCGCGCGTACGACCGTTCCTGGCGTTTGTAGAACCACAAAACCACAAGCGTCCACAAGCACAAGCAGAACGCACTGGTGGCGGTGAACGAGTAACCCTTCAAAAACCGTGGAGCTTCCACAGTCTTCCAAACAATGACAGCCATCCAGGCTGTGGACGACTGGGCAAGCATGTTCATGAACACCAAAATGACAGCTCTCTTCTGAGCGTCTCTACGACAAATATCGTTCTGCCACGAGTACAAAACAGGGGCCATGGCCCATCCGAAGTACTGCAAGATCCACGCAAACCACTTTGCGCGCTCAGGAATGTTCCACACTGCCAATAACACATTGCCAGTGATATTGAATATCTGCGAGAACCAAATGGCCAGCCACCGCAGGTGGAACAAGTCGGCGTACAGACACGTGATTAACAACCACAACAAGCCGAGACCCGGCGTCAAGGCACTGTAGTCCTGGAGTTGGCCTGCACTGTACTTGCCCAAAGACTTGAGCCACAAGATGTAGGCACCAGAGGAGCCGTTGCTGTTGTTCCAGCACAACATGTTCCAGAAGGTCAAGATGTAGATCTCCCACGAGGTGAAGATCAGCTTCCAGATCTTGAGTGAGAAGAGCGACGTCAAAACGTTGACCTGGGGTCTGCCGGCAGTGTGGTTCTGCTTCAATCTTCTGCGCAACAAGCGGATCTCGTCGTCAGTCAAGAAAATCGAGTAGCAGTCGGTGGGGGTGCCGGGAAGCATGTAAAAGCCAATGACACCCACCACCACGGAAATGATTCCGTCGATGATAAAAATCCACCGCCAGGCTTCAAGTCCTCCAAGGCCCTCACATGTTCTCACAATGGCACCCGAGAGCAAGCCAGAGGTCAAAACGCCGAGATACTGGCCAAAGTAGTAGAACATGGAACGGCGCGCAATCATGGCGGGGTTGAAGATGAAGGTTCCAAACAAGTATTGGTAAGCCAAGTACGAGGGAGCCTCGAACGCACCAATGAAAAATCTGATGGCCTTCAACTGGCTCACGTGGTTGACCTTGGACGTGCCAATGGTCAAGATCGACCAGCAGATGTCCAACGCAGGCAACACGTAGTTCAAGGGCAAACCGTACAACACGTACATGAACGGAATCTGGAACACAATGTTGCCCACAGTGAACACCACCTGCGTGTTGACCAAATCGTTGCCTTTCATGCCAATGCCCTCCTTAAGTCCGGCGACATAGGCGTTGTTCAAGTTGGTCTGGTCCAAGTACTTGACCCAGTAGGCCATAAAGGCGTAAAACGTCAACAAGATGTCGATCTTCCACATCAACTTGCGCTCGGCAGGGGTGTCATTCTCGTCAAACCACTTGTACCACTTGTGCTGCTTGCGAGCGTGCTTATTGAGTCTGTATTCGTACTCGTCGAAGAATTTGTACCACTTACGGTTGGCCTCATCGCGAAATTCCAATGCCTCGGGTTCGTCGGAAGCGTCAGGGTTCTCGTAATTTTCGGGCTGGAGCTCTTCTTTGACGGGGTCCTGGTCCACGACCTCCTCCGGCAAATCCTCGTCAACAATTCTTCTCACGGGAATGAATCCCCATTTAAGACGGCCCAAGGGCTCTTTTAACCACAGCATTGCTACTAAAAGGCGGAACCACCGGAATTTATATTTTTGTGGCTTTCCACAAAACGGCTTTGGTCATCTCACGTGCACGCGATGCGATCGGACTAATTCGGCCTAAGCCATCGAGGATGGTATTATTTAGCGGGCAAGGGTGCAGCTGTCAGCCGTGCGTTGACAGATTTGACATTGACAGGTGCCAAGCGTCAACGCTCGATTGTTTGGCACATTGTTCCCCGCCGACCCTGGCCTGTCTCTGAGGCGTTGCACTTTTTTTGGTCATCGCGAACGGCATACTACCGCCGTGCGTCGCTATAGGAACGGCGCTAAGTCCGGCCTTCGGCACGTGACTTGATGACACGTGACAAAAATGATGCTCTGCCCGCGTCCCCGGAGGTACGGGCGCTTGCTTTTCCGGCATGGGCCTCTTATCGTCTTGCTCATATTAGTCAACACCCATGTCCCAATCTTCGAGAAAGAAGCTCCTCTTAATGGGGAGGTCCGGGTCGGGCAAATCCTCCATGCGTTCCATCATCTTTTCGAATTACTCTGCGTTTGATACCCGGAGACTAGGTGCTACTATTGATGTTGAGCACTCCCATTTGAGGTTCTTGGGTAACATGACACTAAACTTGTGGGACTGTGGTGGCCAAGATGTCTTCATGGATAACTATTTCACCACGCAAAAGGACCATATCTTCAAGATGGTGCAGGTTCTTATACACGTGTTCGACGTGGAGTCCAAGTCCATAAACAAGGACATTGAGATATTTGTCAAGGCGTTGACGAACTTGCAGAAGTTCAGTCCCGATGCCAAGATCTTTGTGTTGCTACATAAGATGGACTTGGTGCAGATAGATAAGCGGGAGGAGCTTTTTGTCATTATGATGGAGAAGTTGCAGAAGATCTCCAACCCGTTCCAGTTCAAGTTGGTGGGATTTCCCACCTCCATCTGGGACGAGTCATTGTACAAGGCGTGGTCGCAGATCGTGTGCTCGCTCATTCCCAACATGAATCTATTCAACAGCAACTTGTGCAAGTTCAACCAAGTTCTCGAAGCTGAGGAGATTATTTTGTTTGAGAAGACGACATTTTTGGTGATTTCATCCACTGCATCCATTCAAAAGCAGATGAATCCAAGCAATGGCGACCTGACGGAGGTTTTGGACCCCAAGCGGTTTGAGAAAATCTCCAATATCATCAAGACGTACAAGCAGTCTATCTCGAAACTCAGAACGAATTTCCACAATCTCGTCATCCGCGGGTCCAACGGCTCGCACTTTTACATTGACATACTCACCGACAATCTTTTTATTATGATCGTTCTCAAGGACACCGACAGCCACAAGGACTATGTGAGCAACCACGAAGACTTGGTGATCTTGGAGAACATCAAGGCTGCACGCACGTGGTTCGAGAAAATTGAGAATGGAAAGTGAGGAGCATAAGACGGTCGATTCGAATTTCCCATGAATAGAGTCCGTGGGAAGTAGAACGAGTGACTCCGTTCAACTCTAATTAATTATTTACAGCAACGCCTTGCTAAACCCAGTCATTCGCTTGATGCGTTGGGCTTGTTGAAAATAGAAATTGATGTTATTTGAAGTGTATCGGTTTTATTGCGCTTGTGCCATTACTCTCGTGTGTGAGGAAAGGACATGCCCTTATTAAGTTTTGGTGAATTCGATATCTCTAAACTGATCGTGAATTTGATTTGCCAAACACGTACAAAATAACTGACAATACCGACCGTGCTCCACTAATTTTGAGTGGTCATGGGCTTAAGTCAGAGACCTCACATATCGAGAATTGCAGACAACTGCAGGTTCAAAAGGACATTTATCTACCAAATTGGATCGCGCAGAGATTCTAAGTCCCTATTCCGGTAGTAACGTATTATCCAAATAGTATCGTGGAGGGATTCAAAGATCCAAATTCCGTTGTTGGGCCCAATCGATGGACGAACCCGAATGAAGTGCCTTCCGAACGTTAAAGTTATGTTAATCATCTATAGATCTACGGAATAGTAGTTGGCATTTAGGTCAACGGGCTTGCTTTATCTCTTGTGCGCTGATCTAACCACCCATCGTCCTATTTTCGTATTGTCCGTCCAACACGTCCCATTGGCCATTAAGAAAGGACACCACTTGGTGCTGAGTGCCCAAAAATCAAACCTTTCCCCTCAATTTTTAATTTGAATAGGAAAATTGAGTAAAAAGAAAACAGCATACTCGGCGGAGTAGGTAGGCCGTCCTATACGAGGACCAAATACGAGTTCGTAAACACCAACACCCTAGCAAATAGAGCATTTCGAGAACTAACGCCAAAACGTCGCCCCCTATGATACAACCTAAAAGATTTTTGCCTGACCGTTTTTGTCTTCATTCCATTATTGTCATTCTCTTGCACACCTGTACGTCGCGTTCCACATCTATCCGATCGCGAAAAGAGGATCACTTTCTTCTAGTTCTGCTCGTCCAGTTGAAGAGAAACTCCTTCTGTCTAAAAGGATTATATCCCATTTGAAGAGGATACTTCTTTCATTCCACGCTAACTCTCATTGACTGACGTCTCTGACCTCAATTCGCTCACTGCTCAACTCGTATACCATGAGCAAGTACCTCCAGCTATTGGCACACCCGGACGAGCTCCGCTCGGTGGTCCAGTACAAGGTGTTCCGGAAGTCGATGTACCCCCTTGATCTCAGCAAGGCGCCGGAAACGTTACAGAAGTGCTACGAGTACTTGAACATCACCTCTCGGTCGTTTGCCGCGGTCATCCGCGAGTTGCACCCTGAATTGAGAGACGCCATTATGATCTTCTACATTGTGTTGCGTGCCTTGGACACCGTGGAGGACGACATGTCGATCGACCCCAAGGTCAAGGTGCCGTTGTTGAGAACGTTCCACGAGAAGTTGAACACCAAGGACTGGACGTTTGACGGGTGCGCGCCAACAGAAAGGGACCGCATTGTTTTGGTGCACTTTGACGACATTTTGGCCGAGTACCACAAGTTGAAGCCCGCGTACCAGGACATTGTCAAGCGCATCACCGACAAGATGGGCAACGGCATGGCCGACTACATCCTAGACGAGCAGTTCAACCGCGACGGCGTAGCCACCGTCAAGGACTTTGACTTGTATTGCCACTACGTCGCGGGTTTGGTCGGCGAGGGCTTGAGTGACCTCATGGTGTTGGCCCGTTTTGTCAGTCCCGAGGTCCAGGCCGACAACTACCGGCTCTCGGAGTCGATGGGGTTGTTTTTGCAAAAGACCAACATCATCCGCGACTACTACGAGGACTTGGAGGACGGGCGCTCGTTCTACCCTCGCGAGGTGTGGGGCAAGTACACGGACGAGTTGGCCAAGTTCCACACCGTGGCACGTGACAAGGGCGTGCAGTGCATCAACGAGCTCGTGTTGAACGCGTTGGGCCACGTGACCGACGTGTTGACGTACTTGCTGTTGATCACTGAGGCCACCAGCTTCAACTTCTGCGCCATCCCCCAGGTGATGGCCATCGCCACCTTGGCCGAGATCTACAACAATGTCAACGTGTTGGACCGCAACGTCAAGATCAGAAAGGGCACCACGTGTCTGTTGATCTTGAACTCGCGCACGTTGCCGGATGTAGTCAAGGTGTTCCGCCACTACGTGCGCATCATCAACCACAAGTCCGACGTGCGCGACCCCAACTACTTGAAGATTGGCATTCGTCTTGGCGAGATCGAGCAGTTCTGCGAGATCATGTACCCCTCACCGGGGGCCATTCCTCCTCATGTGGCGAGACAGCGCAAGCCCATCAACGAGAACATTCGCAACAGAGGCAACTTCGACGCTGATGGCGCGCGCTACGTGGCGGACGAGACGTTGAAGTGCAACGCTGCGCTCGTGTTTGCGGCGTTTATGGTGGTGGGGCTTGTGCTCATTGTTGCGACCCGTTAGACGATAGTTAGACGAACACTCCACCTACGAACGATCGCTGCTGCTTTTACAAGAGTATCTCGGTGTATGTAGTGAATTGCCAATTAATACGCGGTAGACTTGACCGGTTGGTGTTTGTAGTGAATTGTTAATTAATACGCGCAGTGCTTGCAGACTTCAGTGGTTGGTGTAAGTCGGTCGAAGTGTGAACGTGACTACGATGTACCAGTGGGATGAAATAGGAGACTGAATAGAGCGGATTACGACGAAACAAGCGGGGGCCCAATAGATATCCGCACCATTGTCTTGCCACCAAATTAGGGGCTGAGATTACTTTAGCAGCCACTACTAAGGCTGAGTCCGCAATGAGTCCATGACCCGGCCGATTATTACCAGCTTTCTAATCGTTTTGGCTCAGATCTGTGATATCGGAAGCGTTAACTCAAAATTGAATTAGTATTACGTCATGAGACATTGACGTTGTATTACTGCGACCAACGCCATTGACAGAGGACCTGTCACACCAGCTTCGAGAACAGAATCCCAAGAAAAAACACACAAGACGTGATATAATAAATCTTAACAAAATAGGAGACATTGACGCTGGTCATGGCTAAGAATGCTACGCTCCGCCCTCTTGCATACAGTGTCCCCAGAATTGGTATATAACCATTGATACCTCCCAGAGTCCAGAACCAGTCAGCGAGAGATTATTGCGTTGAGAACTTCGTGAGGTTGCGTAATTGGCTGATATCATTACGTGAAGCAATTGACAGACAACTATTACTGTCAAAGCACGGAAACAGATATTGGAATTGAATAAGACGATTTCGAGGGATCGAATTAACGGGGCCAGAATAGCTGATAGCACTATCCCTGAGTATTGTGCATTCTGCTAGACTGAACTACCTTTGATCAGTTGCTCTCGAAGTGCCAAGGTACCATATTCCACTCAGTTCGGAATACTAAGTTTCCACTCCGTCGGAATACCAGGTTGAGCTCTGAGACTCCCGTCAATTGGCTACCGTAAACTCACCTATATCACTGAGTTTTTTTCAAAACGTGACACACTAGTTTCTTCATGTCGGAGATTGCCTTCCCCGTGAAGACCATAAGGTGGTCTCAATATGAGCAGGCGACACCAATTCTTCTCCAGGAGGAAAATGGACCATGTCCTTTGATAGCACTAGTCAACACCTTGCTACTTAGTGCCGACATTGATGCTCGCACTTCTGACTTGGACGATACTCCCAGAGAAGGCTCTAGTAGCTCTAATCGGGTGTCCACTGACAAATTGCGGGCGCTTTTAAAAAAGAACACTGGCGGCAGAGTCCTGTTAGCCGAGTTGTTGGCCTGTTTGGGCGACTTGCTTCTTCAGGTGTCGTACGTGGACCTGGCAGTAGTCAACAACTTGCTCGAAAACCTTCCGCTCTTGCACACCGGTCTAGACGTGAATCCGAACTTGATAACAGGGGGATTTCCTGCGGACGAGTTGGCGTCTCAGATTTTCGGAGTGTTTCTGTTGAACTTTGTCCACGGCTGGTGCTGGGAACCGCAGGAGGGCGAGGCAAATCTGGTTTTCCAGGAACTCGAGACATTTGCTGGTGTTCAGGAGTATTTGCTCGGAGACACGGAGGACGCAACGCAATTACAAGTTCGCTCGTGGCTTGACGAACACAGCACTCAATTGACCGAGTACGGACTCCGCAAGTTGGACCAAAGCATGCAAGCGGACCTGGTGGCCATTTTCTTCCGCAACAACCACTTTTCGACGTTGTACAAGGGCCGTGACCACGACTTTTACTTGCTTATCACCGACACGGCGTTTGTGAGGTCCAACAAGTACGTTTGGCAGTCGCTCATTTCGGCCTCGGGCAGCGACGACCTTTATTTCTCCGGTGACTTTGTTCCCATTGTGGAGGGCGACGACTACAACGTGGAACATGAAGATGAGGACATGAGGCTTTTGCAGAAGTTGCAGGAGCAGGAGGACTCGGAGATGGCGCGTCGGATGCAGAAGAGTTTCGACAAGAAGAAACCAAGCCAGGTGAGGGCCGACAAGAAAGTGCAGAAGAGCGAGGAGGAGAAGAAGGAGAAGAAGGAGAAGAAGAAGGGCTCGTGTGTTATAGTGTAGCGGACAGCCAGGAGCTGCAATACAGACGTCGATTTGAGCATGCTAGTGAATGAAGACAATGACAGGCTTAGTAGGGAGCATTATGGAAATGTTGGTGATGACTGGAGTGCTGGTAAGGGTGGGTTACTGGGCCGCTTTTCTGCTGGTTGAAGCATGTATCTGAGTCAACATCCCTGAGTCAGCACAGAGCTGTTGGAAACATGTTTCCTTTAAGTCCAGGGATATTCACAGCTTCTCAAAATCTACAGACTCTTCAGGTATCGTCCCCGTGCGTGCATTGAATGCTGTCTCTTTTGTCGGTGCTAAAAGTGTATGACCTCTCTTTCTTCTCCAAGCCAATGCAATAGGGCAACTGGGCCTCTGGGTCCAGGTTATTTGACAACAGATTTTATCTCCATCTTATCGAGTACAAATTCTTGTTGAGTACAGATTTTGTCGCCAGATTTTTGAATACATTATTCAAGCCAGTTTCCTCAACTCAGCCACGCGAGTGTTGTCAATGTGGGCTTTCGACAGTAGGGTTTTCTATGTGCTCGAGCTTCTAGGTATGCTAGTGTATGGTTTTTGAGATCACAGCTTCTCTGTCCATCTAGAATTAAATTGGTGATCACATCGTCTCTGTCCATTTAGAATTAAATTGGTGATCACATCGTCTCTCTCCATCTAGAATTAAATTGGTGATCACAGCTTCTCTCTCCATCTGGAATTAAATTGGTTGCCGGTATTTGACTGCCTGCTCGCTGGCTGCTGCCTGAAGTGGCTGAATTTAGCCATGGCTGCGAATGGAGAACTACAAAGTTGGGAGGCGCGTGCACAATCTCCTAAGGGTCATTATCCTTCAGACTCTCTCCCACTTTCAGCGTCTCTATGACGGAGATTTTGTTGGTGCCCGAACGAGACGTATCTCAGGCCCGAAGCACAGCTAGTTTAACCGTCAACCATGACTCTCACGGCCCAAAAGCTGTCTCTGAAGGAAATTCACCTCAGAGCTGTCTTGTTGCTTCTCCCTCAAGTAATTGCTCACTCAGTGCTAGGTTGAGGAAACGCTCAGTCAGAGCTCCAGAAGTGCCCTCAGAGCCCCTCAAGTAATCCCCTCACCACAATTCAAGTAATCCCCTCACCACAATTCAAGTAATCCCCTTAACCACAATTCTCGTGTATATCTATACAATGGTGGCTCCGAAGCCACCGCATGCCCTGTGGCCTTCTAATCCTCTGCCTCTGCGCGGTCAAACTCGTCGGCCACGTCACCATCGTCGCCCTCTCCATCGTCGCCCTCTCCATCGTCCCCTTCTCCATCCTCACCCTCACCTTCCTCACCCTCACCCTCTCCCTCTCCTTCCTCGCCCTCGCCCTCGCCCTCCTCCAGCTTGTCCTTGTCGTCGTCGTCGTCACCCTCGTACTCCATCGGATCGTACTCGGAACGCACGTTGTCCATGCGGCGCATCTCATTGGTGTTGGGCTCGCGCACGCGCAAGTTGAGCGCATGCGGCGTGCTGTCCGCCAAGAAGCGGTTGATCTCGGAGTTGCCACTGGCCCGGTGCTTCTTCAACTCCACGCGCCCCGTCACAGGGTAGTAGTACGCCACGCGCTTGCGCCCGCCGTCCGCGGCAAACTTGAGCGCCAACTCCTCGTAGGGCTTGGCAAACCGCTGGTACAGCATGTCGTAGTTCTTGGTGTGGCGGAACCGGAACACCGGCACCGATTCGTCGTCGTCGAGCACGCTCACGGGCTGCTCCTTGGCCGTTGACGCCAACACCTGCGCCACTGCGGCTGCCCCCTCGCGCGCCTGGTACATCGAAACCCACTCGCCGTCCTCGGAGGTGATGGGTCGGTAGATGGCCAGCAACAACGCGTCGCGGTGCAACGCGGCGTCGTACGCGGCGCCCTCGCGTCTTTTTTGCGCGTCCGCCTCGCGTGTCACCGACGCAGACCCCGTGAACTTGACCGTCACGTACTTGGTGTCCAACATAGAAGTGTCAGGCAAAAGAGGCCAGGCAGCAACGGCACGCAACTTGGACTTGCGGGGGTGGCGCACGGTGGCGACGTCGCCAAGGCTGTGCTGTGCCGCGTCGAAGCTGCGTTCTACCGCCTGCAACTGCGCATCGGGGTCGATGTCCTCGGTTTCCTTCTTGGTGGCCGACACCGCGCTTTCGCTGCGGCTGCCGCCGGTTTTTTCGGCTATGTACTCCGTGCGCCGCAAGAACGACACCCCCGGCTCCGACTTGTTGATGTTGCCGATCCCGGCGTCGCGCAAAAGCACTCTGTCTTCGGCGTGGAGTGGCACCGAGTTGTTGGCGTAGATGGCCCGCTCGTTCGAGCCGTCAAGGAACCCACGCACCTGGAGCGGGTCCACGGGCATGCCGTAGTCGTCGTCGAGCTGAGCAAGGAACGGCGCGAAGTTGGCCTTGCGGAACTGAGCGGTCAAGAGCTGCTCGTGTTCGTCGTGGGGCGTGGCGGGGTCTGTGGTGCGGTAGCGCACGAGCTTGGGCGGCAACGGTGGCGGCGGCAAGCTGTTGAGGTAGCGCACCTTGGCAATGTACTCCTGCCGCACGGGCTTGTGTGGTTTGGACATGGTGGTTGAGTTGAGATGTCCGGCACAGGACCAGTGAAGGCCATGGTGTGAAAATTAGACTGGGTGTCTGTCCAGGGTGTGGGAATTTGACTGGGTGGTGTCTGTCCATGGGTGTGAATTTTTTTCTTTCTTTATTTGCTGTTTCTGCTGCGGAGTTTGTGGGGTGAACGTTGAGTTGGCTGTTTGCATTGGTGCGTGGTGAGAATGATTCTGTTTTATTCTGTTCTGCTCGTCCTCATTCTTTCTTATCTTTTCTTTTTTTAATTCGCCATTCTTTACTGTTGTTGTGTTTATAGGTTTTAGTGTGTGGTGTTTTGTTGGTCTTGTGTTGGTGTTGTATTGACTCGTCTGCATCAGTGCCTGGTGACGATGTCTCGTTTTACTGAATGTCCTGCTCGTCTTCATTCTTTCCGTATCTTTCCTTTTTTAATTCGCCGTTCTTTACTGCTGTTGCGTTTCTCGTTTTAGTGCGTGGTGTTGTGTTGGTCTTGTGTTGGTGTTGTATTGGCTGGTTTGTATTGGTGCGCAGTGAGAACGACAACTTGTTTTATTGATTGGTATGTTATCTCTTCTGCTGTTCTTCTTTCTTTCTTTTTTTTACTTGTTTCTTTTGCTTCGCTGCTCTTGGTGCTTGATGCGTTATTGATGTTGTTGTGTTGGTGTCGATTTTGGCATGTTTGGCTGGTTTGTATTGGAGCGTTGATGAGAACTACGCGCTTTATTGAACGTTCTGTTCTTCCTCATTCCTTTCCTCTCTCTTTTACCTTCCATTTTTGTTGCTGTTGTGTTCTCCGTTTAAGTTTGTGGTCCAGTATAGGTGTTGCATTGGTGTTGATTTTCTTGGTGCTGTATTGGTGGGTGGAGCGAGAGATTCAATCATTTGTCCGATTGATTGTTCTATACTTCTTTCTTTCTTTCCTCTCTTTTACTTTTTATTTTTCTTTTGTTCTTCTCCGCTCTTGGTGCTGTATTGGCGATAAACTTCACTTGGGCTTGCATGGGTACGTGTAGTGAGAGAACGATCATTCGCCTCATTGGTTCTGTTTCTCCGCCTTGATTTTTCCTGGTTATGGGTGGTTCCTTGGTAGCCCGTGTTCTATTAATTTCTCACTCTTGACCTATTACTTTCGCCTCCTCACTTGTCTTTCTACTACTTAAATCTTTGATCGATCTCTTCTCTATACTCTTTTTCATTTCCACTGTGTTTCTGGGATTGGTGTCGTACTGTGAGAAAGATCATAGCTGGACTTGGGCAATCAAGCATGGCAAAGTCGTAGTCTGTGAACTAACGATGTTCATGGAAACTGAAAATTGGATGCAAACGACTGATTTGCGTCAGTATTGTTTTTAAATTATATCATCCGTCGTTCTTGCTGCTGGCCATCGTTGACCACTCTTTTGAACGTGCAGAATCCTCAATTGGATACGGAAATGGGTTAAGTCACAACTTTGACTCCTTTTCATACTCATATTTTAATGGCCCGGTTTCAACTTGGCGATTGAACAACCACGGGCGGGGGATGAAACCCAATCAGCTGCCCAAAATATGGTCCAGCTGCATTGCGGTAGTGCCTCCTCACAATCTTGCCGCTTATAATCCAGAGCAGATATTCATAATAAGCAGCAAAGCAGTCAGTCGTTTCAGACTTCCATACAATCTGCTTGAACAACCACGAGAAGTATCGAGCCCTCATTCGACATGTATTAATGCACCTCACACGGCCAAAACAAAAACGAGGTATAAAATTTCCCAGTTGTTCGATATTTCATTTCCTCAATTTTTTATTGAGTCCCCGTCACTAAAAAGTCACTTACTCCGAGAATAGACTCAATCCGACATCGTACCGGTTTCCCAATAACATATTCTGTAAAGCGAGCGCTGCCTACGGGAAGTCACAGAGTCAAAGCAATCCATAGTAGCTCCTAAGTCACCCTCAAAGCGTTCATGCGGCATGCTGTCAATCCTGCCCACTTGTTCAAGCGGCCATTGTTCCGAACAATCCTCCGTTCACACACCGAACATCCATCAAACTTCTTCAAACCTACATTCTCCTCATTCTCTTTCAATCTTATCTAATTCTAGAACTTCTTGATGATCTCGTAGAAGGTCTTGCCCTGGGTCTCGGCAATCTCCAACTCCAAGGGAGTGACCTCTCTCGAGCCGTCCGCACCAGCAAAAGTGCCGGCACCCCATGGAGAACCCCCGTGCACCTCATTGTTGTTGGCCTGGCCGGGGTGAGCGTATCCCAACGGCACATAGACGATTCCGTGGTGGGCCAAAGTGGACAACGAGGAAATCACCGTCGTTTCCTGACCGCCACCCAAAGTACCGGTGCTGACAAAAACACCGGCTGGCTTGCCTCTCAAGGCTGACTTGGCCCACAATGCTCCAGTCTGGTCCCAGAAGTTCTTGAACTGCGTGGGGAAGTTACCGTATCTGGTAGGAATTCCGAACAAAAACGCATCGTACTCGACCAACGTGTCAGGGGTCGCCAAAGGCACATCTGGTCTTGGGATTCCGCCCAATTTCTTGACCAAGCTGTCTGGCAACGTTTCGTCGACCTTGAAAATGTCAGCCACTCCGCCAGCGGCCCTGATGCCTTTTTGCTCTGCCAAAGCCAACTTGTGGATGTGGTTGTAGAGTGAGTAAGTGATGATAGCGGTTTTTGGAGCCATTGAGAGATTGATGATGGAAATCTGGGGGAGTTGCTGGCTTTAATAGCCCCGGCCTGCAGGTGTGTGATAACACTGCATATAAGATGGCAGGAATTCATGGCCAGCGACACAACGCCGGGCGCTCGAAAATTTGGTGCCTATGTCAACCCAGATATTAATAATAGTCAGTTTGACTTCTTTTTTCTTATTTTTGTTTGATTTTTGGGCGGTTTCTTTGGAGGCTGTAATCTACTGTGGCTGCACCTGCAGGCCAGTCTCCTGTACCCCACCGGTTTAGTAAGGAAATGTAAGGCCGGGATCTGCGGCACATGAGGTTTGTCAGGAATCATTAATATCTATTAATAAGGAAACGGTGCCGGACTTTTCCTCCGTGCAGATACGCAATTCTCCCCGATTGGTCCGAATAGTGGAAGTCCACGCCGTGTGAGGGGAAGTTCGGTCAATTTCACCTTCGCTGAATCAGACGTGATATTGAAGATGGCTTGGATGGGTGTCGGGGCCACACCAATTTCGTATTGCCTTGTCAATTTTTAAGCCCCTTTTGGTGCCGCACGGACATTTAGACTTTCATTGGCCTAAGCCAAAAAATTAATGCGGGCGACAAGCCACGTTAGGACAGCACGGCCAGGACCATTTTGGGCCCAGATGGTAGTCTCAGCGACGATTGAAAAAGAATTCGGAGCATCGCATTCCAACCTCTCAAATAACCTCAATTGACGTCAACTAATCTCAACTCGCCTCAGCTAACCTCAACTAATCATCACCTCAGGTAACCTTAACTAACCTCAACTAACCTCGACCAATCTCTGCCAAACAACTAATCTCAACCAACCCCAACTTCATTTCAGCCTCTCAACAGCTATCAGCGACTTACATCCTCACTATTCATGTAATTGACATTTATTGCTCTAACGTTCGACTGCCTTTTGTCTCCCTCTCCTCGTCTTGATGATTTACACTGATCTTTGTAAAATTGCTCTTTTCCTCCCGCTCAGATCAATTCTTTGGGTCCTCGTACAAAGTGGGGTCGTCGTGCCCCCAGCAGATCACCTCGTGCGAGTCTGGCTTGTCCAATGCACTCAAGATGTCGAGGTCCAAGTCAATCTTGCCTCCGTGGGTGGTGTCATCCAACGGGTCGTCGGAAGATTTTGCCCGAGGCAACACGTTCAAGTTCTCCTTGATGCGCTCCTTTTTGGCGGTCTTGGCCAACACCACAAAGCCCTGGAGGTACAGCCACTTGAGCAAGATCTCCACCTTGGGAATTCCGAACTTTTTCTCCAACTCCAACAACTCTGGGTCGTTGAGCTTAGCACCCTGTGTCAACGGCGAGTACGCCTCGGCCAAAATGTGGTGGGCCACCAAGTACTCTCTGAGCTCCAAGTGAGGCAACCATGGGTGCAACTCCAACTGGTCGACTGCAGGCTCAACAATCAACCCGTCCCACGCGAAAAGCTCCTCCAAGTGCTTGATACCAAAGTTGGACACGCCAATGGTGCGGATCTGCAACACATCGTTGGCTGGGTCACAGACAAACTCCTGCAATGCCTTCCATGTGGCCAAACGCAACTCCTTCAGTGTTTTGGGCAGGTGCACCAAGACCAAATCAACGTACTCGATGTGCTCTTTGACGTCCTTGGCGATGTCCGCCACCGCCTTCTTGGTTTGCTCGTAGCCGTGCTGTTCATTGGTGATCTTGGTTGTGAACCAGATGTCGGAGCGGGCCACATCGGGGTGGTCTGCCAAGAAATCCGCAATTGCCTTCGCGCTCTCCGCCTGGTTTTTGTACCCAACCGCCGAGTCAATGTGGCGGTAGCCCTGGACCAACGCCTCATACACGAGGTCGTGGGTCTCGCCTACAGGCACGTCGAACACGCCAAAACCTGCGACGGGGATTTGGAGCCCGTTGTTGAGTTTGTACTTGGACGAGCTGGTCAACTGGATGGAAGTAGTAAGATTGGACATTTTGGAGGCAGCAAGGCGGGGGTCAGTTCTTATATGGGTGGGTACTGCAGGCAGCACTCGGCCCGATTGCTGGGTAACGTGACAGGAGGAAAGTGGCGGTGTTTGGTTGGATTGACTGGCTTTTGGTTCGATATTGGTTTGATTTTGGTTCTGTTTGATATGAGTGGGATGGCTGGCCAGTGGGGATGGGCTCTATCTTGGTCACAGGCACCGTCCTGTATGGGCCCGATAATAGATAGAGTGGGATTGCGCAGGACTGTGGCGTGGGTTAATACCGGATGACTAAGATAGAGGAAATGGTATAGAGATGCAAAAGAAGGGAAATGCAAAAGGAATTGAGGAAATGAGCGGCTTCTTGGAAAAACTGTTTCAAATGGCACGTAATTTTTATTGGTGTCGATGGAGGTGCCTATGCTAGTTATGGACATGATGTTGGAGAGTTGACGTTATGCTGGGAAATGTCAAAGGCATTGGATTCCGTTTTCTATTCCTCGGCCAATTGCGGCTTTTGCGCTCTGCTTAGTGTTATTGAGTGCTTTCTCTCGTTCTTGTGCCTGTGATTGGTGTCTCTAATGGTCCATTGGGGTGCCTCTGTTTGGGGCCGCTTATAAGTGCCTCCATTGGTGGGCCTAAAACGGTGTGCCTCTTTTACGTGTGCCTCTCATACTGTGTTTCTCTCGGTATATGTCATTAGGTATATGTCATCAGCTTCCGGGGTTCCTGATTTGCTTTGTGTTGTATGTTCTTGGGCGTACCATAAGTCTGGCTGACGATGGACCTGTCAGGCTAATTAGACTCGACTAAAAACCCAATACGCTCTTCAGTAACTTCACTTCAGTCGAACCGATGCCAATCTCGTATTTCTGTGAATGTCATCCGAATTGTCTGGCGAAACTGTTCCTGTGTTTGCCGTAATAAAGCTGGCTGGTCCGACTGCATGACCGTCCCCACCGTCAACACCGTCTACCTCCAAGCACGCCAAAAAAAAAAAAATCAAAGACAAAAGAGATTACGAGATAGTTGCTCCTCTTCCTTAAATAATTTGAATATATGGAAACTTTTCCTTCGCAGAATGTCTCTGTGGGGAACTGGTCCGCACAGCCGTTCACCTCAACTTCAAAATCATTTACGATTTCAAAACAAAAAAAATACAACTAGCTATCACAGTCGCCTTATCGTCTCCCCTATCCCCCGCTCTCTCGTCCCCACATCTTCTCCCTCCTTTCGTCTCTCCTTTCCTCCCAGGGCCTTTGCACCCGTACACCAGGCCCTTATCAACAGTGACTTGCTCACCTCGACCCAACCATGTCAACCAGAAACAAGACGTTATTGAAGGTCATTATTTTGGGCGACTCGGGCGTCGGCAAGACCTCGCTCATGCAGCAGTTTGTCAACAACAAGTTTTCCCACCAGTACAAGGCCACCATCGGCGCTGACTTCTTGACCAAAGACTTGGTCATCGACAACAAGACGGTCTCCATGCAAATCTGGGACACTGCAGGCCAGGAGAGGTTCCAGAGCTTGGGAGTGGCCTTCTACAGAGGCGCAGACTGCTGTGTGTTGTGTTACGACGTGACCAACGAGAAGTCGTTGAACAACTTGGCGTCGTGGAAGGACGAGTTTTTGATCCAGTCCAATGTCATGAACCCAAAGAACTTCCCCTTCATCATAATAGGGAACAAGATCGACGTGGACGAGAGCAAGAAGATCCCGTCCTTGTCCAAGAAGTTGCTCAACATCACCAACAACCAGTTGGGCGGCCTGCACTACCCGGTGTTCGAGACCAGTGCCAAGGACCTGATCAACGTAGAGACCGCGTTCGAGGTCGTGGCCAAAATGGCCTTGCAGCAGGAGGAGTTGAACGAGGGCGCCCGCAATGACATCAACGACGACTACAACGACGCCATCAACATTCATTTGGAGAACGACGCGGGGGGCTGCGCATGCTAGTTAGATAATTTATAATGCTGAGTCGGTGTAGGAAGTGACGGGGTTTCAATTCATGGAAAGTTCATGGCATGATGTGATGATGTATAGTAGAGGGTCAGATGCGAGTAGTGGCACTCGATAATGGAGGAAACCGAGATATGGCTAAGCATGAGAAGGAGGACTTGCTTTGCGATATTAATGTGTCATTTAAAGGAAGTGGTTGAGGTTTGAGCGTTCTAGAGGGTACTTCAAGTTGATGAGGAAACCCGGGTCAAACTTGATTGTAACGAGCTTCTTTCAGTGCGTTACTTACAAGCAAAGAAATTATAACAAAAGATAGGATGCCATTCAAGGGCTGAGTTCAAAAAGAGGAATATCGTGTGAGCCTTGAACTGGTATCCACAAACCACGTCTTCTGATTCTCCTGCCAAGAGTGAACTCCTCAATAAGCCATACTCGGCATTTCAAGACATCTGAGCAAGTAAAAAGAGTTACCAAGGCTTGGGAACCGTCTCAATGGATTAACAAGTCGGCCCACCTCGCAGCCTTCTAATGAAAGCCACCAAACTCATCCTCAACCTTCCCAAAAACTGCTACTATAGTCCAAACAGACAATTTTCATTGCTAATAGAACACGCATAATACATAATACCGCAGTATAACGACCTCTCTCGTTACAACTTGGGGGGCAGCTCCCAATCAGCTCTACTTGCTGAGACAAGAGCACACCATCTTCAACACAAAGTCCACCACGGCGTTTCCTGTCTTGATGTCCTGTTGGTTGTTGCCCTGCTGCTGATACTGTGGTTGTTGCTGGTACTGAGGCTGTTGGTTGCCCGAGTACGCACCCAGCGCCCAGTGCGAAGGAATCTGCTGAGGAGACGCGCCAGCAAACTCAATCACCAACACACCGGTGTTTTTCTTGTCAATGTAGTGCTTCAAGCCGCTCTCGTCGCACATCTGGTCCACTGCCGGCTTCAACTTGGCGATTCCGTTCTGCGAGTGCAATCCCTTGCCTACAATGACCTTCAAGTGTGACTGATTGGTGCGCATGCACTCGCTGATGCGCTTCTGCAAGATCCACTCGGCCTCTTTTACGTATAAACCGTGCAAGTCGATTTCGTCGCCGGCGGAGTCTGCATTATTTTCCCGAAAAACATATTCTGCCGCCTGCCGGTTGTAGTTTTCCGCCTCTTGCAACACGCTTTTCAGCTCCTCGCTGAGTTCATGTGCTTTTTGCTTGTCTCCACGCTTGAAAGCTTGTTGAGACTGCTGCGAAAGCTGTTTGCGCTTCTGGTACAACTGGTCGGCCCTGCTGCGCAAGTCCTTGTACGCCGGGTCGACACTGTGGTTGTAGTCTTTTTGGTTGTCGAAGAGGGCGGCGCCTCTGTCGAGAACAGAAGTCATGTTGATGTATTATAGAAGTTGTATGCACGTGGACAGGAACCGAGGGAGTAGGAGGAAAACAGAAGAAAAAGAAAAGAAAAGAAAGTTGTATAAAGGCAAGTATTGGAGACGGATTGGCTGCGTGGGCTTCATTTTTCTCTCTTTTTGTCAGAGAATATTGTAGTCATTGGGTCCATTGATGCTTTGGAGAAGCCGCATCGGTCCTCCCTGCAGGTCCATTGTTACCAACCAGCACAATGCAAAAAATCGAAGAAATCCAAAAAATTCAGTTCGAAAGCCATAAAGTTCTCTCAGCAGCTCTTGTCATCTTCCTTGCTGTCAGCATTTGGTAATCAACAGCTAACATACCTTGCCTTCCATTCCCAACTTCAAACTACTGGTCGCACTACATCACATATAGATTATCATCAACTATCCTATAGTTTTGCACGAAGCACTTACTTCTTGGCAGCCTTCTGGGCAGCCTTGGTAACCTTACCGGCCTTGTCAGACTTCTCAACAGCCTTGATGACACCAACGGCAACAGTCTGTCTCATGTCTCTGACGGCAAATCTACCCAAAGGAGGGTACTCGGTGAAGGCCTCAACACACATAGGCTTGGTTGGCACCATCTTGACAATGGCAGCGTCACCAGACTTGATGAACTTAGGCTCGTCCTCCAACTTCTTACCGGATCTTCTGTCGATCTTCTCAATCAAGGTGTCGAACTTGCAGGCAATGTGGGCGGTGTGGCAGTCCAACACTGGAGAGTAACCAGAGGAGATCTGACCAGGGTGGTTCAACACAATAACCTGGGCGGTGAAAGACTCGGCGGCCTTTGGTGGGTCGTTCTTGGAGTCACCGCACACGTTACCTCTTCTGATCTCCTTGACGGAGACGTTCTTCACGTTGAAACCAACGTTGTCACCGGGCACACCCTCAGCCAACTGCTCGTGGTGCATCTCCACGGACTTGACCTCAGTGGTGACACCAGCAGGGGCAAAGGTGACAACCATACCGGCCTTGATGACACCGGTCTCGACTCTGCCGACTGGCACAGTTCCGATACCACCGATCTTGTAGACATCCTGCAAAGGCAATCTCAAAGGCTTGTCGGTGGGTCTCGATGGGGGCTCAATGGCGTCAATGGCCTCCAACAAGGTCTTACCGGTGGACTTACCGGCCTTGGTCTCCTTCTCCCAACCCTTGTACCATGGGCAGTTCGAGGAAGGCTCGATCATGTTGTCACCGTTCCAACCAGAGATTGGCACGAAAGGAACAGTCTTGGGGTTGTAACCAACCTTCTTGACGAAGTTGGAGGTCTCCTTGACAATCTCCTCGAATCTGGACTGGTCCCACTTGACGGAGTCCATCTTGTTGACAGCAACAATCAACTGGCGGACACCCAAGGTGAAAGCCAACAAAGCGTGCTCTCTGGTCTGGCCATCCTTGGAGATACCAGCCTCGAACTCACCAACACCACCAGCAATGATCAAGATGGCGCAGTCAGCCTGGGAGGTACCAGTGATCATGTTCTTGATGAAATCACGGTGACCAGGAGCGTCAATGACGGTCACGTGGTACTTGGGGGTCTCGAACTTCCACAAGGCAATGTCGATGGTGATACCTCTCTCTCTCTCAGCCTTCAACTTGTCCAACACCCAGGCGTACTTGAAAGAACCCTTACCCAACTCGGCGGCCTCCTTCTCAAACTTCTCAATGGTTCTCTTGTCAATACCACCGCACTTGTAGATCAAGTGACCGGTGGTGGTGGACTTACCAGAGTCGACGTGGCCGACAACAACGACGTTAACGTGAGATTTCTCCTTACCCATTTTGATAGTAGTTCGTGGTAAGAAAAAATTGGGCGCGCCTGGGGTTTATATATGGCAGGAAAATTTTTTCTTGCTGGCGAGAGAAATTTTCCTCTGCCCTGCAGGCGCGACATGCGACACGCCGAGGGGATGAGTTGAAAAGGCTGGCGGGGAGGGGAAAATGCAATGGAGTTTATGGTTATGGGAGCTGTGACTCGCTCTGTTCTTTTTCTTCAATTTTTTTTTTTTTGAACGAGTTGGGCATTGTGTTCTTCCTTGCCGATGCTTCTGCTCCTCCGCGACATTTGATGCGGTGTCATAGATTCTCTGATAAGCCCCTACCTGCAAGAGACAGGCCAAAGTCAATGTCGACAACTTTTTTTTGATTCGGCCCTTCAATCGGCGGCCCTCAGCAGTTTCCGACCAAAAAAGGGGGTTTTTAGGGGCATTGGCACCCCGGCGATGAGTATCACGTGACTCGGAGTAGGGCTCAGCCCTAACCCTCTTCCCTTCCCAGAACGTGCCAGGCGGCACCAAAAGCGTAAATTCTTCCTTGCATGGAATGGCACGATTCAATTGACTTTTTCCGGCTGCTTTCGTATAATTGTGCTGGTTCGGGACCGACCACTAGTAGTTATTTGGTCTGCGAAGAAGAGGCAGGACGAAGGTGACAGCCACGTTGCGGGGCAACCAGTCTGGCACTCAATGTGATGCGACATAGACAGTAAGCTGCTGCATTCGGATTGTCTTTTTGACGCAGCTAATTTGGTTGCCCAATTGGGCGGAGCAACTCCGAGATCTGCAGTTTCGCCGGCGCCGACAAAACAGGATACGAATCGGGATTGATGACTGTAGTGAATCTTTTGGGGGTTTCCTTTCTAGATGACACTGGCATTGATGCCTTGAAGACGTGTTCTGACGTGTTTTTGTGTGGCAGACATCGAGTATTTGCACCCATCGAGTGAAACTCGAACGTTGGGAAACCAAAATTGGCTGCCTTTTTGGCCCTGTTGCCTTTATTGGCTATCTAGTGCCATTACGCTGAATTATTCTATAGCTTTTGGTAGGAGATTGTGTTTGTAGAATTTTCGGGTTCGGCAGTTTGGAGGCAGAAGTTGAAAGCGTTCTCGTAACCAAAAAAAAAATAAGCCTTGTACAAATTTTGGGATTTGCTCCCAACAGAAAATTAAATCAGAGTACGCCGTATTACTTTTCGAAAACAAACTGAAGGCAAAGAAGGATATCAATACGTTACTAGGGGTGCTTAGTCGAACTCTAACTAGATGACCCAGATGTAAATGGACAAATTTGAGATTTGAACAAAATCAGCACCGATGGGATGTCAATTCTGTTCACAATGCCACGCTATCGATATCACCATTCCGTTGCGCGTGCACGGTAACCTTATTTCCTCACTTCGTATGTAATGGCTGCGAAAACCTTACTCGTGAATAGACCTGCCATGCCCTCAGGCTCGTCAAGGGTCCAAGCTAGCATTATTATTACGTCACAATGGATAAAATATCCTGATAGAGGAGAGTACCGAGAGAATCTTTTTGCAAAACCCTGGCATTAAACAGGCTCCATCCAGTAGCGGACATGACGCAGTAGAGCTGAGGAAAACCAATTGGGACGAATTCCCTTAAGGATGCAAGCAGTGTTCGAATAATGCACGTTTTCACCGTCGCAGGAGTTCGCTGACGATGCTCAAGTCATGGTAGCCATGAACACCTCGACCCTAGCCAGTTGTCTCCACGATAAAACCCTTTACAATAAATCACTTGACAAATGGAAGGGCACGAATTTCTGACTTGCTGAAATGGGTTTGATACTCGATCGACGTGTCGGTCTTCTGTACGCAAACATTGGTATTGGCAGAGATATCCAGACACGGATCATGAAACTTTAAGTCCCAAATCGGAGATGCAGCTGAGACAAAATTATCCATGTGATCTAATCATTCAATTTATCGTGGTCTTACTTATCCGTACGCATTCACAGACCTATTTTAGTAGAACGATTTGGGCGGAACCAGTCTCGAGGTTCACCAGTCGCTCAGACACTGGCAATTTCTAAACTTTCACTCCTCCGGGCATGCGTGGAGTCTCCTTGGATCTATATATTTCCCGCCCTTCCGAGCAGCTATCAAATCTAATTCTTCTGTTTGCCAAAAGTCTTCGGTAGCCAAACAATCTCCCCGCACAATTCCCCTATTTCACCGCCAACCCTACATCGCTGCTGTGGTATATGCAATGGACGGCTTGCGTCCGGCCTGTGGCCATGCTAATGTCTATGCTATCTGTCGAAGTTCACCTCCTTGTCGAATTCCTTCGGCTCAGGTCCTCCGCCGCTTGGGCCGCTCGCCCCCCTCAAGCTTCTTCATCAACGCCTCGTTGCTGTGAAGCAGCTCCTGGTTCTCGTAACCGACCTGCGTAAGGTCGTCGAAGCTCTCGTCCCTGTCGTCCGGCCGGTCCTGTCCATCCGCCCTGTTCTCTCTGCTGTCGTCTTCGTGGGCCCGCTTCAACTGCTCGGTCAAAGACTCGCCGCCGCCCGCCAAGCGCCCGTATTTCTGCTTGTCTTTCGCCTTGCGCGGCGACGGAAGCAGCACCGCGTCGGTCTGGGTCTGGAAGTTGTTGCTCATTTTCCGCACGTAGTCCATGAGCGTGGTCGGGCGTGCCATCGACAGCGGCGCAAAGAGGCACCACGTCAAGTCCAAGATGTCGGGCATGTGGAGGTGCGGTTTGCCCGCCAGCATCTCGATCATCTCCCAGAGGTAGGCAAGCGACACCACAGGAATGTTCCACTTTTTGGCAGCGGCGATCTTGTTTTTGGCCGAGAGCGCGGCCACTGAGCGTCCGTCGCCCCGCGAGGCCACGGGGCACGCGAGGATGTCCTTGTGGCGGTAGTCAAAGAGCGCAGGGCTGTTTTTGAGGAGCGCGGCCTTGAACACGTTGACGTTGACAATGAGGAGGTCGCGGCGCGCGTTGAGCACGTCGCAAAAGTCGAGGTTGAGGTAGCGCACGAGCTTCTCCACGTGGAGCAACTCCACGCCGGTGAACCCCGTCACACACACCTTGTAGCGGGTGGGCAGGGGAACAAGCCCCGGAAGCGGGCGCAGCCACAGGTCCATGCACACACGGTTGTAGAAGATGCTGCGCTCGATGAACCAGTCGGTCACCACGTGCACGTCCTTGCTGTTGACGCGGCGTTTCATTGCAGACGAGAGCACCAGGAGCATGAGGCTGGCCTGGGGGCCGTTTTTGACGAGCACCAACACGTGTGTCACGGTGGCGTCGTCGCCGGAGTCCGCCACCTCGCCCTGGTGCGACTCCACGACCCGCCGGAGCACTTTCTGCTGGGGAATCAGGTAGCCAACCGGAAGAAAGCGGAAGCCCAGAAACAACGCGCTCGCGGGCGCGGTCTCCTTGGTTTCCGAGGCCTTTGGCGTCTCCTCGTCGGACTGCGCCTCGTCCCACGTGGCGTCACGCACCTCGGGCGCTGCTTCCGCCTGGGGTCCGTCCATGATCCGCTCCCATAGAGCCAGCGAGCTTTTGGCGGGCTTCCGCGGCCCGGAAACCTCGGTCTGGCCCTCGCGCCACGCGTAGAGCTTCCTCCACACAAACGACGCGTTGTTGTAGAGCGTGCCTGCGTCGCTGACCACGTAGTCATCTAGATCCAAGGCTGCACCTCGGAGACACGAGTCGTACACCCAGAGAGGGTGCACGGCAGGAATTCCCCACTGCGCAGCCATGGTGTAGCGGCGCCCGGCCGAGTCTGTGCCCACGAGGACGTTGGAGTGCGGCGTTAGCGTGGTGGAAACGGACGCACCCATTTTGGCCATGACCTCGGCGATTTCCGCGGGCGAAAACGCGTCGCGCACGCGGGTTTCGGGCACCGCCGCCGCCGGAGGCGTCCGGAACTTCTCGCCAAACAACCGGGCCAGCGTTTCGGCCGGTGGGCGCTCGATCCGAGCCACACACACGGTGAACTGCGAAAACACCGGGAGAACGCGCTCGGCCAACCCCAAACGCGTGTCAATGCCTTTGAGCCATCGCAGGTGTATGTCCGATATGGCCTCGGGCGGCAAAAACGTCACGTCGTGCCGGTAGCGCACCGAGTAGCGGTACTTTTCTGTGTTGCGGCTGCCCACCACCAAGAAACCCACCAGACTCATGAGATCCGTGTAGTGGGTGCCTCCTAGGGCCACGATCTTGGCGGCAACGTCGGACCGCTCGGCCGACTGGATGCCTGTGCAGCAGAAGGTGAGGCCCACGAAGGGTTTGTCCATGGTGTTGCAGGCAGGAAGAGAGAGGAAGTAGTAAGAGCGGAGTGAGAGAAGAAGTAATTAAGAGGGGAACTTTTAGAATTTAGAGAGAAACTGGGGGAGGGAGGAGCTGGAAGGAATTTATGGGTTTGGAGGAGTTGTGGTGGGAACTTGCGATGGTGATGAACCAGTAGTCATGGAGTAGGTGCAAGTCGGACTGGACGATTCTCGATCTCGTATTTTGCTTGCTTATTCGATTCTCTTGTTTCACCTATTCGACTACCCTTGCTTTCTCTTCGAATTAGATTTGCTTCTGTTTCATTGTGTTTCGGGTCTGCTTGGGCCATTGCACTGTAGGTTGTGCCTGGCTCCAAAAACATCTGCGTTTCAAGCCAGCGAGCAGCATTGGCATCTGACAGAATCAGATTTGACGTAATTTTTGGATTAGGTGCCGGTGAAGCTTTAGAATGGTCTTTAGTCGAACAACGGAAATGAACAGTGGGTTAGAGAGAGTGCGTAGACACTTGGCCAAGAGAGAGTGGACAGGTAGAAAAGTGGAGCAGATGAGCAGAGTATAGAATGTGACAATAATTTAGACTTCTCGCACGTTCTGGCACGCTTTTTTATATTCCCTCCGTGCTTTTCACCCCGATCCAGCGGGCCATTTGCTCATTGCTGCACACTTGCGAAAATTACACATCTAGAGCCACGAGCGAGTTCAATAAGGAAGAAAGGACTTTGAGATTTTGATTTGATAGTCGATGAGTTAATAACGAAATGTAAAGTGATGGTCCGGGGCAATGGGGAGAATGGTGCGCGAGACAGTGGCAGTCTAGATTGAGTAAATGGCGGATGGAACGCAGGTCACTTTTTTTTTTTTGGATTTTCTTCCTATTCTCTTCTTCTTCTTTTGGTTTCAGGCTGTTTTGTCGCTGTGTTTTTTTTTTTGGGGGGGGGGGGGGGGGGGTGAACAGGCTGTTCTCGTCGGTTAGACAATGGCTGCGAATGGTGATAAGAAATGGATTTAGAAGCGAATCGGGAGACACTCGAGCGTGCATTCAATAGAAAGATCATTGATTGCTTGCCCATGATTCCTGCCAGCTTTGTTCCTTTTTCCTTCCGTACGTTGTTCAGTGAACATGCTACGCCAATGTCTCTTGACTTGGCCATGGCGGACATAGGACTTCAAGGACCAATCAAGCGAGCAGAAACACGCACAAGATCAGAGTGCTTTCATTTTTGGATTGGATGATAGTGATATTGGATACTGGTGGCTTATTAGAAGTTATGGTTGCAAATCGAGTGGTGGATGCGTAGTTCGAACAGAAACAGCTATCGCGCTAGAGGATCAGAAGTAAGACCGACTAATAGCGTATTTCTTGAGTCTCCTTTTTCTTGTTCCGCTTTATTTGATCTTCCACAGTGTCTTCAAGTGCTCAACAAGTCTTGTACTTGGCTGTCGGGCCTACGGACCTAAAAAGAATATCTAAGGGGCGAGACTCAGAGGCATACTTGAGCAAGCGAGGTTGTGATCCGCATGTCGTTAGAGGGTGTTATTTGTGGGAGTGTGGTGGGTGGTGGGAGGACTACGACGCAGAGCACGAACTAGATGTGGTGTCTCGATGAAAACAGAAGCGGAAGCCAAAATAGCAGACTATCGAGCCCCCTCTAATGTGGCTTCCTTCGTTTCTGCTTTGTTCTTAATGGGATGATTTCGCTGGCCAATCGTGCATGGCCCTGGAGCTAGCACCTTGGTTGACCAATCGAACGTGGATTTATTACCACCGCCAGGCTTTATTTGTCCCAGACTCATAGGTGGGGAATTTCTGTAAGCTGGTGCTCTATTGGGAGGACTGCTGGTTGCGAATAGAGAAAGATGTGGCTGCGAAATAGGCAGATCAGTTGGTTGAGATGAATGTCCAAGATGATCGGTAACCAGAAGACCACTCACTATCTGTCCAAGCTCTCTGCGTTTTTTCGACCATTGGTATGATTTCCCGTTTGTCAATCGTTCAATGGCTCATTTCACAATCGAAGTGACAGCCCTTAGGTAAAACATCTCGAGTGGAGATCGAGTGACAAGAGCAATCACATAGCCATACTCTCAGTTTGCTGTTGGCCGAACTTTGGTGTCTTATTGCGATCGTAGCTAGTGGGAGCACTTGTTGATGTTGACACTTGACATCCAATGAGAGGTAACGACAAATAGGGTCAGTCGAAGCGCAAAGGATGCAGAGTATAAAGAAACGACAGAACTGGGGTACAAATAAATACATATTTTTTGGGTGCTCTAAAATTTCTGCCTCTTCAATTGCTACTGGGCTGATCGCTCTAAGCCCTGCGCACTTGCTCTCGAAGCGGCTGCTATGAAGGAAGTTAAAAAATATAAAGCCCAAATAAGGTTTTATGTTTTCACTTCTTTCGAGGTATCTTCTGTGTTCTTTGCATAATGACTTAGATCGTGCTCGCGTGTGGATCACTATGAGCGAAAGCGAGGCCAGAAGACTCCTATATGGAAGATTGAGACATAAATAGGACAGGCTATGCACGACATCACGAGCTGGGTCCTATGTAAATATCGTTATGAGTGTTGAGACTTCGGAATGCTTGGCCAACCACCCAATCACAGAGACCTATTCTCAGAACCCGGCCTTGGCAACCTTGGTCCACGGGTATTCCACTAGCCAGCATTCCAGACACTAATGAAAGCTTACAGATTGTTAGATTAAATTTGGGCATCTGACGGAGGGAAGCTTTCACAAAGTAGAGTAAAATGGCTCGGAGATTAATCTGATCTAGAGAGCTCGATCTATGACAGAGTTATGGGCCAACATTTGGCTGGTTAACTCACAGATCTTGCGTTGCATCACTGGTTTACGAGGATGCCAGTCGATCCTCTCCATCTATCGGACCGACCCAAATCGGCCAATGAAAAGGGGTTTAAGCTTGGAAAAAAGCTGCTCACACGGTTCAAAAGATCAGTTGAGTTGCTAATTGTACCAAACGCGTTATCGGAAATTTTGGGTGACTCGAGAACTCGATGGCACTTTGAGAGAGTCAGAGATACATCGTGTCTCACAGAAAAACAGACCACGGTCGTGACTGCTATAAAGGAACACTGAAGAAGGGAACAGAGAGTATGTCTTGACGCAGTCTGGCAGAGGGTTGGAGATGAAAGTGAACGGATAGACCCCAGTGGGAACAATCTGTGCGCTGAAGGAGCTCATTTCAGTTGCCAGAGTAATCAGCTAGCACAAAAAGCGTAATCACGCACCAATTGTTTTTCTGGGTGTTATAGGTGGAGTCAATGCAATGTCCAGTTTAAACACTCAAGCATAAGGCACCATTCAGGATTCCGCCTCAGCAGTTAATATCAACACCAAATCACTCACAGTAGATAGAAATCACTTTTCAAGTCACACGAACATTTCCCCAGCAAAATCTTCCCCTTAGAGAGGGCTTGTCAATTCTGATGCACGAGTGCTAAGTGAGATCCTCTCGGCCTCTGGTCGGAAATATTTCTTGACTTCCGAAATTGCGCAGTTGTTGGGCGAATCGAAAGCAATGGAACAGACGTGACTCATCATGTCTCATCACGACTCGTCATCATTCGTCATCACTCGTATTCTCTCGTCTCCACTGGAGGTATCACCTGTTCTAAACTTAGAGCCATCAATGTTTTAGCAGAAAAATAAATATTGCGCTGTGACTCAATGCAAATCAACGCGGGAAGTTGACCTTTTATTCTAGAACCATGTCGTCTGTTGGTAGGCTGTGGTGATCTGCCAAGTCTTGGACCCGTGAAACCACGCTTATTTTTGACGACACGAGCCAATCACATGCCGCTCACATAAGCAAGGCGCAAACAAAAAGTTTTCTTGGGCTGCTGATAGAAGGTCACGACAGCGGCGGGTGCTTATCGCATTGCTTTGCAAACCGGATTTGGTATATTCCGTCAGGTTCCATGCTTTGCGCTGCAGCGGAGCGCAGCACGGTGACATATGTCAAGCCATATCCGGCATCGCGAAACAACCGAGCGTCCCAATGCGGCAGGTGCATAGACTACTTCAGAATTCCGCGCAGCGCCCTCAACCGAAACGCCTGCCAAGAAATACGCGCATCGCGTAGCCGCCGGGCACCTGCGCACGACGGGTGTTTTGAGGGGACTGTCACTCGGGGGAAGAAACTGAGATCAAAGCGTTGCATCCTGCACATAGTCCGCATGGCGCAAATGTCGCGACGGTGTCGTAAATGGCAAGAGCCAAACATAATCCCGCAAATCGTGGAAACGGACAGCGAAGATCGAGACAAACGAAGACTTGAGCGGAAAAAGAGCGCTCGGCCGGAATTTGCCGGCCGCCAAATCGTGTTTCGTCTCACGTCAACAATAACAAGCCTCGCACTAACTTAAGATCCGGCACCTGGATGAAACGTCACAGGTTCCGGAAATAGCCTGGCGGTCGCCTGCACTACTAAATAGCCGGCGGTAGACGAGAAGGTGTGTGGTAGGGTGAGAAGTGTGTTTGCGTCCATGCCTCCCCAAGCTGTGTTTGGTAGTGCAAACATACATCAACATTGAAACAGATTGCCGTTTTGATCGCCGTGCGGGGCCAGTCAAATCTCTCGCCTGCACGAGCACTCGGACTGTAACCACCAGCCCTACCAGATCGCAATCACCATAGAACGTCCCAGAGTCCTTAATCTCCCCTCACCCACCCCTCCTATTACCCTGTCCGACCTCAGCTGGCAATTGCCGCTGAGATCTGATTGCGAGCGCTGTAAACAAATTAGTTTCAAGCTCCTGCCAGCCGCTTCTGTGTCATGTTATCTAACTCCGACGGCAGGCTATTGTTCGCTAATTGTCAGAGTAGCGATTCGGTTCCCAACCTTCCCCTGTCCTAAAACAGGATTCGCGACACCCAGACGGGAAGCCACGACATTGCTGTGCCAAAAATAGCGGGGGCGCGGTGCAGGCACGGCATGGGGCACGGGTGTCGCAAGTGGCAACAAGGGCTGAAGGACAGGGTGAAATGGGGCGGCGGCCGAGGCGCGGTGTAAGGGCGTGGTGCCGCGGTGACGGCTCGCTTCGCTAGCGGTGAGCGCGAGCGTCTCGCTCACCCGCGCATGCGTTGACACCATGCGTAGGCGAGGGCCTCCGGGCGCATGCAGGCAGCGTGCTTTTTTTGGCGCCAGAGCGGCAATCTGCAGGCGCTGCAGCGGGCCTGCTCTCCCACCGCTGTGCAACTGCGCGTGCCGGCAAAGCAGACGCACCGCCAGCGCAACGCAGACGCCGGGTTGGCCGGCCGCGCCCAACGAATGCAGCGATCGGCGGCCCCTGTGTTGATTATGGTTTGATTATGTGCCCGGGACGCGAGCCCTGGCGCGCCTGCCGCGGCCGTCTGCAGGCAGGCAAAAAAGCAACTCGGCACCCTATATAAACCCCCCGCCGGCCCCATTTTCCTCACCAACAGTCACTCGCTAAAATGCAATTCTCCACTCTCGCTACCTTGTCTGCTTTGTCTGCCACCGCTCTTGCTGGCTACGCCAACGTGACCACCGTCACCACCGACGTCACTGTCACTGGCTACACCACCTACTGCCCTGCCTCCACCGTCATCACCATCACCAAGTGTGACGATGTTTGCAAGCCTACCGTGATCACCGTGTCTGAGGAGACCACCTTGACCATCACTGAGCCATGTGTTGTGCCAACCACCTACACCACCGAGAAGGTGACTGTCAGCACCACCAAGTCCACCGTGGCTGGTGAGTCGACTGCCGAGTCCACTGCCGCCACTGTGTCCTCTTACGAGGCTGGTGCCGCCAGAAACGTGGCTGGTGCCGTTGCCGGTGTTGCCGCCGTTGCCGCCGCTTTGTTCTAAGCTTATGTATCTTAATGGCGAGTCCGCTGAATATAGGTTGTGTTACCTTTGTGTAGAGTAAAAAATACTAGCTCCTGCCGCAAAGACAGGGATCCGCGTTTGCCTGCGGTGAGCGTTTCACCAGCGCCGCGGGCTCCTAACCCGGCCCAATGCGGTAGTGCCGGCGTGCGTTTACTGTTTTGGCGCAAATGCCAGCGTTTTGGGAGATTCCCGCGCTGGTATCTTGCCTCGGGCCGCTGCGCGCGGGCCTAGACCCCGCCCCTCCTCATGTGACCCAACAATGGTGTTTTGTAAACACAGCCTATTGTGCGGGTGTTTGTAAACACCCGAATGCAGCCGCCGCCGCTGACGCCATGTTGCAGAAGTGTAAAGGTAATATTTTTTTGGTGGTGCGGTTCGTATTGGCCCGTTCTTTCCCCATGTGGTAAACACATGTTGACAGCTCTAAACAGCCACTAATGGGGCTTAATGGGGCTTGGGTCACTGTCCCACCAAGCACCGTCGATCAGAGAGCGAGTTTAGGTGGATGGGACATAGGTATTTTGGATTCGGGTGCTACAAGGGCGTTTTTGGTGAGCAATTATGGGCGGTAGTTCCGGAACGGGCAGAGGGATTTTTACGATTGGGCATTTATTGGCTTTTTGCCTAGTTCCCGTCCAATCACCGTCCACCTGTCGATGACACCACCCCATGTCACTGCTCAATGTCAACAATCGATGCCATCAATGAGCAGGCCAATATCTAGCCAATTCATCCGGCCAATTTATCCGCTCCATTGTTTTTGTTGTTAATATTCCCGCTCATTCCGCCTTTCATCTGGTACTTCTTTCCTCATTGTGCCAATGTCGCTATTGTCTTGGACTACAGCATCTCTCACACTAAGCCTCGCCAGCACACTCTCAGCCTTGTTCCGTTCTCTTTCGGTCCTCCGATGATCCGTATCTCTCGCTAACTCGGTCATTGCTCTGTAGGGCCAAGTTCTAACGAATGGAAAAACTTGACAGCAAAACTTTGAGAGGTAATATTGGGCAGCAAACCTTAGGCAGTAAATCTTATGCAGCTAACCTTAGGCAGTCGACTTAGGAGCAAAAGTTGGCGATTACAAGGACTTTCACCAACAGCATTCTCTAATTTGCATGCTGGATAAATTTAGATGTGCTATGTCGTTGACTTCCAAGGTTTTGTAAAAGGCTGCGCTCTCTTCAAGTCTCTGAGCTTGATGTAGGTCGTGAAACGATTGGACATCAACTGTCCTTTTGTCTCACCTTCGGAGACTGTGTGAATACTTCCTAGTGACCATATCCAGCCAAGCTTAAGGCAAATGAGCGAGATGACAGAGAGATTTACTGAAAAGAAAGCCGGAGAAATCGATGAAGTCAATTAGCTCGAATTGATTCCTCTGATGGTGCTCGAGCCTGTCGAAGTACTAGTGCTCTCTGTGTTGGTAGCTAGCTTCCCCAATACTCGCCGACCATCCCGCCCTAAGAAAGAGAAGGTCTTCGAAACATCAACCTCAAGGTCACTTTTGTGTTGCTCTCTACGATTGGAAGAAAGCAATGTCGAACGTACTACGAATGAAGCTCATCTGTTCTTGTGGGTTCCACTGAAACGCCCAACAAATGAATCAGCCTTTCCTAACAACCTCAATCTGCGATGACATCCCCATCAAAGCAATAACTCTTCCACGGAATAACTCTCGGTAGTTTTCTCAATCGGTTTCCTCAAACCAGCCTGTGTGAGTTCAATTAGTCTGTGGCGACCCCGCAAACGAGCTTTGAACATCGCATAACAAGTGCCGTCTAACTCTTTTCTTACTTCTTATTTTCCTTCCGCTCCATTTTTTTCTCCTCCTCTATTCGTTGGTTCTGCCTCTCCTGCTCCGGCAGCCTGTCCAATTACATTGCTCTCACCTCCATCAACATTGGCCCAAACCCAAAAATTCATAACCAGCGTAAACACGCCAACCACGGAGAGCTTCAACACACCATAAGCACTCAATATGAACCCCAACGTCTCCACTTTCTCAACCACTCCACTCATGTCAGGTCACGTGCACCCTCACGTGCCGCCTCAAGTTCTCACCACTCCACTTCTTCAACTCCACCATGTCGTCGGAAAATGGCTCCCGCCTACCGAAAACGAGTCGTTTTTCTCCTCCCATGGCAGCAAACTCGGACTCAAATCGTCCGGTCTGGTCCACTCCGGCTGGAACCACCGAAAAAGTCAGGTCCATCCACTCTGGAGGTGTAACATCCAGCTCTGGGTTCCAGCCCCATGTGGCGCCTCAGACGAGGAAAATGCGTGCAAATGGTTTGTCGATGCCATCCAAGATCGAGGTGGATCTTTCTGGGACCGGCGAGCCCAACCAAATACCCGTCTTTGAGTATGGGAAGGACTTCTACAGTGACCCCATTCTGTTCGTGGAAAGCGTGAGAGAGGCTGGAAGAAACTTCGGTGCAGTAAAGGTGCGGATGCCGCCTGGATATGCGCCTGAATTCCAGATCGACGGCCAGATCAGCCTAGAAGGGTTCCATTTCAAGACAAACAGGGTGCTCAACAACCCGAGGGAGAACGAGTTGAGCAGTCGTCTCAGATTTTACAATGAGCTCATTGGATTCCACACGCGGGTGTGCGAAGAGGGAAAGAACGACGCCAATGGGACGGATTCGGGCCCAAAACATGAGCATAATGTTGCTTCAGTTGAACTACAATCTGCGCAATCATCTGGTGCTGCACCAGTCCAAGTCTCAGCTCCTCAACCAACGACCCAAAATTCTGCTCCCCAAGTTTTGGGAGTTCAGGAATCAGTGGCTCAACCACCTCTTCCTGGACCTGAGCCACCTAAGGAACTAAAAGCGGAAACTCCGGATGTGCCTCTTATAGACCCAAAGTCCAAAGAGCCAAAACCAGAAGCTGACCATAAACACAGGTCCAAAGTGCCGATGTTCCTAGCAAAGGTGCCGTCCATGGACAAGCGTCCACTCGACCTTTTCGAGCTTTTCCGCTTTGTCATTGTGCGTGGAGGTTACAACGAGGTGATCAACAAAAAATTGTGGGCCCAAATTGGCAGGGAGCTCGGCTACAAGGGCAAGACAACCGGCAGTCTCAGCACCTGGCTCAAGATGTCGTACTCGCGCATCTTGTACCCTTTTGAGAACTACTTGGGCGAGAGAAAGTATGAGGTTGCTGCGTTGACCAGCAAGCAGAATTCAGCCAAAAGGCAAAAACTTAACTCTGGTGCTCCGCTCATTTTGGGCTCTGCCAAGGAATTTCGCCGGTCCGTTCGCCTGAGAGCCTCGAAAGGGTTTCTTCTTAACGAGCCTCACCTAATGGACGTCAAGTCGCCTCTTGTTTTGAGTGTCAAGGACACGCCAGTCAAAACCGAGACTCCTGAGGCCGAAGCGGCTAAAGACTCCAAACAGGGCGCAAGGAAATCCGAGCACCTCATAACTCCGGTCACTGCGGCAGCTCAGGTCAATCACTTTGTCAAATGGCTCGCAAACGGCATGTCGATCATGCAAGACTCGACCCGCAACTCCACGACCCAAAAGCACTCTTCTTCCCACACATTGAAGCTGTATTTGGACAAAGACGCCAAGTTCCAGGAGCACTTGGTCGCCTCTTACCCCGGCTACTTTGGTTCTGAGGTTTTGGACCACAGTTCGGCACCCAAGGCGAAAAGGATCCCTGCCCTGGACTTCGAGCGCTTATTCTGGGAGTTCACGACCCACAGAGGCGACGCCAACATACTAGACGGAATGAAGTTGGAAGCTGGCACGTGTGTTCCAAATTCGCAGGTCGGGTCTGCGTTTTACCGCTTGGGCGATGAATTTGCTCACTATAAAGATCAGCTCTGTGTTCCTGCGACTCCTCCGCCACAAGGAGACGTCCATGGTGCAGATGATTACAGCATGGGTACCCAAATCCCCAAAGTGGAGGTTCCAAGCGCACTTTCAACCAATGGGCACCAAACCGGGCTTGTCGAACCCGAAAACAAACCACACGACGGACCTGGTGTCTTCCGCAAGGTTTTGCATCCTTTTAGCGTCCACAACATTCCAGTACTCCCAAACTCGCTCCTTGGGGCATATAGCTCTTCTGATATCAACAACAGAGACTTGGTCAGCTCCACTCTCAGTATTGGCATGACGTTCAGCACGGAAAACTGGAAGTGCGAAGACCACTTCACCCAGCTCTGCAACTTCAACTTTCTTGGTGCTGGAAAGCGCTGGTACTTTATTCCTGAACTGGACTTCGAGAAGTTCGAGGCGCTTGTTACTGAGGTGGTCGATGCCAACGCCTCAGAAGAAGACGCTTGCATTAACCTGAACTATAGGGAAGAGAACTGGCATTTCGCCCTGCTCGCAAAATCAATCAATGTCGACGACGACATTGCCGACACCGAGTACGACTGCTTGCTCAAATCGTTGGAGTCAATCGTAAACCCGTACCCTGATGTGCGTGTTGGCCACAAGAGTCTGAAGTTTCAGGGACTCATTCAGAAGACGAATGAGCAACGGAGCCGCATTTGCTTTAACCAGGAGTTTCTCATTACTCCTCAGCTTTTACACGAGAGGGGAATTAATTACACGACGACCGTTCAGCAGGCTGGGGAATTCATCATTAAATTCCCAAAAACGTTTTCGTCGACGTATTCTATGGGTCTCAACTTGAGCGAGGAGGTGAACTTTGCCTCGAGTCTTTGGCTCAATTATGCGGAAGAAGGCGAGAAGTGGTTGTCAAAGCAGGGCATTCTTCCCAATATTCTGATTTTTCGCATGTTGATCAACTTTGCTCAGCTTTTTGAGGCCAGCGATCTCAACCACATTTACTTTGACGCTGAGATTTATGCGAAGATCCTGGCCCTCTACTCTAAATTGCTCGACCGTGAGTTGGAGTTGCGCTCCAAAGTTAGAGAAGCTATCAAGATCAAGGAGATGACCATAGAAGAAAGAAATGTGCCGGAAAGCGACAGCATCTCTGACGACACGTTGCAGAACGCATTCCCATCGAAGGTAGTCATCACGGAGTTGTCATCACACCAGCAGTTCATTATGACCTTAGAGAGTTTCTTGGATTACTTGTCCGCCATGGCTCAAGATGAGGGATCGCCGCTCGATGTGATCAACGATGACGATTACAATGTTGAGCTCCAGATGCTGTATTCGGATGAGAAACTTTCGAACTTCCTCAAGCTTTTGAGGTCGTATTCTATCGATTTCGAGAGCTGGCTCACGAATTATGAGGAGCTCTTGAAGTCCGAGGAAGCAATTACCATGAAGACGTACAAGAGTTTGTTGAGCGACGGCTGGAAGATCTACTCAGCATTGTCCAGCTGTAATGACACGTTCCGCAGATTTGCTAGAGGAAGTCAACCAGAAAGCTCAAAAGTGGCCGACAGGGTCAACACTTTCAAGGAAGAGGTCGAGAACTTGCAGCATTTTGTGGACCAGTCCACCGAGCTCATCGAGGACTGCCAGTCTATTTTATCGTTGAAGCACCAGCAAAGAATCCGGAATGGCGCAAGTGATCAAACTCCACAATTAAACCATGAACAGCAAGCAGGAAGTTTGAAATTGCTCTTGGAATTGGTCAATAAGATTCCTAAGGTGAACTTCTACACACCTGAATTTGACCAGATCTTTGAGTTCAAAAACGAAATTGAGAATTTCGACAGAGCTTGCAGAGCTCTCATTCAAAGGCAGAGTGCCTCGATCTCAGAGTTGAATGATATGATCAGTCTTGGGACATCTTTCGGAATCCACATTCCTTCGTTGAATTTCTTGAGGCGACTTCGCAACCGCCAAAAATGGATCGAGACCTACGACATTATCATTTCAGGCGGCGATCCATTTAGCGGAAAGAAAGATATTTTCGCCTTGCAGGATATGATCTTGTTTCGGGATGAAGGGTTGCAGGTTTTGTCTTCCACGGATGTGGAAATGATCCAGACCATAGACGAATTTGTGTCGACAGGTAAAGCGTACGATTCGACTGTGCTGACTTATCTTCTGCAGAACCACGTGCTTAACAAAGTCGATTTGAAGGAGCTCGACACAATTATTGATGATATGGTGGAGCGATCCAAGAACACAGGCAAAGACAGACTCTTTGTCACGCTCGAAACGTACTCCAAGTTGCTTGATATGAAGGCCCAGTCGGCTCTTATTGAGTTTCTTTGGGATTATTCGACCAAGAGTCATACCCTTTTCAGCATAACCGAGACGTTGAGCGAGCTCGACTCTTGTGGATTCAAGTATGATGGCGCCGAAATCCAGAAAGATTTAGCCAGAACACAGCAGTGGATTGATGAGGCAGAAGCGTTGGTAAAGAGAGCTCTGCTCGGGAACGGGACTCGAACGAAGCAAAGATTACCGCCTCAGGCAACAAAACGGGCCACGCATCCCGACTTGATCAAAACCTTCACAGCCGTATTCAACAAATGCGCCACTGCATTTGCTGGAGAGGATGTGGATAGCTTCAAAAAGTGCTCAAGCTGGATGTTCATGAACAACATCGAATATGTTTTCGACGAGAAACATCCTGTGAGGTATTGTATGTGCCGGGACTTCGAAGACGGGGTGATGGTGGAATGCGATCGGTGCCATGAGTGGTATCATGTCAACTGCACAGATGCGTCCATTAATGTTAGCGACGAGTCTGAAAAGTACTCCTGTCCCATGTGCTTAGCCATGGATGGGTACAAGGCAAATGGTCAGCTAACTGGAATCAAGAAAAGAATTTCAGAGGCTGAACTTGCGGAGCTTATTGTCAAGGGTGAGTCATTGAGAATTATTCCGGAGCCAGAGTTGCAGCTGTTGAAGAGTATTGAGGAGCTCATTGTTCGCCTGGTGGAATACTTTGAAGATCAACAGAAAACTGAGGCCAATGCGAAATACGGTGCTTTGTACCGCCAGTTTGTTTCTCGGAAGTTTTTCGGTGCTCCTGTAACTCACGCTGCCACCCTCAAGCTGCTGTTCGATTCTTGGAAGAACGAAGACATTTCTGCGCTCTTCCTTCTGGGGTCAAGAGAGGCGACTGTGGAGGCAAAGGTGGAAACAAACACTCCATCAGTAGAAGAGATGCCTACGTATCCAGTTACGTTGAACACCAAGAACTCGGAGGAGTCGGGGGCATCTGCGGCCGAAATTCAGACCAACGGTGGAGCCAGTGTGGTTTCAGGGAATTTCGTGAGTGTGCAACATTATGCTCCACCCCAAATGTGCAACCTGGTGGAGCGGGGCATTCAGCAAGTCATTCAAGTTCTTCCTCAGGTGCCTAATGTGGCGCAGAATTCGACTCTTTCATCGATTCCACTGGCTCCCCAGGTCTTAGTGTCACAGGCGCCGTTAACACAGGCGCCTGTACCTCTTGTTTCGACTCCTCTGATATCTACAGGCCAGGTTGCCACGCCGGTGTTGTCAGTGTCCGAGACAGAGTACTCCAGTTCGCAGGCGGTGGCAGATAGCTCGAACTCGACCATAGATGAGATCGAAAGCATGCCGAATGTTGAACACCAGAGTCGTGGTGAAAAGAGGCTGGAAATTTCGCAGAACGGAGAAGTTTCTACTGAAATAAGGAACTCCCAGACAGAAAAATTATCTGCGTCGCCTCCAGTTAAAAGGGTGCCTGCTATCGCAGACCAAACTGATTCCACAGCTCCATCAGTTTCCTTAGTTCCATCAGTTTCCTCAGTTCCATCAGTTTCCTCAGTGCCATCAGTTTCCTCAGTTCCATCAGTTCCATCAGTTCCAACTCCATCTGTTGACCCGGTGATTCAATCTGCCGAGCCAACTGAAGAGCTTGAGAAATCAGTGCAGCAAAACGAATCAAACGCAATTGGGGTTCCAAATGACGCTGCAGTGGTTGATCCTGACCATGGACTCAGCTCTGTGGATCCTATGTCTGGCTCCATCGAGAACAAAGTTTCAGAAGATGCAAAGGGCAATGAATTGATTGTCGCAGCATCGGATACTAGTGTGACTGGCGTCACTGAGGTCAGTCTTGATTCTTCCAGGTTCAGTACTAGCGAGTCTTCAGTGTCCAACCATACGGCAAAGGAAGTCTGGGAAACAGCGGATGGCAAAATCCAGCGCGAGACAGAGGATTGAGAGAATTCATATATATTCTTTTTCTCCAAGCCTCTGTTTCGATGTCCTCGGTGACTCGAGTGTGCATAGGACCACTAATACATAGTTACAACAACAAGTCATCTCCATGTACTCCCCTACGGACCAGTACCTCAGCATATGCTGGCGCAATGCATTTGGTAATCGCGACCGTATATACATAAGCGAGATCTCCGGCCTAATACGGGAATTGCTGGAGTTTGTGGGTGCACCCAGCTTATTCACAAAACGAGAAGTTGGACTTCTAAAGAGCATGGCAGATAAGAAGCCGCTGCTACAATTGAAGAAAACAGAATGTGAGGCATTTCTTCTCCAGCTTGTCGGCTTTCGGTCTTTGGAGGAGCTTCTAAAAACCAGATCCCGCACTGATCCACCTTTACTTCGACGGTTGGTGGACAACTACCCCGAACGGCTGATTCATGAGCCCAAAATCACAGTCAAAAAGGAGCCAGAACGCGATGACACGTCCTGGTTTGGCAACTGGTGGAAGTACGGCAGAAATAATGAAGTGGAAAACATCGAAAAGCAGAGTGTGCAACCAGAACAGACGTTTACGTTGTTTGGAAGGCCAAAATTACGAAAATTCGACTCAAATTTCGATACCAAATCAGCACAAGTCCCAGATTCATTTCTGGCTCGCAAAAGAGTCGAACCTGAGCCTAGGAGATCACGAGACTTGTTTGGGAAGATTAAGAAAGAGGAGCCGTACCGCACGGACTTGTTCAGGAAAATCAACACAGACGAGCCGTATAGAGTCCGAGATTTCCAGAACAAGGCTGCGGTTCCTGGCTCTTTCGATGTAGTTTCGAGTCAAGAGGACAAGATTCGAGAACTTGAGCAGTTGTGCCAAAAGTACAGGCGAGAGCTCGAAACAAAAAGAGACACTTCCGTTCTTGAGCAGCAGCGGGTCGTGGAACAACTACGGAAAACCTTGCAGGATCAAGAGCAGTACATCCACGACCTCAGACGAAGACTACGTTTGGGAGACAACACGAGTGTTGTTTCTCGGTTGCCGTTTGTGCGCCAATACTTGCGGTTTTCTGAAGACAGACGGACATGGAGCGGAACTGTAGTTGAGTGCATTGCGCTTATTCTTTCGTTTGTGATTCTTGTTAATGTGCTCAAGCTTGTATACTACTCGATCTTGACTGTTGCCAGTCGGATGCTGTGTGACAGAATGGAAGTTTCTGATACTGAGACGGAAATCACGTTTTCGTGGTTGCAGCAGATGCCGTGGCTTGAGTTCAAGGTGTACCAGATGGACCAGTGGATGCACGGATTTTAAGACAGAGACCAGATAAAGCCAGAAAGATAGTAATGGACGGACCAAGCAACGATAGACACCTAAGAGGACAGACCAAAAAAAGAAGTGAACCGGGATATGGCGACAATTGTCTGCGGAACTATAGAACTGGACCAGCCAATCCCACCATTACATTGACAACACCACAACATCATGGCCTAATCCTTTCTATGGTTCTACGTCGAGTCTTGAAATCATTAATTAGTACATAAGCGAAAAAATAGTTGTATTACACTATCAACCACTCAAAACAAACCCCCCGCTTAGTTCATCTGCTTCACCAAGTTGTTGATGAACTGCTCTCTGTTACCGGTGTCACCACCCTGGATGAAGTGGAAGAACTTTCTGGTTCTGAAACCACCGTTAGGGTTAGACAATCTGAAGGGCCACAAGAAGTTGTTCACCTGCTTGAAGTTAGGACCCACAGTGTAGATCTCGTGGATCAAGTCCTCGATGGAGATGATGCCGTACTTGCCCAAAGCAGCCTCGATGATCAGGTTGTCAGACAAGGCAATTCTCTGCGATCTCACCTTACCGTGACCTCTCTTGTAGATCAACTTTCTCACGGTGGCCAAGTTAGGGTAACCGTAGGCAATGTAAGGCTCGGCCAACTTGAGCAACTCGGAGGTGGCCTTGGTCACCTTGACAAAGACACCGGAGTTGATCTGGGTCAATCTCAACAACTGCAACACCTTTCTGGGCTTGGGGGCGATCTTGGAGATACCCTTGATTCTCACAACGAAAACCAACTTGGGCTCGGCCTCCACGTAGTAGGAGTTGTTGGCCTTGGCCTCTCTCTTGGCGTCAATGACGGCACGCTCGGCATCTCTGTACTCCTTGTTGTAAGCAGCAGTTCTGTCGGCGATGGTCTGTCTCTTCTCCTTGTTAGCCTGGGGTTAGTACGCATTCGGTGTGGTGTTTTCTCAGTCCCGAAAGATGGTTAACAAACGACAGCATTGCCGCAGCTAGTCAATTTAATGAGTATCATCTTCAAAAACGGGCGATACATACAGCTCTTCTGACGGCCTTGTCAGCGGCACGCTTCTCAATAGTCTTGGCGTCGGTCTTCGCCTGCTTGATCTGGGACTCGGGTCTCAAGGTGCTGAGGTTAGTATGGGCAATTCTACGGTATGATGTTACAGTTTCCAGAATCAACGTTGGCCTCGGCAGAAGCAACAGGATTCAAGAATCCGGAGACAGAATCGATGGATGGTCCAACGAATCTGAATCCAAAGGATTCTCGCGGGTGTTATTTGCTTTCGTTCAAACCCAGGTTTGGACGAACAGCTATAACAGAAACGAAGACAGCACCACTGAAATTCCTCTCGGTGGTTGACGGTCGACGCCTCGGCACTGAAACAGTGACATCATACCTTAGGTTGAACGCGTGCCAACCAAAAGTAGACGGTTTGGGTTACATACGTAGCCATTTTGTGATGAGGATGTGAGGATTTTTCCAGGTTTATATATTGAAATTTTTTCGCGCAACCCGCGGGTCACGTGAAGAGGACACTGAGTGTGCGTGATGAGGGCGCGAGCCCTACCACTTTGATTCATTATACACTCTTCAGTAAATTAAATACTCTGCAGAAAGTACTCTACAATAATTGATTGCTTATATTTTATCAAAAATGGAACGTAAGGATGGCACTTGAGGTGATAAGCTCGTTAGGGCCTTGAAGCTAGTTGATGAAGAGTCTGACCGTTGCCTGTGGCTTCTTGGTTTGCTATTGGCACTATATGTCGTGAGATTCGACAGACGTCAAGCAAATCTCGGATTGCTCGTAACACTTTTATGTTTCTTTTGTCAATTCCTTTCTGGGTACACTTATCCGGGCCTTTCATGCAAGAGGGGCTATCATCCAAATCGGGCTACGAGAGTAGATATCGTTAAATGCTGGCTTACGATCGGCTGCGGCATTCAAATATTATCTTCGGCCTGATTTTCTTGTCGTGTGCAGCGGTGATGATTTGCCGCACCGACTAACTGTCCCGTTATCTACCGCTAAAAATTCTTCCGAGCTTATCTTTGAGAGGAGTTATTGCTTCGAATCTCGAAATTGGGCTTTTCTTTTCTTGTCTATTCGGTTATTCTTTGGTAACCGGAGTTGGTGTCTGTCACGGTCTGACTCTTTCCTTTACAGGTATAGGACTATCGATTTAACAGCCAACATTTCTCCTACGAAGATAAAAAGGCTCCTATTAGCCGCTCGTTTCTCGATTACTCTTATTATCCGCTCTTTTTCCGTACCACAGTGATATTGCATTGTTTTTCCGATAGACTTCTCTCCCGTACATCTTCATATCTCAGGATCAAATGTCATGATTGATACTTGGGCACATAAGGACTCTTACCTTTAACCACTGCCAAGATTCATTTACCTCCAAATCTCTCCAGCCACTTGTTCCACCGCATTGTTCATCCCTTCTAATGTTCAGGTGTGGCTGGGGAATGTTTGCGCGTCTGCGCAAATTAGCACAGACCGCACGAGGGCTGGACTGCTCAACTTGCTCTTTATCTTCTCCGCATCCTGTCATTTTCTTTTTCATTCCCCTGTTTCAGACGGGCATGGAATTGGATCGTCTGAGTCTCGAACTCTCGAGACAGCTCGGACTCCTGGCCCTCTCCGATAACCCGCTATTCCCAAAAGGGTAGTGATTACCGCACGGATCATTTATGGCCGGGCGTCTGTTCACATGACCCCGGTTATACTACTCCGCGTATCCGGATTCCCAACTTTACCACACAAGCGTCAGCTCGAGAACTGTCGACATTGATGAAATTTTCCGTCTTTTATATCCGAACGTTTTCCTCAACTAAATACGTTGGCACGGTTTGGTATGCAAATGGTACGGCACTGTTCCTGCGTGCTGCTCCCGGATTGTTCTTATCAGCCGCCAATATCGAAAGTGACAGTACATACGAGGCTGCGGTGGAGCCGTTTTCTCATTTTTGTCTTTTCGGATCGTCTTCAGCGGTGTTCGGTGACGGCGGAGCGGCAGCGATTTACGATCGGGTGACAGCGTTTTGACAGGGCGGTGCAAGACTGGAATTCTTGGTGCCCGTGGGCATGCAGGACGGTGAAACGGGCGATAAGATATGAGAGTATTATCGCGGGGATCTTCGGAATTTTTGTCCAGGCCGCGGCGAAACTTAGCGTGAAAAAAGCAACTGGGCATCCACTATAAGAACCGTCGATGCCGCCGCTAATTGCCATCTAAGGAATGCCTGCTCTCAATCCTGTGCTCTCGGGTGAGCAGATCATGGAGGCTGTTACCTCCAACAAGAAGTACTTCAACAACACCCAGAATGTCGAGATGCCTCACATCACCGCGCTGTTTTCGCGAGACGACAACGAGCTTTTGGCCCAGATCGGGTACAAGCCCGAGTTGAAGCGTCGCTTTTCCACCATCCAGGTTTTCGGTGTGGCGTTTTCCATTATGGGTTTGCTTCCATCGATTGCGTCCGTTTTGGGAACGGCACTTTTGGCAGGCCCCGCAGGTGCTATTTGGGGCTGGGCGATCTCGTCTGTGCTAATTTTGAGCATTGGTTTGGCTATGAGTGAGAACGCCTCCTACTTGCCCACTTCGGGTGGCTTGTACTACTGGACCAACTACTACGCGCCTGCCAAGTACAAGACGGTCATTTCGTACGTCATCGGCAACACCAACTCTATTGCTTTGGTGGGTGCGCTTTGTTCGGTGGACTACGGATTTGCTACCGAGATCCTCTCCATTGTGGTGATCTCCAAGGACGGAAACTACGAGATCACCAGCGCTAAGACCTACGGTATATTCGTCGCCTGTGTGGTGGCCCACGTTCTCATCACGTGCTTGTCGTCGAAGCACTGTGCGTGGTTGCAGACCACTTCCATCATTGTCAACTTGGCTATCATTGCGCTCTTTTTTATTTCCATGCCCGTGGTGGCGTCGCGTGGACTGTTCAAGAGCGCTAGCTGGGTTTTCGGCGAGTTCGGAAACTACACCAGTTTCCCCATTGGCTGGGTGCAACTTTCCCAGGCGTGGCTTCCTGCCATTTGGACCATTGGTGCATTTGACTCTTGCGTGCACATGTCCGAAGAGTGCAACAACGCTACCCGGACCATTCCTGTGGGCATTATCGGGTCGATTTCCGCGTGCGGAATCCTTGGCTTCTTTATCTTGATTGTCACTTGCTTCTGCATCCAGACTGATGACATCGAGAACCACATCTTGGGCTCGCTGTTTGGCCAACCCATGGCGCAAATTATTTACGACGCCTTTGAGACCAAGACAGGCCAGGGAAAACCCGCAGCCATGGCGTTCATGGCGCTCATTGCGTTTGCGCAGTTTTTGATGGGTGCGTCCATTCTCACTGCCATTTCCAGACAGATTTTTGCTTTTGCCAGAGACAACGGCTTGCCCATGTCGTGGTGGATCAAGAAGGTCAACAAGCGGTTGTCGGTGCCCATCCACGCGGTCATTGCCGGCGGTGTTGCCTCGGTTATCATTGGCTTGTTGTGTCTTATTGGCACCACCGCCGCCAACGCCTTGTTCACCTTGTACATTGCCGGCAACTACACTGCCTGGGGCATGCCAACCTTCTGGCGGTTGGTGTACATGAAGGAAAAATTCACCCCCGGCCCATTCTTCTTGGGCGAATTCTGGAGCAGAGTCAATGGCTGGGTTTCCACCATTTTCATTGTCTACACAGTGGTCATGGTGATGTTCCCCACCAACACAAACCCCAACAAGGACTCGACGAACTACACCTGTGTGATCACGCCGGGCGTGTGGATCTTGTCGCTCGCTTACTACTGGGTGTACGCCCACAAGATCTACCACGGCCCAGCGAAGACGGTGGATGTGCCGGACGAAGACAGTACGGACGAGAACATCGACCAGGTGATGGATATGGTTTCGGAGAAGGCGTAATGTGTAAATTATTAAGAGAAATTGCGAACGGTATTGGGTGTAGTGCGACATAGTGAGCAAGGGAAAGATACGAAGGTCATGGGAGTGGGATATTTCACGTTGGCAATTAAGAAAAGAATTCGCAAGGGATGAATCACATCAGCGACTAGGAGCAGAATTGATTAGCAAGTTTCCGTATCGAGAGCGGCCTTCAGCGGTGTACAATATTGCTCGGAAAAACCTCGCACAGCCAGTCTGTTAATCGCGCTGGTGTGTTTAACCTGAACTACAGTATCTTGCCTGTGTAGTCCTGGCGAAGCTCAACCTATCGCTTGAAAGTTCTGTTAATCTTGAACTCAGAGCAGCGGGTTCTGAGATACTTATAGTCTTCTCTGGAGGTATCGATTGACATCAAAGTAATACAACCGTCCGAAAAGCGCTTCGCAGTAACCCGCTTCCCTATAACTCGGTGATAAGAGTTAATTTACGGTTTATCATTGGGTTACCTGTGATGGCAAGATATCAGTGAAACTATCGTCGACCTACAAACACTCCCGATCAAGTTTCGTTGCTGAATTCGCACAGCGCACCCCACAATCTGCCCTATTCTAGCTAAATTACTGCCTGGCAAGTTAAATTCGTACGGCCCCATATTAAGATCCCCAACGGAAGCTCGGGATTTCAGCTACTTAAATGAACGGTATCATAGTATGCATTCGAATATTGCCAAGGCGTTGTTGGGAATTCACCCATGGGCAATTGCTAATGCGCCATAGAAACCCAAAAATTTGTCCAGATGTGTTTGATTTCGTGCAATATGTGTTCGAATCTTCAGCAGCTCTTATTTTGGTGTGCACCTGGAAATGGCCCGAAGTCCGACTCTTCCAAGCTTAGTTTCCGGCTACGTGCTATTTGGACCACTGTTCCACATCGGATAAGTTCCCGTGACTCCCGTTCACGTAAACCCAGCATGGGGCTCCTAGGAATTCAAATTAAATAGACTTTGTTAACTACCAATTCCTTAGAGGTCCCCCATTATAGACGGCCCCACATTCTTTTCACAGAATGAGATGTACTTGTAAGATTGGCAAAAGAAGAAATATCAAGTAGTCAAAGGACATCACTAGTTGCTATGGACTCGTAGGTAGTACATTGGTGTAAAATGACAGCTTTAAGTGCATCCACTGGCACTTCCGATATTGTAGCCCAAGTGGACAGTTCCGGAGTTAGGGTCGAAACTGCTGGGTGTGCTAAAACGATAATATTGCAGCCATACCCCATGGGTCTTCTGCCCGTTGCATGACGTGACGGCACGATATAATGCTTTTTCCCACAATACATGCGTCTGGTACATACAGAGATGGTCAGATAGACTGAAATCACACAAGTCAAGAAGATCCATTTGCCATTGTGCACCAATTACACCCAGGATATCTTCCCAAACAATCGGACCTGTTGCAATTGACTAAGTGTACCTGCACCTCTAAGTAAGCGAGTACTGTACTCCCCCAGTGTTATAGCCGGTGTAATCCCCCAACTCTGTACCATACCACCATATTCCACTCCGAGCAAATTGTATCTGTTTAGAAGAGGTACAATAGTTGTCACGTTTGCCGATTCCCGTATCATTGGAAGCCAAGATTTGATATGTAGTGTTGGACGCGGCGTCATAGTTAATCGTATCGACCTCTGAACTCTCGAGAATTTCCCACAACTGCCGATCATCTGCGACTTCAGTAATGTTGAGGGGAGCGTTGAGCTGTTACTGAAGAAGGACCAGGATTTCTGCCCCAGCGTCAGCTGAAACAGCACCCAAGAACATCGCAATCGTTAAGAGCCAGATAAACGATGACAGGATTGTCAAGCGTTTACCATCCGATTTGTATTTGGCTTGTAGATATCCGCAATAGTAGGCAGACGCGAGGTCGTAATTTGTAAAATTGTTGACATAACCGTTGGCGCCACATTGATAGTAGGTCTTGTTTCCGACCTCCGTGATGTTCAAAGATTCCATACGCTAATAATTCAGGATCTTCTATGAAGTCACAATATTCAAGAAAATATGTGGATTGAGGTCTATTGAATGGAGACGGAAGCCTATTTATATTCAGCGCTGACTCTGTTCTTGGCTGTAACACAGGTTCACTTATTTACGACCTCAAACCCCATGCGCGAAGCAATTTCACACTCATGAACAATACCCCTCATTACCAAATTTTTTCCGGAGATAGCATATTATCTTGAGGCATGGCTCTATTGTTGTTGTGTATAACATGTGCACCACCTACTAGAAGCGATGAGCAAGTAAGTCCAACACCATACGCCCCTATGTGTATATGTGTGTATGTGTATATGTGTGTGTGTGTGTGTGCTCTCGTTAGTCTTTCCTCACAATATGCGAAGAAACTATTAAGGCACCAACTCACACTATATAAGAGTGGGTTTTACGCACTTTAGGAGTACAGTTTTTATCAACTAGTCTAGTGTAGCCATGTGCGAGATCCAAAAAAGGGATTTCGGATCGCGCTGGGCCTCTCTATGAAATTGCGAGATATAAAATATGGAGGTTCTGTCCGCAGATCAGATAAGCGTCTTCTATACACAGGATAGATTCTTAATTTGTTCCACTGATGCGAAGATCGCCTAACAAGATATGGGGCAATTGCTTTTTAAGGAGCTGCTGTCTATCACCAGGTAAATTAGATTAGCCCCAAAGTGCTTTGGATCGAACCTTGCCGTAGCATTTCGGCTCAGATTCTCAGCTCTGCTAAATCATGATGCCACTTAGGCGCACCGCAACAATGAGACAAAATAATTAGCGGAGAAATTCAAAAATCGTGGGAGTGCAGGTTGCGTGCGTCAAACGGCGATTTGGAATGAGCGCTTTCTCCTATCTTCTTTGCATTGTCGGTTAGAATTGCGATTACACACTCCAAAGGCAACTAATGAGGCTCGGAACAATACCCACCTCAGCCATTTGATTGGGTTCTGCACAGATTACTATAAACGAGGCTTAGGTGGGACGAATGAGGCGGCACAGAGTTTTGTATTATTCGGATTTGCGCCATATCGCTCCTGTCATATTGCTCCGATAAGAAAAATATTTTCGTCTTCGGAATAAAAATAGTTTGGTTTTGTTCTCATGGATTTGCATTCAGTTCGTGATACTGTACGACAGTCTATTTGCAGAGCAACGCCCAAAAGCGCTGAGGCGGTTGAGCGTTACAACGGTAGTTAGTCAAGTGACTCTTCGTAATTTATATCTCTTCGTTGTTCCAGGTCATGACATCAGACTGATCAACCAAAACGGGTGCATACAGCACGCACATCTTGAGTAATAACTCAATTGATGTTACAAACACTCGGTTTTGGAAGCATTAGATTATGAATATCCCTAAATTTGACTGGATGTCTAATCAATGGTGCAGAGTAGTAATTTCTCAGTAAAATTCAGCTCTTAGCCCACCATGGCGCAAAATCAAAAGGGCCCTCATTATCTCGTGCAAGCCGTGCGAAGCCAATAGCGAGAACCAAATACACTTTCCTACGCTTATTCAAGTCGTCGGAATGGCGACGATTTATCTTCAGAAGGGCGTTTTATGCTCTTATTTTGGTCATGACGAGCCTTGGTGAAGCATCGTAATACTCTACTACCTCGCTTCTCATTCAGATCCCTGTTAAAATGACCATAGAGAAGCAATGCAAACATCTCTTTTTTAGATATCACCTATCAAACCAATTAACTAGTATTCATTGGTACTTGACCCTCTCATACTCTGAAACAAAAACCTACTTCCCGAAGGTGTAGTCACCCAGGATCCACCGGTTCACCATGTCCAACGCATTGACCGGCTGGTCGTATGGCACCATGTGCCCCGCTCCATACACTCTCACAAAGGTGAACTTGTCGTAGTTCTTCACCTCGCCTGCCAACTCCCCAGTGCCGGTGTACCAAGGACGCAAGGGCTGGACCTCGAAAAACTCGTGCTTCGAGTACTCCAACGCATCGGACCACGCGTGGTTTCCGAGCCAGTTGCAGATGAAGTCCTTGTCGCCCTCGTACAACAACACAGGCACGTCCTTGTCCAACAACTCTGCCACGTACTGCTGGAAAGGCTTCATGCCGTCGCCAGAGAGAATGAAGTTGCGGAATACGGTGTCGTCACAGGAGGTGAAGATGTCGATGTTGGAAGCGCCCACGGCCGCCTTCACATAGTCGAGGTTCAAGTACTCGTCCAACCAGTCCATCTCCTCATAGCAGAGCCCGCCCTCGTCGTTGCACTTTTTGCGGATGTCGTAAGGGTTCAAGCCGGTCTCGCTGTAGGGCCCGTAGAGCTTCCCTTCACAGTAGTACTCGGCAGGCACACAGGTGAGGGCCGAAGGGGCCTTGTAGCAGAGATTGGTCAACACCGCGCACTTGGGGTAGTCCTTGTCCATCTGTTCACACTGCTCCAAGGTCAACACGGGCTTGTATCCGCCCTCGCCGCACGCCATGGGCCGGTAGTACTTGTACTGGATCAATGGGTCGGTGATTCCGTTTCCGATCAACACCGACGCCAACTCAAACAGGCGGTCGGCGTTGTTGATGATTTCCGACGCAAACGCGGGGATGTAGTGCCCCGCGTACGACTCGCCGGCAATGTGGAACTTGGAGGAGGCAAACTGGGGGAACTTCTGGAAGAAAAGCTCCAAGAAAATGTATACGTCCTTGGCCGCCGCCGCCGTGGACGAGATCTGGTCGCCTTCTGTGTACGAGTAGCCCACGCCCACGGGCTGGTCCAAGAAAATCACCGAGGCGTTGGAGTTCCACGAGTACGGGTTGAACTCCGGCTGCAACGTTGCATTGATGGACGAGGGTCCCAACTCAAAAAATAAACCTGTCGACGACGAGCAGCCGGGTCCACCGTTCAACCACAAGATAACAGGGTCGGTTTTGGGGTCGTTTCTCGACTCAAAAAACCAGTAAAAGAAGTGCTTGCCCAACTCCTCCACATCCAAGTATCCCGTGTACTGCTGCACGGTGTCCAAGCCCAAGAGCTCGGGATTGGTCTTCTTCACTCTCAAGGCGTAGTGGGAGAACTTCTCTGAGGTGATTTTCTCAAAGTCTCCGGCGGATTTCGCCGAGAACGCCTTGAACTCGTTGTTCATCTGGTCGGCCCGGACCTTTTTGGCCTCGTTGTACTCGGTGACCATGTCCAACGCACGCTCCAAGCCCAATTCGGCCACCATTTCCTTCCACGCGCTCCTGACATCTGCGTTGCTGGAGTTCTCAATCTCCTCCACAAATTGCTGGTGCGATAAGGTCACCACATTATCAGAAGAGAGAAGTTGCTGCACGGGTCTCCACAAGAAGTTGAGGTCCAATGCGCTGACGGGTGCTACCGCAAGGGCCGCAGCCAAATAAGCGAGTTTCATTGGCGGTTTGGGAAAAGCCCGGGTATATATAGTGCGATAAGGTGCCGCACGGTGGTGAGGACAGGACACGGAGAAACGGAGAAAGACGAACCTGAAAAGAAAAAAAATGAGGAGAAAAAGTAAGTTGAGAAGTTGTGGAGAAGAAGAAGGCTATGCTTGGTTTATCGGTTTTGTGGGATGTACTCAGGATGGCAATTGCTGGCTTATGTAAATCTGATAGTGGCCGAGGCAGATGCGGAGTCAAATAGTAGGTCGGACAGGGGGGTCGGAGAAGGGAGTCGCATTGGACCGAGATATTAGTATCATGAAAGGAGAAGCTAATAAGGCCCCCTATAGAGATGTGTCTCGCTTTTGGGTGGTCGTGTGGCCTGTATCGGTCATGAGACGGATATAAGCCACTCACAATACGGCGCAAACTGTAGTGACGAAAAAGGACTGGCAATGGTATGTGATTCTGCTCGGAATCATTGGGAGTTAATGACCAGCATTTTAGGGGTAGACTGGGAGTATTGGAGTATCGTGTGATGCGAACATTGGGTGGGAACGTCAATTGAGTTCGGGGGAGTGGAATATTTTTATAAAATGGGTTCAGGTCAGCTCAGTCTAGTACTTCTGCTCAGTTTCATTTTCTTCGGTGTTCGTACTAAGCACTAGCTTACAACGATGGCTCAAAAAGGTTACCCTTCCCATCCGGAATTTAGTCTATCCCTACTATAGAATTTACCCACCTTTACTAGCATCCGCTCGCAGTCAAATGAGGAATTTCCTTTCACGGGAGGAATATCGAGTCGTCTTTCGCCGCCACTGCCCTGGAACAAGATCTCGATGGACGAGCCCAATAATGTCCACGCATAGGACCATGCCAAAGAGAGTGCACAAGATGGGAAGTTTCGAAGGGCAGAAGTTCAAAGGACTGTGTGGCATGCGCGGTCTTTGATTCTCCTTGTCGTCGGTGTTGTTTGTCAATCTCGTCGTAAGATTTTGACCATCACAGGATAAGAGAGAGAAGAGAAGATATAGGGAAGCAAGCCCCAAGATATGATCATATGATCTAGTCTGTAGTTACATCATCATAGGGTTGACTCACCAACCGAGTATCGAGTAGCGGCACTTGACAGACAAGCGGGCCAACGACTGAGCAGCATGCAAAAACCTCACAAGGAAATAAAAGCCTTTAATAATTCTCGGATTCACCTGGTTAACCGTCCAATCCTCTACGTGCCTCATCAAGAGCATCTTTTAACCATGTGACTCTTGGTAGAGGCACCTGGTTCTGGAGGAAAGGACCTAACGAGTGTATCCCGGGAGAGTTTCAGAGATCTAAGCAAACGAGCATTGTGGATATGACTGCTTGTGAGACTTTGTCTTTTCGCCACTTTTATTACCGGTGTCAGTCCTCTCCCTCTGCGTCATCGACTCCTCACTCCACCAACACAACGCACCCAAAAAAAGCACCCACAACAAAAATGCAAGTCTAACAAATCACAACGAGAGACGTACACTCTTACAGATAGCAGGCTGCAGACTAATAAAGTACTCACCGATCGAGTATCGAGTTGCAGCTAATGCGATGTCTCGACCACCAAAGCACACCAGCCACAGCACACGCGTAACCAAAACCTATTTAAGCAAAAACAAAGTAAGAACAGATAGCAAGGCTTCAACACTGCAAATTTTATTAATTCCGCGTCTTCTACCTCGCGCAGCCAACACACTCGTCATTGACGCACCAGTGACACATTTCACTACAACCAAAAGCAAATAAGAGCTGAAAGCGTGATGGAAAAATCACAGGAGCGGTCCTTTTGGCCTCACCTTCCAAGCACCAAGCAGTAGCCACGCTACACCTCTAATGAAACAACCCCCACAAGAGAAGAAGACAAGTCAAACAAATAGAGAAGAAGACAAGTCAAAAAAAAAAAAATTAAACAAATTACAAGCGAGCAAATAACAAGGAATTCAGTAACAAGTAAAACAATAACATCTTCATAGCCATAAGGAATTTAATTACAGATTCCACGACTACACTGTAATGCCCTACGCGCACCAGCCGACGCTCATCTCCAAAACACACCACGAACCCACACCAACAACCAACACATGCAAAAACAATCAAGAAATTAAACCTCAACCAAACCTCAACCAAACCCCCGCCCAACAAAAATCCCAACCAAACCAAAAAATTCCATCCATCCCATCCCCAGCCTTTTTTCAACCGCACCCTTTTGGTGCGCCTACTCCCAAAATGGGCCCCGCACACCCTCAACACTCTTCTTATGACCTCGCTCGTCCCAGTCCAGGGCGCCATGCGCGAGAGCCTCCTTGGCGCGTCCCAGGAGCTCCACGGCGCAGGCCACATGGGCGTGGGCCCCTTGGACCGCATTGTGATGGCGCTTGACCTGGGCCTCGACGCCGAAATCGAGTACGCGCTAAGCACCTTGAGCTACTACCTGTGCAACGAGCCCAAGCTCTTGGCGTTGCCTGCGTACCCCGCCATGGGCCACGCGCTCGTCAAGTACTTTGTGCGGCCCTACCAGAAAATCGCCGAAGGAAACGCCCACCAACTCACTCCTGACATGGTGGCCCTCAGCGCCGAGCTGCTTCTCCTGCTCCGCAACGCCGTGCAGGACTTGCCCAACCAGCAGTGGCTCTCGCAGGTGGCGCTGTTCCGCCGCCAGGCCGCCGACGCGCTCCGCTTTCTTGTCGACTGGGCCTACGTCCCCAATGTCCAAAGCGCCGCCCCACGCGACTTGGCCCGCTTCCTGGACGTGTGGCGCGAGGCCCTCGTGCACTTGTTGGACGTGGTGGACCCGCTCACGTGCTTCTACGTCGACACGCCCAAGGGCGACCCGCTTTTTGCCGTGCTTCTCCACGTGCTCGTAAACACCACCGACCGCCACGTGCTCGCGGCCGCCACCAAGGCCACGTGCCACTTGATGTACCTCGGCGGCGCCGGCGCGGTGGCGTCCAAGGAGCTGGACGAGGCCGCGGCGCCCAACTGCATCGACGCCGTGCTCCCCACCCACCTCCACGCCGTGGTGCGCCAGTTGCTCGTGCACGACGACGAGCTCGCGCTCCACGCGCTCCGCTTCGTGCGCCAGTACTTGTGCTCGCAGGCCGTCAGCGCCCAGTACCCGACCATCGACGCGGCCCAGCACCACCGCTTGCGCGTTCTAGCCGAGGCTGGGGGGCACAGCGCCGTGCACGTGTTGATGAAGGAGGTGCCGCGCCAGCTCGTGGCCCGCGTGCCGTTGGTGGACCCCGAGAACGAGCCGGCCATCCCCGTGCGCCTTGCGCGCCGCCTGCCGGGCTCTGGCGTGCCTGCGGCGCCCGCCAAGTTGCCCCGCAAGGTGTACGACATTGTGATTGCGTTCCCCGAGCCGTTGCGCGCGACCACGTGGCTCCGATGCTGCTACGAGCCCTCGGGCGCCGCGGCGGCCGACGCAGAGCTGACCGCGGGCGAGGTCACCCAGATCTCGCTCTGGAAGGCGTACGAGAACCAGTTCGAGGCCATCTGGAAGGACCGCCAGAACTCCAGCTGGCCCAACTTGTTGCCTGCGGTGGACTTCATCAAGAACGTCAGCCTGGCCTTCCCCAACTCCGAGGCCATGGTCGTCAACATGCCCGCCACCGACCCGGTCCAGCCCGCCCGCAAGAAGTTCATCATCAAGGGCATCCAGCCGCGCCACGTGCCCGTGAGCATCGAGCGCGGCAACTTCGAGGCCTTGCGCCGCCCGCTGCCCGCTGACGACACCCCGGCCGCCGAAGTGGGCGACATCGACGTGCCCGCGTTCGACGCGGCCTTGGACGCCTACACCGAGCTGATCCTCGCGGCCTCCGACGGTTTGGCCCCGCCCTCCGACTCCCACGCGCCCTGGTACTCCCCCATCAACCAGGTGTGCCGGGACATCTTGGCCCGGCTCGTGGACGGCTTGGTCGAGCCCGACACTGCCGGCGTCTACAAGAACATCTTCCGCCAGTACAACAAGGACTGGTTGCCGCCGTTGGTGTACGCGAACCCGGGCTTGGTCGACCACGGCTACGTCGACGGCAGCTGGTTGCAGTACCTCTTGTAGGGAGGCCCAATTCCCACAATGGGTTTAATGGGCAATGTGCGTTGAGCTCAACGGCTGGAGGCGTTCAACGTTTATTGGGTTCTACGGTTTAATGGGTTCTCCAGTCCAATGGATTCTACGGTTCAATGGGCTCAATGGTTTCGCTCTGTAACCAATGGCTCTTCAATGGGTCTAATTGAAGTCCACTTGGAGTCCATTCGCTGTCCACTTGGAGCCCATTCGCTGTCCCCTTGTTGTCCAACTGGGCAGTGGGCCTATGAGTGATCTACCTACCAGGGTCCTGTCCCTGCTTGTGATTCGGTGCCTGTGGTTGAACCTGTACTCTTAGTTACCCTCTTGGCATGCCCATTGCCAGAAATGCTTCTGTCGGGCTCTATGGCAGTTCTGCCGATAAGGTCGGACCACCGAAATAGAATAATCTCCAAAATAAAGTTGCCAATTGATCTAGCACCATTAGACAAGTGCACCGTGAATCCATTATTTCTGACGCTTTCTCGTTTCTCCTTATCGCCTTACACCCTTTCTCTTCCTTGAATTGTACGACTACATCGATGACAGCTGTCACTAAGATCTGGCAACGTTGTATTTCTAGCTTCAGCTTCGGCGCTTCTGATCCCCACATCTCTCGTGTGCCATACTCACTTGGTACGTAATCTCTTGTTTTTCTTCACTTTTTCATTAAGCTCTACATTCCTGGCTATGGTACATTTCCATTATTGGTGTCGACCCGCATGGGTCGCGCACGCCGCGTGCTATATAAGTGCGCGATGCCAAAATTTTTCCTTACACTCATAGACAAAGATTTGCTTTCAAAGCTTACGAAATGGCCCGTGCCATCCATACGCTTTGGGGAAAGTCTCCGGCCGCTGAAGTGGAAACACAGCGACACTTGCCGTCGTTTGCCCGTGGCCTTCCTTTGCTTGCGCTCTGGACCCACATAAGCTACACCATCACCTTGGGACGTCCCTTTTGGACTCACGTGCCCAGGGCGGTGTAGAACTGTGTGGTGTCTGCAAGGAGCGTTTGCAGGGGCGGGTCGCAGGCTTCCCTCACGCTCTCGGGCCTGGGGTTTGTCGTTCGGCACTGGGATCGTGGATCCTGAACCCTAGTTATAGCAAATGGCGTCGCCAACCCAATGGAGCTCACTCTTGTCTATGAATGTCCTTCAGGTTCGCGTCTAGCGAGACGTTGTGTAGTCAAATACACCGGACCTTTCTACCCCCGTGATGAAACAAACAAGCAACATAGAGTCAAGCTCTGACGGCAAAGCCGAAGGACGAGACTTGCAACATATTCTGAGGGAACAAGAGAGCGCACCTGTGGGAGTAGAAGTGTAGGCGTCGAACAATCATGATTACACGGACGGTCATTGGTTCGAGGAGTCTTCGGACCCTCGGCGAAGGACGTCCGATGTATCATAATCCACGTAGTATACTGTGAAAGCTGCCGAAGTCAGGGAACAGTCCCGCTCAATAGGAGAGCGTCCTAGGTGCTCCAACCAGCCCATTATGAGCGGGAATGCCCACGGCATAGAAATCGGTCGAGCGGGTCAACAAAGGCAACGCAAGTCCATGGAGACAGCATTGTGATTCAGTGCTCATCGGCTGAGGATAATTGACGAAGACGGGACATCGAAGTGACCGATCAATCTTGCCAACATTCGATGGATGACACGCACTGTTTGAAGCTCCTACGGGCAACCGAAGGCAAGTAAGGATCGCTTCAGTGGTCAGACGGTCGACAGAAGCGTGCGATAAGGCGCCAGCAATGCCATTGAGTGACATTGCGGGCCGACTTCCGGACCAATTGGCAATTGGAACATTGCAGGCGGAGGGTCAAAAGGGACATCCTTGCAGGTCAACCAAAGATTGGACCCGCATTCAAGCCCAAGCAGAGTAACTTGCGGCAATGGCAATGGCAATTGCAGCAGAGCGTCTCGCAATAAGAAGACCAGACGGTGGTGAGGCATTGTGGGCCGCACCTGGACAGACCGAAACACCGCGCTGCGCTACTCCACCAGCCAGTGGCTGGTCATGGCGGCGTCGCTGCCGCCGGACAACTCCGCCATGTAGAGAAGCAAGGTGGTGGCCATGTTGACCCAGTTCCAGAACTGCCACGGGTGCACCACCACCGCGGCCGAGGGGTCCCACCAGTTCCAGAGCACGAGCTCAGAGCCAAGCTCGCCGGTGTACAGCAACATCAAGTGGGTGTAGACGGCGATGATGATGCAGGGCGCGTAGGCGTAGATGAGGCGGAGAACCGTGGACGGTTTGGAGGGGCTGGCCATCTCGTGGAGCGAGGTCGACAGGCTCTGGCGCGTGCGCGGCGGCAGGTGCGGGAGGCCGTGGTACAAGGAGGGCACGATCTTGGTGGCGGCGTAGAACACGCCGATGCGGTAGGCCAAGTTGACCACGAGCGGAGTGGTGAGCTTGCGCAGGGCGAGGAGAAAGAAGTCCCACACCAGGCGGAGCAGGCCGGGTAACGCCGCGGCCAAGTAGGGCACGACCGCCGAGATCTTCTCGTTGCCTGGGAGCGGGAGGCGGCTGACCTCGCGGCGCAAGGAGGAAGTAGTGTGGGCGAACAAGGTAGCCAACGCCAGCAGCGCGTCCTCCAGCAACAGCGGGAAGGTCTCGTAGATGCAGCGCACGATGTAGGCGAAAAGGAGCGAGGACTCGACGATCAGGCCCTTGCCCGAGACAATGCCGTACAAGCCGAGGCCCACGGTGACGGTGAGAAAGGAGCCCAAGAGCGAGGCGTTGCCCAACTCGAGCGACAACGGGCTCACGTACACGCGGTAGAGGAAGTAGAGCGCGCCGGTGATGGTGCAGCCGCTGCCCACGAGCGACACCAAGAGCCACAGGTCCAGGCGGTGGTGGGTGAGCCAGGCCAAGGTCTGGGAGCAGGCCTGGATGAGGAGAAGCAGGCAGAAGCCCTCGGCCACGGTGAACACCGAGGTCAGGTGGACGAGGGCCCAGCGCCACGCGTCGGGCGGGCGGCAGGTGTGGCGGCTGACGAAGAGCATCAAGATGCTGGGCATGAACACGTGCTGGGCGTAGTAGAGCAGGCCAAGGGGCCAGAACACGGTGCGGCGCACCGCGAGGCGGAGCAGCGTGAGGGCGAAGTGGAGCACGCAGATGGCGAGCAGGTACTCGAGGCCGCAGGCGGCGCCGCCGACATCGAACGCCAACGGAAGCGTGAGCACCACCATGAGGAGGTAGTACGCCAGGAGCACGGACTGGACCACGTGCCTGAGCTTCATGGCGGCGGTTGGGGCGGGGGTGGTGTGATGGGGTTGACGGTGGTGTGTCGAGTTGTGGTGGTTCGAAAGATTTTTAGGGAGCGCGAAGAATGGGTTGGAGGAGATCACAGGAATGATGCGAGGCAGGATCGGAGGGAGAGAGAATGGGAGAGAGAGAATGGGAGAGAGAGAATAGGAGAGGGGTGAGAGTAGGAATTTAATGGGGGAATTGTAGGAAGTAATTGGGGAGTTAGGGTGGGAGGTACTCTGGCAATAGTATGGTGGGCCATATCCAGGTGCGTATCCTCAATAGTCAAATGGGTGTCTGCTCTCAAATGTCTGCTCTCAAATTCGTATCGCTCAAGTTTGTATGGCTCAAATTGTATCGCTCAAATTGTATCGCTCAAATTCGTATCGCTCTCAACTGCGTCTTTTAGTCGAGTGGCTTCTCCCTCTGCTCTCAAGAATTCGTGTCCCAACTGGTCGCTAAGGTGGGTTCAGTAAACTGGATCGGTGGACTGGGCATTGCAATGCAGAGATGGCGCTGGATAGACCTGCGGCTTTTTTCTTTTTTGGCGGCTGCTTTTTCGTACCTCTAATTTATTCCGGTGCTAATACCTAAGTATTGCCGAATGCGCAGAAAATACTCGCTACTACGGAATTGCTAAACTGGCTTTGGCGCTTTCCTATCTCTCTTTGGCGCTTTCTTACTCTCTTCGGCGCTTTCTTACTCTCTTCGGCGCTTTCTTACTCTCTTCGGCGCTTTCTTAACTCTCTTTGTTTCTTAACTCTCTTTGGGCCTGCTGTCGTCCGCTCCAAACCCACCTCTTCTGGTTTAGAATTCCCGTCCTGATCAAATTCCTCACTACCCTCAATTGCCTCTGCCTTGGCCGGTGACTGAGCCCGCAGTCTCAGCCGCAGCGACTTGCCGCTGAGCAACGTGGAATACCGTTGGAACTTTCGTAGTGCCTCTCACTCACTTCCTCACCTCTCACTTCCCTCACCTCTCACATCCCTCACCTCTGATTTCCTCTCACTTCTCGCTTTTTAATTACATCCCGTCATTTCTCTGTTGCCCCTATCGCTCCCCTTCGCTGGATGATCCTGGGCGCAATCGGCCGAGGTCGCCATGTGAATAGGCGACGTGCGTCGGGCGTATTGGCAACCTGTGATTAGAAGGGGAATCAGAGGCGGCGGCAAAGAGGGGTTGCTCGCGGCTCCCTATGTCGTGTAGTCAAAGAGGGTTCAGGGCCAATATCGGGTGCCTTTGGGTGCATATTGGGTGCCTCTTTGGTGCTTGTTGGGTGAATATTGAATGAGTACGGCAGCAGCAATAATACTGCGGGTATGTTTCAGAATGATTAGGCTCACTGTGGCTCAGTACTCTCTTGCTTCGACGGAATTGTCGTCAATAGTTATTGGGAGAGTCGATAAAACATGTTCTCGACCCATGCTTAGAGAATAGATACGTTCTCGAATCATGCTCATATTGTTTTTATAGGCTTAGACTTCCGGTCTCCTCAGAGGTACCCATTCCGTTCATCAAGTTCTCGACTGCTTGTACGCTGCAATGTGCCGAGTGCAAGTCACCTTACACGCTGGATCGGCCAGGGCCAGATCGTGATGCAGACTTCGAAAGTTGTTTTCTTGAAAACATGAGTGAGGTGGTCTCCATAGTATTGGCTTTTTTTTTTTGTTCGATTTTACTGGTTTGGAGTTCTTCTTAAGATGCGTGGTGTTTCTCTAATATTTGGCGCAGGATGTATTGGCTGCGAAATGCCTCGAAACTCAAAGCGCCCCAAAAAATCGGAAACCGCTCCCAACGAAACAAAATCTCGGCACAACACCAACTAAGATTTGATGAGACCACTACAAGCCTTCTAATGCGACACAGCCCTAGAATGGCTCCTAAGCTGGGAAACGGTTCTGGGATGCGTGAACGCTGGCGGAACACAAGAAAAACCGAAATTTTTAGCTTCGAGAGAGAGGTCACTGGGGACATATACATCCTAAAATTAACAGAGCGCTGGCAGAGCGCATTTGTGCCCGCTTACTGCACCCAAATGCTGTTACTTCAAGGCATCGCACATTGAGACTGAGCAATCGACACATAATCGATCAATAACCTATCGCTAAACACGAACACGGCTGACTCCTATTATCGGGCTTGAATCACTTGATTATTACTGACGGCTTCAATTTTCTCTATTCTCTCTCGATGCCATCGATATCTCATACAGGAACCTATCCGAAGAAGCTATCGATACAGTTTCTTCACCGAGAAATTCTTAAGGAAAAACCAAAACGGTCACTTCGAGTTGTCATTTTTTCACCCATCATCTTTTTTCCACACACTTTCTGAACTCTCACCGGAATCATCACCATCACCAGAACCCATCGCATCCTGCACGAATCTCTTCACCATGTCCAAGCGCCAGAACCACGGGTCCGCTGCCCGCTCGGGCAACAAAAAGCACAGGCCCAATCAAGGAAGACAGCAATTGCGCACAGTCCACCGAACTGCCCGTCGAAACGAGCCAAAGGAGGTCGAGGAACCCGAACCAGAACTGGAGGTGGAAGACCTGCCAGAACCAGAAACCCAGAACAGCGGGTTCAAAGATGGAAAGGCCTATGATGCGCTCTTGACGCTTTTGAGTGCAGAGCACAAGGAAACCACGAAAAAAGGGAAGGTGAATGTGTCAGCAGGCGACGAGGAAGACATCGCGGGACTCAATGTGGAAGAAAGCGACGGAGAAGAGGAGGAAAAAGCGGACGAGGAGGAAGAAGAGGACGACCAGAACGAGAACATTCTCGCCAAGGACCCCTACGAGCTGCATTTCAACCTCATATCAGAGGACTTCATTGAGGAAAAGGCCAAAGCGCTCAAGGAACTGCGGTGGAAGGTCGCCTCAAAGTCAAAGTTGGACGACAACTACACTATTACTGAGCAGTGTGCACCTGGGCTGCCGTTTACGGGCGCTTTTGCTCCAGAGTCTGGGCTGTTTTCCGACTACTCCCTCAAAAAGAGAGTATCCGATGCATACCTCCACAAGCACAAGGCGGAGTTGACGGCGACCGAGGCCAGTTTGCTCCACAACATACTATCGTACAAGGACGTGAGTTTTCCCTACCGCACGTTCAAGAACACGGCCTATCGCAAGCTCTATGTCGCCCATGCCGTCAACCACATCTTCAAAACCAGAGACCGGGTGTTGAAAAACACAGACAAAATCCACGCCTACAACGAGGACCTCAAAAGCGGCAACTTGAAGCCTGGAGCGGTGGAGCCAGAGCTCAGGGACCAGGGTTTCACTAGACCCAAGGTTTTGGTGCTCGTTCCAACCAGAGATGCAGCGTACGAGGTCGTGGAGGAAATGATCGCCTTGTCGGGATCTGAGCAACAGGAGAATAGAAAACGGTTCCGCACGCAGTTCTATGCCGAGGGCCAGCCCCCCGAGTCCAAGCCCGAGGACTTCCGCCACATATTCAAAGGCAACTCCAACGACTTCTTCAGTATGGGCCTCAAGTTCACGCGCAAAACGGTCAAGTTGTACGCCTCGTTCTACGGCGCAGACATTTTGGTTGCGTCGCCGATCGGGTTGTCAATGATCTTGGAGGACCCCAACCAGCTGAAGAGACAGTCGGACTTCCTCGCGTCGGTCGAGCTTTTGGTGGTGGACAACGCCAACCAGATCGAGATGCAGAACTGGGACCACGTAGGCACCGTGCTCAAGTACGTCAACCGCATTCCCAAGGAATCCCACGGCGCCGACTTTCTGCGCATTCGCATGTGGTCCATCAACGACCACGCCCGACTTCTCCGCCAGACCTTGGTATTTTCGGAGTTTTTGACACCCAACGTGAACAGCGTGCTCTCCAAGGCCCAGAATATCGCCGGAAAAGTCCGTTACCGGCCGATCATCACGTCGCAGTCGTGCATCATGAACTCCATCGGGTTGAAGATCAAGCAGATCTTCCAGCGGTTCGAGTCACCGGACCCGCAGTCCAACTACGAGGCGCGCTTCAAGTTCTTTGTCAACTCGGTGTTGCCGTCCATCACCAAGCAGACCTCCTACGATGACGGCCTCTTGGTGTACATTCCCTCGTACTTCGACTACGTGCGGGTCAAGGCGTACATGAAGAACAACACCAAGTTCGACTTTGCCACCATCGACGAGTACCTGAGCCAGTCCAAGGTGCTGCGTGCACGTCATGGCTTTCTGACCGGCAAGGTGAAGATGTTGTTGTACACGGAGAGAATGCACCATTTCCGGCGCTTTGAGCTAGCGGGGGTGAAAAACGTGTTGATTTACGAGCCGCCGGCAAATCCGCTTTTCTACCGCGAGCTTCTTCGTTTTGTGGGGAAGTCTGTGTTTCGTGGAGAGGCCGACGTCGATTTGTCGTTCGTGAAGACCATTTTCTCAAAATGGGACGCGGCCACTCTTGAGAGAATCGTGGGAAATGAGCGGGCGCCCGTGCTCTGCAACTCGGTGAACGAGGTGTACGAGTTCCGCTAGGAGTAGACAACAGATATAAATAAGAGATACATAGAGGGTATGAGTAGGAGGAGAGCATAAAAACGGAGAATGTACTCGATAGAGAGCGGAGACGAAGATGAGCTGACGAGGGAGAGCAATGGAAGTGCTCAAGGCGGGTTGATCGAAATTTAATATCCGAAAGCAGCAATTAATCGCCAAGCGGATCTATTTATTACTCCAAACGAATAGTGTTCTGAATTTGCTGCCAAGTTTAAGAAATGTGGCCCTCTGAAGTGACTTCTTTGACACCCTCAGATTCTGGAAGCCTTCTCGTAGCTATCAGAGTCCCGAAACAACCAGACACAGAAACAGACCCTCTCAAACTAAATCCTTGGTTTCAAATTCATCCCACACATCCTAAATTCCATCTGATTACCTTTATTCTGTTGATATGTACCTTCCCAAACCTGCTCACCTGCAAAGCACATTGAATGCCATGATGAAGCAGCCGATCGCCACATACGGACTTAAGCGCTCGCCAATCCGGGCAAACTTCCAGAACACGCCAAATGCTCCGGTTTTGTTCTTGTCTAGCAACGCAGGCCAACTCGAGTGGACAAACGTGCAAGTGCAGATCGACAAGAGAATCACTAGAAGCAACGACTGAAAGTTAAACAACGCAGACTGAAGTTAGTAGTGCGATCAATAGGGATAGGTTTACATACCATTGTGTGTATGGCACTCGGTAGAGGTGGTTTCTATTCACTGGACTGTAGTGTGGTGCGCGCACTATCGAAACTTAAAGTATATCAACCACGGTGAAATTTTGAGAAAGCCGGATAATAATATGGCGAGATATAATGAACTCTTGTATCTCCTTGAAGAGTAGGAAATTTGCTTTAATTCATCAAAACGTTCTCTCACAGTTACAGAGCAGATATTCCGTCACGTGAAACACCAGGACCTGGAAACGAGGCAATCAAAGAGAACTGTCTCTCACTGATAGTTCGGTAGAAAATATTAAGATGAGACGAAACCTGTACCGCTTTGGACCGGCGCGGGGATGATTAAGTCATCATCTTGGGAGGGGCCAAGATATGGCTGCGAAATTCGCCTTAGGCAACGAAGCGATTAAACTCTGGAAATCCTTGAAAAGCAATTGGCAAAGTGATTTTCTGCCGAGATATTGCAGTTGTCCTGAACGTCCACTTACACTCATCTACCCCCTCTCCGGACTGAGTCTTGTTGATCACCGACAGGACTCGGGATATAGAGGCATTCCGGAAGTTTTGAATCGAACCGAGCCAGGAATTTGCCACTGAGCTAATCGAGATCTTATTTTCGCTCGATTGCCAATTGGTACTAAGCATCTTTTGGTCGCGAAGATCACATCTAATGGATTCAACTCGTAGTTTTAAACCCGGCTTGAACCCACACATCGAAAAAGAAGTTCCCACATAAATCGCTCAGATGGTCATTTTTCCTTTTTTTTTTTCTCTTTCCTGTCCCTGTTCCATAATCGTATAGCAATCACATCTATTGATTCTCTACTGCATAATCTTCCTATAGCCAACTTCAACGAGTGCTATCGTTACTTGGTGATTGCAGTGCTCAGTCTCTGCCAACTTTGCCAGTTCACCTTTTCAGTGTCAGTTCCTGAACACAAGTCTGACTTCCCAGCAATTGCTATCTCTGGAACCAGCATATACCGCGTTTCTTCAACCAATATTCAAGATGGCGGACAACGAGAAGAGCCAGATCGACCAGTCGTCATTTGCGAGTATTCTTGCGGGTGTCAAGAAGATGCGAGAGGCATACGAGCCCGTGGTGAATGCGCTGAATCTGAAGTCAAATGAGACAGAATCCAGAGGTGACTCTGCAACAAGTGCGGCCAATGCGCCCACAGAAGGTCACAACGAAAGGGAAACTATCACAATAGCCAGTGAAACTACCAATCAAGAGTCCAGACCGTCCGAGGAGTCGAGTCAAAGGACAAATCAAGTGTCCAGACCGTCAACTTCATCAATTCGTAGTGACGTTTCTAGACACAGTGGAGATTTTAGCACGTCAGGACCTGACTCTAGACGCCCTGAGCCTAGAACTTCTGCCCCCAGATCTGGAGAAAACAGAGGCAGACACTCTGAAAGAAGACACCTCGCACCTGGGGTCCAAAGTTACACGTCTGTGCAAGTGGCCAACTCACAAAAAGGTAATCCGCTATTGGAGAGTCCTCTGATGAAACTTACGCCGTGGTCGTACAATGGAAACCTTCTTTCGGACTACTATATCAACGCTACGTTGCAGGTGCTTTTTCTCCTGCTCAAATACCACAAGCTCCGACCAGAATATGTGTGGCGGCGAATTGAAAAGCTCAAGGGTTCGGCGGAAATAGCGGAAGACGACCAGGCGCTCCGCGTGCTTTTGGTGGTGGTGGACATCGACTCTCCACAGGAAACACTCCGTCATTTGCTGGGGATTTGCTTCAAGCAGAATCTTTCGATGATCGTCGCGTGGTCGTTTGAGGAGGCGGGAAATTACATTGCCTACTTTAAGCAGAACGAGTTGGCCAGCGGAAAGGTGGACTCTTCTATCCAGGGAGTCCGCAAGGCAGACTACAACCTGAACATTGTGGCGACGCTCACCAACGTGAGGGCCGTGAACAAAACCGATGTGGCGAATCTATTGGCCAACTGTAAGCTGTTCCGGCAGGTTGTGGCGGCGTCGACGGGAGAGGAACTTGCGGATATTCCTGGTTTGGGAGACAGAAAGCTCCAGAATCTCCGGGCGGCGTTCTCGGAGCCGTTTGTATTCAACAAGGAGTACGAATAGGGGTGGTTTGGTTGGGAGGCAGCGAGTGATTGAAGGGCTGATTTTGCAGCCGAATCAAGTTGAGGGCCAAAAGAAGCGTCCAATATTTATGAGTTAACGAATGATCTAGAAGGAAAGTAATTTGAGAATTGCAGGAGTCACGGGAGCATGACAGTATTTCCGAAATAGAATTACCGTGCAGAATAGTCTAGGTAGAATTGGCGAGATGCCAGTATTGTCTAGATTGAGAAGACAGAACTGTCTTGACGACAGAACGGAAGGGCAAAGAGCCTTAACATTTGCTCTGAATATTTCGATTTGTTCCATAAAATGTGGATGACGAAACTGAAAATGTTCCATCCAATGTGGATGACAGAACTGGAGAGCCATCTAATGTACTATATTATCGTCGTATGTAGATTGTCGCTTGAGTGGCATACAAGCAGAAGACAAAGTTATCGCCACATCTATATCGAGCCATGTATTAGTGAGCCTTTCTTGCCGTCGATTTTCTTTTGCTCAAAGTGCACTAGTTCGATATTGTTCCCTCAAGAACCCCAAGACTTCGGCACGCTTCAGATATTACCAGTAACGGACCTGGCTAACTTCAGCCCGAATTCTTCTCTCCAATGTCTCTCAAATATTGCCTCATTACTTCGATCTCTCATTTCTCCATCATATCTTCCTTTCTCTTCTCCACCTACTGGGCCTGGCCCTCCTCCATCATTTTCTGACGCAACACCATGTTGATGCTGTTGATGGACTCGTTCTTCTGCACCAAGATGTCCCGCAACTTCTTCAGGTCCGAGCCCAACTTTGTGAGCTTTTTCTTGTAGACTTCCTTGGCCTCGTCGGCGTTCTTCTCGACAAAGTACCCCGTACCAATGTCGACCAAATACTCGTTCCTCTTGGCAACCTGACCCGGGAGGTAAAGAGAGCTGGTCATGGGCACGAGAATGTTGTTGTTTTTGCTCAGTTCCATGGAATCGATGGTGTTCATGCAATCTTGGAGCTTTGACTGCGCAGTCTGAAGAGCCTGGAGCGACTGAGTGAAGTGCTGGATTTCCAGTTCCGTCGACTTTCGGATTTCCACTAGTTGCTGTGGCTGGAGCTGGGAGATATCGATCCGACGTTGGCTCATGGTGATAGATTTGATTTCATGCACACTACTGGTAAACTCGAATCTGAATATGTCAATGAAAGATAGAGAAAACCAGATATATAACTCTTGAAACCTATTGACAACAACTACTTCATACTATGGGAAACGACGGAGGAACTATTGCCAAGGGCCAAGACTTGAGGGCAGTGTATTCTTCGGTCCAGGCTGGGCCACTAGTACTTGATGACAGAGAAAAGGCAATCTACGACACGTGCGCGTTGACTTCTTTGCCGTTTTTGGTCGGCGGAACAAGCCAGAAGGTTGTTTCGGACTGGAAGGGCCAATTGTACTTGAAGGAGAAGATCTTGGAGCAATTACTAGAACGGAGGGAGAAGAAGAAAGAGAAGAACGGAAAGAGCGGAAAGCAAGACAAAGTGGCGCATATAGTCAGCTTGGCAGACGTAGTAGATTTGTCTATCAAATGGGATGATGGCCACATGGTGTGTCCTGTCACCGGAACGACCAACAATTTGGTTTACGCCCGGCCGTGCGGATGTGTGTTCAGTAACCGCCTTCTAGTTGAGGTTAGGAAAACGTTCGGTATTTCTGACGAAGTCGACGCTGGGGTAACCGAATGTCCAGTGTGTGGGACAGACTTTACTCTCAATTACGATGTGGTGATGTTAAACCCAGAGAACGCGCCGGAATTGCTGGAAATCAACGATCGGAATTACAAACACCTCCAGCTGCTTCACATGAGCCATGCCAAGAGAAAATTGAAGCGGAAGAAGGAGAGCAAAGGCTTGGGAAAGAAGAGGCGGATGCAACCAAAAGGCGAGGAAGGAAAAGATGAAGAGAAAAAGAGGGAAGAGGTAAAGGAGGAAGAGAATAAGGAGAAATTAGAGGAAGTCGAGAAAATGGAGAAAAGGGACTGAGGCATCCCTGAGCCCATTTTATTAGGGTTGCGTTGACAGCTCATCGATTCGGTGATGGATCCGGTTGAAACCAAACCGGAATAGTAAGGGCGTCGGAGGCAACGCAGGTGCCTTCCACTTTGAAATAGCATAGAATGTCATGTAATGATGAACTTGTGATATCCATGATTCTACTGGGTCGGGGCTGTCACCAATCTGATCGTATCCAAATCTGAGAATCCGTAGATATGCCTCTCCTTCCATGGAGCTGCATCCACCTTTTTAAACATATCGTTCAATCATATTCATTACATTTGTCCACCCATTACTCTGTTCATCATCCATTCATCATCCATTCACCACCCACCCTCTCTACACTAAATACCTGATGTTTTGATTCCCTATGTACAAGATCCACATCACTACTTCTCCTCGGCCTGGGTAGCACGTGCCTGCTCGTACTCCTCCCGGTGAAACTTCAACTTGTCCTTGTTCATTTTGGCGTAGTCAGAGTTCATGTACAAGTTGAAGAAAATGCTGCCGGTGCCCACAGCACAAATTCCGACGAGCCCCAAGACGGTGGCCCTGTGTACTATGTCGGTAATACGGACGTTAAGAGGAAGCTTGGACATTTTGGAGATTGGATGATTCTGCTGCGAGAAGAGTGGATGGGCACGTGATACACCCGTACCGCCGAAGGGGTTAGGACGGAAAGAGTGGGATAGAAGGGAAAATTGAGTGGATGGGGTTACAAGTGTTGTAGGAACGAGTGGGGAATTCACAAGGTTACCGAAAAATTGGTAAGCTGTTACGTTGCTTTTGGAGATGGAGGTGCTGAGGACAAATCAACCCGCGACAATAAGTGAAGAGGAAGGCAAAGTGTTAGAAGGAAAAAAAAAACCAATAAAATGGGAGCAAATACAGTTCCGAATCTCTTAAAGGTACTCGCTTGTTATTTCTAGGATGCTATTTTGCTCGTTTGGGCATACCAGTGCGGTCTCTTGGTCGATTGAGACGAGCAATTTTGGATGAAGTGAGAGAATTTCGATGTTAGTAAGTCTGAGAGAAACACAATCTGTGTTCCCAGAATCTTACACACTTGCTCAATTTGTGCACCTCCGTGGTTCGCTGTATGAACATAGAGGGACAAGTTCCGCTTCGCAAAAGAAAGATTACCTATTCTGATATTCGTTTAGACCTATTTACAGCCCGGGCTTCCTGTGGAGGAAAAACACGTCGGCCTAACCCGTTTGCAACGCTGACTCCATTCTCAACTTCCTTCGTTGCGATAAATATTCGAATTGCCTTCGACTCTCTGCATTGCAGCCACCCTGGCGGCCACTATTCCATCGGTTCAATGTCCTCGAAGTCGGTAGCACGATTAGCGCAGAAACAGACTCCATCAGCCTTGCAATGCCTTAAAGCACCAAAATCCGTTGGAAGCCTTCCACCAGCGCAAGTCGTCTGTCTGTCAGCGTAAAACTCGCCATCAGTCACCCTGCGAGGTCGAAAGTGCCAATAAAGACCGATAAAGAGCAATAGAGACCGATTAAGACCATTAAAGACCAGTTAGGACCAACCCAGACCATTATTACTCAACCAATTCTGAACCAACTCTGAACCAATGCCGACCAGTACCGACCGATACCGACCAATACCGACCAGTACCGACCAATGCCACCAGCCCTCTCGTCCGCAACTCTTTGTGTCAACCCAAATCTCACGAAATGAGCTCCAACACCCCGTTGGGCAAGAAACTCGCGATCCGGTCGTACGCCCGTGCACCCGTCCCATAGTAAACCACCAGCGGGTTCCGTTTCCGGCTGAAAATCAAGTCAAAAAGCAAGTGGTGGAGCTCACGGAGGCCCTTTGTCTTGAGCGCACTGCCAATCGGACTGGTGCGGGCCTGGGCCCGCTGGAACTCGTTGCCATATACGCTGCGCATCTCCTCGCTCCAACTCCGCACCTCCGCCTCGACAATGTTCGAGACCCGGGCCGCCTTGCTTGCAGGAAGGCTACGTGTGCTGGACAAGTTGAGGTTGCCCAAGCGGACCTGAGTGACGGAGATTCCCTGGGGTCTGAGTTCCTTGGCCAATGTCGCAAAAAGACTCTTCAAACTCGTCTGCAAGATGGTCTCAGGGGCATGGTACGGCATCTGGAGCGAGCTGACGATGGTGGGAATCACACCAATCACCTTGCTGTGCTGGTCGCGCACGATGTCCAAGAGTCCGCAGCCAATGATGCGAAAGTACACCGACAACCGCGCCTGCAACTTCGCCCACGAGCCTGGCGGGATGTTCTCGATGGGTCCGAGCGGAAAGTAGAGGTTTGGCGTGAAAACCACCGCGGAGAGACGGAGAAAATGGCCCTCGGCGCCCTGGAAAGGAACAACCTTGACCTGGAGCAACTGCGCAAACTTCCGCAACGCCACGTCGTAGTCGCTCTCGTTCAAGTTCAAGTAGTTGATGTCGTCCGTGATGCCGTTGCTCTGGATGTACTTGAAGTCCTTGTCGTCCAAGATGGTCAAGTACACGATGAAGCCACGCTTCTCAAAGTCGATGGCCAACAACCGGGTCAACGGCTCGGTGGGCGACCCAACAACCAAAACAACGTCTCGACGGGCACCGTTGCCCAATTTGGGAACTCGACGCTTGTTGAGCTTGTTCCGAAACGGCGCTAGCTGCCGCTTTTGGTAGATCCAGTACCCTGTGACACCAATGCCGAGCGAAAGAAGCGACAAAAGCTCGACTTTGCGGCTTTTGCACTGCTCCACCAATCTCAGCACGGCATTTTCCGACGCCGGCGGCGCAGTTCGGACCGAGTCGCCAAAGTAGCCAAAAACTCCTCCTCGGATTCCTGATCGAATTGCTTCCTGATCAGGAAGTTGGTCCAGCAGTGAAACCAAAAAATTAGTCACGGTGGAGTACGCCGAGCGGAGTGTTTCCACTGTAGCCTGAACAGGTTCGGCGACCATGAAGAGTTGTGGGGCAAAAAAGTGCCGGTCCCAGGAATCGAACCTGGGTTTGTTCGGCCACAACGAACTGTACTAACCACTATACTAGGCCGGCGGTTTTCAGAGGAAAAGAGGTGGGGGATGCTTGTGAAGTTAGGGCAAGAACAGAAAACGTGCGATCTGCAAGATCTGGTGGATTTTGGATCTTGTGGACTCCTGAATAATTACTGTGGTGGCTCGATTGAGGGCTTAGGGGCCAGTTTGGGAAGAATGTAGCGGGACGATTGCCGGAGTATGCAGTACGCTAAGTGCCCTGGTCCGGACAGAATTAAAGCGCATCAAAGTTGACTCGCCACCTAAGCAACAGATCCCAGCCATTAGGTTAATGGATCCTTCTTCCCAGTAGCCAGAGTTCAACTGTAGGAAATAATTGGAGAACTTCTCTTTGATCAACCAGAATTTGGACTAAGTAAGTGAATGTCGTCTCCATTCGTATTAACTGCGGAAGCACAGACTCTCGTCCATCTTGACTCATGTAGTGGGTGCGAGAAAAAGATCCTAAGAATCAAACACCCTGGTTTTGTTTCCAACTTGATTCTCAGTTCATCTGGAATTGAGGAATTTTGACTATTTGGGTTGCGTTTCTAGGAAATGGTGCTCACTTCTGAGGCAGGCGAAAAGAGTTGAACTACAATTTGGCAGAAGCAGCAGGTGAGCAGTAATGAGTTTCTTGCCATTCATATCTATCATTCACTTTCTACGAGTAACCAAGAGACAACATTGGTTGTTGCTTCATTGCTCCATCTATTTCAGAAGTCAAACCAAGAGTCCTTGATTAACAAATTGCGCTGAGCCTACGTAGGCACACTGAAGACCTTACTTATCTGACCTGACCGGCTTATCGAGAAGACTTCTTCGACTTGAGCATAGCGAATCAAATACGTTCAAGTTCTGTTCAGCCTAATCCATACAAACAAAGGCCACTATTAACGGCATTCTACACCGCCAAGTTCCTTTTAATTGTAATCTCTCCGAGAATCTGACGCTACTACCTAATGTTATTATTCTTTCCCCAAAGAGTACCTTATCTTGCGAGCCACTGCCGCATTGGTACAAGTCCATGAAGTCCAGGCTACGACGAGCAACGACAGAAAATTAGATTCCAATGTCGGAGCAAATCGAGTGATTTAGGAGATTTAATATCTTTTCTCTAATATTCCACATCTCAACACCCTCTCAACACCCTCTCAACACCCTCTCAACACCCTCTTTCATTTGGCAGCAATAGCCTACATAGGCGTCCTCACCGGTTCTCCAAGTCCAAACCGGATCAGTCCATATAGAAACATGCATGCCAGCCAATCTCAGCCAATCATTGCGCCTGATCTATGCCATACGAGGCATTTGCTGGTTCTGCACTAAATTACTTCCTAAATCGACCGGTCTCCTATATCCAGACCAACTCCTATAACGATGCTCTCGGTACACCTTTTCATCGACTAAGTCCCCGAATTAAGTTTGATCTGCTGCTATTTGTGATCTACCAAGTCGCTACTTTTACCATAATTACACTTCATCTCTCTGATCGGCGTTCAGTCTGACCTCCACTCTCAGTGATCTCCGCTCAATGATCTCCACCCACTCACTGATCAACAACACTCCCATCAACCAATGCATATTTCTCTGTCCAACAATTCACCCCACCTCTTATCAGTCCAATGGGACGATGCGCTCCCCGCACGGAGTTCGCCGTGATCTCGGACTTAAGTGCTCATACTGGTTTCTCGAACGATGATAAGGTCGGCCAATAAGCGAAAGTCTAATCGGTCAGATGGTGAGGCTGACGGACTGTCTTCCATCTATCCAAATAAATCGAGCCAAGTCGACTCATTCGAATGGACGATAAACTGCCCCTGGCACCTTCCTATTTGGGCTTATCAGCCCCTATCGTTATCTCTTCCGTGATTGTATTAGGCGATATGTAGTTACTCCGTCTCTCTGGCAAACTCCTTGTACATGTCGGCGTCGGGGATGGCGCCGCAGATGGTCTCGACCATGATACCCGTCACCAAGTAAGGGTCGATGTTGGAGGCAGGCCTTCTGTCCTCAAAGTAGCCGTAGCCCTCCTTGGCCACCGATCTAGGGATTCTCACCGAGGCGCCTCTGTTGGCCACACCCGACGAGAAAGCATCCATGGACGCCGTCTCGTGGCGACCGGTCAAACGCATGAAGTTGTCCAGACCGTACAACGCCAAGTGCTCCTTGTGTCTCTTGGCCAACTTGCCCAACGCATCCTCAATGTACTTCATGCCGCCCTCCTTTCTCATCGACTTGGTGGAGACGTTGGTGTGGCAACCTGCACCGTTCCAGTCTCCGGCCAAAGGCTTGGGGTGGAAGGAAATCTTCACGCCAAACTCCTCAGCCACACGCAGCAAGAGATAACGGCCCATCCACAATTCGTCGCCCATGGCGATACCCTCACAAGGGCCAATCTGGAACTCCCACTGGGAAGGCATAACCTCGGCGTTAATACCGGAAATGTTGATGCCCGCGTGCAAGCACGCGCGGTAGTGCGCCTCGATCACGTCTCTGGCGTACACTTTGCCGGTACCCACACCACAGTAGTAGGGGCCCTGAGGCGCAGGGAAACCGCCCTTGGGCCAGGCGTACACATTGTCGTACTGGTCAAAAAGGGTGTACTCCTGCTCCAAGCCAAACCACACCACCTCGTCGGAGTGCGCGCTCATCAACTTGGCGCACTCGTGTCTGTGGTTGTACTTGTTGGGGGTGCCGTCGTTGTTCCAGCACTCGGTCAACACAATGATGTTGTCGCCCTTTCTGAAGGGGTCAGGGTAGTACGCCACCGGACGGAGGTACACGTCCGAGTCGTGGCCGGGCGCCTGGCCCGTGGACGACCCGTCGAAGTTCCACTCGGGCAAGTCCTCGACAGAAGAGGGCTTCTTGTCCAAGGTCTTACATTTGGATCTGGTCTGGCCCTCAGAGTCGATCCAGACGTACTCGGCAAGCACCTTTCCTCTCTGGTCCAAGTCGAGGTACTTGGCCAAAATAGCAGTTTGTTCTGTGATGGAAACCATTGGTGAAATCTCGGGTGCGAGTGGTGACTAAACTGGGAATGCAGCCTTATATATGGGCGGGCGCATGATTTGGGCCTGATAAAGAAAAAGCAATATGCTGCAGGATCCGGACACCGGAGGGTTCTGCGCACTGCACACAGAGCAGGTGCGGGCTCACACCCCTCCTGTCCGTATTACGCTCGCCGGCCGCTGATTGGCCCTGATAGCCGCACCCGCCTTATCCGGAGCGCACCGCCGCCCAGGGGCGCACTAACTATGTGCGCGCATGGCCCAACTTGCCCTGCCTGTTTGGGCCTGCACCCGTCCTATCCGGACCGGAACCGCCGTCCTTTCGTCCGCCCGCACCCGTGCACCACAGCGCTGTCATGTGACGTTCCACTGGTTTTACGACACTGCGCGAATTTCTGCGCCGCATGGCTTTTCTGTGCTCAGCAAGTTTCCGCTGCCCCGAATTGTCGTACTGCAGATAAGCCGCCCTTATCCCCCAATCACCGTGCCCGGGGTTGGCTTATGCCAAATGTGCCAAAAAAAAAATGCTAAACGCACTAATTGGGTCATTGGATCCGACCTGGACGCGAGAATGCTTCGCTTAGCTGGACACGGGCCTCGCTTAACAATTCCGAGACGAATAAATTGAGCCATCGAGAAGTGGAAATATCTCGGGATATCCAATCAACAAACCAATTCCAGTCTCAACAATGTAGTTTGACTGGCGGCCATTGTTTTGTAATATTCTCTCATTTGAGTTCTTCAACTTCACTATGTAGATGTTTCTAATTGCCATTCTTGTCTTGACTATATACGACTTAGTGAGAGGTTGTTAGATGCTAACTCTAGTTTAACTTTCCCTGTCCCTCAGAGGGGCGCAGGCACGCCTTTTATACTCATGACAGGGGACGAACAAAGCTTATTCGTTAGATGATGGCCACGTCACTGCAGACTTGTTGATCAGTTGTCATGACGTGGCGACAACTCGTCGTCTAAGAACTGGTACACGTGACCTGCGGTCTCCGTATTCCAATATTTCCCCCATTGTGAGCTTCCATGCCCATGAGTTGAATATGCAGCTGTAGTTTGGTCAGATCCAATGCTTTTGTGAACATGTCGGCCATATTGAAATCTGTTTTGACATACGTAACGTCAATGTCTCCTCCTTGGATGAGTTCATTCACATAGTGGTACTTTACTTTGACATGCTTAGTGCCCTCGTGATACCCTTCTCTCAAAACATTCCGAATTGTGCCTTCATTGTCACATTTAAGCATGATTTTCTTCAGTTTAGATTTTATCTTAAGTTCACTAAAGATTTTCTGAAACCACATAGCTTCTCTAGCAGATTCAAACAAAGCAATAAGTTCAGCAACAACAGTAGAAGATGCAACCGTGCTTTGCACTTTAGATAGCCAAGATACAGGTGAGTCGGCGTATATGAACAACATTCCAGTCCTGGATTTGCTTTTCTTCTCCGTTGCAAAATTGGCATCAGAGTAACCAATTAGGTCCTCGTCAGTTGTCTTATAAACGATTCCTAGAGATCTAGTCCCTTTAAGGTATCGTATGACCCGATGAGCTGCAATAAGGTGTTTCTGCCTAGGTTGGATCAAGTATTGAGAGAGTACCAGTGCCGCATGTGCGATATCTGGACGAGCTGTGTTTGCTGCGAAGATAAGTTTCCCCACAATGCTGCGATATTCAGTTTCGTCACAGAATGGTTCATCCTCTGGAAACTTTTCCAAATCAAGCTTCACCACGACTGGTGATTTTACCTCTTTTAACCCAATCGAGCTAACTTCGGATATGATCTTGTCGATGTAATCATCTAGACTCAACTTGAGTCCATCCGTCAGCATTGTAATGTTCATTCCCAAGAACTTCTGCGGAGTACCAAGATTCTTCATCTCGAATTTTTCGGATAAGACTTTCCGAATGTTATTTATGTCCTCATTCGATGATCCACAAATTAACATGTCATCAACATATAGGGCGATCATTGCGAATCCACCCTTGTGCCTGAAGAAGAGACACGGTTCTGCTATGCTTCTTGTGAAATTCATCTTTAAGATAACTTCTTGAACAGTTTCATGCCATAAATGAGGAGCTTGTTTAAGACCATAGATTGATTTCCGGAGTAACCAAACATAATCTTCTTTGCCTTTTTGAATATACCCTTCTGGTTGTTTCATGTAAATTACCTCTTTGATAGACGCGTTTAAGAACGCTGTCGTAACATCCATTTGCACCACCAATAATTTCTTTTGCGCGACAATTGCGAGCACTAGTCTCAAGCTAGTGTACCTTATGACCGGTGAGAATGTGGTCGTGTAGTCGATTCCTTCACGTTGGTAGTTTCCTAATGCGACAATTCTCGCTTTGTACATACCATTATCCTTGTGTGTAAGTACCTATTGACATCCAATTGCTCGTGCTCCCTTTGGTTTTGGAACAAGCTCGAACGTTTTATTTTTCACTTGCGCATTGTACTCTTTGAGTGTTGCTGCTTTCCATTTTTCATGGTCTGGAAGTCTCATTGCATGTTTGAAGTTCTTTGGTTTTTCCATCATGTTTTGAGCTGCAATGTGAAATAATGTTGCTACCCAGTCAACCTTTTTCGCGCTTAGCTGGACGTCATCTTTTCGAACAAAAGCTAACATTCTTGCATCATCCTTCGAAATCTCAGGTTCAGCTTTGAGATATATTCCACCCGCTGAGGCAAGGAATGCTAGGCGTTGTCGTTTCCCTTTACGTACTCGGTACGTGAACGGGTCGAGATCACTTTCATCTTCACTATCATCATCCGTATCAGAATCAGTGGAAGAGGAAGTTTCTTCAAAGTCAAAAACTTCGTTGATGCGTTTCCTAGCGTGTTGCGATGCTGCCCGCAGAGGTCTACCCTCCTTGAACGGCACATCAATTTCATCTGTCTCCTTGTCACTGTGTGATTCATTAGGAGTAGCAGAAAAATATTCTTCGTCTGAAATGTCGGTGTGACCATAATCAGTTTCATCTGCGTTTGAAGTCAGGTGAACCGGATCACCGGGGAATGGATCAGTATACGTGTAGAGATTTTCAGAATCAACGTCTTGATCTGAAGATATCTCCTGGGCAGGTTCAGCAACCTGTTCAGTATCATCAGCTTCAGCCGGCTCTTCATTAAGATGACCAGCATCAGAGATTGGAGCAGCGTCTTCTGAGATACCCGTGTCCTGAAATCCACGTCCTTGAGTTGGTAATATAGGGACGTCTGTTGCGACAGTCAGTGAGAATTCTTGCGAAGGAAGTTCTGGTATAGGTTCGTTAAACGAATGGAAGACGGGCTCATCTTGCACCTCGTCTGTGTCTGGTACGGAATCAATTGTGGTGAGGGGCCTAAACTCACCATGAGATTGCTCTATTGTTTCCATTGGTGTTGGAGGCATAGCCGAGCTGTACAGGGCTCTGGCCATGTTCCCGAAAGATAACCCTTCCGCTGGTTGGGAGGACCGTTGGAGATCTCTCGACGGCATTTGGGCAGGTGCTTCAGCAGAGCCGTGGGATTGCTGAGGAGGTTTCACCTGACCTGGTTGAAATAACGTTGATTTCGGAGTCTTCTCCGGAGGGAAGTCATTGGTAGTCGTTGGCTGTGCCCGAGGATCGGTCGAAACCGTTTCCCCGGTGGCGAATTTAGGAAGACCAGGTAGATGTTCAATATCCACCCCTTTCGTAACTATCCTGGTAAGATCAGGATTGTACTTGTCAAAGTAATACAGGTCAGTAAAGGTTGCTTGATCAGATTCAAACACTTGATGAACAACGTGCGAATAGAACCTGTAAGCAGACCTAAGTGTGGATTGGCCGAGGTAAACACTCGCAATTGCTTTATCTCCAAGTTTATGGAGATGATGATGCTTTGGAATATGAACATATGCAAGGAGCCCAAATGTAGGAAGAGCTTCATAGACAAGTTCACGTTCATTCCACTTGTTGATAGGACGCTTGAATCTAATAGTGCGTGATGGTGTCCAGTTGATGTAATGTGCTGCAGTGCGAACTGCCTCAGGCCAGAAGATCGTAGGAACCCGTCCACTAATAAGGAGTGTTCGAGCCTTTGTCTGTATGGTCCTGTGCATTCTTTCCGCAGTACCATTCTGATGAGAACTGCTGGGAACTGTGGTTCCGTGCGTAATACCCTTCTTTTCGGTGTACTCGATCATTTCGCTAGAAACAAATTCACCACCATTGTCAGAGCGAAACTCATGTACATAGTAACGCCCATTAAATTTGGCAAATGACTTCCTAACAAAGTCAATAAGTTGACGATGACTTTCATTTTTCGACCGAAGGATATCAACTTTGACAAACCTAGAGAATTTATCCACAATTGTGAGAAAATAGCGACTTTTGTCATACGCGGTTGGAAATGGACCACACACGTCAAAGTGTAGAATTTGAAGGGGATTCTTTGCCACAGTATTGCTGTTAGAGACCTTAGGGTAATGATAAGTTGACTTCGCTCTTGCACAACTATCACATTCAGTAAGTTTCACAGGCTCAGGTGTTCCAAGTTTGTCTGCAATGCAGATATGTTTGAATGCATTTACACCTGGATGACCATATAATATGTGAAGTTTCATAGCTTCGTCACTTAGATTTTTCTCCTTATGTTTCAGCATTCGCTTTACTGGCAGAAACTCCAGATATTCCACACTTTCCATTTCTCCAAGATTGTTTAGAGATTCGTCATACTCATTAGAGTTGTAGATGTCATCCACGTCCATGTCCATGGTATCAGAAGAGTCGATGTAGTGAATCGTTTTCAAAGTAGGCATGACTATATTTGCTAGTATGAAGCTTTTCTTTACTCCATCGCCCATCTGTTTGAATTCTGGATCCATCACTTGACCATGTAACTGATGTGTTTCAAAACCATTTTCACTAGCGTGAGTATAAGAGAATAAGTTTGACTTAGATTGTGGAAAGTATTGCACTTCTGTAAGCTTCACAGTGTAACCAGATAGTAACCGAATGACTATAGTACCTTCTCCTCTTGAATATATTCCGGAGTTCAGTACCGTCGAGAACCTTAACAGAGAATTCTGATAAGTCCAGAAATAGTCAGTAGTATTTACCACATGTACATCACTACCTGTATCCCACACAAATTCAATGTGGGGCGAGTAAGTTTGCAATGTATTTGGGTGATCTGAGCTAAATTCTGAATAGTCCTCGTCATATTCCAGGTTGACAAAGTTAACACTCTTGTCCTTTTGCTTGAAGCGACAAGTAGCAGCAAAGTGGCCCTTCTTGTGACAGATGGAACATTCAGCAGAAGTTTTATCTTGCTGATACTTTGGTGCTGTTTCAGGCTTAGGTCCTTTCTGTTGATTCCCTTGTGCCTTATGTGCCGGTTTGTTACCATTTTTAGGTGCAGGTAATTTCTTGTAGGTAGGTCTCACTGCTGTAAATGTGTCATTGAAAGGAACTTCCCCTATCTTAATAAAGTTGATTGCATGAGGAGTTCTTTCTTTAGTAATCCGTGACAACATTTGATACAATCTTTCCAACAACAACTTTTTCTCTTCATTACTAGACATTGTAGGCAACTCACGAATATCTTTCTCATTCATCATTTGTAACAACTGTTTGAAATCTTCATCAGTAACTCCACGCATATTTTTCAAAACACTCATGATTAATATAAATGGATCACCAAGCATTTGAATCATTACTTTCAAGCCTTCAAGTGAATGGATTGGTTTCAAGTAACTTGCTCCGAAGTTTGCTTCAGCACCAGTGGTTAACATTTCAAATTTATCAACAGGGCTTTTTGTAAAGAACTCTTGGATATCAGTCAACCTTAACTCTCTATCTTCGAAATTCTCCTCAACACGCAAATCGTAAGTAAGATTATCTTTTAACATCGTTCCAAGCACCGTATCAGCAGAAGCCATGAAGTCTTCAAGAGCTTGTTTTTCATCCTCGTTAAGAGAATGACTGCTAGCTTTTGCAATTCCTTCTTCCAAACCACTTTCACCTTCATTGTAGTAAACGTATAGGTGAAAATCCACATCTTTGACCATCTTATCAAACAAGATCTTCCATACGGAAGCCAATCTCTTTTTGTCTAGTTGGACAATCTTTGGATACGCCAGGGCTCTCATAACCTTTTGTAATATTCTCTCATTTGAGTTCTTCAACTTCACTATGTAGATGTTTCTAATTGCCATTCTTGTCTTGACTATATACGACTTAGTGAGAGGTTGTTAGATGCTAACTCTAGTTTAACTTTCCCTGTCCCTCAGAGGGGCGCAGGCACGCCTTTTATACTCATGACAGGGGACGAACAAAGCTTATTCGTTAGATGATGGCCACGTCACTGCAGACTTGTTGATCAGTTGTCATGACGTGGCGACAACTCGTCGTCTAAGAACTGGTACACGTGACCTGCGGTCTCCGTATTCCAATACATTGCACGTGTTGAGTTTCATTATTGAAGGAAGTTCGTTCAGCCTTTGGGAGGTATTTCTAATTGGCACAGGAATTGCTTCGTATACACAGAGGTCTGCGTCATTTTGGTCGGCTTGACATGATTGGCACGGTTTTGGTAAGTTGAGCGACGTATGCGCCCCTCTCTATGCATCTCGCGATAGGGGCTCTTATCTATAGATAGAGTGCTTAATCTATTTGCGAGCCGCAAACAAACACGCAAAATCGGACAATCACCATTGGTTTGGAACAATCGAAGGTTCTGGGTGCTCGATTGCGGTCAAAAATACGAAGGTGGTTGCGAGATCACACTCTTACCACTACAGGCAAGAAATAGCGGACTTAGATACAAAAAACGTTAGGCGAGGAATGTGTCAAATTCCAGTAACTCTGAGCGTCAAATAAAAAAGAAGAAAGAAATGGTATATTTCGGTAACTTGGTGTGTTTATACCTCCCTTTAATGTCCCTCCTTGTTCAAGACAGATCAACGTGACCTAGAGAACGATATGAAACTGTCGTAATGAACATTTCATACCCAGGTAATTCTTAGAATTACAAATTAGATATTTTTAAGGTGATTGCAATTGTCTCTGCGATTCTCCCGTAACCCTTGCCTGTTCTGGAATAACACTGACTCAGTTCTTGGGACATGCGCAATTGCTAACAGAACAAAACTCACCGTTGGCTCAAAACTTCCAGAATAGGCATTTCGAAGCAGGGTTCCAAGGAACTCGTCAAAGATGACGGCATTTCTTTTTCTGTGTCACATCTGCACTCGGCCCATTGTTCCGCTTCCAGAACACTCGCCTATTCAGAACCCTAGCCTATTCCCTACCCAAAATTGCTGCAACACAAAGAGGTTGCATTCCTAGTTTTAGAGGTGTCTGTCGGCCTCTCAGTACTCTAATTTCTTTTTAGCAACCACTGGTGTTTCTGGATGAAAGATGAATGACCCTCCGACCAGACGTAGCTCAAGTAAATTCTGTAATCTACGGGCAATCTAGAAAATTCTGTCCCTATTGCACCTATCAATTATCTCAGGTACATCTGCTGGCTTTGACAAGATGGCCCCCAGGATATTTGAGGCACGTGACAGTTAACGTAATAAAACCACTCCCCAAACTCTGCAAAACGCTCCGAATGCGGCCGGGGCACTAAATTTCTTGTTTATTAGCTAAAATCAGTCAAAACTCCCCGTTTCCCTTTGGGCCCTTATCCGCTTAAATGACATCACCTGCATGCGGCCCAAGATCAAGGCCAACCTTCATTCCAACACCCGTGCACCCATACTATTCCCCCACATTCCATGGACGAAGTGTCAGAGGTGCGTCAGGCACATCACCTCTCGCTGCTGGCAGCTTCTATGCTTGCTATAGGTGGCACAATAGGGACGGGTCTTTTTTTCTCGGTGTCAGCCATCCTACAGCACGGACCCTTCACGGTGATGGTTCTGATGCTACTGATTGCGTTTCTAGTGGTTGTAGTGCTTCAGCTCACGGCGGAAATGGCGGTTTTTGTACCAGAAAATGGCCTGATATGTAAATTCCAGTTCATGTTTCTCGGGCGCCTGGTTGGGTTGGCCAACAACCTCATATACTGGCTCAGCTGGAGTCTCACCTATGCGTTGGAGCTTTCGATAGTGGTGTCAATTCTCCGGTTTTGGAGCCCAAACTGGGTCGAGGCATACCAGACGGCGGTGATTTTGGGAATTTGGCTCCTATTGACCGGGTGCAACTTGCTTCCGGTGGACTCCTACGGGTCAATTGAGTTCGCCATAGCGTTGGTCAAAGTGGTGGCCATTGTGGTGTGGATTATTGTAGTGAGCGGGATTTTGGTGGTCAAAAAGCCGTTGGGGGTTTGGCTCGATGACTGGCCCCGTTCAGTGTTCGGTCCGCCACTTTCGTTCGGTAACTACATCGTGAACTTCGTCAGCTGCCTCATTTTGTGCTCGTTTATCTTCCAGTCGGTCGAGTCAGTGGCAATAACCACCGGTGACGTGGTTTCTCCGCACATTACCATTCCGAAGGTGGTCAAACTTGTGTTTGTTCGCATCGTTGTGTTCTACTTGGCTGCGGTGTTGCTTCTCACTCTCACGGTGCCTTACAACGATAAGAAATTGGCCGATCCACTGTTCGACAATCTTCTAACGTCGCCGTTTCTTTTGGCACTTTTGAACTGCGGGTTTCACGCCGGCGGCGTGCTTTTTCTGGTGTGCAACTTTATCATCTTGACCGCCATCGTTTCGGCCGCAAACTCCAACGTATATTTTGGATCTCGATGCCTTGAGGCCATTGCTGAGTCAGAGGGTCTGGAAGGTTGGGCACGGGTTTTTGCTAAGACCAATTCTGCCAATGTTCCCGTGAACGCCGTTCTTGTGACGTCCGGATTTGGGCTAGTGGCGCTTTTGTTGAAATTCCAGTCCATCAACGTGCTCTTCAACTTTCTTCTCACGTGCTGTGCCCTGGCCGGCATGCTCATGTGGTGTCTTCTATGTTTCTCGTATATTCGTTTTGCCGGGGCACTCAAGGCACAGAACATCCCCAGAAGCCAGCTAAAGTTCTCATCACTGTGGAATTTAACCTTCTGGGCCCGCCTAGCCGCAGCTGCTTTGGTTGCAATACTCATTTGCAATGGGTTGACCAACTATTGGGACTTTTCGTGGCTGAAAGTGTTGGGCTCGTACATGACACCGGCGGTGTTCTTGGCCACATGGGGATACTTGCAGTGGAGTGGAGCAGGAGGTTTAATTCCGCTAGACGAGATCGACTTGTTGCGGGGCAACATGTACTCGTGAGAGAACTGATTCACGTGAAATTGTCCCTGTGAGAGATGGGCGGCCATGCGAAAGGAGATCAGAAAATAAAGACAGAGAAAGAACTGGGAGGCTGACAACAAGAATTCTAATCTTTCGAAAGAAAGAACTGTCACTTCGGAGACGACAGAAGGATTGACCAAATTCCAGTTCTAATCCTACGCATTGAGTTGAGCTGCTGAGGGAAAAAACGAGGGAGATAAAACAGTGAAGCCGACTTAAATTTAGAGAGAGCTCAAAGTGTTTCCTTCGCTTGGTTAGGGCTCAGGACGGAGCACAGACGTAATTGCTGCCACACCGAGATTAATCGGAAACTATACAGCGAGGAGAGGAATCAAAACCCATCATTTAACGGTCTGAGTCATCGACTGTGGATTCTCGTTTCGGACTTTCTAACTCCGGACAGGAATTCCGCTGCTTGGCAATCGAGTCTGCCCATTGACGGAATTCACGCCACAGTCGGACCCAGAACAGCCCCGCAATTGCCATCCACGTCGTGTTGTTTCCATTCTGACCTACTCCGGGTTTGTCCAGCCCAGTGCAGGCAGGCGATCGGAAGATTCCGTCTGGTGATCCATATCTGTCATGTGACAGGCCAAATGAAGAGAAAAGAAAATGCGTTGAAATCGAAAGTCTACAGAACAAAATGGACGACCAAGTCAAAACCACCTTTAAACCCATTCGCATCGGAATGCCAATTCCGCTTCTCAATCCTGCGCGGAATTGCAATTCCACATTCCAACTCCGAGTTGAGCCCACCATCCAGTGCCCCCGCACGACCAGCGAAAAAAAGGAGCGACTTTTGTGTCGACCTTCCTTCTCTAATTAACCTGCCCATCCCGGCCTATTGTCCTGCCTGCAGGCCGTATCCAGCTCCCGCAGAAGTTTACGACTGACCACCGACGATCACCGAACCAGGCCACCAATTGAGTGCACGGCCCATATTCCGCTACCTCCGTGCACCGCCGACCAGCGAACAGTCCGAGCTTCGAGTGTCGAGATCCGGGATTCACCGGTCCAGTCTTTGAGCGAAAGCGAGCATCCATTGAACGATAGGATTGCGAGTCTTCCATTGCGGATTATCGTGCTCGATCAGTAATATCGGGCCATCCAAAGGTATAGTTGGTCATCCAAGAAGTCGGTCAACCACTAGTCCCGAGCACGCAAGCCAGGTCGAGGTCAACCACCAGGACGCGAGTTCATACCGACGAAACGAGCCTATCTTCAGTTGAGCACCAGTGTCAGGATTGCAAGACTGCGATAGGACATTATTATCATAAGAGGACGTCGACGGAGACTCTCGGACTCACAGAAAAGAGAGAGATTCGACAGACCTCCTATTCTGAACTCCCGAGGGACAATCTGAAGGGACTTCCGATACTTAGCGAGACATCCGGCGGATTCTTTCACGGACTCACGGAGTATTTTGCCGGTTCAAAGATTTGGCGCATCGCTGTGAATCGCTAGTCATTGACGGTGATAAACCAGGGACATTTTCATTGAAATCGCCAGTATTACCGGGAATCACCAGGAATTGGCACACATCTGCAGTGACATCGGCAGTGGAATTACCAGGAATTGCCAGTGACATCTGAAGAGACATCACCCGGACGTTACCAGTGACACAATCGGGACTGCTAGTACCAAATTGCTAGGACCCATTAGTGAACGTAGTCCACACGTGATTCCACTTCTAGTGAATCGACCATTAGCGACACTTCCTAGTGACTACCCACTAGTGAGTGAAGATACTGGACAGGTGAACTGGTGCTCTACTGGTGGACAATACTACAGGTAAACAACGAGTGACACCTCCACTGGTTTCATCCATCTAGGGACGCCTACTACACCTACTACTAGTGACACCTACGAGTGACACTACTAGTGACACCAACTACTAGTGACACCCACTACTAGTGACACCCACTACTAGTGACACCCACTACTAGTGACACCCACTACTAGTGACACCCACAACTCCACCACTGACTATCTACCAGTGATCCAATAGTGTCCTTTGGTACACCCACTACACTTTACCGAGCGTTACCTGGCTACTGCCATCGCTCCACCGCTAGGTTCTCACAATGAGTTTTCTCCGCAAGTCCACTGCCGGCCAGGCGGACCGGCGGTCCATCGACATGCGCGATCCCGAGCCGCTGCCTACAAACACGCACTTTCCGCCGCCACGTGCCACTCGGACCCAGTCTGCGCTGGCGCTGTTGCTGCCTTCGCTGTCGCAAGAACAGACGGAGTTTCGGGGCGACGCACGGTCGGAAAAGTCCGAGAAAACCGACGTTGAACCCCGCCCGCTCCCCGGCCGCTCGCTCACGGACTTCTCGCCCAAACTGTCCATGGTGTTCGCCGACGACGTGCTCAAGGAAAACTACCGCGGGTTCCACCGCGCCAAGGGCGGGTCCAACGTGCCGCCGCTCGCGCAGCCCATCAAACCGCGCTTCCGCAAGAAGGGCCACGGTCTCTTGGGCAAATTGATCCATCGTGGCCTGGAGGAGGAAGAGCCCTTGAGCTTTGCGATGCTGCCGCAGGCCAGTCGCCGCAGCACACTGCTGGCAAAGCACAAGTTCCGCCTTCCGCTGCTCACGCCACACGAGGCGCCCCGTGCCGCGTCGGTGCTGGAGGAGTCCAGCCTGCTGAAGAACACCAGTGCGTCGGGGTTCGACCTCAACTTGAACTTCGACGAAATGCTGCTGATTCTCAAGAACCCGCCGCGGAGCTCGCGCCCGCTGGTGCTGGTTTCGGCCGGCAACAGCACGCCCGACGTGACGGAGCCCGACGAGCACAAGCACTCGGCGTGGAAGGCGCCCGACTCGTGGGACGTCACCGAGGAGGCGCCGAGCTCGACCGCGGCGTTGGCGGCGGCTGCGGCGGCGGCCGAGGCCGACTCCGACTCCGACAAGGCGCCGGAGAAGGCGGCGCCGCTCGGGTTTTCCGAGGTCAACTCGCTGCGCAGTCTGATCGAGTCCGAGGAGAAGAAGCCGCGGAAAAAGCTGGAGAAGCCCGCGGAGCCCGAGCCCGAGGTCCAGTTCCCCATGCGCGGCCTCCCCGTGCTCTTTGGCACCGTGCTGAGCCGCAACCGCGCTGCCACCGGCACCAAGCTCGCCAAGGGCCCCAACCACATCATCCGCGTGTTCAAAGAGGACAACACGTTCACCACGATCCTCTGCCCCGTCGAGACCACCACCGCCGAGTTGTTGACCATTGTGCAGCGCAAGTTCTTCTTCGAGTCCATCCTGAACTACCAGATCTCGTTGCTCGTTGGCACCAACGTCAAGGTGTTGGAGCCGTTCGAGAAGCCGTTGAAGATCCAGTTGGGTTTGTTGACGTTGAGCGGCTACACCGACCGCGACAACTTGCGCATCATCGGCCGCGAGGACATGTCGTTCGTGTGCAAGCTCGTGGTGGAGAACATGTTCTTGCGCAACTTGACCCACGAGGAGGAGTCGCTGTTGTCCAAGGACTACGTGGACGTGAACATCCTGAGCCTCGACCTCAAGACCATCCCCATCATCTTCCACCAGCACACCTACGAGATCGAGAAGCTCAACGTCGCCGACAACCCGTCCATCTACATTCCGTTGGACTTCATCCAGTCGTGCACAAACTTGTCCAGCATCAGCTTCGCACGCAACGGCTGCTCCAAGTTCCCCGTCAACTTCTTGCACGCCACCAGCTTGACTCACCTCAACATGGAGGCCAACTTCTTGGACGAGCTCCCTGCGCGCATCAGCCACCTTAAGTACTTGGAGACGTTCAAGTTGAACTCCAACCAGCTCTACTACTTGCCCAAGACCTTTGGCAAGCTCACCAACTTGACCGACTTGAACTTGTCCTCCAACTACTTCCAGGAGTACCCGGAGTGCGTCAACGACTTGACCAACTTGCAGCACTTGAACTTGTCCTACAACGACTTGTCGTTCATTCCGGACTCCATCAGCAAGTTGACCCGCTTGGCCAAGTTGAACTTGAGCACAAACAAGTTGAGCAAGCGCTTGCCGGCGTGCTTCAAGAAGTTGACCAACTTGAAGCGCTTGGACATCCGCTACAACAGAATCGCCAACGTCGATGTGCTCGGCTCCTTGCCCAACTTGGAGGTCGTCTACGCTTCCAAGAATAGCATTTCGGGCTTCAGCGACAAGATGGAGAGCCTCCGTCTCTTGCACTTCGACAGAAACCCCATCACCAACTTGGAGTTTGAGATCATGCTTCCGATGCTCACGGTACTTGATCTCTCCAAGGCGAAGATCACCGCCATTCCGCCCGAGTTCATCAGCAAAATTCCCCACATTGAGAAGTTGGTGCTCGACAAGAACCACTTGGTGACCTTGCCCACGGAGTTGGGCGACTTGCCCAAGTTGACCCACTTGTCGTTGTACGGCAACAATATCCAGCATCTTCCGGACACCATTGCCCAGCTCACCTCGTTGCAGTACTTGGACTTACACTCCAATAACATCGAGTCGTTGCCTGCGGACATCTGGAACTTGAAAAAGCTCTCCACGTTGAACGTGGCTTCGAACATCCTCTCGTCATTTCCAAAACCTTCTTTCGCTGTTGCCAGGAAGATTTCTTCCACTGCAAGTTTGCCATCCAGCAACATCAACTCGTTGGAGCAGGCCAACGAAATTTCGGCCACTGCCATTCGCAATAGTCCGGTATCGTTGGCCGACAGCTTGTTGTCTTTGACTCTTTCCGACAACCGTCTCAGTGACGACTGCTTCGAGCCGATTGCGTTTTTGGTCAATTTGAAGTTATTGAACGTGTCGCACAACGATATTCTTGAGATCCCAGAGGGCGCACTTGGCAGACTCACGAACTTGACGGAATTATACTTGTCCGGCAATAGTTTGACGAAGTTGCCCGCAGAAGACTTTGAGAACCTCACCGAGCTTCGCTTGTTGTATATGAACAACAACAAGTTACCCACGCTTCCTTCCGAGTTGAGCAAGTTGAAGAACTTGGTGCATTTGGACGTGGGTTCCAACCAGTTGAGATACAACATCTCCAACTGGCCGTACGACTGGAACTGGCACTGGAACCAGAAATTGAAGTACTTGAACTTCTCTGGCAACAAGAGGTTCGAGATCAAGCAGAGCTACTTGAAGAACCCCGAGACGGGAATCGACTTTGACAGTCTTCTTGTGTTGAAGGAACTCAAGGTCCTCGGCTTGATTGATGTGACTTTGACCACGCCGGCAGTTCCGGATCTGAGCATAGACATGCGGGTCCGGACGACATCTTCTGAGTTGGACAATGTGGGCTACGGTGTTTCAGACACCATGGGAATCCGCGATCACGTTTCTTTCAGGGACATGTTCATTCAGAAGTTCCGGGGCAACGAAAACGAGGTGTTGGTCTGCTCGTTTGACGGCAACATTTCGCTCTCACAGCGCAAGGGCCATCTTGTGTCTTACTTGAGCAAGCAACTATTCCTCACGAACTTTTCTAGCGAGCTCGACAAGGTGAAGTCGGAGGACGAGGTGGAGGATGCGATGAGAAGAGCGTTTTTGTCGCTCAACAAGGATATCAACTCTGTTCTTGCTGCCAAAAAGAGTGGAGGTGTGCAGAACACCAACATTTCGCCCGAAATGGCTGCATTGAATTTGACAGAAGACGCCATGACGGGCTGCGCCATGTCCGTTCTCTACCTTAGGGGCAACACTCTCTACTGCGGCAACGTCGGAGATATCGAGGTTGTGTGTGCCAAGAGCAACGGCGAGTTTCAGTTGTTGTCGACCAAGCACGACCCAACAAGCCGGCCAGAGTTTGAGCGAATCAGAGCTTCGGGTGGCTTTGTCTCGGGCGACGGAATGCTTGACGGGAGTCTCGGAATTTCACGCGGTGTGGGATTCTTTGACTACATTCCCCACACCCACAGTGGTCCCAGCACAACCGTGACCCAGCTTTCTGGAGCAGACGACATGATTGTCATGGGATCGAAAGTCCTCTGGGACTACGTGAGCTACGACTTGGCCGTGGATATTTTGCGGCAGGAGAAGAACGACCCTATGCTTGCGGCACAAAAGTTGAGAGACTATGCGATCTGCTATGGAGCAACCGACAAGATCTCAGTGACTGTGATCTGCGTTGGCGACCAGAAGAAAAAGCGCTCGATGTACAACAATTTCCGGGACACGGACTTGTTTGCCAACAAGAAGAGAAGAGACCGCTTTGCCTCGTCAGGCGACACAGCGTTGCGGAGATTGGACGACGAAATTGACCCACCCGTTGGCGATTTGGCGTTGGTGTTCACCGACATCAAAAACTCCACGTTGCTCTGGGACGCGTACCCCGTGGCCATGAGATCTGCCATCAAGCTCCACAACACCATCATGCGGCGGCAGTTGCGGATTGTCGGTGGATACGAGGTAAAAACAGAAGGCGACTCGTTCATGGTGTCGTTTCCCACGCCGTCGTCCGCTCTTCTATGGTGTTTCAACATCCAGAACCAGCTTCTCCACGAGGACTGGCCGTCGGAGATCCTCGAGACCAACGAGTGCTGCGAGGTCACCGATAACGCCGGCAACCTCATCTACCGAGGGTTGTCGGTGCGTATGGGAATCCACTGGGGCTCTCCGGTGTGTGAGCTCGATATGGTCACCCGGAGAATGGACTACTTTGGCCCTATGGTGAACCGGGCATCGCGGATTGAGTCCAGTGCCGACGGAGGTCAGATCGCAGTGAGCTCAGATTTCTTGTACGAGATGGAACTGTTGAACGGAATCCATAAGGAAATCCAGAGCGGTGCCACGACGTTGGAGGCTGCCTACGGCGGAAACGCGCAGGTTGGGGAGATCATCGAAAAGGAGCTCACGTCGCTTGATGCCATGGGCTGCTCGTACTTTGAGCTCGGCGAACGGAAGTTGAAGGGCTTGGAGACGCCGGAGATGATCACGTTGGCGTTCCCCAAGAACTTGGACATCCGATACGAGATCTTCAAGAAGCGCACGGAAGAGAACCAGGAGCTCCCTGGGCGGATTATCGGCGCGCTTCCGGCCGAGGCGGTTTACCAGTTGAGGACGATTTCGCTCCGACTTGAGAACGTTTGCTCCATTTTGAACAGCGGCACGCCCAACGACGAAACGTTCATGCGGTATTCGTCAGATACGATTCTCAAGTCCGTGGGCGCGGGCACCGCGGAGATGGACATTGTGGGCCTTTTCAACCACATTGTGACGCGGGTGGAGAACTGCGTGGCGCTCATCGAGCTCCGGCAGTCGTTTGCGAGACTCCGGGGCAGCAACAACCCACGGGACTTGGTGCAACTGACGGCAATGTGGGCGCTCGTGGACGAGGTGAACAAGATTTTTGCCGAGGTTGCGCAGTTGCGGAACCAGGCGTGAGAGGGAGTCCGGCATTGATTGTGCTTTGCTAGGGCACGTTATCCACGAGTACATTGTCTGTGCTGTCCGATTTGCCGAAGCTGTGCATCGACAAGTTCAATCGCTTCACATTCTCGCTGAGTTGTGCTATCTATGATTCCGTGGGCGTTTTGCTTATGAGCCCATTTTGCTGAGATAAGCTCTCTATGAATTTATTCCTTGTTTCTATGAGTTCAATGGTCCACCGTGCCCTGTTCTGGAGTCTACAGGTTCAATCGCTGCGTGCTTCTATGAGCAGTTGACCAGCGCTGAACGTGATCAATGAGCTCATTGGCCATTTTCTGAGTCCGATTGCTTTGTTGAATTGGCTGGTCGATTGGCCGGTCGAAATTGCTGATTCGTTGCCGAGTCGTGCTATGACCCCGTCGGTGCAAGTGCCAACTCTGCTCTTGCCGACCGTATCTATAAGCTGAATGCAGCTTTGCTACCTATGCTACCATTGGACCTACGAGCACTAATTAAGTGCAAGACACATTTAGTGCGAGACACATTAAGTGCAAGACACGTCTGAGGACCTCCAACCAGACCGAGAAGAGAAGACCTCATTCGTCGGCCTCAATTGCCAGACCAACCATCAGACCTCATCAGAATCGTCAGACCCCCATCCAGTTGGAACTGCACCGCCAGATATCCTGCACACGCCCAGCACCTCCAGAGGCTTGTTCCAGCCGTGCCCCCGCCAGCCGCCCAATTGAGCCCCGGCGCGACCAATGGCCGATCTGCCCGCGCCCCGCCCCGATTCCCCGCCCCCTCGGCGGTCGCCCCCACCGGAACTCTGAAATTTCTCCAGGTCACGTGCGCGCCCATTGTCGATCTGATCTCAACCACTCGTTCCGCCACTATGTCGGTGGCCTCGTTCGACTTGCCGCTGGCGTCGTTTTCGCTGGTCACGTCGCTCGCGTCGCAGCCGCCGAAGAGCCCGCCGCTCACAGTCCCGTGGATCCGCGAGGCCACCTTTGGCCAGTCGCTTAGAATCCGAGCGTCGGCACTCGCCCTGGCGCTGCGAGCGCCGGGGCCCGCTGATTTGGTGCATTGGGGGCGCCACTACGGCGAACGGCTGTCGAAGTTCGCCCACAACGAGTTCGCGGCGCCCAACTCTGCCACCCACTCCAAAGAGGAGGACGGCTACGTGGGCTACTACCACTTCTGCAACGGGCTCGACTTCTGCGGCGGCGCGGCGGCAATTGAGGAGTACGCCATGGCCGCGGTAGGCCTAGAAAGCCGCGACGAAGGCTACTTTTGGCGTGCCGACACCGACGTGGCCGCTCTAGGCTCCCACAGCAGCCGCCAGATGGTGGTGACGTTCTGCACTTACAACACGTTCGCGCGCACAGAGCTCCGCGCGCGGTTTCTTGTGCTGGTGCCGAAATCTCGCCGGACGCCCGTTTCCGTCGACAGCTCGTACACGGTGACCGAACAGGCGCCCAAGCGCGTGCGCAGCTACACGGGGGCAAGCGTGAGCGAGCTCCTGCCGGTTTTCTGGCGCGATTTCGCCGTCTGCAGCGCCGTGCGTCTCTTCTACGCGTTGGACGATCCGAGTCGTCAAGTGTGCGGCACGGTGGCGCTCGCGGCGCAGGTCCAGACCCGCGAGGCGCTCGTGGCGTGTGTCGACCGCTTGGTGGCGTTTCTCCCGCGAGGGCACCTCATGGGGTTGCGCGAGTGCTATGGCGTGCCCACTGCGTCTGGCGACGGCCCCAAGATCTCGCAGTACCGCAACAGGCTCGTGGACACGCTCGTGCGAGTGGTGTTGCTCGACATCACCGGCGACATGGGCGAGTACGCGGTGGGAAACATCCGGAGCGAGTACCAACATAGGTTCGACGTGGTGGTGTGCCAGCTCCTCCGCGCGCAGTACGGCAGCAACAACGACGTGCGATTTCTCGAGCTCGTGCACGCACACCTCGCCGAGGACCCGTCTCTGACGCAGGCCGCGCTCTTGATGGTGGAGCAGGTGCGGTTTCTCATTGGCCGCGGCTCTTACACCACCGCTGAGAAGATCGCCGCGCGTGCCGTGGCGCTCCTACCGCTCGACTTCGACTGCTGGTACCACTTGGCGCTCTGCCACGTGTTCTCGTACAAGCTCGAGCACGCGTTGCGCACCATCAACGCGCTTCCGGTCGTTTTCTCCAAACAGCCGCTCGCCGACGACGCCGTCGACGGCGTCTACGACTGGTACGCCATGTGCTACATGCAGCGCCAGGTTGCCGGCTGGGGCGTGGCCTTGGACACCTTCGAGGGCTTTTTTCCGTGTCCGGTGACAGAAACGGGCTCTGACGTGGGCTCGGTCGCAGGCCTCTGGCGCTCGGAGTTTGTCCGGCGGCCCAGCACGCGGCACCCGATCTGCGGCGCGTTCCACGCGCTGCCGCTCTCGTCGGCTTCCCCGATTGAGGTTTCTGCGGTTGACCCGGCCATCGTAAAGGTGAGTGCGCCTGGGGCCCCGCGCCAGGTGTTGGCGGCGCGGTCGAGCGGAAACCCGTGGACGGCGCTCGACTTCGACCGCACCTCCACGTGGGGGCGCACGTACGACTTGGTCACGGTGATGGTGGCGCTCATTGGCTGGGACAACTTGGTGCACGCCAAGGCCAAGACGTTCCGGCGCCCCGCCGAAAACGAGGCCGAGTACGTGGTGGACCACGCCACGTGCACGCGCGAGGAGTGTGAGCCGTGGCTCGACCAGCTTTTGTTGGTGGTGTACGAGGACATCCGCGCCATGGCCGCGGTTTCCGACGACAGCAACCGCAGCGCGTTGGCGTGGGAGATGATCGGCATGGTCGGCTGGAGCTGCAAGTACAACCTCAAGGACAGCGTGTCGGCGCTCGTGACCAGCGTCACAGGCGTGGCCCAAAGTGGTGGCTTCGACTACTTCGGCACCGCGCGCTTGTTGGAGATCTACAACGAGTTCGTGTTGAGCGACGTCGATTCGCTGTCGATCGACCGTCTTTCGTGCGTGTATGATCGGCGCAACTTCTCCAACAAGATGATTGTGCAGAGCGTGTCGCCCACGGTCCTCGACGAGTTTGCCCGCCAGCTCGTGCTGGGCTACCTCTCGGTCGAACAGGTGTTGCTCCACTTAATGAAGTTCGTGAGCTGGAACTTGCGCTGGTACCAGTACGTGCCCAACCACTTGGCCACCACCACGCTCCTCAAGCTCTGTATCAAGTACGACCTCGTGTACATGCGGCTGATGATCCGCGTGGTGTACGAGACGTTCCGCAAGCCGGCAAAAAAGCCGACGAAGTTCACGGTGCTGGGCTTATTCAGCCGGCACCTGCTGGCGCCGAAGCCAACTTCGGATTTTGAGGACTCAGACACCGTGGTCGAGTACATGGAGCGCCTTCTCTCGTGGATTGAGTCACTTCAGGGGTGAGTGTAAAGAACATCCTTTCGCCCTAGATTTGTCTGCTTCATCGGAGATGAATGGCTCCGTACCTGTCGAGAAACCGAGCAATTGCTACCACACGGCGACCTTGCCATTCGCCACCAAGCCTTGAAGTTGTATTATTGGCACTAGACAGCATATGCATCAGTTGGTCTCACTGGTTCAAGCTAGCATCTCTGATTGGGGATTCATCTGATATTATGCCCGCTACCGGCTGGCCGCCTCAGCTATTCCACGCTGACATTCCAGTTGGCTCTCTGCGTTGGTTTACGTGCAGACACATGACTGAATCAGCTCCTTTCTGACGGCTGCATTCTATCAGTGGTGTCGCCATGCATCAAATGGCGCCGCATTAGACCGGCGCCTTGTCTATTCAAAAGTTTGAGTTCTGAGCCGTCCTGCGGACGAGCTTGGACCACCAAATCTCCTACAAAATGCTGCATCATATAATTATTGAGTCTCTTATAAGTATGAACCAAAGCGACCTGTGAACCCGGAGTCTCACTTGACCCTACCTCAAAGTGTTTCTGTCCATGAACTGCAAAGTTGCCCACTTCAATTCCCTACTCTGTCTTGGGTTTGCTGCCCTTTCCAAGGACCTTTTTCCGCTGCTTGATCATGTACGTGTACAAGGTCCATAAGCCTGGCGGATACGTGCCGAGAATGGCCATGAGAGCCCACTTATACCACGCACCGACGACATTCTCCGCTTCTCCGAGACTGAAGTAAATCATAGCGACTTCCGAGGCCACACCGGTGGGATACAAAACATAGAAGAGCGAGTAACGCAACCACGTGAGCAATTGTGGGACTTTATCGGCGTCACGCAAGTTGGCAGCATAGTAAGAGTACCGAACCACCTCAGTGATCGACCACGACAAGGTCAAAGTGATGTACAGCCAGTGATAGTTCGCTGGCGAGTTGGGCAACAACGTCATGATTCCAAGCACAATCAACAAGCGCAGGAACACCTGGGTGACTGTGGTGAAAAGAGGAGACTTCACAGCCCCCGTGATCACGTTCACGATCTCAATGACCGCACAGCACTGCACTCCAGTGACGATCCAGTGGGTCTTGTCGAAAAGCAACGGTTGGCCGAGCAAAGGTGCCAAAAAAAGGGTGTTAAAGAGCACCACCGACCATAAGGACGCAGAGACCGAGTTGTACGCAATGAGCCACCGCTTGGGGTGGGCAACGGGTTGGTCTGCCATCTGAAATAAGTTGGTGATAGTGGTGTGCAGGTAGCCCTGTTGGGTTGTGCCGAAATGACAGTTCGGTGAAGTCTAATGACAATCAGCTTGGGAAATTGCGGTTGGTTTTGAGAAGATTTTGAGATTTTTTCATTCATTGACGGCTGGCGGAAAGTTTGCCTGTTTGACTGGAACTCATCTGTATGAGATGCCATACATTTGCTGGCAGTACCCAGGAATTGCCGGAAATTGGCAAATCGTTGACGAAATGCGCATTGAGCCACGGCGTAATTTGAGTTTCTAGGTTTTGTAATATTCCAATACTAGGGTCTGGACTCAATTGCCTCAAATTGCAGATTTGACATGTCATTTATTGTGGAAATTGCGGAGAACTTCAATTGCAGAACTTCAACCAGGCAACCTTAATGGACATCTCGGTCGAACTCCCAGCTGCTCAATTGCTCCTATATTGACTCGACAGTGCCTCCGTTTCTGCTGATTACTCTTTCTTGGTCAAGTACCGCCGTCTCTGTCGCAACATGTACCCATAGAGCTTAAAAAAGCCAGGCACGTACAAAAGCATGCCGGAAGAAAGAAACCAGCGGTAAAATCCGCTCACAAATGCCAAAGTTTGGTACACCACCACCGGCTCACTAGCCAAACCCAATGGGTAGAGAACAAGAAACGCCAGGTACCGAGCCCAGAGCAACCAACGAGGCACTTTTCCCGTCTGTTTCCATGCATAAAAGCTATAGCGGATAATTTCAGTGAGTCCCCACGCCACAGTCAATACGGCATATGCCCAGGACTTGTTTCCGTCTGATTCGGGAACATAGTAAGAGATTCCCAAGGTGATGACCAAACGAGCGAAAAACTGGAGAAGCAACGAGGAAAGAGGAGAAGGCACCAATCCGGTAAGAGAGTGTGCTATCTCGATGGCAGCGTTGACAGCCTGAACAACCACCATCAACTTGTGAGGGAAACCATGGTAATCGCCGGTTTGGTAGTATCCTCCGGGCATGCAATCTGCGGCATTTTGGGCGAGAATTGCAAGCCAGGCAAGGGCCGAGACTAGGTTGTAGCCAAGGAGATAATAGTTCATGGAGACAGAGGTGATGAGAGAAGATCAGCGCCAATAAATACGGATTATTCTTCACTTAGGGCCAAAGTCAACGTTCCAATCCGAGAAAGCCAATTGGAAGGGAGAACTATAGGCAAGTCGAGATATAGTTCAATTCCGTCTCAGCTCAGAATTCCACCAAGAACAGTATGAGAGCAGTAACCAAGCAGCACAATGTCTGCAGAAGTGGTCAACACAACGAGAATTCTCAGTGAGCGCGACAACGATAATACTCAGTGAGTAGACAACGATAACTCGGTGGGACCTCTGATAAGTTTCTATTGTCAGACAATGTTATCTCTCGGTGAGTCCGAAAGTCAATGGGGTCCGAGAGTCAGTGAGTCTCTGACGAGGTTGATAGCTCTCAATAAATGAGACAATGCCAACTCTCAATGAAAATCTCAGCTGGATTTCCAGAAACCTGTCAATCTCCGATGATCAACCGTACAGTTTCGCAGTAAAACGATCGAAATTCTCAGCACTACCCAATCTCAATGGATCCACCATTTTCCTGTACCGCTACAGCCGCATGTGATATCGTGGCGTCATAACTATATAAATACGAGAACCCCAACTTTTGTCCCCACTTTTTAACCCTTTGCCTCCGCCTTGTACTTGGCCAAAATGCCCTCCAAGCCCTCCTCGTCACATGCAATCAATTGCTGGTCCCAGTCAACAAGAAGTGGCGCCTTAAAAAGCTGAGAGGGATCGATTTCAGGCTCGGCAGAATTCACCAACTCGGTAAAAGCCTCGTGGATTTTCTCGTATTCGCTCTGAGAAAACACCTTGAAGCCCCTGTCTGACGACACGCCAAGACTCTTGAATGTAGTATAGTTTTGCTCGGATTCGGAAGTCTTTTTGTCCTGCAAAAGCGGGAAGCATTGCTGCAATACCAATTTCGAAGGCTCGTTGTGGACATAGTGCTCGTAAATGTCGCGGAACTGGTCGTACGTGGGCATCTGCTTGGCGTTCAAGTCGATCTGGAACAAGTTTTTGTTGTCGTTCAACTTGTAGTAGGCCTTTTCCAAGTTGGCGTACACCCTGGCCGAGGTGGGCACTCTGGCATTGTGGAAGATGGAAATGGTGGCGGGCGAGTTCTGCAAGGACTTAAACATTTTGAATTTGGGACTTTTCCGTCAGCTGGAAACGCAATTGCGGATGGGCTCCTTTAAATAGTTTGGTTGCTTATCGTGTATCACCCCGGACTGGCCGGCATGCCGGATGACTCAAATGTCGCGCTCCGCAGACCCGAGGTTGCCGCCGAGGGTTGCGTCACCCCGAAACTTGCGCGAAGAACTGAGCCCGCGCCCCTCGAATTCCCCGGCCTCCTGCTCCCTCGCCTCGGAAGTCGCCCCTCGGCCAATTGCACAGCTGCGTACGGACAAGCAAAACCCGGCGGCCGCGGCGTTACGCTGCGACATTGTCGCACCCTCGGACCTACACCTCCGTGGACGCAAACCGGAAAAATGACGTGACGATACCATAACAGAATGGTCCGATAGGTCATCACCGTAGATCAACGTCCGAAGCGGGTTTGTGATCGGACTGACGCTTATTGTTGTTTGGTATAATTGGGCTTCTCTGGAGCTAGCATTGGCGAGTCTTGTCGAGACAGTTCTGATATGTGAACCAGATTTGTGGAAGTGCAACAATTTCGCATTTGTGCACACAAGAATATCCGGGGCACGAACAATCCGGGTCACAAAACGATCCGGGTCTTCGCTGGACTGGCACCACTTTGCGGCTAAGTGTGACTCCGACGGCCTGCACACGTGTTATTTTCCCGCCGAAATCCGGGGTAATAGACTGAGGGAATGACCGACTATTGACAGTTCAGAATGAAATTGGATGGCTATGTTGTGGAATTAAGACTGAGATTTGATTGGTTAGACCGAATGCCAATAGCACGTGGTGCATAACTGGTTAGGTTCGTAGAAGCAGGGAGTATCTGATGGAAGGGAAAGAATTTGCTGGATGCGAAATCTCGCGATTGCCGGGCTGGTGCTTAGCGAGGTTGCTGCAACCTCTCCGATCTCGCTGAAATTGATGATTTTAGCCAGAGGAGAAATTGGTCTTCGCACCTCAATGTTTTGCTGTGACAGACCGCTAGCGAGTTAGCCAACCGTGGTCACTTGCAAATATTGTTACCAAGACACAATTGATTCTCTACCAAGTCGCACTGAGTTTGGCCCTTACGGATCAATGGCGAAAAATAAAAATGGAATTCGCAGCCAATGAATAGGAAAATGTCTTCAACTCTTCGAAAACTGCAGCAAGGTCAAGAAAGAAAAATTCTGAGTCGCTTTCCGTTCTCAAAAGAATCCAGCCACCAAGTCGGTCTAAAAAGAAATAGGATTTCGGCAATGCTTTGTCTCATCAGATCGATAATTTCAGTCGGGACTCAAGCTGCTTCAACGCTCAGTGGAGCTCTTTGCACGCAATATTAAACGCCTCTGATCCACAGCAGGATCTTCCAAGACCAAAATACAAGAAGTGACTTCTCCATCGAACTCAGGGCATTCTGCAGAACTAAGCATATTTCGAGAGACATTAAAATATGTCCAAGAGCAGCCGAGGTGGCCGGAAGAGAGACCACAGTCCTCCTCGCTTCGAACCAGTCCAGAGGGGAAGGTATTTTATTGCCATGATCCACTGAAATAGCTGCTCTCCAAGCTTGCCGACTTTAATCCCCTTCAAAAGAATACAGACCTTGAAGCAATTTCAAACGTCCTCGATCCTCTATCGACTATCCTTTAACATTTCCATTCTTATACGCCTCAAAAGCACTGGCAGGTAACGCAAGGGATCCTTATTGGATGCAATACTGTTTGATATTGCCCCCTGCGACCTACCTACTTGGCAAGCTTCAAAGGGAACATTCCGCCCTCCATTGTAGAATCCCAACCTCGGCCGACCTCTCAGACATTGTCAATTCTCAAAACTCGTTATCCATTAAGAAAATTGCCTCAAATTCTTCAAGCACCGTCAATTCTTAAACATTCAGTATACTTGCCATTCCTTTTTTCACCGCCAATTTTTTCATTATCTCCATAATCCATTCGTCCTACTACTCGCTATCTGCACACCAACATCACCATGAAACTACCTGTGCTTCTCTGGCTCGGGGTCACGTGCGCGCACGGTGCCGCGTTCACGCCGCCGCACTTGCGTCAGCTCAAGGCCAGGGCTCTAGACCTATTTTCCCACGGCTATTCCGCCTACATGGACCACGGCTTCCCAGCAGACGAAGTTCGGCCTCTAACCTGTGAGCCATACGGCCCAGACTACGCTGATCCCGACAATCTCCGCAATGACGCCATGGGGAATGTGCTGCTGACTCTTCTCGACAACCTCGATACGCTCATGGTGATGGAACAGCCGGAGCTTCTAGAAGATGCCCTCGACTACTTGCGACAGCACCAGCACACGCTTTTCGCCCAGGATGCAGTGGTGCAGGTGTTCGAGGCGTCGATCCGGTGGCTTGGCGGCCTTCTTTCGGCGCACTTGCTGCTTTCGGACGTGGACTGGACCCACAGCGCCGGAATGAGCCGCATCTCGTCCGCCTACGACGGATTTCTCCTCACCATGGCCTACGACTTGGGCCTCCGGCTTGTGCCGGCATACAGGACGCCGACCGACCTTCCAGTGCCTCGGATCAACCTCTTGCACGGCGTGCTGGGGGTTCCAGAACACCTCAATGTGGAAACATGCACCTCTGGGGCCACCACGCCCATAGTGGAGATGCTGCTTCTCCTGCGCCTCACCGGCGACCCGCAGTTCGAGATCTGCACTCGCAAGACCTTCTGGAAGCTCTGGACGTCCCGCCTGCACCTCGGCCTCTTGCCCATGTCGCTTGACCCGTTGGGCAACAAGTGGCTCGACAAGATGAGCGGCATTGGCGCGCTGATGGACTCCTTTTTCGAGTACGCGCTCAAGGGCGCCATTTTGTTCGACGACAACCGCATGTTTTCCGTTTTTTCGCGGTCCTACCGGGCCCTTTTGGCCCATCTGGCTCAGACTTTGGGTGTAGATGGGCCTGTGTACTTTGCCAATGTCAACATCGACACAGGAGCAATGTCAACGTCGTGGATCGACCTGTTGGCGGCGTTCTGGGCTGGTGTCCAGGTGTTGGCGGGCCAACTCTCTGACGCCGTTTCCTCCCACCTAATATACCTCAAGATCTGGAACACGTTCGACCTGCTTCCGGAGCGGTGGACAGTGCAGAATTACTTGGCGGAACACAACTTCGACTCGCACCACGAGCATTTGGTCCACGCGTTGCCGTTGGAGTGGTACCCACTAAGACCAGAGTTTATTGAGTCCACCTACTACCTCTACCGCGCCACCAGGGACCCGATGTACCTTCAGATCGGACTGCGAATTCTCGGTTTGTTTGAGACGCAGTTCAAGGCGCCCTGTGGCTTTGCTGGTATTCAAGACATCCGCACCGGGCAGCGCCAAAACCGCATGGAGACCTTCGTTTTGAGCGAGCTGCTCAAGTACCTCTACCTCCTCTTTGATGAGGCCAACGAGAGTTTTGTGCACAGGCGTGGCATGAACAGCCGTAATTGGGTGTTTTCCACCGAGGCACACCCGCTTTGGTACTCGGCCGAGCTTGGACGGCGGAGCTCCGCCCAATTCGGCCGCAATCTCCGCAGTCTGGCGCCGGCGCCGGAATTTACCGAGAAAAACAGCCTCCACTTGTTGTGGCAGCGGCTCCGGCGCTCTAGATCCGAAATTGTCGACACCGGAGTGGAGGAGGCAGAGGAAACCGCACCGGACCTGCCGTTTGGACCCAATTTGGTACTCACACTGAAAGACCTCGATACTTGCGAGGTGCTGCCTCGGCAGTTTTCAAAAGAGGAACCCCAGTTTTCCTCCTCGGCCTACTTTGGCTGGAACAAGCTTTTTTGGCCCGAGGTCCAGTTTGACTCGACGTTGGTGCGTCCCCACCACGCCAAAAAAGAGGGGATCAACAGCACCATGGAGATCTCAGCCCCTTTTTTCGACACCTACAGCACGCCGTTCACTTCGCTCACGTGCCCCAGGTTTCCGACCACCACAGAAATGGAGTACGTTCTCGGAAAGTTGGCTCGCCCGGAGCACACTGCAGTATACCGGGTGCAAAGAGCGGATCTCGAGAAGCCTTTTCGCCGAGGAGACATTGTAATGCCGCTGTTTGGGGGACGTGTTCGAGTGGAGGTGCTCCAACCAGGAACCGTGGACTCAACCAACGTGCGGATATCGCGGGAATACATCAGGAGGCGGCACCCGGAAAAGTGGATCAGCCGTTCGAGCGAGATGCTCCGGATCTTGCGGATTAATGGGGTTTCCGTGGGAAAGTACCGCACATTATGGGCGGAGCGGAGCTTGGTGGAGCAGAACTCGGACTTGTTTCGCGTGGCCAAGAACGACAACGTGTACTTTCAGGGCAAGTACGTGGAGAACATGAAGGTGTACTAGCATTGCAGCATCATAGACATAATAGACAGCATAGCATAGTATGAGAGTTGGGGACGGGGAATGAGTAGAGGAGGATAGGATAGAAACTAGAGAGATGTAGAAAAGAGGAGGATGAGCGGAGAGAAAGAGATGAATTGGAGAGGTTGGACAGAGATGGGGAACGTAATGGACAATGGGAGAATCATGAGGTTGCGTTGGAGACAACCAAGAATATGTTATCGATTAGAAATGAGGCAACTAACATTGTGATGCAAATGGAAACTAAAGAGTATTGAAATCAGGGCAAATTGGTAATTGGAGGAAACTGGAAAGTGGAGAGAGAAACTGGGCAATAGAAGGTTGGAGAATTGAAAATCTGAAAGAATTGATATCTGAGAGAATTGGAAATCACAGAGAATTGGAAATCAGAGAGAATAAGAATCCGGAGAGAATGAGGCGTGGAGATCATGCGAGGTGTGCATTAGCGCAAGGACGAGCCTGATGGACATCACTGGTATGGCACTCTGGAATCAAACGGTTCATGGTTCAGCATTCACCCGAATAGGCAACAGTGGAGATGGAGGACAATGCCCGTTTGATCACAAGCCATCGGCTATGAATATTTCAGATCTTTATAGATTCGCTTACTGGTCGCAATTGTCAATTTCCAAGGTCGCTTAGCATGCATCAACTTTCTTAGTGGCCCCGTTCCGATTCTAACCGAAATTCAGGCATTTTCGGGCCTGCCTATGCGCTGTCAACCAGGACGGCAATCCGTCACATGACTCCAACTCTGGCGATCTTCCGCCATTTGCCGAAGTTTCAAGTCGCAGACTTGATCTGCCAGGGCCTCTGACCACATGAGTCAGCAGCACAAGCGCCGTGCCCAGGCAAGAAAACAAAGAAATTAAAAGAGAATTGGGTGTGTTGAGAGCGATTGTGGAGTAATGAGAGGCAGTGCCCAGTAGATATGGACGATTGAGGGTTATGCAATTCTGTTTAAGAGTCGAGTTATGCTTGCTGGTATGTCAAGAAGACGGAAGAGTACTATCGACTTCTGTAGACTCACATCAGGCTAATACCTAGAAATTATTTCAAGTTGAAGAACTTCCCTTCCGTTCCTTTTCCGTTCCCTTTTTTTTTTTTTTTTTGACATGTCATTACTCGTTGTAGAATCAGTCGCACCTCCACCGTACCGCCAACAAACCCAACCAACTCAAATGACTCCTCTTCCTCAGAGTCACTCGCTACCAGAGAAAGCCGGTACCGGCGCCAGGCCCCACCTTTCGGCTATTGGCGGCATGACTCTTCCCGGAACCGGCTATATAGTGCGGCCCGCTATACACCAAACCAAAAAAACGTACGCATTTTTCCAATGCCTCTTATCAGGTGGCCCCGGCTCCCCACTAACCTTTATAGAACTTTCTCGACCATGGCACCGGCTCCTTTGGACGCGGCGCGCTTGCAAATCACGAAAACCTCCACCCCCAAGGCCAAACTCGCCAACGACCAGTTGGTGTTTGGCAAAACCTTCTCCGACCACATGTTGGAGATCGAGTGGACCGCGGACGGCGGCTGGGGGACCCCCACCATCTCGCCCTACCACAACTTTTCTTTTGACCCCTCCACCGTTGTGTTCCACTACGGTTTCGAGGCGTTCGAGGGCTTGAAGGCCTACAGAGACAAGGACGGACAGGTCCGGGTGTTCCGCCCCGACAAAAACATGGCGCGCATGAACAAGTCCGCAGACCGCATCGCCTTGCCCACTTTCGACAGCGACGAGTTCATCAAGTTGATGGGCGAGTTTTTGAAGGTGGACAAGTCGTTTGTGCCCGAGGGCGCGGGATACTCGTTGTATTTGCGTCCCACCATCATCGGAACCACCGCCACGTTGGGTGTTTCGTTCCCCGACCGCGCGCTTTTGTACTTGATTGCGTCGCCCGTCGGCCCGTACTACTCCACCGGATTTAAGGCCGTTTCGTTGGAGGCCACCGACTACGCGGTCAGAGCGTGGCCCGGCGGAGTCGGAGATAAGAAGTTGGGCGCCAACTACGCCCCCTGCGTCAGACCACAGCAGGAGGCGGCGCAAAAGGGCTTCCAGCAGAACTTGTGGTTGTTTGGCGAGGAGGGCTACGTCACCGAGGTGGGCACCATGAACGTCTTTTTCGTGTTCCAGGACGAAAACGGCAAAAAGGAGTTGGTGACCGCGCCTTTGGACGGCACCATCTTGGAGGGCGTGACACGTGACTCCACGTTGGCGTTGGCCCGGGCCAGATTGCCTCTGGACCAGTGGACGGTGTCCGAGCGCAAGTACACCATCCACGAGGTGAAGGAGCGTGCACAGAAGGGCCAGTTGGTGGAGGCGTTTGGCACGGGAACCGCGGCGTTGGTGTCGCCCATCAAAAACATCGGGTTCCACGGCGAGAACATCGACGTGCCTTTGGCGGCTGGCGAGGCAGGCGAGTTGACGATCCAGATTGCTGAGTGGATCAAGAAGATCCAGTACGGCGAGGACGAGTTCGAGAACTGGTCTGTTGTGATGGCATGAGCCGAATAGACGCGCAGAGAGAATGAGTGTAGAGGAAAGGGCGAGTAGAGAGGGGAGAGTAGAGAAAAAGAGGAAGGAATCAGTAGAAGGAGGACGATTACGAGAGGGAGGAAGAATGGGAGAGAGGTGAAGGGAACACCATTAGAATGGAGGAAGACAGATAGTTGACGAAGTGCAGTAGAGGCAGTGAGATCGTGAAAGAGAGTGTTATAAGTTACAGAGATACGCGGAGACTGTGACAAGGAGAGCGAAAGTGACATTATAAGAGAGTGACAGGGAGCCATTAACAGATTTTGACAGACAAACGGTATCAGCTTGATAGAGTGTGACAGAGTAACAGAGTGACAGAGTGACAGAGTGACAGAGTGACAGAGTGACAGAGTGACAGAGTGACAGAGTGACCAAGTCAAAAAACTGTTATAACAAAGAGATAAACGGCAGGGAATCCAAGCATTGATTCGTTGGCGAAAGCAGGGCCGACGAAATAGCCTTCACACCAATATTTGTATTTTTGTTTCCATGTGATGTGCGTTTCGTGAAACGAGGCTGCCCTACTGAGACGAATCAGCAGGTCGTAGACAGATGACAGTAACAAGATGGGCACAACGTCGCCGACAGATAGTGACAGAGAGTATGACAGTGGGCGCAATGAATGAGAGCACATAAAGCATCAGATAGCTTTCCTTTTGAAGTTCTAGGGCTATTCGGAGAACAGTTTGGCTTAACCAATATTACGGGTACTTCTTCTGACCTTGGTAAATGTACACGATGGAAAGAAGGACGTTACAGAGACACTGACATTGACATTGACATTGACAGCAATATGACGTTGACAGTGACATTGACAGCAATATGACGTTGACAGTGACTTTGACAGCGATATGAAGTTGACAGTGACTTTGACAGCGAGCATGACAGTGACATTGACGCAGCGAAAAAATTGACATATTTGGACAAAGAGAAGAAGCGAAAAGACAAAATAACGGTATTCAGAGCCCCAGGCTGATCCAGTGAAGAGATAGAGCACTCCTGGACCAAGACAAACGCAACAGAACGAAAATTGGACGCAAATTGAGGAATTAACAGAGAATTTATGAACGAGCAGTCAGAAAAATCTGGGAAAAAGGTGAGCACCGGACGGTTGACAGATGAGTCAATCATAAAATACACTTGACACGCATATGGCAAAATGAGGCGACAGCCCCGTCAGCGCACAGTCGAATTAAGTGACACTTAAACCAATAGCCAAAAAAAAGAAACAAAAATAGCAGCAGACAGAGATTATAGTGGATAGTGACAGTGGAGGTTGAGCGGCACGACTAAGTGGACAGGAACATGAGAACCGAGTATCTGGCTACAATATTAGAGAAGAGAGGACAGCAATTGTGGCAAACGATACTTACCAAAATGGCAGAAGGGACCAGTAGAAAGAAAAACGAAACGAAAGCCAAAGAACTGGATGAAAACGATACACCCTTGATAGGAGAATATGCATTGTAGAATAGGCTAGCCCACCGCAAGCAGTGGAACTTAATTATTTGATGGCACACCGGGGGCCGCTCAAACAAACCTTAAAAAGAGCCTGGGCATTATCCAAACATTGGAATCAAACCGTGGTCGAACCACTAATAAAAAAAACAGTGCAAAATGGCCCTCAGACACCTAAAGTGACCAAGGAAGTTGCCATGAGATAATATGCAAAAGCGCAGCAAGCGAACAGAAAGAGATTTCGTGGAAATGATCGCGTATCTGGAAGCAATGATCAGCTCCAAAAAATTTCTGAGCCACTCAATTAAGCAGATAAGGAATCACCGAAATACGACAACTGAAAGCAAGCAGCTCAGTGGATCCGCTCAATATCCGGAAGTTTCATGATCTCGCCCAAAATATAGTCGCGCTCGTCCACCACGCCGGACCCCGACACGTCAAAGGTGTTAAAGAACTGGACAAAGTTGTCCTTGTTCTTAATCAAGATGTCCAACACCTTCTGGGATTTTTTCGGCTTGGCAACGAAAAACTTAAAAAGATGAAAGCCCTCCATCTGCACGTTCTTCAGCTTGTCGCTCAATAGGAGCATCACCACCTTCAAGCTGGTGGTGTCGTCGAAGTAGTACATAAGGAACATGTGGTTCAGTTTCTGCATGACCAATTCGGAGAGAAGACGCACGCTTTGGCGCTTTGTGACGTAGTTGTCGGAGCGAATGAGCTGGTTGATGCTGGAAGACACCTGAGCGCAGTTTTTGCCCAAAAAGTCCGCAACAAGCCGTTTATGGCTAGTGAGGAGCTGGTGCATGGTAACAAACACGTCGGTGGCGATCTCAAACACGGGGCTCTGTGCGTACTTGAACATGTTCCACATTAGCGGGTGGTAGAGCACAAACTTGTTGACAGCCTCGAACTTTGCGCAATCTCGCAAGATCTGGCCGCAGACAAGCGCTACGTCCGGCTGTTCCGGGCTTTTCATGAGAATCACCAATGTCTCCGGCTTCTGGTGCACCAAATACTCCACGGTGGGGGACTCGTTGCCGATTTTTCGGCGTAGAAGGGTCAGAAACACCATCACCACATCCTTGCGCAGGTCAAAGTCCAACTTGCGCAAGTTCTGCACGAGGTGCAAAAGACAATCCGAACTATATAGTTCCTGGGCCAACTGGCTGATCTGGTCTGGTTGGGGGTCGTTTTCCTCGTCGCCATATAACACCACCTTCATCTGTTTGAGGTATCGCAGGCAGTCATCCTGGTACTTTTTTGAGTCGGACGAAAAGTCGAGTTTGGAGACCAGCTCGTTCAATGCCCGAACGAGGTCGGGCGGCGTTTTTGGGTTTCGCTTGAAGAGAAACGCCATGGTGGTATAGTTACAGACGGTTGATTTGGGCGCACACGACCTGGGGTAGACGGGACGGAAATTTAGGAGAAAGCGAGGGAACGGAATGGCGGAAATGTTGAGGAGACTGAGAGAGACGGGACTAAATTAGTGGTGGATTCACGCTATGGCACAACCAAGAGATCGAGCAATTGAGTTGAACAAAAGGAGAAAAAGAGAGAGAACGATGAGCACAAAAGATGTTCTGATTAGGCGCAATTGATTGTCGAGTTGAGGGTTGGGCTGAATTATAAATGAAAATTTAGGTGGTGAAACAGCTCTAGTACTTGTTTGGTGTAGAAAGTGGACAAGGGTCAGACAGAGTTCTGTCGATTTGATGAGTTGGGAAGTATTTGTCACAGCCACGTTTCAGACATTTAGGTTCAGACAAATTTTGAACCGGAGCGAATTGTTCGACTTGATCTTTAATGGCTATGATCTAGCCAATCATCAAACTTTGCCGATCCGGACGAATCTTGATTTAAGCACTGCGTAAGTGGCTGCGAATTCTGTGATGGTCGATTGTTTGGTTGGACCGATAGGAAGATGATCATGAGATTTAGTTTTGGAAAGTGGACTAAAGCACTCAGTAAAATAGATTTGTAGACTCAGTTGAGATGTGACTATTGTTTAATCTTGCAATTGACTGCGAAATTGATCTGCCCACAATTGGGTGGAGTCAGTGAGGCCAAGCGAAGTCACCTACGCGAGACGACGACTTTCTAAAATTTAAACGCTAAGGGGTGGTAATTGAGGTAGAAACATAATCTTCATATTTCATTTCTTGTTGACTCTGACCCGATGGTGGTTTTGCTGTCACTGCCATTACACAGTCTGACTCCACTAAGCCACAGTACCGCAGCAAATAACACTCAAAAGTGGGAAGCGAATTCATCGGCATTGAACCTTATTCAAATTTGAATTATAGCTTTAACTTCTGTTATTCAGATTTTTCCATCACCCTCCAATTGCCATCTCATCCAGCAGCGTGACTCCAATTCGCAGCCATAGGACAACTACACACCAGATCACCAAAAACACCAACACCACATCAAAACCAACAAAAAGATTAAAAAAAAAAATACGAAAAATATTCAAACAATCAATAAGACCAGTTCACTCTTCTCAACCCTCCAACGATTTCCTCTGTCGTTCCTCCATACTGCAGATCAGTCTTATCACCATCTGAACTCCACCACTCCATGTCCCGCCTATATGTTTGGCAAGGAGTCCCGGTGAACAAAAGCAACCGCCCAATTCTTATTGAAAACGAATTCAGCATCTACGTCAAAGACAATGTCGGCCTCTACCAGGGCAAACTGAAGATCGCCAACCTCCAAAAGGGCCGAGTGTATCTCACCAACCGCCGCATAATATACATGGATTCGAGCGATCGAAACACTGCGGTGGCGCTCAATTTGCTGGATGTGCTGAAGGCGGAGTATGTGGAGCGTTTTCTCCGATCTTCGCCCAAGGTCAAGGTGTACTTAAAAAACGACGACGGATTGCCTGTGGCAGCGTCAGGAACCGACAGCAGGCACGATCTGCAAGCATCTTTGCCACTCGAAAAGACTGTTGACTGGATCTGCGTGATTTGCCTGTTCAACAACCATATTTCGTCGAAAGTGGACTTAGATAGCAACTTTCCCAAGTGCACCTCATGTGGGATTCCGCCGTCACGGACACAAATAGAAAAAGCGTTGAAAGATGTGCTGGAACCGGAAGTGTTGCGGAATTCCCCGGAACCAGCGAGTTCCGACCAGTGCCCCAAGTGCACGTTCATCAACCACCCGTCAATGAAGTACTGCGAGGTTTGCGGGTCTTCGCTCCTGACACTTCCACTGGCACTAGCGGAGAGAATCAGACTGGAGGAAAATCGGACTCCTAGTCTCCGTCTGCTGAATCCACTTGGCCTAGTTTTAGAAGACAAGGAAGAGTACACCAACGGCAGGCCCTACATCAAGGTGAGTTTTCGCAAAGGAGGCGACTTGGCGTTCTACGAGCACCTAGTACAGGAAATTGACAAGATCAAGTGGGAGGCATTGGAGAATCGTGGCGGAATCAGCGGAGAGGCCACCAAACTCCGAAAAGTCGAGGCCCCGAAGGTAAAATCCGGCGGAATCCACTCGTTGGAACGCATTGGCGAACAACAAAGGAAACAAAACGAGGTTCTTCTCACACAGTCCCTAGAAGACCTCGAGCAGCTCATGTTCAAGGCACAGGACTTGCTCAAACTCTCGACGAGTTTTGGCTCGCTTGTCAAGCGCCGAAAAAAGCAAAACACCACCATTCCGCCGCTAGCCATTAACAAGGCATCCAGCCTTTACCACCAGGAACTCGCGCGCCACATGAGCGAGTACTTGCTCAACACTGAGCTCACAAGAATCACATCCATGATAACCTTACCGGACTTGTTTGCCTCGTACAACAGATTCCGCATCGTTTCTTCGGGTTTTGGAACCGAGTTGGTCACGACACAGGACTTGACCAAGGCCGTGGCGCTCTTGGACAAGCTTGAACTTCCGGTGAAAAAAACCACCTTCCAATCTGGGCTAGAGGTGGTGACCCAACGCTCCCACGAGCTGCAGGACCTCCACGTGGCCATCATGGAGTACTTGGTTGAGCAGGAAAACAGCTTCAAGTACCGGAAGTTCGAGAGCGAGTTGCTCGGAGAAAACGACGACTACACCGTGGATCGGTACAAGGCTTTTCACGGTAACACCGCCGCGGAGATCGCCGAGCATTTCGGCTGGTCCCACGAGGTCTGTACAGAGGAGATGCTACGGTGCATGGAGGAGCAGTTGGTTGTGTTTGACCGGCACATTCTGGGCACATTCTACTTTGTGAACCACTTTGATCCGAAGTTGGCGGCCAAGATCGTCGACAACGAGACTGTCATGAAGTCGGTGCGCCAGAGCATTTTGCTGCAACAGAAGACGATATCAAAGGACCTCAAAACGGAGTCTGACGCGGGCCAGCGCTTGGTTACAGTGGTGAGCCACGATTTTGGCACGTTGCAGGAGAATGTGAGCACTTTAAGCTTGGAGGTGACGCCGGAAACGGAGAACAGCTCGTTGGGCGACCTTGCGGGGTTGCAGTTTACCTGAGAACTCAGAGGTGCCCCTAATACACTGCAAAGAATGACAGCAATGGTTGTGGATATCCGAGGTCTAGGAATGAAAGTGAAGCCAGCATTAAAGTGGAAGCACTCAGATCTGGCAAGATGCAAGAGCAAGAGCTGCCAAAGTGGAGATGCTGAGAAGTACCAAAATGTGCGAGATGTGCCAAGGGGAGCTTCTGCCGAAGTGCCGAAATCCTGTCAATGTTGCCAGTCGGAGATCTTAGCCGTCACACGGCTCCACATAGACTATAGAGTGGCAGCGGATCTGATCTGACCATGCAACAATAGCACGACGCGGACTAACTCTAATAACACTATGGCAGCGATTCCAGGGATCGATCAATAGATGGTCTCAAATGGTGGAAGAACAATGGTGCGGCACTGGGCCCGGAGAACAGGCCAAAGTGATCATGGACGGAATAATGGGAATAGCAGCGCCCGGCCATTATGCAAAAATTCTAATTGCGCAATATTGGGCGATAAATAAACCGATTCTGCATCTTCAACGGAACACCGCAACGCTTCGATCAGATTACGATCACTGAGCAAAAAATACTCAACGGTGTGGAGTAATTACGAGCTCCTATTGCTATCAAAGAGCAACTACGCCGATGTTCTGGGCGCATGTGCCCAGACCGGGAAAACGTTACTTTGATAAGCAAAGTCACAACGGGCCATTTGCGCATGGCAAGCGTAATCTCGAATATCACGCCCCAATGGCAGTGCTCGGACCTGCCATGCACTCTCGCTCCCGGATAGGAAGTCCGTCAAATAATTACGCTGCCACCGTAACAGGCGAGGCAGTTATCTCCGCCAAGACCACGAAATAAGCTTCGGCCTTCAAAGTACGCGATTGCGGCCCATTGCGATTGCACCGTTGTGCGTTATCACTGTTTACAGATAACAACAGCTCGGCCGGTTTGCTGCAGTGCTCTAGCGTGCGATCGGCGCATTGTTCTTCTAGATCCCGGCTAGCCAATTGGCCGGGGGTTCCATCGATATCTTCTGGGCCTGCAGGCAATGCATTGAGTGGCACCAAAACCACCAGTGGCCTGCAGCAACGGCAAAACCACATGCGAATCCGGTGCCATACAGGAAATGTCCCTGGCATCGATCAGGTTGCGCGTTTCCTAATTGGACTGAAAATAGCTGTTGCCTCTGCACACAGCAAGGTGACTTGTTGGTGCAGGCGCAAGCCAAATCCGCGCGTGTGAATTCCGCGCGGGGGCACGTTTGTGGCAGCGACAAGAGTGCTGCGAAAAGCACAAACGCAAAGATAAGAAAAGAAGATTCTGATGCGCCGCTGCGGAATTCGCCCGGCTGCCACAGGCGATTCCGCTCGCGCCTGACCCACAAGGCAATCCGAACTGCCTGCACATAGTCTAAGTGGCTCGCCGGCGACGGGCCGGGATGGAACACGGCGCCACTACCTGCAGGATTCAGAAGCGATAGCCCTGCCAAACTGTGCTTGACATATCTCCAGCGATAAGACTGTGTGCAGGACACCAGTCCACCTCGATGGGCCAGGATATAAGACCGTCCAGGCCCCCAATCTCATCATCATGTCTTCTGCTCAGTACGTGGCACTCCCTCAGAGTGCAGGCTACGCTGTCGTTGTCGGCTTGGGCGCCGTTTTCGCCGGCGGAATGGTGCTCACCACCTTCTGCTTGAAGCGCTACAATAAAGAGATCATGACCGCGGAGGAGTTCGCAACTGCGGGCAGAAGTGTCAAGACTTTCTTGCTTAGTTCGGCTGTGGTGTCGTCCTGGACGTGGGCGGCCACTTTGTTGACGTCGACAGTGCAGGTGTACAACAACGGTGTCTCTGGCGCGTTGTACTACGCCGCTGGCGCCACTGTTCAGATTATTTTATTTTCTTGTTTGGCTATCAAGGGCAAGGAGCGTGCTCCCGAGGCCCACACGTACTTGGAGATTGTCAAGGCGCGGTATGGAAGCGTCACCCACGGCATCTACTGTTTCTGGGGCTTTGCCACCAATGTTTTGGTGACGGCCATGTTGTTGACCGGCGGCAGTGCCGTGGTCCATGACTTGACCGGCATGAACGTCGTTGCAGCGTGTTTGTTGTTGCCCTTGGGCGTGGTGGTGTACACCTTGTTTGGAGGCATCAAGGCCACGTTCTTGACAGACTACGCGCACACGGTGGTGATTGTGGTGATCATGTTGATCTTTGCCTTCAACGCCTTTGCCGTTTCGGACCGTTTGGGCTCGCCTGGCAAGGTGTGGGAGATTGTGACTGCGTTGGCCGAGACCCAGCCCCGCGAGGGAAACGCCGGTGGCTCGTACCTCACCATCAAGTCGCGCTCGGGCGGAATTTTCTTTGTCATCAACATCGTGGGCAACTTTGGCACGGTGTTCTTGGACAATGGCTACTTCAACAAGGCGTTTGCCTCGGACCCCGCCGCCACCATGCCCGGCTACGTGATTGGTGGATTGGCCTGGTTTGCCATCCCTATGTTCATGGCCACCACCATGGGCCTCACAGCCTTGTCGTTGCAGGACACTCCATACTGGCCCACGTACCCCGCGAGAATGACTTCTGCTGAGGTCAGCGCCGGATTGGTTTTGCCCAATGCGGCAGTGGCTCTTTTGGGCAAGTCCGGTGCCGTGATGAGTCTTTTGTTGGTGTTCATGGCCGTCACCTCCGCCATGTCCGCTGAGTTGATTGCCGTGTCCACTATCTTCACCTACGACATCTACCGCACGTACGTCAACCCCAAGGCTTCGGGCAAGCGGTTGATTTTCATGTCGCACGCGTCGGTGATCGGTTTTGCCTACATCATGGCCGCCTTTGCCATTGGCTTGTACTACGCTGGTATCTCCATGGGCTACTTGTACGAGTTGATGGGCATTATCATTGGAGGGGCTGTGTTGCCCTCTGCGTTGACGCTTCTCTCCAAGAGACAGAACTGGTACGCAGCCACGTTCACGCCTCCCATTGCCACCGCGTTGGCCATCATGTCGTGGTTGGTCTGCACCCACCTGATGTACACCGACATCACCGTCGACACCACGTTCATGGACGACCCCATGTTGACCGGAAACGTGGTTGCGCTTTTGTCGCCAATGATCATTGTGCCTGTGTTGACGTTGGTGTTCAAGCCCCAGAACTTCGACTGGAACATCTTGAAGTCCATCACCCGTGTGGACGAGGAGGAGGAGTTGTTGGAGGCAGAGCCCCTGGTTCTGGACCCCGAGGAGCTTCTTCCTGTGAAGTCGCAGGTGATTGCTGCAGCCCACGAGATTGCTTTGCATGACGTGGACAAGTACGCCGAGGAGTCGGCGAGATTGCACCGCTCGTTCAAGATTGCTTTGTCGATCTGTTGCGGATTGGCGGTGTGCTTGATTTTGTTGTGGCCCATCCCCATGTACGGCAGCGGGTACATCTTCAGTAAGCCTTTCTTCACTGGCTGGGTGGTTGTGTTCTTCATCTGGTCGTTTTTCACCGCGTTCACGGTGATTGTGGGCCCGGTCTGGGAAGGCTACACCGGACTCTACCACACGCTTAGAGGCATCTATTGGGATTTGTCTGGCCAGACTTGGAAGTTGCGTGCGTGGCAGACAGAGCACCCTGAGGAGTTGCACGCAGTGCAAAGTCAGGTATCTGCACAGTTGGTGAAGATGACGTCTTTGGATGGGCAGGTTATCGGCGGAGGTGCCGTGACCCCGCACAACATCGACTCGGAGTTGGACGAGAAGAAGGGTTAGTGATTGTGACTAGTGAATATAATTGTGATATGTGAGTGAACATGTTGAGGTAGTTCTAAAAGCTTCCCAATTGGGACCGATAAGCGAGCAGGATTAAGGGGCCAACCAGAGAATTAGTGAGTTTAAATCTTATGACTTAGTGGAAGGCTAGTGACTCGATGGGTAGTTCGATAGGAAGCAGAGAAGCCACGGGGTGCAGTATCGGAAACTCCTTTACTAACAGCTTAGAATTGAGGAAAATAGGTGAAAGAGAAAGAAGGAGAAAAAAGAAGAACAGAAGTGTAGTGACAGACTTGAACTTCGAAATCATTCAAGGATGCCCATGTTCTGAAGGACAACGCTAAAGGCAGCGAATAAGCTTACTACAGACAGGAATAATAACACTGTCAAAAGTGGAAATGACATCTCGATTCGTTGTTTGATCTCGTAATTAAATTTTGAAGTATCTCATTGAACTGTTCTGGGCCTAGATATTTGCGTACATTTTAAAGTTCACTCCTGCTCCAATCCACTTCAGCCGAGCGTGCGACATAGGCTGGTAATATTGGTTTCTCAAGATTTACTATTGCTCTCAGATAGGGAGATCTACAAGTGCATGTAGCGGTTTGACGCATCCCAACGTTCGGACTTGCGGTATACCAGCGCATTTCCATGTAACGTACCGCATCGTTGTGTGGCTTCACTCAATTGATATTGATATTTATTATACTACTCCCCAAATAATCAGCCCAGACGTCCAAAACCAATTGTGCTTTTGCGACTTTTTCGGTATCCACTTAATAAGATGTTCCCAGGTACTGCATGGTACGATCACATTCAGGTGCTTCCTGCATTTCACATTTTGACACAATCGTTCGCGTTCACCTCGAAAATCTTCCAATGTGACAGGCTCTGCAATGAGTGAACTTGTAAATGGCATACCGCAGAAAGATGGGCTCGACTGAGGTTACGGAGGATTGATTCATTAATCCAAACAAAGATAATTTTGATCTTGAAGGGGTGGTGATGTGTAGTTGGAAACTGTGGATTAGAGCCCGGAACCAACAAAGGGACTACAACCTGCACACTATTAATTGAGCTTTATCGGCCCTATTTTAGCTAGTCCTTTTTTCGGACTTCCTAGGTATTTTCATTCATCACCTTCCGAGATTCCCGCAAAGACTTAACCTCGAGGGTTTTGGTGTTGAGATAGCCGCAAAAGATCACATTCAAGAAAGGAAAGGGTTCAAAGGTTCGGTGATGAATTTGTCTGTTGCATTCCATCGATCAAAAACTCTCAATGGAGCTTATCTTAGAATTCTCCCGGTCGTCGGAGCTGGCGATGATAAAGCTGCTTTTGCGTTGTCGCCAGCCAGGACGAAGTCGCCAATATTTGTTGGTACAATTGATAAGAACAAAACCAGGGCGAACCTCTCTAGCATTAGTCCTTGTTTCGACCATTTTGCACCTGCAAGCGACGTTGAGTCCGCCTTCTTCACCATAAAGTCGGAACATCGATGCCTTCACTTCATGTGGGGTCTACTGGCATATTTCATGACAATGTCCCAAGAAAAAGGGCGGAATCCGCTTTGTACGTTTCACCTGATATGCGTCGGAAAAGAGTCTTAGAGTATTCCACAAATGGCTTTATAAATGATTGGACGATGAGGCTCCAAATTGATTAGCTTACTGGCGAGAACAAAAGTCTGTTTGGTAACAAAAGCAAACATCCCTCAACCCGTGAATATTCAATTAATGGAAATGGGCCGTTTTATCTCCCATCTTCGGTCGAATGCCCAGACTCAGCTGCGACTAATTACCACTAAACCCTCCTTTCCTTTTTGCTTGGTTAAACAAAATACACGTCGGCCCCATCTGGTCTCTTCAAGGATTGTAGAAGCAGCAAATCAAGTAGAGTCTAAGGTGATACGGGACTTCCTTCCACATGCGAAATTAGGACCTCGCAAAGGTGAATCCAGTTGCCTGTTTGAGTTCAAATTTTCTATGCACGAACTACGAATTTCAGGGTGCGAATTGGACATTGTCGCTGTGCGAACTTGGAAGTGGGTGTGTACGTATTTGGGATAATGGCCTTGCGAATCCTCCAAGAGAAATACTGTACCGAATCACTGGAGCGGAATCAGACCCAAACCCGGACCTCCCGGACCCCCACTAATCACCGAAGCCCCGCCGGCCACGTCCGGCGCCCCGCAACAAACGCCGGTCACGTGACAGATAGTCTTATCAGCACAGGGGCCCTGGCGCCGGCGCCGTCGCGCCGTCCGGATTGCAAAGGGGAGAAAAAGGGAGGAGTGCACATAGCGCGCGCACCCGCTGTATCGGGATTTTATCTGGGCCAGTTGTGTGCAATCGCCAGCCAATAGCCTCTCGTTTAGGCATGCCATCATCGCCCCCGCATCCCCAAGCGTTTTTGGCTAATCTGGACCGGCTTGCCGGTGGCAGCCCCACACGGAGAACTCCGAGGGATTGGCCGCGAAATTGGCGGGAGCGGTGGGGGTGGTGCAAAGCTGTTTGTGGTTGGTGCCCCTTGTGCTGCAAAAAACACAAAACACAAAACCGCGATAGCGACGCAGCCGCGCCTCTCTGCGCAGTCAGGTCCGACGCGCCGCCTCTCTCGCCGGAGCCGGGCCGTTCGTGGTTGCCTGCCATGGCCATCGCCGGACGTCCTGCACACACCCAATCGCCGTGCCATACGCCGGAAGGTTCCGGCGGAATATATTTCACCGGATCCGCCTCGACCGATTCAGATTAGACTAAGTTTCTGACTGCTCGGCCTTGCAGAGTACCTGTCTTGCTTTTTTCGTTTTTTGCGCGCGTCGTTAGCTCACTTATCGGCTCACTGAAGATTAGCTGTCAAAGCTGTCAAAGCCAATACCACGTCGGCAGCTCGTTCCAGCTCCGATTGCCCCAATAGCTCTATAGCTCCCATTTCGTTGCCAGCTCTTCCTGCTGGCCAGATAGACATGTCCTACCTCGGATGGACCATTGACGACTGGAAACGCTTCCACTACGAAGCGACTCCCGATGACTCGCTCCGGTTGTTGCAAACGGTTTTGGCGGACCAGAAGAGCGACGATCGCGCGTGGATCTCGCTTGCGTCGCCCGCCGATCTCGACCACCAGTGGAAGTTTCTCCAGTCCAACGCTGACAAGACCAAACTCGCACTCTACGGTGTGCCAGTGGCAGTCAAGGACAACATCGATGTCAAGTTGATGCCCACGACGGCCGGGTGCCCGTCCTTTAAGTTCGATCCCACCGACGACGCCACCACCGTCAGAATGTTGCGCAACGCTGGTGCCATTATCATTGGAAAGACCAACTTGGACCAGTTTGCCACGGGCTTGGTCGGCACACGGTCGCCCTACGGCATCACCCCCAACACGTTTGACCCCAAATATGTGCTGGGTGGCTCTTCGGCCGGTTCTGCGTCGGTGGTGGCCCGTGGAATTGTGCCCATTGCCTTGGGCACCGACACCGCGGGATCTGGGCGGGTTCCTGCGGCAATGAACAACTTGGTGGGGCTCAAACCGACCAAGGGCGTGTTTTCGTCGTCCGGTGTCGTTCCCGCGTGCAAGTCGTTGGACTGCGTGTCGGTGTTCGCCTTGAACTTGCACGATGCGGAGATCGCCTTCAACGTGCTTGCGGAGTTCGACGCCAGCGACGAGTTTTCGCGCCAGTTCCCCGCCAACGCGCTCTTGTCGTTCGGCTCCACGCCAAAGGTGGCCATTCCCTCCAAACTCGAGTGGTGCGGCGAGACCGAGAACCCCAAGTTGTTCGACACCGCCGTTTCCTGGATCAAAAACACAAACTGCGAGGTGTCGGACTTCGACATCCAGCCCTTGCTCGACCTTGCCAAGTGCTTGTACGAGGGAGCGTGGGTCGCCGAGCGGTACTGGGCCGTCAAGGACTTTTTGGCCTCGAACCCACCCGAGAAGGACTTGGACCCCACGGTAATGAAGATCGTGCGGGGCGGCGCAAACCACTCGGCTGCCACCGCGTTCGAGTACGAGTACAAGCGCATGGGCATCATGCAGAAGGTGCAGCCGCTCTTGGACGCCATCGACGTGCTTGTTCTTCCCACCGCACCTTTGACCCCAACCATTGCCCAGGTCCAGAACGACCCCATCGGCGTCAACTCGTGCCAGGGCACCTACACCAACTTTGTCAACTTGGCAGACTTGAGTGCGTTGGCGGTGCCCGCGGGTTTCAGGTCCGACGGGTTGCCTTTTGGTGTCACCTTTCTCTCGGCCAAGTTCAACGACTACGCGTTGTTGGACTTTGCCTCGCGGTACATGAAGCAGTACTCTGCGGCGGTGCCGCGGTTCTACGGTGCGCTCAAGGACACCGAGGCGTCCTCGCTCGGCGATGAGTTGCTTCCCTCGGCATACTTGCCCAAGCCCGTGTTGAACAACACCGTCAAGGTGGCGGTGGTGGGTGCGCACTTGAAGGGCTTTGAGTTGCACTGGCAGTTGGAGAAGGTCCACGCCACGTTGGTGGAGGAGACCACCACCGCCGAGAAGTACAAGTTGTACGCTCTTCCCAAGACGGGCCCAGTTGCCAAACCAGGCTTGCGCAGAGTGCCGGAGTTTGGCTCCAAGATCGCGGTCGAGGTCTACGCCGTGCCCGTGGAGTTGTTTGGCCAGTTTGTGTCGTATGTGCCCGAGCCCTTGGGCATTGGCTCGGCGGAGTTGGCCTCGGGCGAGTGGGTCAAGTCCTTCATCTGCGAGGAGGCCGGCTACCTTGCGCTGGGCACCAAAGACATCACGGAATTTGGCGGCTGGCGCAACTACCACGAGCACCTTGCGCGTGAGGCCCGCAAGTACAAGAAACCGTTTGAGTCTGTGCTTGTGGCCAACCGAGGCGAGATTGCGGTGCGCATCATCAAGACGTTGAAGAAGTTGGGCATCCGCGCCGTGGCCATCTACTCGGACCCAGACAAGTACGCGCGGCACGTGCTCATGGCCGACGAGGCGGTGCCGTTGAACGGCGTGTCGGCGGCCGAGACTTACATCAACATCGACAAGGTGATCGGTGCGGCCAAAAAGTCCGGCGCCCAGGCCATTATTCCGGGCTACGGATTTTTATCTGAGAACGCCGACTTCTCCGACCGCTGTGGCCGCGAGGGAATTGTTTTTGTCGGGCCTTCGGGTGATGCCATTCGCAAGCTTGGCTTGAAGCACTCGGCGAGAGAAATCGCCGAGCGCGCCGGCGTTCCGTTGGTTCCGGGGTCCGGGCTTGTGGCCGACGCCAAGGAAGCCAGGGAGATCGCCGAGAAGCTCGAGTACCCCGTGATGGTCAAGTCCACCGCCGGTGGAGGAGGCATTGGGTTGCAGAAGGTGGACCTGGCCGCCGACATCGAGCGCGTGTTCCAGACAGTGCAGCACCAGGGCAAACTGTACTTTGGCGACGCTGGTGTCTTTTTGGAGCGTTTTGTTGAGAACGCTCGCCATGTGGAGATCCAGATGTTCGGTGATGGCTACGGCAAGGCCATCGCGTTGGGCGAGCGCGACTGCTCGTTGCAGAGACGAAACCAGAAGATCATCGAGGAGACTCCCGCGCCCAACTTGCCCGAGGCCACGCGCCAGAGGATGAGAACGGCCGCGGAGTCGTTGGGGTCGTTGATGAACTACAAGTGCGCAGGCACCGTCGAGTTCATCTACGACGAGCGCCGCGACGAGTTCTACTTTTTGGAGGTCAACGCGCGGTTGCAGGTCGAGCACCCCATCACCGAGATGGTCACCGGGCTCGACTTGGTGGAGTGGATGTTGTTGATTGCGGCCGACACTCCACCCGACTTCTCGCAGAAGATCACCGTCACCGGCGCCTCCATGGAGGCCCGCTTGTACGCGGAGAACCCCGTCAAGGACTTCATGCCGTCGCCTGGCCAATTGACGGAGGTCAAGTTCCCCGAGTTTGCCCGCATTGACGGCTGGGTCGAAAAGGGTACCGTGGTCAGCGCCGAATACGACCCGACCTTGGCCAAAATCATCGTGCACGGCACCGACCGCAACGACGCGTTGGCCAAGTTGCGCCGTGCGTTGAACGAGACCGCGGTGCTGGGCTGCATCACCAACATCGACTACCTCCGCTCCATCGCCAACTCCAAGATGTTCGAGACGGCCAAGGTGGCCACCAAGGTGTTAGACCTGTTCGACTACAGTCCCACTGCGTTTGAGGTGTTGGCTCCGGGCGCCTACACCACTGTCCAGGACTATCCGGGCCGCAAAGGGTACTGGCACATTGGCGTGCCTCCGTCGGGCTGCATGGACGAGTATGCTTTCCGGTTGGCCAACCGTGCGGTGGGCAACGACAGCAACGCGCCCGGGCTTGAAATCACCTTGTCGGGCCCCAAGCTTTTGTTCCACCACGACGCCATTGTTGCGGTGACGGGTGGAGCGGCCGAAGTCGACGTCAACGGCGCGCCAGCAGAGCAGTGGACGCCGCTCCACGTCAAGAAGGGCGACAAGTTGACGGTGGGCAAGTTGACGTCCGGCTGCCGCGCGTACTTGGCGGTCAGAGGCGGCGTGGACGTGTCCGAGTACTTGGGGCTGAGATCGACGTTTGCCTTGGGCAACTTGGGCGGCTACAACGGGCGTGTGTTGAAGTTGGGCGACGTGTTGTTCTTGGGCCAGCCGGAGTTGCCCAGCTGCACGTTGCCGGTGCCTACGCACGAGCCCCAGCCTGTGCCGAAGTCGTTGGTGCCCTCCTACGACTTCAACGCAACCAAGGCGTGGCAGGTGGGCGTCACGTGCGGCCCTCACGGGTCGCCAGACTTCTTCACCGCCGACGCCGTCAAGGAGTTCTTTGCCTCGACGTGGAAGGTGCACTACAACTCCAACCGGTTCGGTGTGCGGTTGATCGGCCCCAAGCCCAAGTGGGCGCGTCCCGACGGCGGTGATGCAGGCTTGCACCCCTCCAACGCCCATGACTACGTCTACTCGCTCGGAGCGATCAACTTCACCGGAGACGAGCCGGTCATTTTGACGTGCGACGGTCCGTCGCTTGGTGGCTTCGTGTGTGAGGCCGTAGTGGCCGAGGCCGAGATGTGGAAGATCGGGCAGGTCAAGCCGGGCGATATCATCCAGTTTGTGCCGCTCCTGTTCGACGTGGCCAAGGGCTTGAAGACTGCCCAGGACAAGGTGGTGGGCGAACTCAGCGGAAACGTGCCTTCGTTCGAGGGCAACGCGTTGCAGACGTTCGAGAACCCCGTGTTGGCCACCATCGAGTCCACCAAGTCGTCGCCCAAGACCGTGTACCGCCAGGCCGGCGACCGGTACATCTTGGTGGAGTACGGCGACAACATCATGGACTTGAATGTCAGCTACCGCGTGCACAAGTTAATCGAGATGGTCGGCGAGCTCAAGGTCCAGGGTATCGTCGAGATGTCGCGCGGTGTGCGCTCGGTGTTGATTGAGTTTGACGGCGTTGGCCAGAAGGCTTTGTTGGACACCATGCTTGCGCTTGAGAAGGAGATTGCCTTTGTCAACAAGTGGAAGGTGCCCTCGCGCGTGCTCCGGTTGCCCATGGCGTTCGAGGACGCCAAGACCTTGAGCGCTGTCACCCGTTACCAGGAGACCATCCGCAGCGATGCTCCGTGGTTGCCCAACAACGTGGACTTTATTGCCAACATCAACGGCATCGGCCGCAACGACGTCAAGGACATGTTGTACCTGGCGCGGTTCATGGTTTTGGGTCTCGGCGACGTCTTTTTGGGTGCTCCGTGCGCTGTGCCTTTGGACCCTCGCCACAGATTCTTGGGTACCAAGTACAACCCTTCGCGTACGTTTACGCCTAACGGTACTGTGGGCATTGGTGGCTCCTACATGTGTATTTACACCATGGAGTCTCCCGGAGGATACCAGTTGGTGGGTAGAACCGTTCCCATCTGGGACAAGTTGACACTCGGAGCGCACTCGGGCGAGGCGCCTTGGTTGTTGCGTCCGTTCGACCAGGTCGAGTTCTACCCTGTTTCCGAAGCCGAGGTCGACCGCATGACTGAGCGCATGGAGGCCGGTCACTTTGAGGTCGAGATCCTGGACCTGGTGTTCGACCACGAGGTGTACCTCCGCTGGATCCAGGCGCACCTGGAGTCGATTGAGGAGTTCCAGAAGAACCAGGGCGGCGAGAAGTTGGCCGAGTTCAACCGGTTGATCCAGGTTCTGAACGCAGAGTTGGAATCTGGAAACACTGGGCCAGTGGTTGACGAGGCGGAGTTTGGCGACGACGCCGAGTTGGTCTACTCCGAGTACTCGGGCCGTTTCTGGAAGCCGTTGGTGGAGGTTGGCGACGAAGTCAAGGACGGACAAGGTTTGGTGGTTGTTGAGGCCATGAAGACCGAGATGGTGGTTATTGCGCCCAAGGCCGGAAAGGTGGTGAAGATTCTCCACAAGAACGGTGACATGGTGGAGGCGGGCGACTTGGTTGTGGTGATTGAGTAGACTTAATGTGATATCGAGACTTTAGGTTGGGAGGTAGGTGGAAGGCAACAGTAAAAGATGGATCAGAAAGAAAGATGAGAGGAATTGAAAAGAGCCGAGCTCGACTGGTGCTATTATTAGGCTGTTTTGGGTATCATGCGGCCCCCGAACATTATTCAGTCCCCTGATTATCACTCATCCTTTGATTACTACTGTAGCGACCTTCAAAAACAGAGTTATATTGTCCACGGCAGGCTGTGCTTTAAGCGTGCTGAACGTTTCAAATTCATCTGAACACTATCGGAAATGCTCGTGGATGGGACTGGATTGTTGAACTTCTATGTATGAACGGAATGATGATCTACTAAGTGCTTCTCTTCGTCTATATCTTGATCCCTTGCTAAATCACTCTTTAAGCTTTTGGCCACACAAATCTCTAACGTAGTTCAGGAAAAGCCTTTCATAATTTGAGATGCTATGCCGCCGCAGAACCCTGGGGTAGGCGGAATTTGGTTCATTTATCGGGATGAACCCGGCAGGATAAACTGCCAAAAGAAGTCACACTATGTGAATACTTAGGGCTATCCTCCATGTCTTTTACCTTATTCGAAAACGGCTCCCGTGTACTAATTGGGAGACTCGAAACATTATCCAGTTGACATAATGGAACTTTGATATTAAATCTTCTAGATTCTTCGGTGCATAACTCTTCAAGTTCCGAAAGAGAAGATTCAAGCATCGTTGGATTGACCCGGTAGCAGAAATCGATGAATCTCGCCTTCTGCTTGCCTGTGTCACCGCGAAGAAACACCAACAGGGAGATACTTGGGCTTTTTCCAGTGTAAAAGTCAAAATTTTTCGAGATCATGCCAAATGCATGAACGGAATACCGCTTACGACGATTCTACGTCTCTGTCGTATGCAAGAGAACATCTGACCGAGACGTGTCTGTGTAAGCCAGAATCTAGCAGCCACAAACACGTCGCAACGAAACCCGTACACCATTGACCAAAACCCGTACACCATATCCACAAAAACCCATACACCAGGATTTAAACACCCGTACACCAATAGTTAAGATCAATGTCGCCATTACTTCTTCAACCATCTCCTTTACGATGATCATAGGTTTTGAATAGTGTCACAAGGATCATAGGAAGAAGCTCAGAGAATTTAATGTAACAGCGATATCTGGGAGGCTGAGTATGCTTGGTAGTACGACAGGAACACGTAGAAGAAGCAAAGTCTGACCGAGTACTTTCGCCAGTTATCGATATTAGACAAGCGTAGAAGTTCCACAATTTTCGACTTGTCCTATCTCCAGTGTTCCTCGCAATTTGGACGCGATTCAATAAGTTGAGAGTACGCATACTCCCAAGGTAACCTAAGCCCAACGAAATTATCTCAAAATCTGGGTGTTTATCAGTCCAAAGGCTGCCTACTGAAGAATTCCTTTCTTTTTCTTGAAATTTAAGTCCTTTTTGAAAAATTCGTCTTCATCCTTACGGTAGTGCACTACCCAACTTACTAGAAACCAACAGCGCGTCCTACCTAAACTATCAACATGGCACAACCAGTCAATCTCGCTGTGGCGTCGCTTCAGCCTGAATTGTGGACCGCATCGCTGAATGATGCTATGACGATCTATGTCACAGACACAAAAGGCTCTGCTCAGATGTTCAAGCCCGAGTTTACTTACCCAATCTTCGGCGACGCGGAGAGCATCTTCGGATACAAAGATTTGGTCATCTTCTTGTGTTTCGACTCGGTGACGTTCTTGCCGTTCTTGAACGTCAAATGGTCTGCAAAACTCGACGAAGTCGAGGTAGACCCAAAGGAAAAGATGTTGGAGTTCTTGCCTGAGTCAACCGTATACAAGGACGAATTGCAGTGGAGAGAGAAAATCGACGAGGAGCAAAAAGATTACCAGATTCCGGGCTCTCAGTTTGGCAGCGAGTTCGAGAAGAACGGCGACAAATTCGCAATTTATCGCCTTGACTTGGCCTCGGCAGCGGGCCAGGAATTGCACAAGAGATTGCAAATTCTCGTCCTTCTATTTATCGAAGCCGGGTCGTATATCGAGGCAAGCGACAAATTGTGGGACATCTATGTCTTGTACAAGACCACAGACCCGAAATTGCCCGAGGTGGTTGGCTTTGCAACGTCATACAACTACTGGAAGTATCCTGGAGTGAGCAAGTTTGACGCGGGCGTGGTGGAAACGCGGAAAAAGATCTCGCAGTTTGTGATTTTGCCGATATTCCAGGGCAAGTCCTTGGGTGGAGAATTCTACTCCCGCCTCTTCAACCAATGGTTGCAGGATGACAAGATTGTAGAGGTTGTGGTCGAGGACCCGAACGAGAATTTTGACGATTTGCGGGACCGTGCAGACTTCACCCGACTCGCAAAAGACATTGGCTCTCTCCCAATTTCGACAATCACTGGCGACAATTGGTTCAGTACATTCAAAGGAAAAGAAAAGTTGGAAAAGCGCCAGCTCCAGAGACTACTCGAAATGACGCTATTGAAGCAGTTGAAGGAGGGCTCGAGCAAGGACTCTAAAAAAGCCGTGCGGCTTTTCGTCAAACGCCGGTTGTACGAAAAGAACAAAGAGGCTCTTGCCGGTTTGGATGCCCCAACGCGTCTTGACAAGCTCCAGACCGCTTATGAGGCGCTCGAGGCGGATTACTACCGGATTTTAGAGCCCGTGAAAGTCACCCTGAAGCGACCGGCCGATCCCGCGAACGTTGGGACCAAAAAGATAAAGACCACCTGATATGTCGATCTTCGGAAGAACAATGCTTCCCAACCGATCCGGGCTAATTGGACGGGCACTTTGTGATCACGTGTGAACACTGAGCTGCGATACCGTTGCCAAGGTTACAGTTATTTGCCAGGCGCTACATTCTCTGCAAGACAAATGTTCCACGCATGGGTCCAGCGTGCATATCACGTTATGCACAAGCATGGAAACGGCCATCTGCAACATACAGTCTAGCATGGGACTAAAATGGACCAATGGCCGAATCCGAGTGCGGTGATGGCACTCGGAAATGAGAAATAGGCCCCGATCAATGCAACATCCCTCATGTGACGTAATCTTGTACCGGCATCGGAGGTCGGAGTGGTATGGTCGCGAGCCATGACGTAACCCCAGGTTCTGGGAGTTCGTGACCATTCGATGCACCTTGAGCCATCGGAATGACAACGTGACGTCACAGAGAGAGACGGGAACCCATTTCCTGCATGTCCCCAGAGTCTTTCGTAAAATAGCAACCTCGCTGACCGAGCCAACTCGACAACTCTACGGAACCCACCACGCGAGATGAGAACCGAGTCGTGGAATATTCCATGTAGCAAACTCGGGGCCTCGAGACCTGCAAAGAACATTGGCAGAACAACCAGCCAGCATCGAACAGTAAATAGCAATTGAGTGGGCGCCCGGGCTCCTGTGCATTTATTACCTCGCCCTGACCCCTCATGTATAAAGGGTGAGCAATTCGCAAGTTTCACCAACTTTCACCATGCACAGAACTTACTCATTGAGATCGCAGAAGGCACCCACCGCTGCTCAATTGCAGTCGCCTCCACCCCCACCCTCGTCGACCAAGTCCAAGTTTTTTGGCAAGGGCGGAATCTCGTCCACGTTCAAGAAGAACTTGGCCGGCGCCACGGGCCCACAATTGCTGAGAAAATTGGCTCAGTACATCAAGATGGAGAAGAACGTGATGCGCGCCATTGAATTGACCGCCAGAGAGCGCCGCGAGGTGGCCAAGCAGTTGTCCTTGTGGGGTGAGGAGAACGACGAGGATGTGTCCGACGTGACGGACAAGTTGGGCGTCTTGATTTACGAGATTGGTGAGTTGGAGGACCAGTACACCGACAAGTACGACCAGTACAGAATCACCTTGAAGTCGATCAGAAACATCGAGTCCTCGGTGCAGCCCTCCAGAGACAGAAAGCAGAAGATCACCGACGAGATTGCGCACTTGAAGTACAAGGACCCTCAGTCGCCCAAGATTCCTGTGTTGGAGCAGGAGTTGGTGAGAGCCGAGGCCGAGTCGTTGGTGGCCGAGGCCCAGTTGTCCAACATCACCAGAGAGAAGTTGAAGGCGGCGTTCCACTACCAGTTTGACGCTACGCGCGAGTTGGCCGAGAAGTATGCGCTCATAGCCGGATACGGTAAGGCGTTGTTGGAGTTGTTGGACGACTCTGCCGTGACCCCCGGCGAGACCAGACCTGCCTACGACGGCTACGAGGCGTCTAAGCAGATCATCATCGACGCGGAGAACGCCTTGGCTGCTTGGACGCTCGACGCGGCTGCGGTCAAGCCAACCTTGTCCTTGCACCAGGAGGGAGAGGGCGAGCCTGAGGAGGGCGAGGTGTACGACGCCGAGGAGGAATTTGCCAAGCACGACGACACCAACGGCGTGGCGGCCTAGTGAGGCGGTGCATCTAATCGCAGACTTTGCACGCCTTCACCTTTGTATTATGTATCAATTGAGATGCCTCACGTTCAGCACGTAGAAGGAGTTCGGATAGAAGGAGGAGCTAGGTATGGAGGACTCAGAGGGATTCACATGGATCGCCAACTGGTCGCTTGTAGCGAGCTGGAGTAGGGAAGCGAAGGCAGACGCTGCAAACCGTCTGGTGACTGCCCGTTCTGTCAATGTGGTGGTGCTGGGAACAATCTCCTCAAAAGCCACCGGATGGTCGGCGACTTTCGACTGGACAAACTCGCGGAACTCGCTGAGAACCTTCGAAAACGGCGACTCTTCGTCCTGGGATTGGTCCGAGGACGCTAAGTCAAGGTTCATGTCGAGGTCGAGGAGCTCGGGCTCGAGCTCGCGGGCATTGTAGTCGCCAGCGTCAAACCCTAACTCCGGAGCCATATAGTTTCTGCCCTCTTCGATGTCCTCGACATTCTGGAAGAAAGAATTGAGCGATTGCTCGGCGATCCGAGAGTGTCCTCTGGCGGGGAAGCGGTCAATTGGAATGGCGGATGTGGCCAAGGGCCCAAACAAAGCGCGGTAGCACGAATTGACAAAAGGAGGATTCTCAATGCTGAGTGCCTTGATTAATTGGGGCAACGTGGTTTCCTTCCAGATCCTGATCTGCTTTGTCTCCACGGACGGCAGCGCCAGCGAATCCAAAACCACACGTATCCGACGTCTCTTTCTTGAACCCCCAGACACCTCATGGGTAACTTGAGCGGTTGTGGAGAAATGGGCATCCGCAGAATTTCCAGTTTTCGAGAAATCTTCTGCTGGCGCCGGTAACGCTTCGAGGTTTTGGTCAAAGTCCAGGTCGTTTAATGCGGTGTGGTGCCCGCCTTCTTGCTCTACTACATCTCCGTTCTCATTAAACTCGAAGTCCACATCGTAGTGATCACCCTGAAAATGAAAGCTCGCGAAAGAACGTTCCATAAACTGCTCAAACAGGCGGTCGCGTGCATCAGCGACATCTTTGAACGGCACACTTCGGGGGTCTATACAGTTGAGAATGCCATCCTGCTCTCGAATTCCAAGAGCCATGTCGATTACAGTGGTGGGCAGCATCTCAAAGGGCGGAGCGAAGTCCTCAGCAATGTTAAAGTTAGCGTCTTCTACCAAGTACTGTTTTGGTGGTTTTTTTGCAGCCACATGGTATGGCGGCGGCTCTAGGGACACGTGAACTGAAAGCGGCACGCAGATCCTCGAGTAGACTGAGACGATATCATTGAACATAGCCGCCACTTTCTGCTTATAAATTAACGACATTCCATACATTAAATTCAGCGAAACCCGCAACGGAAGTGGGTCAGACGTTACAATGAGCTGGCAGGTGTTAGGAATGGACATACTGTTTACAGATTTGCGGAGGATTCGGCGGTGGGCCAGCAGAGAACCAAGAGTTGCCATGGCCCAGGCTTGAGCCATTCCGTCCTCGCTTTGAGAAAATAGAAGAGACATGAGGGTCTGTGGGAGTTGCCGCCTTTTATAGTGCGCACGGCAAATGCTGCAATTTTTTATGGGGAACACAATTGGTTAATAATAGGAGAAGACAAGAAGGTGAGATTGGGACTGAGGAAGAAGAAATATTTAAGTAGTGAGCATAAAGGGTAGGATGTGTTTCTTGAGTTGAGGATAGCCTCATCAACTCAGAAGAGGAGAGAAAACATAAGTAAGCAGATGAAAATCAACGAGTAATTACTCATAATTGCAATGATTGAGCTCAATTGGTATTGAGTTATCAAAGATGTGGCTTCGTCTATACGTAACAAGGTTTTTCTTGTCGAGTGAGCGACTCTCTACTAACACTGATTTGAGTATTACTCTCGCAAATCTTTCTTCACCCAGTTCAATCAAATTAGGCGTACGTAACAGCAGACATCATTCGATGTCTTTTGGCTGATTTAATTTGGCATTTGACCCTGCTACGTAACCTAGTCGGACAAGGATCGGAGTACTCATGTAATCCAACACTTGTGAGTTATTTAGGAAAAGTTAGAGAAGTATGTACTAGCCCTCTATAGCCATTTCAGTTTGTTTGGGTCTCTTATTTGTCCTTCTTAGTTGAGTCCTGTCGGTTCCAACGTCCATAAGGCAGCCACTATCTGATATGCCGCTTCAACTCAGTCTAAAAAAAAAAAGAACTCACTCAATGGCTATTTGGTACTCCGACGCCAAAATTTGGATTATTCCACTTTTTCAATCCTCAGTTAACTCATAGCCAATAATTTACCGGATTAGTCGTCAAATTTCCTTTCCGGGCCTGTACCGCTTACATCTCCTATCTTATCTCCAAAATATTTGAATTTCTGCCTGAGAGTCAGACCAACTAAAAAAATTCATAGATTCTCCGATCTCCCAACCTCATCATAATCACCCTCTTTCTCCCTTTTCATTTCGCCGAGTTTCCTTGGTCCCCTATTGTGTGACCTGCACCCGTGCCTCCCGCATGAAGCCGAGCACGGCTACACCAGCAAAATCAAAGAAAGCTGGGTAATTCCCTCCTCAAGAAGCGTCCCAAAGTGGAAATGCTGCAAAAACGCACTTTCGAAACATAAATAGACCCGCATCCCCAGCCATACCACAAGCCATGCATGTATGCGTCCTGCAGGTACTGCAGCAATGCGACTGTGGTTATCAGTGACCCCCAGCCTCCAACTCAGTGTTCTCTTACCATGGTCGCAATTGGACACATTGCTCTCGTTTCGTTGGCGGCCTCGGCCAATGCCTTATCGCTCTTTCCCGTTGTACAGGACCTCGTCGGTAGCGTGGTTGACTCTCTCTCAAACAAGGGCGGGCTCATTGAAACCTTCCCCAACCCGGACGAGAGACCCGTGCCCGGCAACTCGCCCATCATCCAGTGTGACGTCAAGACGCCGCAGATCTTGGACTTGCAGCGCGTGGTGATCGACCCCAACCCGCCTGCCAAGGGCCAGAACTTGACCTTCGTCGCCACCGGCTTCTTGAGCGAGTCCATTGTGGACGGCGCCTATGTGGACGTGGACGTGCGGTACGGGTTCATCCGCTTGATCCACCAGACCTTCGACTTGTGCGAGGAGGTGACCAATGTGGACCTCGAGTGCCCTATCAAGAAGGGCGAGCAGGTGATTTCTAAGGAGGTGGAGATTCCTAACGAGGTGCCCCCCGGCAAGTACATTGTGAATGCGCGCGCGTACACCAAGGACGACGTGCTCATCACATGCTTGAGCGCCACTGTGGAGTTCCCTCCGAACTAGTCTAGGCTCCGGCTAATATCATCGGCCACTACAGCAATACATATAATGACTCTTATTAGTGACACACCGTCGAATCCATTGCATCCAATGTCTTGAAGCATCGAACGCAATGCTCACCCCTCGACCTCGTCTTCTTACATCAGCCTTCAATCAACCACATCATCTTTCAATCAACCACTTCATCCATCAAGTCAATCACATCATCCTTCAACTCCAGGCCGGATAGATAATCCAAAGCGCGGAATTCATTTTATCGAATTATCATTCCTATACTCTAGGCGGAAATGACAAGGTTCGCAGTCAAGGTGTCAAAGCGCTCTTTGGCCAACCGAGCCAGCACATTCATGAGCTCAGCCACCAACGCCGCGCCATCGGGCAATTTCTTAAGCTCATTGAGTTTCAGCTCAGAAAGTTTCCACGCCACCGTCGAACTCACCGTGGTGTATGTGATCCTGCGGTAGTTGCTCACCTCAACAAGATCACCAAAGGCGGTGTTTGGCAAAATCGAAGAATGGATTTCCTGGTCGTCGGTCTCAAATCTGCAGACAGAGCGCACGAGGCCGGATTCTACCAAGTAGAATGCCGGAGCGTTGACGCTGGTGTCGTAGAAGGTGAGATCCTCGGGAATCTGCTCCTTCAAGAAGAACGGCGCCACCTTGGACCAAAACTGCGCATCCTTATTGGACAAGCCGCTGAACGTGATCATCACAAGCGGAAGTGGCTGTTTCTTGAACGCCGAGTCCTGGTAGTACTTGGTCTGCATGTTCTGCTCGTCCTTGACCGTTTTGGTGGCTGCGTGGTACACCTGCGACGTTCTGGGCGTGGCGTACGCACCTCCTAGTACCTGGCTCATCATCAGCTTACTGGCAGAAAGCAGTGCTCTGCTGGGTGTGGGAGATCCGCGCAGAATCTGCTTGGGTTGGCTGTGAACCTTCAACGTGCGGTACGTCCTCAAGAATGAGTTTTCACACCACTCCAACGCGTAGTTGAGAGTGGAAAACAACTGGATCTCAAATCCTGGAGCCTCAAAGAGGCCTGCATCGCGGAGAGCAGTGACTATGGCGTCGTCGTCGCACAAGGACGAAAACACTAGGTGGGTGCCGAACTCGTTGGTCAAGTTCAAAATGCGGCGGAAACCTTCCGCAGCAGAAAAGTCGATCGACGACACGCCCTTCATGTCGATGATCAAGTACTTGATCGGGTTCTTGTGGAAGCGGCCGTGCTCGAACCTGTCACGGATGGTGGTTTCCACCCCGCCAATGGACCCGAAAAAGACGGTGCCCTGCAACTTGACCACGCAGATCTGACTGCCCACATCCTTCAAAAAGTCCTGCTGCTTGGGATGGCGCAAAACGGTCGAGCGAGCTACCGCTCCAGTGTAGATGCCATTGACCACCGGCCGCCGCGCCGCCTCAACCACAAACGAGAGACACGCAAGCAAAATGCCCACGAGAACGCCGTACACAAAGTCCCACGCACCCATCACCACCACAATGATAATGATGGTCAGGTACTCGATGGGCTTCAACCTCCCCCAGGTATCCCACACCGCCTCCTTGAGAAGCTCGTATCCCAAAAGGTAGATGAGCGCACCCACCACACAAACGGGGATGTAGCCTATCACCACTGGTCCTGTCACCATCACCGCTGCCGTGGCCGCAGCCAACATCACACCAGCCATTCTGTCATCGGCGCCCGCACGGATGAACAACACCGAGTTTGTGTAGACCAAGTAGTTCTGGATGGAGCCAATCAAGCCCGAGAGCATGTTCGAGTAGCCGTGGGCGACCAATTCGCGATCTACATCGCACTGGTCCATGCCAACAGTAACGGCGAGCGCAGGGACGTTGATGGGCACGTGCAAGATGCCGAAAAAGGTGAGGGCCATCATGGACGGGAACTGTTTTGCGATGGCGAGCCAGTCGACCAAGCCGAAGCGGAAGAGCTGGTAATGCAGGTACCACGGCTCCTTCTCCTCCACAGCAGGGAAAACCCAGCCGGAGTTGCGTGCGCCGTTCAAGTCCCAGCCCGTTGTGGCCGCCACGACAATGTGGAACACCACGAACACGGCGATGAAGTACATGGGCACGAGCAACAGGTTGTGGATGCGCAGGTGGAGGGCAATGAGAATCACTGTCAAGAGGAGCGGCACCGTCCACTGGAGGAAGGTCGTGAGGTCGCCAAAAAGGTAGTGGAAGGTGGCGCCGTTGTACTTGACTCCGCCCTCGATGCGCGACGACACCTCAACTCCGGTCACCACCAAAAAGTAGCCCACACCGCCGATGCAGCCGACCAAAATGTGGCGGGGAAAGAACCCCACGAGCGAGCCGAGGCGGAGTTTGCCGAGGAGAAGAAAAACCACACCGGTGACCACCGACGAAATGGAGTAGGTCACGATCACCGTGGCCAAAATGGCCGCTTTCAGCTGGCCGGACATTTCCGCGTTGATGGACAAGGCCATGGAGTGGAAAAACGGCGTCACCTCGATCATCTCAGACCCAATGCCCGACTTGAACGCCGAGCCGCCCAAGGAGTAGACTAACTGGGACACCACTGTCGAGATGTAGAACATCAGCAAACCAGTCGGGGCCATATCGGCGAAAATCGCCTCGCCAAGCGGAAACATGATCATGCCGTAGGACAACGCGTCCAACACGTTCAAAAGCGTGCCCAAAAACACCGCCGGCAAGTACGAAACGGCGCGGAGAACCACGCTTTTGTTTGCCGAGGCAGAAGGTGCCGCCTTGCGCTCCGAAACCGGCACGGAGCCGCCGGCCTCGTGCACGAGGTCCAGACCCGCGAGGCCCAGCTCCAAGTCGGACCCAAAAAAGCTGCGTGTGCCCTCGTCGCCAGCGTAAAAGTGCTTGTTTTTGTCTGCCAACGGAGTGGTGGAGTCTGCGTCCGAAATCGCGGTTCCGCCGTAATTTTCGGGCGGCGAATACTCGTACTCGTTGCGGTCTATCGGAATAGGCGGGTACGACAGCACGTACTCGTCGGGCGAGTCCTCTGCTGGGCTGTCTTCGCCAGTGACACCAATGCTGGCCAAGTCGGCGGTTTCTTTGTGGATTTGGACGCCGGAAACGACAATGGGCGAGTTGTACGACACAGACGGCCGGTGCGACATCAGCACGTACGAGCGGCCGCCGAACTCAAAGGTCTCTGGAGTGTCTGGCTTCATGGCAGAATGAGCTGGAGAAAGAAACCGAACAGGGCGAGAAGAAGGCACACGCGAGCACTCTGCAGGACACGCTAGCGATGATACCGGGTTGCGATTCTCTGAAATTCCCTGGTGTTCGGAATAACCTCCGGGACTTTGGAGCAGGCAATCTATTGGATGGGGTTCGGCATACAGCGAAAGATAACTGTGTGCAGGCGACAATCCGCCTGTGGCTGATGAGGGCAGAGTCGAGTTCTTTGGCGAAAATTGCGCCTACGGTCGGTTCTGGGGGCGATACTACGACATGGAAACCCGTGCATCCCTTGGATATCAGTGCATTCTTAATGCTCGTCGGTTGACGGCTGTGGCGCCTGTTTTGATTGGCTCAGTTGGGCGATGCTCTTGACCAGTACTCGGTAAATATTCACTTTACCTGCAGGCCGATAGGGTTAGAGTCGCCCGCCAAATTGGGCCCGAGGCAGGTGTCGGCGAGTTGCAGGAATGCAGATCTTAACGAACGTTGGAGCGAGCGATGGAAGCGGACGGCGGACGATCAGAAAATATTCGGATCGCGACGCATGGGGGCATTTCCATTGAAGTTAATTTGGGGTTGATCACGTGGTCCTATGTTCGAGACCGCCACAGACGTCATTGGATTTTTCACTCGTTAATGTGGCTCAGCCGGTAGCAATACACTGGAGATGCAGGCTGAACCCTGACAGCTTGACCGTGGTTCAGATGCGGCTGAACGGTGGTGCACACAGGCCTTCGTTCGGCTGTCACCTTGCAAAAAAATACAGATCTTAGTATCAAGGTTCTTGATAAATGTTGGTGGTTTCAAATTCTATCACTTAATAAAGGGGAAGTTATAAGGTCTTGCGAGTCCTGGCAATGGGGGGTAGTGCGGTGCAATATGGGCAGTTTCAAAGAAAAGAATGCGCCCTCAGATCGTGATTTCACAGTTGTTTCGCTTCTGAAGTCACATTCCATCCTCTCTTCGGTGATGAATTTGCCGAGACGGCGGGTTCAATGACGGTGGACTGCACGTCCAGCTAGGGCCAGCCAGGCCCCATTCTAGATTTAGATGCAACTGTGAAATTGCACGCCTTCGATTTTCGTAAGAAACCTTACATTGTGTTCAAGTGCACGTGAGACCTCGAATCACTGCAACGTCGCATTGAAGAACACCCGTCCTCTTTTAAAAATAATCATTTGTCGCAATCTCTGGGGAAAATTGACGATCTTCACAATGGGCGGTAAACCAATTGATGCGACTTATTCACAGTCACTTGGAAGGCTATTTAAGGAGTAACCTTGGCTTTCAGTGTTCACTTCTGGAACCACCAATGGATATCTCATTCTATGGACCTCAGCTGTATTGTCCCATGGAACCCTGGCAATGTCATCCAACCAACTGCGGGGAGTCTAATGATATAAACTCGGAATATTACGAAGAAAAACTCCTAGGTGAGCCACTAGGGCTGCCTGGAATCACTCTGAGCTTCGGTGTTAAATTGGAGGCGCAGACAGCAGAGCACGAGGAAATAACTCTACCAATGTGCCCGCCGTACTAGTGAACAACGAACAATGCTTATATATGCCACTCAAAGGTCACTTCAGATTCACGTAGAGTCAGAAAGTCCTTGGAACATTGGATATTCACTGTGCTGAAATTAGGACCGTGCGACTACGTTACGAGCACCTCCGTCAATTTCCCACAACGCCCATTGTTCGGTCCCAAATTGATCGTTGTAGTAGTCCCGGGTCTAGGCCCCCACAAATTAATTCTCAACCCGAAATTATTCCAGTCCAGTTCCTGTGATTTGATCTCAGGGCCTTCGGTAACCACCAATTCACCAGCAATTGACCACCAAAAAGGATCCAAACAACCGCCAATGTCTCTATAGAAATCCGTTCAGTCCAAATTCTTTCCTCCTCCTCGCTTCCCCTTCCTTTTTTTGCTTCCCCTTTTTTCCTCCTCTTTGCCTCCTTTCTTGCTCCTTCACCTACCCCGGATATCACGGCCTGCACACACCGCCAGCTGACTACTATTGTTACAACTACTGACCTCTCTCCGATATCCTCCGAACTCGCTCATGGCGTCTGCAGAAACCCCGCTTTTGCCCACGCGCACAAGCTCCTACTCTAGTGTGGACTCCGACCGCCGGTCCAAGTTCACCCTCGACTCTCGCGTTGTTCGGCTGTTTTTCCGCCGCCGTTTCTGGTGGCTCTGTGTTTTGGGGGTAGCCGCCATCATCACACTCCAGCTCTCGTTTTTGCCCAGAACTTCGCTCAACCGCGACTTCCGCCGCTGGCACGACCTCCACTTGACCAAATCCGACGTCAAACGGATATTTCTTGTTGAGCTGCGCTTGGGAAGGCCCGATGACGATGGCCAGACCATCGAGCAGCACGTGGACGCGCTTTTGCGCAACCTAACTGATATCACCTGTAGAAACAAGGCGGCGCTAGCCGCCAGCGACGCCCCTGAATTAGCCGCCTTTGTTGAACGTCAGATGCACGTGCTCGGCTTCCGCACACACGTCCACAGCTACGCGGTAGCGCCGCCATTACACGCTCCGCGGCGCCTGGCGCTTCGCTTGATCGACAAGTCTGGACGCACGCTCTACTCAGCGCCGACAGAAGAGCCGCCAACGCCAGCGTATTTCCCGTTCGGGAAAAACGGCACCCTCCGTGCCGACTTTGTATACGCCAACCGCGGCGAGGCCACCGACTACGAGTTGTTGGCGGAAAACGGCGTGCTGCTCCAGGGCAAGATCGTGATGTTTTCGCACCCAATCGCCAGCTACTACGCACTCGCGGAAAAGGTGCTCCACGCGGAAAAACTCGGTTGCGCGGGCGTGGTCGTGCAAGGCGACCCCGACGCCGACACCGCCGTGTCGCGCGACTTCAAGCCTGCGGCGCCGCCCGCCGAGAAGTTCCGCATCCCCGTGAGCTACAGCCTGGCCCAGCCTATCCTCGAGGCGTTGGGCGCGCCGCGCGCCCCGTTCTCCAAATGGAAGTACCCGCCGCAGATCGCCGACGGCAGCTTGGCGCTCGAGCTCGCGACGGAGTTCGACCCCGAGCCGCTCAACGCCACGCACATTGTCGCGCAGGTGGACGGCGTCATCAACGACGGCGAGATCGTGGTTGGCGCTGCGCGCGACGTGCTCACCGCGCTCAACCCGCTGAGCGGGCACGCGGTCATGTTGGAGGTGATGCGCCGCCTCCGCAACTTGCGCAAGCTCGGCTGGCGCCCGTTGCGTACCATTCGCTTCGTGTCGTGGGACGCGGAGCGCAGCAGCGCCGTGGGGCCACTCGCCAGCGCGAACGATCCCGCCATGTTTCAGAAAAACCTCCCGATTGTCGCCTACATCAACTTGGACGACGACTTGGTCACTGGCAGCCACTTCGAGGTGGACGCCAGCCCGTTCTTCAACCACGTTGTGCACGATATCGCCAAGTTGATTCCGTTCCCTAAGAACTCGCCCTACTACAAGCGCCTCGCCAAGAGCAACGAGACCCAACCGGGGCCAGACGAGAACGACACATACGACGATGACGACGACGCGGACATGACCTCGCTCTTCCACTACTGGCACTTGCAGGACAACGCCACCATCAACAACAAGATCGGCAGCACCATCGCCGGCAAGAACTTGGCCATGTTCCAGTTACTGAAGGCAGCGCCTGTGGTTAACGTCAAGTTCCTGCAGAGCCCCTACTACAACGACTCGATGTTCGTGCCAGAGTCGAACTACTACAGCTACAAGTGGCTCTCAACGGAGGTGGATAAGTCTCTCGACCTCCACGGGCTGCTCGTGAGGTTCTTGGGGCTTTTTATTCTCTCGTTGGGAGAGCACGAGGTGGTGGACTCGCGAGCATACTCGTACTTCAAACATGTGCGGGTGTTCTTCAGAAGCTTTGAAAAGGCTAAACAGGACACTCTTCTGCAGTGGGAGGACTTGGACGTGGCGGAGTCGCAGCTTGCTAAGTCTGCGCTTCTCACCGATCTTAAGGCAACCATGAAAGAAACAGGAGACGACACAATAACCATGGGCGCCATCTTCAACCAGACAAACACGTTGTTGGGCCAGCTTGTGGATCAATCGCAGATATTTGACCAGTACAACAAGGAGGTCGAAAACTTATTGACGGTGGACTACCCATGGTACAAGCTGCTCAAGAAGTTGCACATCTACGCCAAGTTCAAGGTGGCGAACTACAAGCTTTTGAGGCTTGAGAAGGAGCTCAATCTCCATGGCGACGACGAGGACAGCAGCAAGCCCTTCCACCATTTCATGTACGAGGTGCCGAAGGGATTTTTGACAAACAGCGAGAAGCAGCTTCGGGGGGCGTTTGCCTCATTGTACGAGGCTGCGGACGAGGCGAACGAGAAGCTAATGATTAAGTTGGTGGTTGCAAGATACGAGGCGCTAAAGTCCGTTCTTAAGAAAATGACGTAATAATGGGTAATGATAGAAGGAAATGAAAGGGGCTACGAACGCCATGATGATGGAAATATGATATTTGCTGGGAAGATTGTAGGCAGTGGGATATCGCGCCTGGAGTCGAAGTGATCGACTGTCTAGACTGCGATCAACGACTGGATAAGCGGAGATCGTATTGACGAGCTAAAAATTCGCAATTTGATAGAAGAGAAGAAATCGAGCAGACAATAACGGTTTTTTTTGCCTTCATTGCCAACCAATCGAGTTGCTCTGTTTCTGCTCGGCATGCCCAGCTTGGTTCCTGTGCGCAAATTAGACGGTGATCTGAGGAACAGCAAGACAACACACACAAAACAAGAGGGGAAAACAAAAGAAAAATACAAACGACATTCAAGCATCTGCGATATATCCCTCGCCCGTCGTATTTTTTTTTCTCCTTTTGCTCCCCTGAACAATGGACCCTAGATCATTGGAGGAGCATATGTAGTACAGGTCGCACGGCATTAGCTACTTCACCTCTTTTCACTCCTCACTAAAAAGCAGAGAACATCATGGTGGACGTGGCGGAGTACTTCTCCATCCAGATCTTCTTCATCATTCTTCGAGAAACCCTTGAGACGGCCATCATCATCTCGGTTCTTCTCTCTTTCATCAACAAAAGAGAACCAACTGACGACGCACCCAATGCCAGCCAGATCCGGCTGATAAATCGTGGATTGAGGCTCCAGGTTTGGCTTGGAGCCGTGGGCGGGTTGGCCATATGCATGGTGATTGGCCTTATTTTCATGTTCTTTTTCTACTTTGTAGAAAAGGACCTCTGGTCGTACACGGAGCGGCTCTGGGAGGGCTTGTTTTCGTTGATTCTGAGTGTTATTATCACCATCATGGGTGTTGGACTCCTCCGCATCAACAAGGTCATGAAGATCAAGTGGTGGATCAAGTTAGGCGATGCGTACGCTGATACTGGTAAGAACCAAAAGAGCACGTTAGGCGACGACAGCAGCGCGTTTGACAGTCAAAGCGCATTGGTTGACAGCGAAACAACCGCCCAAACTGTAGGCCAGAGCCAGTACTCGACCAGTGAGGACGACCACACTCTGCTTTTGACTGCCAACAGAAAAGCCAACCGTAAGCCCGGCGAAAAATGGTCCAAACGCTACTTTTTGGCGATTTTGCCGTTTGTCACCACGTTGCGCGAGGGCTTGGAGGCTGTGGTATTCATTGGGGGCATTGGCATGTCGCAACCCGCGTCGTCGCTTCCTCTTGCCGTCTTGGCGGGCCTTCTGCTCGGTCTGGCCATCGGAGTGACCCTCTACAAGGGCGGCAACAAGTTATCGTTGCAGTACTTCCTCATCTGCTCCACCTGTTTTCTCTATGTCGTGAGTGCCGGTCTTATGAGCCGTGGAGTGTGGTTTTTGGAGCTTGAGAGATATGTGAGGCGGTGCGGCGGGTTAGACGTCAGCGAGACCGGCTCAGGGCCGGGCTCATACGATATCAGCACCGCCATCTGGCACGTGAACTGCTGCAACGGCTTGACAGACGGCTGGTGGATGGTTGCAAACGCCATTGTGGGCTGGACCAACACCGCGACCTACGGCAGCGTGTTTTCATACATCGCGTACTGGTTGGTGGTGTCTGGATGGCTCCGGTTGCGGTTGTATGAGGAGAGACACGGATTTTTGCCGATTATTCCGATCAAGTGGCAACTCAAGCGGATCCGCAAGAAGGTGCGGTTGTATGAGGCGCTCCACCAGCAGGAGCAGCTGGCGGAAGCCGAGCGCCGCGCGGAGGCGGCCGTCATTTAGGAGAGACTGTTACACTAAGAGAAGGCTGTTGCAGAAGACTGTCACACTAAGAGAAGGCTGTCATCATCACTCTACTGGGAGGAGTGACGGAAAACGAGTAGAGCTTAAGTTGACAAGCAGAGTATATAGGTAGCAAAGGAAAGCATTGCGGTCACAGTGGAGTAGAATACAGTATATCTGACCTGGGTATATTGGCCCTCGTTGACCTGATTATTGACTACGGTCCCCAGTCGTATTGCAAACGGCAGAAACGACCCTGCCAAGAATGAACTGAACCTCTTGGACTTCCCGGACGATTCTAGTGCAACTTAACATGTCTTTGTTGAATAGTTATGATGGCATCCTTGGCCGCATGTACCTGTTCCAAGGGCCAAAACACTTCCTAAAATAGATCTGCAGAGTAGTGTTTTGTTCAATCATCACCTGTACATAGACCGAAAGTTGACATATTGCATAGACGTACCGATCATATGCCAGATGTACGGAGATGTCAGTTTTGCGGTATTTTCTGTGTGGACCTATTTATAAAAGGGACAGAACTCGCTCAGATGCTTCTGAGCTATTATTCGATCTTGGCAAGTTAACGAGTATCTATAACTTGTATTGGTTTTTCTGTTCTGCTAAAAGATGTTTGAGCATGTTCGGTACGCTCTCACTGGTGTCTTAAGCGTCGCTCAATCGTTAACGTTTGCAAGTGTACTTGGGGCCAATTTGACTGAGGAGGAGAAAACATCATACTTCAATGCCATTATGGAATGCAGGCGTCTTGAGGCGCTTGCTATCAGTCGACATGATGGCGAAAGCACTGAAAACAAGGATGGCACCACTAACTAATGGAGAAAAGTTCTCCGTTGAGTTTAATCGAGCTTAGTTGTATTTGATTGCATGGATAACCGCAATGGCTATCGGTATTACCAACACAGAAAAGTTGAAATGCATGCAACAGTAAGCGTAAATTAGTCACTGGGGCGAAGGTTTTCAGGGTTCTGAACACTTTCCAAAACATGAATTTGAAACCATGGATGTCCCTCGGTTAAGCGTCCTCTCTTGTCTACGGGTGTACTACGTGTTTCTTCCTTCAGGACTTTTCCGACACCCATAGATCTAAAAAGTTAATCTCAGTATGACAGTCGAGGATATCGAAGATGTGCAGCCAAGTTCCGAGATGATGAAAGAGGACGCGTTTTGGGCCATTGTCGACAAGTCACTTAAGGGCAAGGACGAAGACAGCCAAATGGAGTTTGCAACCAAGGAATTGGAGAAGTTGCTGGCCCATGACATAGTTGGCTGGCTGCTCAGGTTCGACAAATTGGTCCACGACACCTACACTTCCGACATGTGGTGTGCAGGGTTCATCATAAACGGCGGGTGTTCCGATGACGGATTCGAGTACTTCAGACGGTGGTTGGTGTCCTGGGGAAAGAAGGTGTACTATGCGGCCAAAAAAGATCCAGACTCGTTGATTGCCGAGGTGCACGGCGAGGAAGACTTTGAGTTTGAAAGCTTTCCCGAGGCTGCGTCGGATGCGTTCGAGAAGAAATTCGATGCAGACATTTCCGAGTATACGGACTATGCGACGTTTCTGAAGAACGAGCCGTTTTCGTCTGACATCGACTTCACGTGGTCTGACGAGGACCCGACCACAATGACGGCTATCTGTCCCAAGTTGTGTGAGCGGATGGATTTGTGAAGATTGGAACGGCTGGGGGATAGTGAGATGGCTCAGTACTTTTGGGCATAGCAGTCAATGTCGGTTTAGCACGATGACATTCACTCTCGAGGAGAGCAAGGGGCATTCTCTGCTCTCTCACCTCAGGAAACTTTCAGCTCCTTCCAATTCGAACATTATATGAACATTCAAGCTCTGGAAATCCAGCTGTAATCACAGCTCTAAAAGCCCAGCTCTTAACCCATATTTAGAAACCCAGCCCTTATCTCTATCTAGGCTCCGATCACCCCAATTCTGGTCATCAAAGATTTGGTCACTTTAGCTGTGAACTCTCAGGCTCATGAGCTCTGATCACTCCAGCTTGCGCGAGTGACCTTTTAAGATTTGGATGCTCTGAACAGCGTCATCATCACCGCCCAAAGTGGCAGTTGCCTTCTTCTCCGAGCCCTGAGTGATTGGCCCCATCTGCCTATTGCGGTGGACCAACTGCTTGATCTGCAGCCCCGCCTTTTTGTCGATTTCGCTGAAGTCGTAGGAAATGCGCTACACAACCATTTTCGTCTTGTGGGGACGTAGTTGTTGGCGCTCAGCACATGCTCGTAGTAGTTCCTCAACGCCGAAGTTGGTGATCTGGTTGTCTTCAAGCAGATACAATGAGACGATTGACTGAATTACTGGGACTCCCGCTCCTCGGATAGCGAGAGATCTGAGACATGGTCAGAGTATTCCGGTCAGCGGACCAATCACCAGTGGGGCCTATCAGGAACTCGAACTCCCAATTGTCTTGAATAGCTCAAGATACGTTAGTAAATAAATGGTAACTTGAGATAGGGCATAAATCAATTAAAATGAGCGGAAAGGCGACGACACCGACTCCTTTGAGCGATTCCTTAGGGCCGTCATTGCCGACCCTGTCTGCATTTTTTTACCGTCCATCATAGTTTACCGTCCCATCTATTCTTTTTCCGTCCCATCTATTCTTTTACCGTCCCAACTATTCTGTTACCGTCCGACCTAAGTGATAACGAAGCAGATATTTCCGCTCTCACCCAAACCTAGACCGTTGGCAGCTGTCATATTAACGAAATGCGATATAGCTTCGTTAATACCTTCTACCCTTTTCCAGCCGTGTTCGCTCGCTAAACCAACGGCCTCTGTGCTGATTGGCTCGGACTTAACTATTCGACGCGGTGCCTCGAGCGTGTCGTATTTTCTCGCCATGGAGTAATTTCCGGCATTCCGGCAACCAAGAACAAGCCAGATCGGCCTGATTGGCTGGTTGTGCGGCAGCGCGATCATTGCGATCGCGCCCTGGATTTGATCCGCGCTTTGTTCACCGCGTATCGATCTCAGATTAGCCCGATCCTGACGTCAGCACTTTATGGATTTTATACTAATTCGCACTACTAGAGGAACATTCTCTTTGCCTGCTCCCACCGTCACCAGGCTGGCCCCAGCGATTGTCTGCAGTGCCGACGACGACCGTCTTGTTCTCTGGCAGGGTTTGTCTGCGGAAGAAAAAATATTCCGGCCTCGATTCAGTCCGGTGTCTGGTGTGGCCCCTGTCCAGGATCAAAATAGAACGCGACCATTTATACATTCTCCACTGCGATCATCACCACCCGTGCCTCCCGTTCTCATCTACACCATTGATTCTCCACTCACCACACACCGCTGGCCCATCACCATTTTTGACTACAAAGGGACGGCATGGACCCGCCCGACCCCTTGAAGGACACAAACAGGCGCCTCCACGACTTGGAGCGCAAGCTCTCGTTTGTGCTGACCTCGTCGCTGACCCACACCAACCAGAGCCATGGCTCGGTGGTCCACGACACCACAGTGGCCGGCTTGGCCCGCCAGAACATCCAGCTGAGCGTTTTGCAGTACATCCGAGAAAACGGACGGGAGTTTGACGCCGACTCCGTGTACGCGGACCGCCAGCAGCAGTTCATCACCAAGTTTGCCCGAGAATACTCGCCCAGCACCGCGCAGGAGTACCCCAGTGCACCCGTAGACGCGGCTGTAGAAAAGGGGGGACTGGAAAGGGGCAAACTAGAAAAGGGGGGCCCAGAATCAGACGGCTATCTGGCGTCTAACCCCACCTTGCGGCACCTCAGGGGCGACAGCTTGGCCAACTTGCAGGAGCCCGCGGTGCGCAAGGCGCTGGCGTCGCTCGAGGTCGCGCGTGACCGCGATGCAGAGCTGCTCCGCGCCAGCTTCGGCGACGAGGCCTCGGTCTCCGACAACTACGGCTCCGACGCCTACGACGACTACTACGACGGCGAGTTTGACAGCGACGACGACTTTGCCGACGACGCGGCGGACTTCGAGGGCGACGCCATGCTCCTACCGCCGCTGCCCCCACGGCTGCCCCCACGGGAGATGGACCCCGACAAGCTCTACGGGCTCTACGACTTCTCTGGGCCCGACCCGCTGCACTGCACGCTCTCACGTGACGAGCCGGTGCTCCTCGTCAACGACCTGGACAACTACTGGTGGCTCATCCGCAAAATGACCAAGGCGGAGCGGATGGCGTTGCACCACACGCGAGGCTCGCAGGAGCGCATTGTATCGGACGACGAGGACGGCAAGGTGGGCTTTGTGCCAGCCGAGTGCTTGGAGACGTACGGTGAGCGGCTTGCGCGGCTCAACTGCCACAAGAACGAGGCGCTCGAGAAGTCGCTGCGCGAGACGTTGCCCATAGACGGTGACAGCGCCGGAGAGACAACGAGGGAGGAGCTCGGAAGGGAGGAGATAAAGGGGGAGAAAATAGGGGAGAAGGACGAGGCGACAGAAGGCGACGAAGAGGACCGCAGTCGCGACCTCAACGACCTGAATGATCCCGACAGGAGCAAGGAGAGCGTCAATGTCCTGCTTGGCCGTAAAGGCTCCATCTTGAAGAAGGGCCGCGGCTACCGCCAAAGCAACAAGCTGGTTACCTTCGAGAACCTTGGCGACATCAACTTGGACGACGATGACGACATGGACTTCTCCGAGCATTACCTCCACATCGGCCCCGACGACATCGCACACTCGGGATCCGAGGACATGGACCCTGACCGGGCGTCCGAGGTGTTGAGTGATGTATACCCCACAGGGGTGCCTCTCACAGTGAGCAAAGGAGGGCGAAAATCAGCCAGCGACCCGCTTTTCACACAGCCCAAGCCGCTAGGTACGTCGGAAACTGACTCCATCGGGTCGTTTTCGCCGGACACCCCGCCCACGAGCCGCTTCATGTCCGACCCCGAGTTTGGCTCCTCCGTGCATAGGTCGCTGATCCTCGACCGCCTACTGCGAGTCACGTCAGACATCCAGGAACAGCTCGGCGACGACCTCCTGTTTGGAGGGTCGCTAGATGCGCGCGAGGACTACGACTCGCAGGTGTACAACGACTACGAGGAGGAGGAGGAGACGTTCACGAACGAGTGTAACGAGAAATATGCCACGGAAAGCGACAGCAAGGCCGCCATCAGCAAGAAGAGCTCGGCCGACTTCAACGGGTTCCCCACATACGAGGCGTACCTGGATTTGCATGGGTTTCACGACTACAACGGGTCGGGGCTGGAAAGCGATGACGGCAAGAAGGCCGGCGACACAGAAACCCCGCTCACAAGCGTGAACTCGCTAAATAACCTCGCGCTGCCGAGCACGCCGCTTGCGGACAAGCGCAAGTCGAAGCCGGTGCACGACATGTTCATGCCGATCTTGGGGAAGTTGGACGAGCTCACGGAGAAGTTGGCGGAGCTTGAGCATCATCTACTTTGAATAATATACTGCATTGTGGGAGTGTAGCGACGACTTTTGGGGAACCGGGCCGTTGGGATGGGAAGCTGACAGTGATTGAAGGAAATCAGAACCGTCCAAACTTAGCTGAGTTCCGGGGCTCATATCGCTTGGTTAAGCTTACTGAGAGAAGGGTCTGTGCTTCCAAAGAAGTCGTACTGGCACTTGGTGAGTGAAGGGCTTCAAAGACATCATAGTTCTCGGTTCGCCAAGAGGGCGTGGTTGAAGGCAGTTTCAGCCTGAACGTGGTGAGACAGTAATATGGGGGAAGCTACAAAATTCGTGGGGTTTGAAGAATCGTCCACGGGTGAGAACGGTACGATCCATTAACCTCGAAGTATACTAAACCTCGAAGTATTAAAGTATACTAAACCTCGAAGTATACTATAAACTCGTTTGAAGCAATTCCACGTCGATCTTACGTGTTGGTTCTACAATGGCCTGAGGGTTCTGTTGTTCCTAGAGGTAGCTGGACGAAATGGCAAGTTGTAAAATACCCGACAAGTCTCACAATTGCCCACATCTAAATATCAGAGCGCATGCTGTCTAAAATTGCTTCTCCGTTCTAAAACTATCAGATACCTTTTTTTGTTTAGACATTCATACATTTTGTCAGAATGCATTCTTCCATGCTCATCTCCTGGATCTGGCCATCTCATCGCACAGATCCATAATCACTAAAACCTCTAAAAACACCCCTAGCTCGTCGGTATTTGTATTCACTCGTCTCTTCTCCCCTCGCCTGTCTCTGCCTCCCGTTATTCCGTGATGCCCATCTCCACCTCACATTTCATCGCGCACATAAAAAATCACCTCTGAAGTGAACAACGGCACCTGCCACACCAAACATTCACGGAGTCACAGGTCCGGACACAACCAGCCGTCCTGAGTCGTCCTACTTGAGTCACCTGAGCAAAGCCTAACGAGCTGCCTCCCTTGCCTGCCTTGCCTGACTACCTCAGTACTCATGTGGTCTGCTGATCCCAACGAGTTGCAGCAGCTCCGCCAGGTGTTCAAAGGCACGTTGCTGCCGAACCGCGCAGAGCGCACTGCCGCCAACGAGGCCTTGGCCGCCGCACGCCGCCAGCCCGACTTCGAAAACTACCTCTGCGACCTCTTGGTCAAAGACTCGGGCGCCACGTCCGACGTGCGAGCGGCGGCGGGCGTCAACCTCAAAAACGCCGTGTTGGCCAACACAAACGCGCCGCGGCCCTACGTGGTGGCGCTGATCCTCGCCGGCTTGGACGTTCAGGACACCATGGTCAGGAACATCACAGGGACCGTCATCACGGCGCTCTTCGCAGCACGCGGCGTCAGCGGCTGGCCCGAGGTGCTTCCGCACTTGCTCCAGACCGTGGAAACCTCGGAGCTCGCCTCCGCGCGCGAGGCGGCCGTAGCGGCGTTGGCCAAAATCTGCGAAGACCACTCCGCGCTCTTGGACCGCGAGTACCACGGCGAGCGGCCGCTCGACCACGTGGCCGCGCGCATGGTGGCCGTGGCGCAGCTGGGTGCGGCGGCGGCGCCGAAAATCCGCGCCCAGGCCGTGTTCTGCGTGACGCAGTTGCTCTACTTGAAGTCGCCGCGGGCCAGCACCACCTTGGACGGGTTTTTGCCGGCGCTTTTTGCGTTGGCGCACGACGCAGACCCCGGCGTGCGCCGCAACGTGTGCCTGGCCTTTGCGCTCTTGTTGGAGATGTACCCCGAGCGGCTCCAGCCCCAGTTGGAGGGCGTGGTGGACTACTGCGTGCACCTGATGCAAGACGCCGACGAGAAGGTGGCCATGGAGGCGTGCGAGTTTCTCTTGGCGTTGGCGGAGCTGCCGCGGCGCGAGCTCCGGCCCGCGTTCCTCCACCGCCTTCTGTCGGTGATGCCCGTGCTCTTGCGCGCCATGGTCTACGCCAACGACGACGTGGTGCTCTACGAGCTCCAGGACAAGGAGGACGCCGCCGTCGCCGACAGGCCCGAGGACATCCGCCCCACCAACGTCAAAGCCAAGCTGGGCCACGCGGCGCAACGCAAGGACGACGCCGAGTCGGACTCGGACTCGGACTCCGACGACGACGCGGGCGAGTGGAACCTCCGCCGCTGCGCCGCGCTGACCCTCGACGCGCTTGCGCTCGTGTACCCCCAGGAGGTGCTCGACGCCGCCGTGCCCGTGTTGCAAACCAACATCGTGAGCGACGAGTGGCCCGTGCGCGAGGCGGCCATCTTGGCGTTCGGCGCCGTGGCCTCCAGCTGCATGGACCTCGCCGCAGACAAGTTGCCCACGCTCGTGCCGTTCTTGGTCGACCGCATGCAAGACCGCCAGGCCAAGGTCCGCGAGATTCTGTGCTGGGCGCTCTCCAAGTACGCGGCGTGGGTGACGCGCGAGGCGGCCCACAACGGCAGCTACGCGTCGTACTTCGGGCCCACCCTCGACCTGGTGGTGCGCTTGGCCCGCGACTCCCGCAAGTCCGTCCAGCACGCCGCGTGCCTGGCCCTTCTGACGTTCTTGGAGCACGCGGGCGCCACCTTGATCCAGCCCTACGCCGCGGCGCTCGTCTCCCACTTCGCGCTCTGCCTCGCCCTGTACCAGCGCCGCAACATGCTCCTGTTGTACGACTGCGTCACCACCTTCGTCGACAAGGTCGGGCCCACGGGGTTCTCCGACGACCTCGCCCAGACCTTGTTGCCGCCGCTCTTGGCCAACTGGCAGGCGGTGCCTGACGACGACCTGGCCTTGTGGCCGCTCTTGGAGTGCATGTCCGCGGTGGCGGCGGCCATGGGCGAGGCGTTTGCGCCCTACGCCGTGCCCGTCTACGACCGCGCCCTCACCATCTTGACCTCGGTCATGGAGGACGCCGTGGCCACCCACCCCGACATCGACACGCCCGAGATGGACTTTGTCGTGACGGCGTTGGACCTTGTCGACGGCTTGGTGCAGGGCTTCAAGGGCCACTTCGTGGACTTGGCCGCGCAGAACCCCACGCCGCTCATCCCCATCGTGGCCGCCGCGCTCGAGGACACCAACGACGACGTGCGCCAGCTGGCCTACGCGTTGCTCGGCGACTTGGTCATCCACGTCTACACCGCGGTGGTGGCGCCCCACGTCGACTCCGTGGTGGTGTGCATCGGCCACGAGATCGGCGCTCACGACTACTTGTCCTACGCGGTGACCAACAACGCCATCTGGGTGTGCGGCGAGCTCGCGCTTGTCGCCGACCCGCGCCTGCTAGCGCGCTACCTCCCCAACTTGGTCGATCTCCTCGTGCCTTTGTTGAACCTGCCGGAGACCCACCAGTCGGTGTTGGAGAACGCGGCCATCTGCTTGGGGCGCTTTGGCTTGGCCGACGGCTCGGCGGTGGTGGCGCCGCGCCTCGCCGAGTTCGTCTACTCGTGGTGTGCCCACATCATGTACCTCGCCGAGGACGACGAGAAGGAGTCGGCGTTCTTGGGCATGCTTCGCCACATCGAGGCCAACCCCGACCTGGGCTTTGGCGGTTTGGCCAACCAGCAGGGCCGCAAGAACTTGGCGTTGTTCGTGGGCTGCATCGGCAGCTACTTCGAGCCCTCGCCCAAGCTCCGCGACGCGTTCTTCCTGCTTCTCCTGAGCTACAAGTCGCTCATGGGCGACGCGTGGGACTCGCAGATCTTAAGTCTCGTCGACGACGACTCCCGCGGCTTCTTGCAGACCACCTACGGCATGTGAGTCGGACCTATATAGACTAATGGAGTCATGGAGTGTAATAGGACGCAGTTGGCGCCTCCCTGTTCGGTTCAAACCTTCCCTGAAGGTACCTCACCAACGTGGTCTACGGTGCCACGGTAGTGTAAGTGCCATATAGTGTCGTGCAACTACGCAAATATCCAGAGCTTTTCCTGGCCCTGAAATTGTCATTACAACGTGTCCTCATAATTTTATTCCCATTACCCAATTGTCATTCGTCGTCGCTTTCTCCATACAATACCTCGTTGACCAAGCCAATCGGTAGATCCCACACCCCGCTCGGAGCCTTCCATATGTACTCCTCCGGACATTCTGGAAACACCGAATGTTCATCGGTGATTGTTCTTAAATCGTCAAGTGGAAGCGTCTTGATCTCCGTGTTGAAGCATGCAATGAAGATATAAGCATAAAGCATCAGCATCAAAAAGTACGCTGGAATCGCCTGCGCCCAGTACTTGCTTGGGTAGTAATACACGCCAAAGTATTCGAGCGTGGAGTTGGGAACCCAGGCCCAGATCACAAACGTGGTGAAAACTAGCCACGAAAGTACATACGTGAAGAAGCCAAAGTACTCGGCGTACGGCTTAGCATTTGTGGAAGAAACGGTCACATCGGACTCACGTGCCAACTCATCCTCCGCCGTTCGAAGCGGAGTGCTTTCACGTGACCGGAGCCCGAGCGATTGCATGGCAGTCTAAGGTTGAATAAATCTATTAGCAAACCTTCTAGGTTTGGTGTACGGGTGTGCATACAGATGGGAATGTTGTAAAGTCCTTTGGAGGAGGCAATAACTGAAGCGTATAATCGGTTTGGGAAGGTTTGTATTCATTGTGAAGAAGCCTTCTCAATTTCTCTTTTTGGTTTCATTTCTCTTATTGGTGTCTCTGGGGCCCATGTGTGGCTCTCATCCAATAAGACTCCATGCACTCAGCCGTTGTCACATGTACGGCCGCTGCAGGTGCACGGTTTCAGCAGAACCTGCCTACTACCACTGCGGCGCTGCTTTCCGTGGCAGCAAAATTTTTACTGGCCAACGACCGTACTGCAGCTAATGGTGACATAATCCCCAGCCCTATGGACCACCAGAACAAGCAAAGCCAAAGAACAAAGCAATTTCCTACTCCATTAGACAGAAAATAACAATCTGAAGTGCCCATAGGCAGTTTTTTTAAAATTTGATGACAAGGGCGGCCGGAACGGCGATACTTCATATCCAATCAGAGGCCACTACCTCCCGGGGCGGGTAACACTACTGATCTTGGATCGCGGCTAGCGCTGAGTCATTGCCTCTTTGGGCATTTTCAATTTTTTTTCTCCCACTATATACTGAAAAAGACACTGGCCCTTCCCGCTATGTTGCTTAATAGTGTGTTGTCACGGAGAGTGGCGACCATTGCCGGACGGTCCACGGGATTTTCCAGAAACTTTGCTGTTTCGGCGTGGAGATGCAACTCGGAGCCTTTTTATCGTGGTGGTGACTTGGTCAACCACCTCAAGACTGGCGACCACGGAAAGCTTGTGGATGTTTCCAAGGTTTTGGTCATTGGCTCTGGAGGCTTGTCGATTGGCCAGGCCGGAGAGTTCGACTATTCCGGTTCTCAGGCCATTAAGGCGTTGAAGGAAGCCAACAAGCAGTCCATTTTGATCAACCCCAACATCGCCACGAACCAGACCTCGCACGCCTTGGCCGACGAGATCTACTACTTGCCTGTAACTGCTGAGTACATCACCTACATCATTGAGAGAGAGCGTCCCGACGGAATTTTGTTGACGTTTGGAGGCCAGACCGGTCTCAACGTCGGTGTCCAATTGGACAAGATGGGTGTGTTTGACCGCTACGGAGTTAAAGTTTTGGGAACTCCAATCAAAACGTTGGAGACCTCCGAGGACCGTGACCTTTTTGCCCAGGCATTGAAGGAGATTGACATTCCCATTGCCGAGTCCATTGCCGTGGAAACCGTTGACGATGCTTTGGCCGCCGCCAAGAACATCGGATACCCCATTATTGTGCGTTCTGCCTACTCCTTGGGAGGTTTGGGCTCTGGCTTTGCTGCCAACGAGCAGGAGCTCAGAGACTTGTCGTCGAGATCGTTGTCATTGGCCCCCCAGATTCTTGTGGAGAAGTCCTTGAAAGGCTGGAAAGAGGTCGAGTACGAGGTCGTCAGAGACCGCGTGGGCAACTGTATCACTGTCTGCAACATGGAGAACTTCGACCCATTGGGTATCCACACCGGTGACTCCATTGTCGTGGCGCCCTCGCAGACGTTGTCTGACGAGGAGTACCACATGTTGAGATCAGCCGCCATCAAAATCATCCGCCACTTGGGTGTGGTCGGTGAGTGTAACGTCCAGTACGCCTTGCAGCCCGATGGATTGGACTACCGTGTGATCGAGGTCAACGCCAGATTGTCTCGTTCCTCTGCGTTGGCATCCAAGGCCACGGGCTACCCATTGGCCTACACCGCCGCCAAAATCGCCTTGGGCCACACCTTGCCGGAGTTGCCCAACCCTGTGACCAAGACCACCTCGGCCAACTTCGAGCCCTCGCTCGACTATATCGTGACCAAGATCCCCAGATGGGATCTCTCTAAGTTCCAGCACGTCAAGCGTGACATTGGTTCTGCCATGAAGTCCGTGGGTGAGGTGATGGCCATTGGCCGTAACTTCGAGGAGTCGTTCCAGAAGGCCATCAGACAGGTGGACCCCTCGTACATCGGATTCCAGGGCGACTACTTCGAGGACTTGGACGAGGTCTTGGCCAACCCCACCGACAGACGGTGGTTGGCCGTGGGCCAGGCGTTGCTCCACGAAAACTACTCCGTCGACAAGGTGCACGAGTTGACCAAGATCGACAAGTGGTTTTTGCACAAGTTGATGAACCTCGTGTACATGTACCGCGAGTTGGAGGCCGCGGGCAGCTTGGGCGCCGTCAACCACGACTTGATGTCGCGGGCCAAGAAGCTCGGGTTCTCCGACAAGCAGATTGCGCTTTCCGTGGGCCTGACTGAGTTGGAGGTGCGTGCGGCGAGAAAGAGCTACGGCATCGTGCCCTTTGTCAAGAAGATCGACACGTTGGCGGCCGAGTTCCCAGCCAACACCAACTACTTGTACACCACCTACAACGCGACGTCCTCTGACGTTGAGTTCGACGAGCACGGAACCATGGTGTTGGGCTCAGGCGTGTACCGTATTGGCTCCTCGGTCGAGTTTGACTGGTGTGCCGTTGCTACTGCCCGTGCGTTGCGCCAGTCTGGCCACAAGACCATCATGATCAACTACAACCCCGAGACGGTGTCGACCGACTTCGACGAGGTCGACAGATTGTACTTCGAGGAGCTCAGCTTGGAACGTGTGTTGGACATCTACGAATTGGAGACCGCGCAAGGAGTGGTGGTTAGTGTGGGCGGCCAGTTGCCCCAGAACATTGCGCTCACGTTGCAGAACCAGGGCTGCAAGGTCTTGGGCACCAACCCCGAGGACATCGACAAGGCCGAGGACAGACACAAGTTCTCGCAGATCTTGGACCTGATTGGCGTGGACCAGCCCCAGTGGAAGGAGTTGACCTCGGTGGAGGAGGCTGAGAAGTTCGCGGCCGACGTCGGCTACCCCGTTTTGGTGCGTCCCTCCTATGTGTTGTCGGGTGCGGCCATGTCGGTGATCAACTCCAGAAACGAGTTGGACGACAAGTTGTCGAGTGCATCCAAGGTGTCGCAGGACCACCCAGTGGTCATCTCCAAGTTCATTGAGGGCGCCCGCGAGATTGACATCGACGGTGTCGCCTACCAGGGCTCTGTTTTGGTGCACGCTGTGTCTGAGCACGTGGAGAATGCTGGTGTCCACCTGGGCGACGCCACGTTGGTGTTGCCTCCCCAGAACTTGTCCCCCGTCATTCTCGGTCGTCTCAAGGAAATCGCTGCCAAGGTTGCATCCGCGTGGAAGATCACCGGCCCCTTCAACATGCAAGTCATCTTGAACGACCAAAACGGCTCCTTGGACGACGCCTCTGCTGAGTTGAAGGTCATCGAGTGCAACATCCGTGCGTCGCGCTCCTTCCCCTTCGTGTCCAAGGTTCTTGGAACCAACTTCATCGAGGTGGCTGCCAAGGCTCTCCTTGGCGAAAACGTGCCTGCCCCAGTGGACTTGATGGCCCAGAAGTACGACCGTGTGGCCACCAAGGTGCCTCAGTTTTCCTTCACCAGATTGGCTGGCGCAGACCCCTTCTTGGGTGTTGAGATGGCGTCGACCGGTGAAATCGCCTGCTTTGGTGAGAACTTGGTCGAGGCGTACTGGACGTCGATTCAGTCCACCATGAACTTCCACGTGCCCCACCCAGGCTCCGGTTTGTTGCTTGGTGGCGACTTGACCAACGAGAAGTTGGGCAACCTCGCCAAGACCTTGTCTGGCCTCGGCTACAACTTCTACACTGCCTCGCCCGAGGTGTCCGAGTACTTGTCCCAGTACGTTTCCGAGCCTGTGGAGGTGATTGACTTCCCCAAGACCGACAAGCGCGCGTTGCGTGAGATCTTCCAGGACAAAGACATCCGCGCTGTGTTCAACTTGGCCAAGGCTCGTGCCCAGACGTTGTTGGATGAGGACTACGTGATGCGCCGTAACGCCATTGACTTTGGCATTCCGTTGTTCAACGAGCCCAACACTGCGTTGTTGTTTGCGGAGTGCTTGAGAGAGAACATCGGCTCCAAGTTGAAGTTCAACGAAATTCCAGCGGAGGTTGTTGTGCCGGGCGAGGTGCGCCGGTGGAGTGAGTTTTTGGGCGGGAAGCCAGTGTAACTGGCACGTAAAATATGTCAAGAGAATACGTCAGATTTAGAGAAAGTGTAGTGTCGGTAGTCGAAGAGGAGGCGAGTTGTCGCTGGGTGTTAAGCACATATGGCTGTTGGTGTATTTGAATGTGACATTAGAAGAATAAAATTTTCAATGTCCATTCCGTAGTTCAGTGGTCTTTGGCACTTCAAGTACGTTGTTACCCATTATGACTTAAGGTGTCGTACCTGCTGGGTCGTTCTTAGCTTTTCAGATGCCAAGTATATGCACCCACACTCGAGTCTTTCATTTTATCCTCTGCGCTTTTATTGCCTTTTGTCCTGACCCTCGACCTCAGCACCTCGTGTTCCTCGTCGTTGTAACTACCGCTAAACGCTCGGATGTACCTCCAGGCTGGTGACTATCCTAGTGGAACACGATAATCTTCTTTAGAAGGGAATCCTCTCTTCCTGATCTTACTTTTATTTCCTTTTTTGTTTGCTTATCCACCTTGGAAGCCTACTGCGGCACTAACTGATCGTAAATAGCAACTATATCATTCTGTAACGGCATCCCATCCCAACGCATCACGTCAAGTCGTCGTCATCCTTCTCCACAACGGAGTTCTTGATCTTCAACAACATCGACGTTTTGAGCCGGTCCAACTTGCTGAACTGGTCGTACTCGTACACCCGGTCGGAGTAAGCTTGCACATCACCAGACGAAATCGCCTCCAAAATATCCTCCACCAATTTATACTCGCGAGTCAGCGGCCAAGACGGCTCCTCCTCCGAAAACGACGCGAGTCTCTTCTCTACTTCGACTACGTCGTCCATGCACATCGTGCACAAGAGCACCTTCAAGAAGTAGTCCTTCAAGTTCCACTTGGTCAAGTTGTTGCCCACCGAGTTTTTGATCACAATGTCGTACAACTCGCGTGCCTTCATGTACTCGCCCGCACTCGCGTTCAAGTCTGCGCACTTCAAGAATGCCTTGTTCAGCAAGGCCTCGGCATGGTCGGTCGAAAAGTAATCTCCAGCCTTTTCGTAGCTTTCCGTGGCGTTCTTGATGTCCCCTGTGCTCTCATACAACTCGGCCAAGTCCATCTGGAAGTTTGCCGCGCGTCTGAACTGACCGTTGGTGGTCAAAAAGATGTGGATTGCTTTGCTCAAGGCATCGATGGCGTCCTGGGGAGAAACGGACTTGAAGCATTTGTACGCCTCAATGAGGTGGTTGGCCACATCGTTCTGGTTGTTGAGCTGCTTCTGCAAGTCGGCAGCTTTGACAAACTGTGTTCCAGCCAGGCTGAAGTCCTTGTTCAATCTGTAGATGTTGCCAGCCTGGACGTACAAATCGGTGGCGTCTTCAATGCGGGACAGAGAAGAGCCGCCCAAAAGGGACGAGAAAAATCCGGTTTGGGGCTTGGCGAGCTTCTCAGCCTCGGCAATAAGAGAACGGGGGTCCAGCATGGTAGTTGATCTTGGGTGGTGCAGGACAATGAGTAAGTAGGACAGAAACCAGGCGAGGATTCCGAAAAGAGAATGTGGCGGTGGGATTGATTAGCTTGGTTGCCGATTGTGTTTGTGCGGTGTTTGGGAGGAAAATCAAGGAGATACGTGGCCCTTCTTAATGGTTCGTGTCCAGCCATGCACTACCACCATAGTAAGTAGTTGATGCTAAGTTTATTTTAATTTCGAGAGATTCGATAAGAGAAGACCGCAGCCATTGGTCTTGCTATTGGTTTATTCGAAACCTGCTTTTGTTGATTTGCTTACCTAGAATTGGGCTCACTCCACCTCCGATTCTCGTTCAGTCTGTTATTGCGACCTCCTCACGCTCAATTACAGAGCCAAAAAATTCTGAGATCATAAAGAAGTGCGCTTACGCGCCTAAACATCTCCTCGGTCATTTTATATTTCTCTTCAGCACTACTCGTTACAACTCCATCGCTGGATCACCTGCATGCGCTCTGTTTATACATCTAAACATACTAATCCCACATGTCTGACTACGAACGAATAAGATACGAGAGGCTCAACCAGGTAATAAAGAAGGCTGTTGAGCAGACTATCAAGAAGCTGCTTATGCCCGAGCAGCTTGAAAAGTGTTTCCCTACCATCTCAGGTATGGAAGGTGGCCCAGAGGCACTCGAAACGGCCCGAAAGCAGATCCAGAAGTACTTTCACAGCACATGTTTCAAGCAGTTTGACCACATTTTTCAAAACAGAGACATTGAGCGCAAGCTAGACGAGTTGGACGAGATCATACATGAGGCACAACTCCGACGTGATCTGGGCACAGAAAAACCAATCCAGGTGGACCAGCTAAGCGCAGCACAGCTTATCGGTGCGGCTACGCATGGATCTCGAGAGGATGCCGTAAAGAAACTCCAGCTTATATACGAACAGTTGGTGTTGGACAACCAACAACTATATGATGAACTCAAACTGTTGGCGCAGGAGGGAGAGACAGTCAAAAGCGACATTGTAACGCTGATTGGCGAGTTGTCAAGCGGAATAGATGAGCTCAAGCGCCAGGATTTTGACGCCCGCTTGGACGCACTTTCACGAGAGGTATTTGAGAGCTAGGGAACATACATTAATGGTGATGGGAGCTCGACATTTGGCACTGTGATGATACATCTTAAGCTTATCCTGTAGAGTGAAATTTTTCGGAAAAAGAGAATGGAGTGGAATACAAGGCAATCTTACATGGCTATTGTAGTTGAATACAAGATCTTCTTGACCCTACGTTGCTTTGCTCTACACCTTGGTTCCCGTTGGTTGCATTGGCTCCCTCGAGAGCTTCTATGTACATTTACTCGTTGAGAAGGGCGTGGTTCTTGCGGGCCAACTGGTTGTACTCCGTCACCTTCTTCTGCAAGTCCACAAACTGCTGCTCCTTGTTCTTCTGCTTGTCCGACAACTTCACCAACTTCTTGTCGCCCCACACCTGGTAGTCCTGGAAATACTGTCTGCCCATGTTGAATTCCTTGGTGACGACATCGTCAGTCAACCCCAACTTGGCAATGGTGTAGAAGTACTTCTCGGGGTCGTCTCTCTTCAAGTACTTGAGGATACTCTGCCGCTGCTGCACCATTTCACGTACACTCTGGATGGTGTCCTTGTCCTTGGGAGACTTTCTGATGTGGTCGAAACCAAAGTAGATCCTCGTAGACAAAACCGCCGCCTGCACCTCGGGCGAGCCGGTGTCGCCCTCGAAGCGCTCGAATTCTTTGCGTGCGAGTTTGATCGCCAACTTCTTGCGGTCAGCTGTGCTGGTGTTCTTCATGTGCAAAATGGTCATCAACGCCCGCTTTTTCTTCTCCTCGAGCCCGACAATCTGGTCCAAAATGGCCTCACCACCAATGGTGGAATCGAGGGCAGCCTTCTGTGCTCCGTACATGAGTTTCTCCACCTCGTCTCTCTTGAACCCATGGGCCAAGTTGGTTTCGTCCTGGACCTCGTCGTGGATTCTCTTCATGATGTTGTCATTGGAGGAGCCCAACACCGGGTCGACCTGAAACTGCTCGCGCTTGAGCGTGTGCTTCTTCAAGTTGTTGACGTCTCGGATGATTTGGCGTTTGATTCTGAATTCTCTTCTTCTCAACGACTTGACCTTGGACTTGGACGGATTTTCGGGAAGAAACTGCTTGGCAGCTAAGTGGACCGGGATCTTCGCCGGAGCGGCTTCTAGCGCGACAGCCAGTGTGCCGAGCAACCGAGCCGAGAATCTGAACATGGTGGGTTTCTTGTAGTTGATAATTTTTTATAGAGGTTGTGGGCCCGACACGACCGCACGGCCGAACTGAGTTAGTCGACCGTTAGCAGATTGCTTAATTAGTTGGGAAGCTGGGATTGGATGCTCTGATGTCCCTTTATTGGGTAAACTGTTTTTTCGTTCGCTGTTTTTTCGGTCGCTGTTTGGCGTTCTGCTCGAGTCGCGAGTTGGAAATGACCACGGCGGTGAACATTGGATCTCAGTAATTAAATAAAAAAATTGAGGGTATTGGCGAGGTCTTGTGAATCCCATTTTCAAGCTTGTTTGTTTTTTGTAGCTAACTGGTGGTTTCGTGGCCAATTGTTTTAAGGTGGTCGGGCATGCTACAGGCAGTCGTCAGAATCAAAATGCGCTGGTCATTTATTTATAAATGTCAACCAAAGCAGTAAATTGGTCATTTGGCAAGTAGTCTTCATCGTGGGGAAGTTGCTGTTTGCTAAGCATTTTTCGGCATCCAATTGGTTCTCTAGTTTTGTCGCATCTTTGCAAAATGGAGTAAAATTGAATTGTGAACCGAGGATTTCCAGGGAAAGACCCGTTTTTTAAATCGGCAACGGTGCTGTGCTGGAAGCAACAATGGACATAGCAAGATGAGTTGAGGCAGCCAAGGTGATCATGCTGTGGGGTCGGTGAGGTAGTGAGACTGAACTCAAAGAAGGGCTCCAACCCACATTCTCTTCAGAAGAATACTGAGTTGGAATGATCTGGGCCACCTTTAGTCGTCCTTTTAGTACTATGATCGTTTATAGAGCGTGAATTACCTACTTGGAGAGGTGGTTGCCCAAACAATGGCGTGTTTAACAGAACAATCCAGGCACTTGAGCAACGCGTTCGCGTTTCTAAACAGAGCTTGGAACCGTTTCTATTCTCTGAATCTGATTGGAGACATGAATTCTGGGAGGCACATTCTGGGAGGGACATCTTATTCCAAGAAGCAGCCAATGCCGGAGCCAGCACCTGAGCCAACACCACCAAAGCAACAATATCAAACGTTCCAATGGAGAGTTACCGCCTAGCGAAGAGGACCCAGTACAATTCTTCTCGGTGCAAACTCCCGGCAGCGTTCTCCCTGTGCTCGCACTACTGTCCGCATCAACTTTTCGCAGCCAATAAGCCGATAAGCCCACTTCACCTGACACCAAGAACCTCATAGAAGCCCGTTTCAGGAGCTCAGGAAGCGCATCGCCACGAATTTCGATCGATTCACCAATTGAGACGCGTTGCCTTCTGAACAATTGATCGGCCTCTTCGACCATCATCTCTCCATACACCACCTCCACCACTTCCACCACTTCCACCGTTTCCACCACATCTCCTTACCACATCAATGCACTGTCTCCATGTAATCCCAAATACCACCTCTCACCTCCCTCCGCTCCGTGGCCCTCTCCCAATAAAAGAAAACACCTCACTGAAATCACCTCACTGCATACTCCTCCACCTGCCAGTACTGACAATGGACGCCCATGGCGATCAGCCCTGCAGGCGCACAATGCCACCGTCGCCAGCCCAGATCGACTTTCTGTCACCCACCCCCGACGGCCTCCGCCTCCTTTCCCCCCTCTTCCTCTTCCATGACCCTCCGACCGCCTGCACACACCACGCAGCTCGTCTCTAACATCGTTGCCATGCTTGTGCCCAAGCTCCGCAGCTCGCACCACATGCTCGCGCTGGCGCTCGCGGTGTGGCTCGTGGCGTTCGTCTACTTCGAACGCGTCGTGCCCGCGCTCGCCGCCGCGCGCTGCCGCTGGGTCGCCATTCCCCACCAAACCAACGTGCTTCTCGTTGCCGACCCCCAGCTCATCGACAACCACACGTACCCGGGCCGCAACGGCATGCTCCTCGAGCTCCTGAAGCACACGGTCGACGTGTACATCCGCCAGAACTACCGCGCCATGGTGGCCGCGCTCCGACCGGACTATGTGATGTTTTTGGGCGACTACTTGGACAACGGGCGGCTGCTGCTGGACGCGTACTACGAGCGCGAGTACGCGCGCTTCAAGCACATCTTCGACCTCCGCGACTACACCCCCGGCGTCAACGTGTTTACCGACGTGCCGGGCAACCACGACGTGGGGTTTGGCGACGGGGTCAAAACCGCGGCCCAGTCGCGCTTTGCCGCGCACTTTGGCGCGCCCAACAGCATCCGCACGCTTGGCGGGGTGGAGTTTGTGCTGCTCGACACCCCGTCGTACCTGGCGTCCAACACCCAGGTGCGCGCAGACGCCCAGCTCTTCATGTCGGTGCTCGCCAAACCCAAGGGGCCGCGCGTGCTCCTCACGCACGTGCCGCTCCACCGCGACACGGAAAAACACCCGTGCGGGCCGCTCCGCGAAAGCCCGCGCTTCGACCAGGGTGCAGGCTACCAGTACCAGCTGGCGCTCGACCCGGCGGTGTCGGCCGACCTCTTGCGCCGCGTGCAGCCCAACCTCGTGTTTTCGGGCGACGACCACGACTACTGCGACGTGGTGCACGACGGCGGCGCGCGCGAGGTCACCGTCAAGTCCATCTCCATGGCCATGGGCGTGTGGCGCCCGGCGGTCCAGCTCTTGTCCTTCTCCACCCACGACCGCTTCGTCTACGACACCCACATGTGCTACTTGCCGCGGCCCTACGTCAACGTGGTGGCCTACGTGGTGTTGGCGGTGGTGACGGCGCTCGCGGTGTTGGCCTGGAACGTGCGCCAGCGCTCTGGCCGCTACAACTACCTGATTCTCCCGGCGTGGGACGACCACACCGACGCCATCCTCATGGAGCTGCGCGCCTCCATGTCCCAGAAGGTGTCCAACTTCTTGAAGGAGCAGGACACTGCCACTGCCTCCGCGCCGTTGCCGGCCTACACCTACACTGAGCGGTCCGACTGGGCCAAGCGCGTCGCGCACATGCGGCTCGCCGTCCGTCAGTTCGCCCGCCGCTGGAACGTGGTGCCATTCCTCAAGCACTGCGCCGTGCTCGCAGGCCTCGTCTTGCTCCTGTACAGACTCGTCTTGTGGACCATTTAGGCCACTGCTCCATGTTTCAGGTTGCCGATCGTCCTGCAGCTCCACCCAGCTCAACTCCAGTGCGCCGGGCGTCCGCCCAAAGACAGAACAGACGCGAGGAGTGACCAGTCGCAGAGCGTAAAGCGACCTGCGTTGACGCTCGCTATCGTGCTCCTTCAGCAATCTCGGTGTCCGGCGCCCACTTTCCGACTCCGGTGAAACAATTCCATGCACACCCGCCGATCGCAGCCAAACTTAATACCCCCGGCTTCCGCATTATCAGCCTCCAACTATGGGCTGTGGTGCGAGCACGTTGGCCGCCGAGGGCGACCAGGTGTACCTCCGGCAGAAGTTGGTGTCCGACGCCATTGACCGCTCGCTCGTCCAGAAGAAGGACAAGGACCGCAACCAGATGCGCATGTTCTTGCTCGGTGCCGGTGAATCTGGCAAGTCCACCGTGCTCAAGCAGATGCGCCTCTTGCACAAGCAGTCCTTCACCGACTTCGAGCGCCGCCAGTACTCCCAAGTCATCTGGTTCGACATGATCGAGTCCATGAAGCTGCTTGTCTTCAACGCGCGCAAGCTTGGCGTAACCCTCGACTGCGACCAGCCGGGACTGCCCTTGGTCAAGTACAAACGTGTCATCGTGCAGACCAAGGGCGTCCAGGACTACAGCGCCAACGATATGCTGTTGATTGGCGACTACGACGTCGGCTACACCGACAGAAGGCCCGCCAAGAACCTGCTGGACCCTGAGTCCTCCTTGCTTGTGTCCGTGGACGACGTGGACGAGCCCCGTGAGCGCGCCACAGGCAACTTCTCCCGCGAGGAGGTGGCCGAAGCCATCTCCATGCTCTGGGAGCACGACAAGGGCCTCCAGGAGTGCTACAGGCAGTCCAACAAGTTCCAGCTAGAGCTGTCGGTCAAGTACTACGTCGAGAACGTCCACAAGTTCAAGAACCCCAACTACCGCAGTTCGGACCAGGACATCATCATGGGCCGCATCAAGACCACGGGCATAACCGAAAACAAGTTCTACATCCACAACACCACGCTCACGGTGTTGGATGCCGGCGGCCAGCGTCTGGAGCGGAAAAAGTGGATCCACTGCTTCCAGAACATCGACGCGGTGCTCTTTGTGCTTGCTGTGCTGGAGTACGACCAGATGCTCTACGAGGATGGCCGTGTGCACCGCATGCAAGAGTCCTTCCAGTTGTTTGACGCGATCTGCAACTCCACCTGGTTCCAGAACACCCCCTTCATTTTGTTTTTAAACAAAGTCGACTTGCTCAAGGAGAAGCTTCCGAGATCGCCCATCACTGACTACTTTCCAGACTACAAACTGGATCCCTTGGACGTGAACGCCGTCCTCGACTACTTTGAAAGCAGGCTTTTGAAGATGAATCGCACCCTGAAGTCAATCTACTTGCATCGCACGTGCGCAACCGACACCGCATCCATCTCGTTTGTCTTGACTGCGGTGACGGACATGATGATCCAGCAGAATCTCAAGCTGAGTGGTATCATCTAAGATCTTTCGGGTTCTGGGGGACAATTTATTTATTGGGTCCGTCGAATATCACCAACTAATGGATGTATAATGTCGATAGAATGAGCTTCCATTGATTCATCGGCAACTCAAACAATACACAGAGAATGAAGTTTAAGTAGATTCGCTTATTGAGCGTTGTGGTCAATGACCACAATGGTGGGAAAATTTCTGGAAGTCCGCTTCACACAACGCGAGAAGCAGCAACTCAGCGAATCATGCTGCGGCACACAAAAGTTAGCCTTCAAGACTCCAACCGGAATATTCAACCAAAATCATTTTCTTCGATGTATTGTAAACCGATATAATCCAACTGCTTGAACAAAAATAGATACAAAGATAAGTTGGCTGTCTCACTTACGGTATTATACATCTTTGATCTTACATTCACATCGATTATGTACATCTTGATCACCAGGATCGGAGAGCCAACCTGGAACCACCGAGCTCGTCTAGCCACGTTGTGTATTTTGTATTCGGTAGAATATCCATGCAATTAGAGTACCGGTGTACGCTCACCATCTCATCATGGCCATGTCGTTTCTCAGTCTGTTGTAGTCTAACAAGTCCTCGATGGAGCCGGTGCCGGCAACCACAATGTCCTGGTCCCACAAGGCGACGCTGGCCCAGTTCTTGATGTCCTTGGTGGAGATGGCGTCGACGGCAGACAAGGCCTGCGTCACGGACGCGCGGTGGCCCTGCAACAAGACCTTGGTGGCGATGTCGGCGGCAATGTCCACGGGGGAGCCCAAAGCGGCCAAGATCTGGGTCTTGACCTGGGCCTTGGCGCGGGCCACCTCGGCGTCGGTGACGGACACGGTCAAGCGGTTCCACTCCTTCAAGGTGAAGTGGACAAAGTCGTCGATCATCTCGATGTTGGACATCTCAGCGTTGAAGCCCCACAAGCCGGTGTCGGAGTACGACGTCGAGAAGTGGGTGTACTTGTCGACAATGTGGTATTCCTGGACGATGGAGGCCAACTTGGGCGAGGTGAACTTGGCGGTGGCGGAGGACGCGTCGAAGGAGCCGAACACGGCGGCGGCGACCTGGGCCAAGTGGTAGGCGGGGGAGTTGAGGCCCTCGCCCTTGGCGGCGATCAGCACGTAGGCCTTGGGCATGGTGTCGTCACGCATACGCACCTCGGAGCCCAAGAAAGACGCGGGCGCGGTGGCGGGGGTGACGCCTACGGGAACGTGCAACGAGCCCTCCAACGCGTCCACCAAGGCGTTGTGGTCGAAGTTGCCCAGCGCGGCCACAACCACGTTGGACGCCACAAGGTGCTTCTCCAACAAGCGGAGCGCGTCCAGCTTCTCCAAGTCCGCAATGGAGTCGGCAGTGCCCAAAGTGGGCAACCCCAACGAGTAGCCCTGGAACGCGCTGGCGTTCAAGTGCTCCAACAACATGCGGGGCTGGTCCGCCTCCAACGCGTTGGCCTGGGCGATCTGGGCAGCCTTGGCAGTGGCAAAGTCCGCGCCCGTGATCACGTCCGCAGCGCTGCTGACGATCTTGCCCACCGCAGCCGCGGCGGCGGCCACGTTGCCGTTGGTGGTCTGGGCCACCACACCGTTGGTCTCCTTGGTGGCGTAGGGGGTGAAGAGCACGCCGTCCTTGACGCCGTGGCCCAACACGGAGGCCGTCAACGCAGCCACACCGTTGTTGTAGGGGTTCTCGGCTCTGGAGCCGGCGCCGTAGTACACACCAACAGCCGCCGAGGGCGCGTGGGGGTTTGTCTCGGAGGCCACGGTGACACCGTTCGACAAGGTGGTGTACTTGACGGCGGCGTTTGCAGTGGAGACGAAGCGGCGGGCAGCAGGGGCCAAGGTTCCACGAAGCATGTTGAAAAGAAGAGTGGTGTGGGAAAAAAGGACGGGCCAATGAGGAGCGGAGGATTTGTGCGGTGAGTGTGCAGGACGGCAGCGGGAGAGGGAAGACGGTGGAACGAGAGGGGAGGAGAATTGGGAAGCGGGAGTTGGTGAGGGGTTAATTGAGGTGGTGCTTTTCTATTTTTTCTATTTTTTTTTATGTTTTTGGGGCGGTGGGCGGAATTGCCGGGGCCTGGTGGGATGGAGTAATAGTTGGTGACGGGTGCAGGCTGGAGAGTTGCCTGAGGTGAAGTCGAGAAGTTCGAAGACGGAGAACGTCGTAGGTAGTTCTGGTAGTAACGTAGGTGAAGTCAGTCGGCGGTGAGGTGAGGGTGGTGGTATTTTTTTTATTTCTGTTAGTCGATTTCAATTGGCTCCGCTGTGAGTGGCTGCAACTTGGTGGACCGGCAGTATTGTGGACGGAAGGCAGGCAATCGAGGTAGGCTGAAGCAGGGAATTGCATTATATTGCTACAGTCCATTGCTGAATTAGAAACGTAGACGTTCGTGGTGTAAGTCGGTAGCTCGCAGTGCAATTGATAAGGTAGGAAGAGAATTGTCCGTAAATTCATAGAAATATGTGCGCTTTACTTGATTCCTTGTCGGTCTGAGGGAATATTGCCGGAATCAAGCGGAGCTGGCCAGGAGGTGGTCACTGAGTGCGCTCTCAGAGGTGACCAGCGTTGAAATTCGAGCATTGAGACGCAACATTCAAGCGCCTCGGTATAATGGACCTGCCTTCTGTGACTATCGTGTTTTCACCTGGCACTTGTATTTCTCCTGCTAATCAATTCCTTTCGAGGCGCACCGTTGTACTGAACAGTATGTGGACCCAAAGAGCCGTATGTCTGACCCTCTCACTTAGAACAATGCTTGGTATTGAGGAGGTATTTTCTTGGGCGGTAGAGTCTGTTAGAAAAAAGACTAATTTTACACTCGATTGACTTTTTTCTGTCGTTGGGCGATCGTTCCAGGTGAGTACTCACCATGAGAACCCAATGGGGACCGGCAAGGACCGGAAACAACATCAGACCTTGGCATAAACCACCCTGTCCATTCATTCTTTTAGTTGTTTCTGCCCTCGGGCTCCAATTGCGCTCTTCGGCGCCTCTGTAGTGCCTAGACTCAACTCAAACTAGTGAGGAGTGATCGAGTTGACGTTCCATTCGTGCAAAGGAAACCTGAGGATACCCAGGATGTCTGAATTTATTTGACCTGAATGTTGAGAATTTTAATGCCCGGACAGCACGCGAACTGCTGTTGAACTGAAGTTCTGACCTCTTGCTTGTCACCATAATAACGACCCAAAAGTTCAAACAAAAGAACTGTTGATCCAATTATATACCGCAGCTCACTGTACCCTATTTTAAATAACATTCAATTTAGTCCTCTCTAGAACCCTGTTTGTCCAAACACGGTTGGAAAACTTGCATAATGGAACATAAGCAAACCAACCTCAGCGAGTGACTGATCCGCTTACGGCCCACCATATTCTCCGCCACACGCAACCAATGTCAACCAGCTCATCGACCGTGGCCCAATAATCGTTTCTACTCAGTCAATTTCAGTGTTGCTCTATTGTAACATTATTTTATGAACAGCGACCTTCTTAAAGCAAGAACTCCAATGGGTTCTCGATGATCTTCTTCAATTCACGGATCCAGTCGCCACCCTTGGCGCCGTCAATGGTTCTGTGGTCGAAAGTACCAGTGATGGTGATCACGTCCTCAAAAACAAACTCGGTGCCAGTCAACTCGGATGGGTATGCCCTCTTTTCAGTGGTGCCAATGGCAACAATGGTGGACTGAGGTGGGTTGATGATGGATGTGAATGCCGTCACAGCAGGGTTCATGCCCAAGTTGGAGATACAGATGGTACCACCCTGGTACTCCTCAGGCGCCAACTTGCCCTCCTTGGCTCTCTTACCCAAGTCCTTGATCTCCTTGGAGATGGTCGCCAAGCCCTTGATGTGGGCGTCCTTGACGATAGGGGTGATCAAACCAGTAGGGGTGGCAACGGCAACAGAGACATCCACGTTGTTGTACTGTCTAATGATGCCCTGCTCGCCCATCCAGGCGGAGTTGGCCTCAGGAACTCTCAAGGATGCCAAGGCAATGGCCTTCACCAACATGTCGTTGACGGACAACTTGTATCTGTCCTCGGAGGTGCTGTTAAGAGTCTTGCGCAATTTCAACAACTTCGTAACAATAATCTGCGACTGCACGATGTACGTGGGCGACTGCTGGGTCGACTGCAACAATCTGGATGCGATGGTCTTTCTCATGGAGGTGATAGGAATATCTTCGTAGGTCGCGGTGGCAGAGGCAGGAGCAGCGGCGGCGGCAGCTGGCGCTGGGGCCTCGTACTTCTCAACGTCAGCGGCAACGATTCTGCCGTTGGGGCCAGAGCCCTTGATGTTCTTCAAGGCGATGCCCTTGTCCAACGCAATGGTCTTGGCCAAAGGAGACGCGAAGATTCTACCGGCGGGGGCCTTGGAAGGAGCAGACTCGGTTTTGGCAGGCGCAGCCTCCTTCTTAGGCTCCTCCTTGGCCTCCTCCTTGGCCTCGGGCTTGGGCTCCTCCTTGGCAGGAGCACCCTCACCAGCGTCAGCAGCAGTGAAGTCCTTGAAGGCCTCCACGTCGCCCTTGTCCTCCACGTAGACGGCGATGGGCTTGCCCACGGGCACCTCGTTGGAGCCGGCATCCATCAAGATCTTGGCCAAAAAACCTTCCTCCTGGAACTCAAAGTCCATGGTAGCCTTGTCGGTCTCGATCTCAGCGATGGGCTCACCGGGGCTCAATTCGTCACCCTCGCTCTTGGACCACGCGGCGATGTTGCCCTGGGTCATTGTGGGAGACAATGCCGGCATCTGAATGACGGTGTGAGGAGGGAATTTCCCCGACGAGTAGAGTCTAGCCAACAGCATGGAAAACGACGACGCAAGGTAGGGTCTAGGCGCGGCCGTGCCGACCGCACGAAGGGCAAACGCAGCTCTGTGAGCAAACATGGCGGACATGGTGTAGGAAAACAACAGTTGGTGGGTGTTGGGTTGGTGATATAGGCTCGGGTCGTTGCGCCTGCAGGAACAACCACCATCGCATGGATGTTTTCCGGTTGCTCGGGGATCAATGTCCGTCCCGGGGCAGGTGTACGGGTGTCTTCCGATAAGGGGCGGTTAGCCGCCAAGGGCAGCCGACGCGTATGTGGATGATGTCTAGAAGGCGGACAAGACCAAAGATGCTCTGGGTTCACTTTGGCTCAATTGCCTGGCAGTTCTTTGCGGTTTTTTTAGCTCGATTCGGAAGTTTCCGGCATGATACGGACTTTTGCAGCCACCTTCCCATGGGCTCCGGTCCTGAAAGTGACGAACCAGAGATTCATACAAAGTGTCAGTGCAATGTCAGAGTAGTGTCGTTTACTTTTTGGTATGCTTAGAAATTTGCTGTCGAAAGGGGGGCATCCAAAAGGAGTTGTAGTATTTGCGTCGGAACATCTACATACCGGCGATCCCGGAGAACCAGGAGGTATCAGAACACCGGAAGAGAAAACAAATTCCTTTAAACAACTATACGATGACGTGGGCATAGTTTTCTTCTGCTTTTTTCGCCATTTTTTAGGGCTGTTTTCGCTCTATATTGTGATTACAGTGGCCTTCTTGTTTTTGGTGCCGCACTGTAGCCGACCATTGTTAGGGCTAAAATCTCTCCACATTGAGAATTTGGAAGAAACAACAAGATGGCGCCGTCTGATTTATGAATCGTTTGTTCAGGAAGTCTGTCACGTAATCTTACCTAAAACCCCGCATTTGCTAGACGAGAAGTGAACGTCCTTTGGCTATTCGGATCTCAAAACCGACAGAGCAGATTCACGCTAGAGCTTGACAATATGGTTTCTTAATGTCTTCGGAGCATCGGCAACATGGTGAATCACAATCGCTAATTGACAGGTTTAAGTTACTGACAGGTCTAACTAAATGGCAGGTTTAACTAACTGGCATGTTCAAGTACTTAACTGGCTCAATCTACAAACAATTGGAAAGTCCGAACCATAAATGCAATACGGAAATATACGTAGCAACCAGACACCAAGAGTCCAAAACATATCATGAGGGCAAAAATACAGATACAAGAGACCCACCGCACTTATCCCGAGTCCTCATGTTTTCTGACAAAAGATAGCCAAGGTTTTTTCGCAGCCAAATTGGCCAAGACGCAATCACTCTCTTCAAAGATATGCCGGTTTACCATAGAACAGTGCATCCATGAGGTTGCTGCTCTTCTTGCCGAACATGTCACCAATATCGCCATAACCACTATCTTTCACGCATTCTGCCTCGTAAATGACTTTGACACCGTTATTCTTCTCCAATGCGTCCTTCGCAGTCTGCCACAGAAATCTGATGAGTCCGTGGTTCCATCCGAAAACCTTGTCCACGTTTCCGGTGAGCCATCTGCTTGTGTTTGGATCGGAGGGATACCCGGAACCGATTTTGTGGCCCTGAAGAGCAAAGTGGTTATGGTTATACCACTCCAAGTTCAAGTCTCTGGTAACTTTTGCCACAACGGAAGCAGTACTCACTATCGGGTAGATGCTATCGGCCTTCTTAGTGACTGTGATATCAATTTCAGGAAAAAGCTTCTGGAGTTTCGCTTGGTATGTGACTGGCGGACCAACAGTATCGACAAAAATCTCCTTGAGATTCACCCCACGAGCAATTGTGTCCTTGATGAGCTGGATCGTGGTATCGTGTGCCTGTTCATTCAAGTTGTAAGAACCCGCCCCCAATGCACTTCGAAGCATTCCGTTCGAGATGTCCTTGGCAGTCATCGTGCACGTGGCCCATCCTACGTTGGAGTGAAGCTCGTGGGCTTCGTTGTCAATTAATTTGAACAAGTGCTGTCTGGTGGAGTCCTTCAAGGTTTTGGAGTCAGCAAAGCCGTACTTCTTCTTGAGGTGCTCCTGGTACTCTTTCAAACAGTATGATATTCCGTATACCATGGGGCCCATTACTGGGCCTCTTCCTGCTTCGTCCACTCCGAGAACCACTGGCTGATCCATGCTATCAGCAATTGCCTGTGGAATAGGTGAATGGTACGTCGATGAGTTGAAATCATACATGTTTTTGATAGAGGAGATCGATTTTGGCACCCAGGGTACTTCAACCACCTGCTCCACTGTCTCAGCAATCGAAATATTTGCATTGTCTATGCGGTGTACATCGTTAATAGACGTGGTGGGAGTGACGACAGCGGAGATTATGGTTTCCGTGACAGAGTCTGTCAAATCTGGAAGCGTTTCCGTAGAGCTTGTTAGAAGCGCGGGAATTTGACCCTCTGTCTTCCTTCTTTTGAGAGCCGGAGCCATTTTGATGTGAGTGCGACGCGTACTGAGATGTAGTATAGTCCACAAAAAATGACCACGACAATAGCAGTTAGCTTTCAGAAATTTAGCCCTCAAATGTTCATGAGACTCGATCACGTCTGCCTCTAAGCGCGTTGAATAACTTTTTCCTCTCAGTTTCGTTCAACTCACTCCATCAATGCCCCCCATGTACGACTTGCTTCACTTGACCTAATATTTCATCTGTTTATAATTACCTGCTTCGTTTCAAATTCAAACAATGAGATAGACTATTTTTTGCTACATCATTAAAGTTCTATCATCTATTCGTTACCATTGTTGGTGCTACTCCACATGTCATTTATAACCCGGATAAATAGTTCTTCGTTGTCTCGTAAGAAACAAACGTTATCATTGTCGAAGGAAGAACCCGCAAGATGTTAGCGCTAAGCCCTCGGTAGAACCCTCGCCAGCCCTCCCTTAAGAATATCTGTTTTGTAATTTGAATAAGCCCTCTGCGTTCCAGCTCCAAATTATACCCCTGAAGTCTCGACCGCACAACTTGGGAAGGGTACCATATCGACATACTGATCGTTTTCGATATAACTGAGGAATAGATATACTGCAATGTCGAGAGCTGGTCCGAATTCAGAGTCTGCTCAAAATACTTCTTCAAATTGTCGTACAACGTAAACTGTAAGCTTGCTTGAAACACCGATAGTAAACTTGGCACAGTTCCACGCCAAAAAGTGAGAATCCCCTCCTTTCTATAGATCTGGCGCACTCCATCCAAGACGGACTTGTACGAATAACTAGCCAGATTGGAGGTACTCAAAATTCTGGTCTTGAGAACCCAAATGGGATTAGTGAGCACTGATGTCAGAACTCCCGCAAGCGCAGATGCCGTGAAATATCTTGAAGTTGCATTCTCAGTAGGAAGTAGGTGTTTGAACTCTGCGTACAACGAAAAGTAGAGGCCCCAGGCAGAGACATTTCCAAGCAAGTTGGGAGCCACTCCTCGATAGCATTGTTGTACTAAATAATAAGCCTTTGGTTTTGTCCCCTTTGCCGCTGCTCTAGCTGCGTCATTGGAGATTCCTGATAGGACGTTTCGAAGTAGTTCGAACGGTCTGGATGCTGGTTCCTGCGAGAGCTGGAGACGGATCTTGACAAGGTCGAGGGGATGAGTCACTATAGTACTAGCGAAACCCGCTAGTAGACCAGACACGACCTCGATCTGTCGCCTGTTCCATGGATCGGCCATGAATAGATGAGATGCGAACCAGGCAGGATGGTCTGGAGTAAATTTATAAGAGACCGAGCATCGGACACTGGCGTGCTTTCACTAGAACGAAACAAACGAACGATATACTCTAGTGAGCAGTTTGTTATTGCGTAGGGCACAGGCAAATCTTTAATGAGGACCCGGGGTACAGAATCAATCTGCAGCAAGCGAACAAATATGCAAAAATCTACAATACAGCGGTCGCTCGAACATGACCCAGTTTATTTCTATGTACAAGACTAGGCAGAGGGGAATGGACTCAACAAGTTGAACAAGTTGGGCTTGTTTGGCGTGGCGTTCCAGCCCAAGTACAAAATGAACGGAATGAAGCCATAGTGAGCCACGGTTCTAGACCAGTCCATAAGCTTGACAATCCTCTCTTTCGATTCGTCGGACAAGGTGAGCTGGTAGTTGGTTGCCATTATTAAGTAGTATGGAAGAAATTGCTCTGTCGACAAACTTTTCGATTCTGGTGCACGGGTGCAGTGGCCCTCAGTTAAACCTGTCACACGACGACGGCAATTATCGAGAGCGATTGGACTCCGAGATATAGCACAGAAGACAATTTCTGATTGTCCATAGGAGAGACGGAAATCCCCACCGAAAGTTTATTCGATTGTCTTCGGGGTATTCGTATTTGGTGTTCGGGTGTTCGTAATCTGAAACTACCACTATAACGTCAGAATCTAATACTACCGCATATGAAGGTGTATGTCAGTGAGGAACCCCGCACAATTGCGGTGGTTTCTGAGACTCATAGTCTTACCTTCCGCCAACTACAAGTCCGGTCGGAATCAAAAGGTGCTTCGGTTGCGGTTCAGTTGGAACCAAACTCTCACATCACTGATAAGTACAAGGTCCTTGTGCCCAGAGAAGTGTATGGATGTTTGGGCCTTATCAACGTCGGCGGAGTGACGTACTTGGCAATTATTACCGGTGCTCTGACCAATGTGGCTCATCCTGTTCCGTACGAATCGGTCGACAGAATCTTTGCTGTCGAGTTCATTTCATTGGCATCGAGCGACTGGGACTACATCAACCTAGACTCGCAAGGTATGCCAGTGCAGACCGCGGTTGATCCGGAGGATTTCGACCCCAATCTTCCTCGAACCGTGCATCCGTGTTTCGAGTTGAAGAAGTTGCTCTCGAACGGTTCTTTTTACTACTCCAATGACTTCGACTTGACGTCGTTGTTGCAGAACCGAGGAGTAGATAAGGAGAAATACGAGTCAAACTACCACCACGATGGTGTCCGCATCGACTTGCAGCATTACCAGGAACAATACATGTGGAATCTGTTTCTCATGGAAGAGTTGGTGCGCTTCCGCAACAACATGGACAGTTATGGCGTGGAGATTTTGAACAAAAACCGCTTTTTGACGACCGTGATCCGCGGTTTCGCCAAGTCGGTGAACATTGGTAAAGAAACATTCACCATCATCTCGAAACAGTCTTGGAAACGCGCGGGCACTCGGTTTAACGCCCGTGGTATTGACGACGATGGTAACGTGGCCAATTTCGTCGAGACGGAGTTTATATACAACAGTCCTGCTCTGCAGCAGGTATTCTCGTTCACCCAGATCCGAGGCTCGGTGCCGGCGTTCTGGGAACAGGACCTGTCGTTGATGAACCCGAAAATCACCATCACGCGCTCATGTGGCGCGACGCAAACGGCATTTGACAAGCATTTCGACAACATCTCCCTGCGTTACGGCGTGTGCCATATTGTCAACCTCCTTTCGAAGACAAAACCACAGGAAGTCGAGGTGCTGCGGCGCTATGAGGAGTTGCTTGATCATTCTGACCACAGATCGAGTGTGTCGTACAGTGCATTTGATTTCCATGCCGAAACCAAACAGAGTGGAGGCTTTGCTGGTGCGTCCAAGATATTGCCACAGCTCTACGACTCGTTGGAGCGGTTTGGCTGGTACGATTACGACATTGCACTGGGTGAAGTGGTTACCCGCCAAGATGGCGTCTTCCGTGTTAACTGCTTGGACTGTCTCGATCGGACCAACTTAATCGAGCAGGTGGTGTGCCAGTGCGTGGTGGAGCACATTATCAAAGGTTTGGGCCGTCTGCGGCTCTCCAGCGAAATTACGACGAAACATAACGCTTTGTGGGCCGATAACGGAGACGCCATTCTGCAGATTTATACGGGCACGAATGCGTTGAAGCTGTCGTTTTCTCGGTCGGGCAAAATGAACTTCGCTGGTGCACTTTCGGATGTCACCAAGTCCGTCTCGCGGATGTACCAAAACACATTCGTGGATTCCAAAAAACAGAACACCATGGACACGCTTTTAGGAAAGGACCGACACTCTGTTGCCGTCCACATCCACGACCCAATCCAGGAGTATGTCACTCAGAAGCTCCGGGGCGTGGAGAGCGAGTACACCAGCTACAGCGACATTTCGATTTTTGTGGGAACATTTAATGTGAACGCTGCCACGCCGTCATCCAACGTGGACCTTGTCAACTGGCTTTTCCCTCCGGAGAATTACTCGCTTGGGTGTCCGGACATCTTTGCATTGGGGTTGCAGGAGTTGATTGAGTTGAACGCAGGCTCCATTCTTGCTGCAGACACGTCCAAACCAAGACAATGGGCTGCTGTGCTCGAAAAGCAGCTCAACTCCCAGAAGGAGCAATACCTTCTTTTGCGAACTGAGGCAATTGCATCCATGAGTGTGTTTTTGTTCGTCAAGAAGAGCTGCGTCCAGCACGTCACTCATGTTTATGGCCTGTCGAAGAAAACCGGAATGGGTGGAATGACGGCCAACAAGGGTGCGTGTGCGGTACGGTTTGTCTACGGTGCAACATCCTTTGCATTGGTGACGTCGCATTTGGCCGCAGGAGTGTCCGCTACAGTGGAGCGCCATAACGACTACACTTCCATCATGCTGGGGTTGACATTCACGCGAAACTACACCATCGGCGACCACGACAATATCATCTGGTTTGGCGATTTGAACTACCGTCTTGGACTCCAGAACGACCGGTGCCGGCGTTTGATTGAGAACGGCGCTTTTGACGAATTGTTGGATGTGGACCAATTGAAGCAGGAAATGCTGCAGAAGGGCGGAGCTTTCTCGGGTTTCCGCGAGGAACATGTGAAGTTCTATCCAACCTATAAGTACGATAAAGGGACGTCCAACTACGACTCCTCCGAGAAGCAGCGTGTGCCTTCATGGACGGACCGTATTCTTTACAAGAACACGGCGGAGCCATTGCAGCAGCTCAATTACAACGCTGTCATGGACGTGTTCGTGAGCGACCACAAGCCCGTCTATGGCACCTTTCAGTCCCGCGTCCGGTTTGTTGACGAGGGTAAGAAGCATGCGCTCTCTCAACAGTACTATTTGGCCTACAAGGCAGAGCACGGTGACAGTTTGATTGAAGTTAACAATGGCAGCGATTCCTCGGGGTCACTCACATCGGTGGGCTCCTCCTCATTCAGCTCTGACACGTTGTCAGAAATGAACTTGTTGGATGAGGCGTTGCTGCCTCGGCTTCCGGCCAGACCGTCAAACACCATTCTTCCAAGGAGAGTGCCCCCTCCTCCAATGAGCCGGCGCGTTACTGTGGGTGAGTCCACCACTGCTCCGAATGCCAAACCAGCCGCAAATGGCAAAAGAGAGCTTCCTCCCACTCCGTCACAGAACTTGGCCAGAGGTAAAACGGTGTTGGGAATGAGTCTGGAGTCTTTGGGACTGGGTGCAATGACTCCCCCAAGACTTAATCAAGAGTCCACGAATCCGGGTGGTTTGATTCTGGCTCCAAGTTCATTGGGACTGGGCACTTTGTCCCCACCTCCCCCTCCGCCATCGCGAAAGACTCCGAGCCATGTCAGCCTTGCCTTTGATCTGACACCACTCATTCCCAGCAATTCACCAACGCCACGCAGCATGTCTCCACCTCAGAAAGCATCCATCAAACCGCTCAAACCAGCGAAGCCACTGGCACTTTCTTCTGCGAAGATGGAGACTCCTTCAGCTCGGCCTGCGTCGACTGAACCGGAACAGAAGTCAAAACCTCTGCCACCGCCAGCACGTGCAACGTCAGCCACACCAAAGGGAACCGGACGTACGATGTCCGACTGGAAGCCACTTGTTCCGCAATAGTTTGTGGTTGACAAGGAGGCAATTTGGGAGTATTTATTATCGTGTTTAACCCAGAACAAGCTGGGTTTTGCATAAGAAGTGCTTCCAAGTTCAATGGGGCCGTGCGGTGGGCCGAAGCGGGTGGAATGCATTGACATGGGGAACTGGTGCTAATAGCCGTTTGCAAATTCGATTACGAGTTTAAAAGCAGCATTGGGTTGCTGTCCTCGTCAGGCTACGAAACTGTACAGTGTGAGTGCATTTGCTCAATGCTTGCTCGGGACGTTTAAGTAGTAATTCTACCCTTGCATTGAATAAACGATCGGTTTGGAAGAGAAAGTAATACAGCCAGTTGTATGAAAAGCCACATGGAAACCACTAACCTTGCACTGATCTTCGCATTGAATTCGAAAGGTGTAATGAGAAAATATTTCTACTGAGGAAAACACGATAGGAATTAAAAATCCAAATACTCAGAACTCTTCCGTTTGTTACTTTTTATTTGTTTTTTTCAGCCTTCTCTGATTCCTGGTGTTGTCTACTGTGACCTGTACACATGTGAACCTCGTCTTTACTACTGAATCTTCTAACACTTCACACCAAAAACCGCACAACATGTCGAAACGAATCAAAAATGTCTCGATATCGGTTCCGATCCTCTATGGTAACAGTGCCAAGCGCTTGAGTCCCGAAAAGCGCACGGAAACCACTCCACCAGATCACACACATGAATGGACGGTATTCTTGAAGCCGGTCCTCGATAACATAGACTTGACGCCGCTCATCAAGCGCGTGACTTTCAAATTACATGAAACATACGATACGCCAGTCCGTTCTGTCGAGCTGCCGCCCTACCAAGTGACTGAGACCGGATGGGGAGAGTTTGAGATCATCATTAAAATCCACTTTTACTCTGGCTCGGATTTGGGCATCAACGAAAAGAACTTCCAGATCTTCCATGCTTTGAAGCTCCATCCCTACAATCCGCAGGCCCCCGCACGTGAAAACGGCGAGGTGTACTCTGTGCTTTTCGACGAACTAGTGTTTCAAGAACCTACGGATGCTGTATTTGAAATACTCACCCAAAAGCCTGCCAATCTCCTTCCCTTCAAGCTTTCCGACCCGGAAAAGAGGGACCAGGAGTTCCTTCGGACCGACGAGACCGACGAAATCGCTCGCATGGACGTTTACATTGCCAAAGTTAAGGATGAGATAGAAAAGGAGCGCAATGAGTACAAGGAGTTAGAGCAACAGAAGCTAGCGCTCCTCCAATAAGTTCGTCATTCATTAAAAGGAAATGCTGATGTGTGATTGTGCGAAGAAGTCCAAGTACTCCTCGATTAAAACCTGTAGCTGGGAGAGACTCACGCCGAACCGCTGGTGTGGCTCGCAGTACCGTCCGATGCGGAGCGGCAACTTGCATCGCACCACCAGCTCCGAGTCCGTCACCACTAAGTAGTTCAACGGATATGTTCCGCCGCCCAACGGGTCCATTATGCTAAAGTATTGGGCGAGCTCCTTACAGCGGTCTGTTGTGGAACAATGGATGTGTCGCCTGTCGTGGCTGGATGTGTCGATGTGCAGCGACACGAACACTAGCGAGTCGAAGTGCGGCGGAAACATGCGCCGAATGTCTGGAATGTACTCTTTGCCCTGTGCGCCGAGAAATACCATGAAATGGAGCTGGTTTGACGCGTCGGTCTCCATGCACGAGCTGTCGGCACAGCTGCCGTCGATCACCGATTGTAGCGATGAGCGCACTGAGGGATCTAGAATCCAGCCTTGGGAATGCACAAACGAGGACGGCGGGGGCAACGCGGTCACATGATGGCAGCGCTTGAGCACGCTGTCGGCGACTACGTTGCACGTGGAACACGGATCACACAAGTGTTCATAGCCTCTTTTCATGAATAGATGCAGTAAGTGGAAAGATGGGGAAAAGCGCGATGCCTCTTCTGCAGGTTGACAAGTGCGTGCCGCACTTTATATAGGCTGCGAGAAGACGGGGTAATGCCAGGCGGGGACCAACGGGTGCAGAATCACAGATACATGACGACCCCGCAAATCAGGGCTCGACGGATCGACATGACTAATTATGCATCCCGACTGGCCCCTTGTCGGATACAGTACCCGATTATTTTTTGCCAACGACAATGCGCTGGATCAGATCCATGAACATTTGTAGACTGGTGTCGTCGGTGAGGACATCGAGCTGCCCGCCATACAAGTGGTTCGGGTTGGCGGAGTAGCTTGTTGAGGGGTTCAACTTGGCCATGAGGAACCGGGCCTGGGAGCCGCCTTCCTCGGTGTCAATGAAGCGCGGGAGCGGAAACCGCTCCAGTAATATCTCCATGGCCTCGCGGCGAGGCGCCTCCAAGAACTCCTTGAAATGCTCGTAACCCTCCATTTCGTGGTAGCCCAATTTGCGCCATTGTGCCACGGTGGACCCGTGGTAAATGAGAATGTGAAAGAACGTGTCCAATAAAAGGATTTTTGTGGGTCCCAACGACATGGAATCCAAGAGCACGGGCTCCGGCTCGGTGTTCTCGCCGGCGTCGTCCTCGGCGCCAAAGGTTTCGATGTCGTACAGGAGAAGCGAGGGCTGGATCATGATGAGCGCGTTGGTCACGTCTTCGTGCATGAAGAGGTGGCACACATAGGCTGTCTCGTCCGGAGAGTTGTTGAACACACGGAGGAACGGCGAGCGGCGGAGGTGGTACATGAACTGGGGCAACATGGCGTAAGTGCTGGCCAAGCGGAAGGACGCTAACTCGCCGCGGCGGTACACGGCAAAGCGGCGACAGAACTCGACGAGCTGCTTGTCCAAGTGCTTGACCACGTCCGAGTGCGAGTACGCGGCCCTGTTGTGGCGGGGCTGAAGCTTGTCGACGGCGGCGCGCGCCATGGCCACCACCGCGGTCTCCTGGTCGAACCCGGCCTCCAAACTGGCGCCGTCGGAGTCCGCCACCACGCCAAGCGGGACCGTGGTGACGCGCACGCGCATGCCGCCGGCCGGGTGCTCGTAGTGGAAGGTGAACTGGATGTAGGCGGCGCCCGCTCCGACGGAGTCGACCTTGTCGAAGTACACCGCGTACGTGGACTGCGTGTCGGCACAGCCGACCTTCCAGGCGACGGCGTTGCCCTCGCCCACGACGTGGGCCAGCACGCTGCCCGCGCGGTCGCCGCGCACGGCGATGGCGGTGGCGTGGCCCACCAAGCCCTGGATCTGGAGGTCGCGCGACACGCGGCACTCGACGGTGGCGTTGAGCGCCATGGCGAGCGCGGGGTCGCCGTCGGGGCCGTCGCACTCGCGCATGAACCGCACCAAGCTCTGGCGGAACATGGCGGTCGCGAACGAGTCGCACATCACCACGGCGCCGCCCGTGCGCGCACACACGTCGGCCATCTCGTAGAGCCCGACCTGGTCGTACGAGCCCACGAAGAGGTCGCAGCCGACGCCCAACTTCACGTAGGCCTGGGCCACGCGGGCAAAGAACTCGCGCGCGTGCCGCACGAGCAGTGTGTCCACGCGTGCGACACTGCCGCCGAGCCCGCTGGCGTGCGCCATGCCCACCGCAGAAACGCCTCCGCCCGAGGCGCGCTCCACGTCGTGGTGCGAGCGCATGGGCTCGCGGAGCTCCACGCCCACCACGCGCCCGGGCCCGTAGGTGACGGCGCCGCCAAGAAAGCACATCACGTGCCCGCCGGCGGCGGTGCCCACCATGGCCTGAAGCGCCAACGCGGCCACGTTGAGCGCGCAGCCCGCGGCGCGGTGGAGGCGCTCGCGCGGCCCGGCAGCGTACGCGCCCGGCGCCAAGCGCAGGACGGCCGTGGCGAGGTCGTACTCGGCGTCGCCTGCCGCGCGGAGGAACCGCCTAGCGGTGGTGCCCAAGCCCGCGCCGGCGGCAGGCTCGAGACCGAGCATGCGCTGGACGTCGGCGGCGGCGTACTCCTTGGCGCCGTTGAACGCGAAACTACGGTGCGGCGCCGCCAAGTCGTGCACCAGCACGTGCTTGGCGAACAGCACGAGGCCCACCAACGCGTGGGGCGGAAGCGTCTGGAGCAGCACGGTCACCGCGTCCTGGAGCGCGGCAAACGCGGGGTCCGCGGCGTCAAAACTGGCGTCTACCACGTACACAAACACGGGGGGTAGCAGGGCGCGGCGGCCCGTGCGGAACTCCACCGATGAGAAGGCCGCGGCCTGCGATGGGTTGGCGCGGTTGCCAAAGCCGCAGAACTGGCACAGCCACACGTCGCCGGCGGCAGACGCGTAGGGATTGGCGAACGCCTTGCACTGGCGGCAGCGCAGCATGGCGTCCGCGTCGAAGCAGGGCACTGGCAGCTTGCTGTTGAGCGGCGTGTAGAGAGCCGCGAGCGGCACTACATTGCGCTGGTGCTGGAGCTTGGAGCGGGGGACGTTGTTCCACGAGAGACGCACGCCATCGCGGTCCTCGCGCTCGTCGAAATCCATGGTCGACTGCGTAGACGCTAGCGTGTGGTGACGACTGGTGAAGATCGAGTCTCTTCCGCACTCGGGCGTCCTGCAGGCGGCGGGGAGGCCGAAGAACCCTGACAATTGCCCTGGGGTCGGAGATTGTCTTGCTTTGTTTTATTTTGGTTTATTTGGTTTGCGGGCTGGGTGCTTTGATGATTTTGTATTGGTTTTCTGGTTTGGTTCTTCTTTTGGTTCTTTCGTTGAGGGCTGTCATGTGAACGTCCTGTCAATCATTCGTGCCTACAGTACTGCGATCGACCGTCAATGTTCTTTAATTAAAACGTGACCATCAAAATCAGGAGCACCAGTTCCTTTTGGGTGTGGCATTGGGCGTTGACCGCGCTGTTTACCTCCTTCTGACTCCATTCTTTTCGACCAGCATGTGTGGCACCAGCGGTACGTCATGAGAACAAGGCGAATGAGGTCTAGCAATTAATTAGGGCCGCTCGACTCCTCTTGGATTTCAGTTTGGAAAGCTCCTCGGCCGCTATCCCACGCCTCTTTATTTGCGTGCTGTGCTAGTTCTCTTTCCTGGCTCCGTCTTCCACTGTTGGTGAATAACAAAATAAAGCACTTCCCGGCTTTTAATCCTGAAAAGCTCTGGAAAAGTTCTCAAGCCTCTCTTTTCATCGTGTTGCAGCAATCTTTCTGCCTCTTACGGTGGGACGACCTCCTACTGGATTGGGTCGGGCCCTGACCTGCAGAGGCAGACCACACTGCCGTATTTTCTTACTAAACATAACCGAGACGGATTTTTTTGACTGCAGATCCCGATTGTCAGGGCCTAACGCAGGGTCACAATGAATCCATCTGTTCTCAACTGTACTCTCGCTTTCCGTATTTCTATTTCTATGTACATTATTGACGCACTACGTCCCGGAGCGTTCCAAACGGCAACACGTCCTCTATGCGAGCGGCTCCACTGAACAACATGCTAAGCCGGTCAATTCCACAGCCCCAGCCTCCAGTGGGCGGTAATCCGTACTCCAACTGCTCCACATAAGCCCAGTCTGGAATGATGGCCTCGTTGTCGTGAAAATCCGCCTTGTTGCGCTGCTGGAGCCGGAATTTTTCCGTCTGCGAGAACGGCGAGTTCTCCTCCTCGTAGGAATTCACGTACTCCTTCCCGTTGATAAAGAGCTCGAACCGCAACGATACAGAGTACTGCCGGCCGCCATACTCCTTCACTCCAGACTTGGCAAGCGGCGACATCTCCGACGGCTGGTTGTAGATGAAGATGGGAACGTTCGGCTGCTCTTCACAAAGAGACTCCAAAAACACGCCCGATAAGTTGTCAAGAAGCGAAACGGGCGAACGGACTGCGGGAAGCTCGAGGGATATGCTTTTATAGAACTCCACCAAGCTCTCGGTGTCTAATTTTTCCGGCATTTTGCGCCCAGTTCTCTCCTCAAGAGTTGGAATGAACTCGTACCGTGGATAATTGCCATGCAGCAAGGGCGTGAGTGTTTGAAGCTGCTTCTCCAAGATCGGAATAGCAGATTCCGCTTGGGCGAGGTCGCGGTATATTTGAGAAAACATGTCCTCTGTCATTGCCATCAACTCCTGAAGCGAGGTGAACGAGCGGTAGAACTCGCAGGTCTGGAACTCCGGGTTGTGCAGCGCATCAATGCCCTCGTTGCGGAAATTCAGCCCGATTTCAAACACTTTGTCGAATCCGCCAATCACAAGCTTTTTGAGCCAGAGCTCTGGGGCCACTCGAAGCAGGAGCAGTTCGTCTGACAACGCTCTCAGTCTGGTGACAAAGGGCTCGGCATTGGCGCCAGTTCCAGACCCCGCTAATATTGGGGTCTGTACCTCGACGAAGCCCTGCTTTACTAAGAAGTTCCGGATCGACTGTGTCACCGCAGACTTGACCAAGATCCTCTGCCTCAGAGCATCGTCGACCAAGTAGTTCATCACCCTGTGCTTGTTTATCAACTTGCGGTCGGATACCTTGTCCGGCAAAGTCACCGAGTTGAGGCACGGACTACTCACCTCAATGGGGCTAGTGGCCTTAAGTGTGAGCTCGCCAACCTTGGTTCGAGATGGGTGCCCCACACATGCAATCAGATCGCCTTTGCGAATGAACGAATGGACCTGGGCGAATTTCTCACTGGAAATGCCTTCGAGGAGTTTGTTGGAGGCGCAGAGCTGCAACTTCTGTCCGTCTTGAACGACATCAATGAAGTACATTGCTTTGCCTGCGCGCCGGATGGACTTCACTCTTCCCTCGACCTGCACCAAGTTCGGATGGCGGTTTTTGTCGAAGTTCGAGAAGTCCGTGTCTCCGAATTGATCCACGAACTCTGGTAGCCGCACCACCGGCGCAGACCTCGTGGCCGAGATTGTGGGGTAGTAGAGGTGGGGAGCCTCGGTCACAAACTCCTTTCGATAGGCGTAGTTCACTGCATCTGTGCTATTCCATCGAAAGTTGGCTCTAAACGGCAGAATGCACCTGAATAGGGCGACTCTCCGGCGCATTGGAAGTGGTCTGCGTAAGAAATGAAGTTGGTACTGCATGTACGCGAGATGCTGATTCCACTCCAAAACGATAATTCTATCTCCGCCCCATACGAATTGGGAAATGGGTGAAATTTGCCCCTAAGCATTGGAGGAATGGCAGCGCGGCCATTTGGCCGCCTTTCTGCCTCTCTTTTCTGGGGCGTCCCTGGACATTTCTCACAAGCACTAGGGCGGACAGGCGCATGAACCTTTGCCTTTCGTAGTAATCCTGTAGTTTTGCCTCAGATCAACGTCGCGGCGCCTCGGAGGCACGTGCAATGGTGACAACGCTGGTTGCAAACCATTTTTTTTTTTTTTGGCCTCGAGGCAAATCCCCAGATTTACGAACCTGCTGGCTTGACTAATGGGATGTGGCCTGCAGCCAAGCCGAACAATAGCAAGTGGCTAAACGGCAGAGCCGAGCACAAAAACTACACGCGAGGGTTTGGCGGGAAAAGCCAAACTTCGCAAATCGCCGCAATCATTCTCCGCAAGGAACAGCGCTTATCTGACCGAAGGCCGTTGTTTGATCCGGAAGCGGGCCGTGTGCAGGCGTAGACGATAGCGAAACCTTGTTGGAGACACGAGTCGCCAGACCCTAAGCGTGCCTCGGTGGCATTGTTGCCAGAATTGGCGCTAAGTACCGGACCCGAGATCGTTTCACTTTTTCGCCCCTTTCTGGGCCCATTATTTCGCTCTGCAGCCTGCTGCCCTGAACGGAGTTTCGTGTTGTTTTCGTAATTTCATCGGTGCGAGCCCTGGCATGGTCTGGTCACAAGAACACGCCGTCAACATCGGACACGTACGCCACGAGTAGATTTTGGACCAGAAAAAAAAAACCTAGAGAACAAAACACCCCACAAGCGAAATCTCCAGCAATAATTATCGGATTAGCGTACGTTGTCAGGAGGAAAAAAAAAAAACACCGGTAGTGCTGTCTGGTCGTACTGTCTGGAGGTTCGCGTTGCATTCACTCCACTTTTTCCAACACGTACACCTCCTCCTACGGCACCACCGGAGCCCGTCCCTTCTGACCTTCCATCTTCCGAGTCTTCCATCCGCCACACTTCGGTTGCTCCGCCATGCGGAAAATCTGGACCAAAAGCTCCAAAAGACGCTCCGTGGCCAGTACTGCCCCATACTCCTCCGACCAGGAGTCCATTGTCGAGGGCAAGTCGCCATTGGTGTCTGCGGGTGCGTTTCTGCCGCCCCAGTCGCTTGTCCATGGCTTGGTGCAGCCCGACTACGATGCCAAGTGCGTCAAGCACCTGTGGGTCAATGGCGTGCTCAACGCCGCCACCAGCCACGATTTCACCGAGCAGCTGCTACGCTTGTACCGCGTGGAGCTCCGCGGCTCGCACTTGTACGTGTTTCGCCCGCCGCTGCTGCTCAATGTCAGGCTGTTCCGCGTCGACTCCGATAAGGACCGGCCCGACCAGGCCTCGCTCGCACTGGAGTCCACGTACGGCACCCTGGAGAAGTCCAAGGGCGCCCCAGACTCGATCGGTGCCGGCCACGACTCTGTAGCCAATTCCACGGTGGCTTCCATCGCGGATCCCACGCCAATGGGCCCTGCGCTCAAGACCCGGCCCGAGGTGGCCGTCACCTACTACAACCCGGTTGTTCCGCACCCGGAGTTGCACTTTGAGGCCGCGTCCGCGGGGTTCTTGCCGGGCTCCACTATGGAGGCGTTGGTGCACTTCTTCCTCTTCGCCGACTCCACGCGGGCCTCTGCGGTATCGCAGCTCTCCACGGTGTTTCCCATGCTCGCGGACTTCAGCACCACACTCGAGCTTCTCCACGTCTACTTGTCCGAGATCTTCCTCCAGAAGTTTGGGCCCGTGTCCACAGCCACCGTCTGCGAGCGGGTGATCCGCTTGTTCGACCACATCGAGCGCGACTTCTGCGGCTTTCTCTTGAAGTCGGACGTGGCGCGCCACATGCTCGCCATCTTGGAGTTGTTCGGCTCGTTTCCCACCCCTGGCACAGAGGCCATGGTGGCGCAGTTCAAGGCCAGCATGCTCGCCAAGCAGGAGGTGTTGCTAAATCTGGTCAACTTGGTGGACTCCGACAGCACGCTTTCCCCGGCCGAGAGCCCGCTCTTGGAGTTGAACTCCACCATCTTCATGAACGACATCAACTTGTTCGACATCGCCATGGCCGTCACCGCCATCGACCTCGACTTCTTCGCGGACTGGAACTCCAGCATCGACAAGCTGTTGTTGCTCCTCTCCTCGGCCTCCGAGTCCGCCAACGTATTCTATAAGAAGAATCCTCTCTTCTTCAACAACGAGAATCACGTCCACTACTTGTCCCGGTTACTTGTGCACCATCTTTTTCTCGAGAATCCCCACGCGAGCTCTGAGAAGCGCGCACACATCTTGGAGCGGTGGATCGACTTGGGCTGTTTGTTGGATAAAGTGGGTAACATGTCGTCGTGGTTGGGTATCTCGTCGGTGATTCTCTCCCAGCCAGTGCTCCGCTTGACCACAGTATGGACGCACGTATCGAGTGATTACATCAAATTGTTGAAGAACGATTGGTCGCCCGTCTTGTTCGAACTAGACCGGCGTCATTTGGCCAACAGCTATGAACAAATCACGTTCGGCACTGCTTCAATCGTTGGAACGGATCCCGAATCCGCGCCTGCCTCAAAGGAATCCTACCACATCATGGCTCCTCGTGGGTTGGGCAAAATATACCCCAAGGAAAAGGTCATACCCTACTTCGGCGACTTGCTGGTGAATAATGTGGCGCTCACATCAATCAGCGAACTTGAAGCGGTGTGGCGCAAGATCAACTACTCGTTTGACCGCTGGAACGAGTACCTCAAGAATCTTTACAACTCGGAGGAGATCATCCAGTATAACCAAGAAGTGTTACGTCGGTACGACTCGATGGGTTTCACCTTTTCCAACGAAAGCTTGAATCAGGTACTTTACTTGGGCGTCAACAAGGATGACGAGGGAGCTGTGCCGGCATCGTTGAAGAATTTCTCTCAGCAACTGTTGGAGTCCGATGACAAATCACACTTCAAGCCCAAATTGCGCAAGAAGTTGCTTCGCTTACTCGATTTCAACTGCGAGTCGCTCAATCTTGAAGATATAATGAAGCTTTCGCTTCAATTTGAGCCGAGCTTGCGGGAGAGCTACTTGAAAGTTCCACCCTCCGAGCCTGCTTCGGTGTTGAAGGCTGGTCTCAAAAATGGAAGCTCCATATCAGTTAACTCCGTTACCTCCACGATCAGTGGCAGTACAGAAATGTTGGATGGCAGTCTACTGACCTCGAAAGAGCCTCCTGCTGATGACAAGTTGCCCACGTTTAATGACCACTACTTCATGATCGACTTGCAAAAGTACGATGACTTGATGGGATTTGCTAATATTGCCAATGCCCCGTCGAATGACAAACATGCTGTTGTTATTAGCAACGACCTTACTTTGAGACTTGACGATTTCGTCTCAAAGTTTGACGTTGCTAGTAGTACAATGAACACTTCGGTTACAGACGACAATGCCGAAGACGATGGCCTCGGAATTGATATCGACGATATTCTCAACTCGGATACGTTCAAAAACTTTTCCATCTCTCAAGAAAATGAGCAAAACGGAGAATCTTCTTCACTCCTGCGAAAGCATCGGAGCTTTGGCTTAATTTCCAACAACTCAAACCTTGCTCAGCACGTCCCCGTCCAGAAGTTTGTTCCACGGTTTGCAACAGTTGACAAATTGATCGACTTGCTATTGTTGGACTCGAAGTATTTCGACGAATCTCATCCGATTGATCTCACGGAGTACCGGTTTGTTTTCATGTTGAACTACAGTTCCTTCATGACCACTAAGGAATTGCTTGAAAAGTTGGCTCATCGCTTCGTTCATTCTGGTAATGCTGTCATTTCAGTTATGAAAAAACAATACCTCGTGAGACAGGGCCAATATGATCCAATATTGTTTGGAAATTACCCCTGTTGGGACGTGGACGTTGAGGTGAATTTGAGCATATTGGGAGATGTTGACTATGAACTACTTTTGAAGATTCAGGTTAATATCTTAAAGGCTCTTATTGTGCTCATCAACAACTTCTTTTCCAATTTCTCGAACGATTTGAAAAACAAGAAGATCATGATAAAGTTGTTGAAGCTCTACAGCAACGAGATTTTGCAATGGTATAACTCTAACAAAATTGACCAGGAGTTAGACAAGTCGTTTGAGAATTTGGTGAACTACTACAAGAGGCTCAAGAAGCTCTTTGTCAAGAAGAGTTATCGGCCTGTTGAGGCACTGAAGTTCGAGGAATTTTTGACCCATGAGTTCAAGTTTTCGAGCACCATACATGAAGTGCCTATGAACAGAAATTTACCTAGCCACAAGAACCTCAACAAGATTGAAAAGTTCTTGAACAAGTTCAACAAGTTGCTTACCGTGTTCTACAAGGGCATCACTCCAGAGAATTGGTTCAAGATTTTTAAGATATTGGAAAATCTGTTCGAGAACTACTCTCTTCTCAACTACAACATGCAGAGGTCGAACGTTTCGGATGACTTCGTCATTATTTCCAACGTCATGAGTTATTTCGAAACACTTTACGATCTGTCAAGCAGGGACACAGTGCTCAAGAAGCTTCCTATCGTTTTCAACAAGTTATTCAAGTTGTATTACAAGTTCAGAAGCTACCTTCTCATACAACTTTGTGACCTCAACATCACGACAGAGGAGCGCCTTGACAGAATGAAGACATTGTTGCTCATGATGAAGATATCCAAATTGAAGATGAGTGACAGCCAGTTTGTTTTCGACGGTGATCTGAACGAGATTCCATCTTGTATTGAGACAGCAATCACAAACGTGATTTATTCGCCGGAGAGTCGAACATTTTCCACTTTATGGGTAAAGGCAGCCACGTCCTTAAACCCTGAGGACATCGATATTAATGCGTCGTACGACACCATCGCGTCGCTTTTACCATCGAATATAAAGCACAGCGATTTGTTGATGGCAGATGAACCGTTGCTTCCATGTTTTGGTTGGATCATCGAAAACTTGCTTCAGATAAACAAATGTCCATCATTTTACCGAAACTCCATCAACTTCAACAAAAGGTACTTGATCTTCAAACTTGTTAAAGAACTCAGCGTTGAAGATGTGGAAGATAGTGATGAGTTTCACAACGACACTAAGGAGTTTGAGTTCTTGTTGAGATTGGATGAAAGTGTCTGCAATTTGCAAGACTTGAGACAGCAATTCCAGATTGACCGCATAAACCGGCGAATCTTTAGGTCGGTCATCAAGGATCAATACGGAATCTTGACCACAGATGGGAGGAAGAAGGCCTACAGGGATTCGAGGCGTGCTTTGGAGTCAGGACCTACGAAGGAAACACATCTTGTCAAAAAGACTTCCAACTCAGCCTTGTCACGTCAGTCATTGTCGTACAAGACCAATTCCTCGTCGCGGTTCAAGATTAGTGGTTTGTTCAGTAAGACCAGAACATTCAGCTTAGGACCAGTCGCAGAGCGTGTTGTGGGCTTTAAGGAGCTTCCGGACCCTGCAACAGTTGCTGATACGAAGTCGAAACCAATGCTTGTGATCCAATTGAAAGACAGAAAGATCTTCCCGGTTTATTTATTGCCCAACTGTTTCAAAATGGATCATGAAAGTTCGAATGACGTTTACTTCTTTCAGGCATTTTCTGAAGCGGACTCGAAGGAGTGGTTGAAGCATCTTGCCTACGCAAATAGGCATTGGTTTTTCTCCAAGCAGATCACCTTGAAGAGCAACCATGACTTCACCACTTTTGGAATTCCGCTCGGCGTTGTCTGTTCTCGAGACAGATCGTTATCTCCTCGTATCTTGGAGGTCATCTACGAAGCAATTGAGAAGGAAGGTTTGAAAGACGTGGGCATTTATCGAATCAGCACATCTATCAGTGAGCTCAATAGTATCAAGAGCGAAATCGATAAGACTGGGACGATAGATTTCCAGCGCAGGGGCGTGGATACGCACGCACTTACGAGCTGCATCAAACTGTACTTCAGAGAGTTGCCGGATGCGATTTTGACGGACGAGGTGATTGAACTGTTTTACCCGATGAGACCCGAAGGTGCCAAGAACGGTACTCCAGACCCCATCGATATCGAGGGATATAGAAGGGTGCTCGCGAAACTCCCCGACACTAATTTTGCGACACTCAGAAGCTTGGTGAGGCACTTAAACATGATCACGCAGCACAGTGAAGAGAATCGCATGAATGCATTCAACTTGGCCACGGTGGTGGGCCCTGCCTTGACGGAGGCCAGCAACTTGGATTCATTGATCAATCATTTTGGTGTGATGAATTACATTTTGGAACAGCTCATTGACAACTTCTCGGACATTTTCATGGAGAAGCAGTTGATTATGGGCCCAATGGTGCCTGACGCGGACACTGTGGTGCAGGCATAAGCTTTCAATTCTAGACTATAGTTTAATGGAACGATTTATGTTACAAGTATTGACCATCTATGTACATTCTAGTGTCTCTTGATGAAACCATCCTGGGCCGAGTTGCGCCTCTTCTGGTTGATCTCCAACTTCCTGTTTGTTTGCTCCATCTTAGCGCGCGACTCCTTCTTCATTCTCTCGTTGAAGTCTCTCCACCATTCGCCGATGGTGGCAGGAGGGGGCTTGACACCTTCGACCTGCACGGGTTTGACGATAGGTGGAAGATTGACCAACTTTCTGAAGTGCTTGTTCTTCAACATCATGGTCTGGAAAAAAGAGAAGACCGCATTGGCCGCAAAGTAGAGCACAACAGCAGCGGACATGTTGTATGTGACGAAAATGGAAGCAAACGGAATCACACTCATCACCTTCTTCATAGCAGGGTTCATTGCCTGGGCACCGGTCTCACCACCCATACGAATCATACCAGTGATGATAAGAGCACCCATAATCTGTAAACCCAAGTAAGGGTCAACCTGTGTCAAGTCAGGAAACCAGTATGCACCTTGCGTGGAGAAACCTTCCACTGGGTATTGGGCCATCTTTCTGGTGGCCTGGAAGAACCCGTACGCCACAGGAGCTTGGAGCAAAGGCAAAAATGAGTGGGAGGTCTTAATGCCGTTCTCTTTGAAAAGCTTGCTTCTCTTGCGCATCCCAATCATTTTGTCCTCTTGGTCGCCGTTCTTAATCTCATCCATGATCACGTCAAGCTGAGGTTTCACCTTGGACATCTTCGCCATGGCCGCGGACGACTTAATATAAATAGGAATCATGGCAAAACGCACAATCATGGTGCTAGCGACGATTGTTCCCCACCATGGCAATCCGGTGTAGACGTGGGTCAACTCAAGGAAGTTTTCCAACAACGCGGTGGGACCCCAGCCCTGACCAAGTCCGATAGACTGCAAGTAGCCAATCTGGTCGTGGTGCATTGTTGTCGTGACAGTCTCGACGGCGGCAGCGTTCTCTGTAGCAAAGTCCGTGAGGGTAGCTTTGATCTCTCCTGCTCCAGACGAGTTGAATCTAACTCCCAATGGAACATGCATCTTCAATACGCCGCGAAAGCGGGTAGGTGCGATGGAGTGGACCGGCACAAATTTGGCCGAACGAGCAACTCCAAGTCTGAGCATGGTGAATGTGGAGAAACCGATGTACTTTTTCACTTCAAGGCGCGGTATGGGCAGGACTAGACCAAACAGCCATTTAGAGTGGGCAAAAAGAAAAGCAATGAAAAAAGCGTGACAAATCTGAGAGTACGGAAGTCAGAAAAGCTCAACGATGAGGTGCTGGCAATCTTGAGTGCGATTTTGGTGAAGTTGTTTTGCCTCTATGAATTGATATTGATTCACCCGAGACTGAGTACTCATAATTTAATGAAACTCTGAGATGAGATTCAGAATCGTACAAGAGTACTATATAGGCCCATCATATAGCGAAATTGACGTCTGGTTGTTGTTGTTGTTTTTTACTTTTTAGCTTTATTTGAAAAGTTTCTCGCCCAGTATTTTCGTTGATTTCTCGCTCTGTTTTAGAAAACTGACTGAATCGTTTTCATCGCGAGAAAAATGCAAATAATCTGAAATCGGACTAACAATGATAGCAATGAAAGCAACCTTCTCGACGGGCATGTACCCGAATTGGCAAACTAAAATCAACGACAAAGAGGCTTCTGCTGAAGGACCTAAAGACTTCACTTTTAATTGAGCATACCCAGTTACAGGAAGTCAAAAATACACGTATCAGTAACAAGGCTAGTCAGATAACAGAGCGAAATCGCCATTCCCACACTCCATATCTGGAGGTTCTTCGCTTCCACAGAGTGGTGCAACATCCATGGTGCGCCTACATCTTGCAGATACAAGCTACAAACCGTCGAGTCTCACAATTCTGGCCACCGTTGATTGTCAGGCTTCAGTATAGTACATCGATCGTTCGGAAATGCTACGATCTCGAATTCTTCGACATAGGCCCCTTTCGACTTCATCGTTCGATCCGATAAATTGGCTTTCCTTACATCCTCCAACGTCTCCACGAGCCATTCAGAGCATCTTACAGGACTACTCCAGATTAATTCCAGAACATCAGAAGAACGTGCAAAGAGTTTCCAGTGAGCCAATCCGCAGGTCCTTAGAGCTTCTGTCTATGCTCAATGAGAGTTCCAATGCGGTGGACGTGTTTCACCACATCACGACCCATGTCGACTCCAGGTTGTTTTCCGTACTAGTTGAGGGATTCGTGCAGCTGCTCTTGCAGTCCGGAAACCTTAATGCCGTTGTCTCTTTGGTACATGTCATATACCACTGCGATAATGTCCATTATAGACTCTCGAACCAGTTTTGGTCCGCCTTGGCGTCTAAAGCAACTCTGCAAAGTCACCATGCAGCAGCCATGCTTGTTTACCACGAGATAATTGATCCACACTACGCATACAACAAAAACTCATCGTCCTTGGTCGAGAATGAGTATGTTCCCTTTCTCTTTCTTCCAAAAGCGATAGATATGTTGACCATTGTATTCGCTCAAAATGGCAATGTGGCGGCGGTCGACGGTCTCAGGAACTACTTCAAGCGTTACTATTCGTATTTCGGGCATAGGCACACCTATCGCACACTAGCATTGGCTGCTGTTGAAGTCCGTTCAAGAGCTGGCGATCTACGAGGCGCATTGAAATCCTTTGTCGACTTATGTCTCAAATACCGGGGCCACACCAAGCACAGAAACCCGGTAGATGCTGCCCGCTCGCTAAAATATTTGAGCTTCCGTGGCTACAAGGACAGAAAGTTCAATATCATGAACAACATTGGCGTGGCCAACGTGGGCACTAACTCGCCTCAAACTCAAGTAGCGAAAACGAAAGGACTCAAACTATTTCAGCCCGACGTTCGTTACAATGTCTACAAGCGGACAGGATTACCTTACTGGAGTATTTTGGACGGTTGCGTCCACGTTGCAGATTTGCCAGAATTTCATAATCTCTTGCGAGACCACACCCAACGTCTCGTTTCAGAGGGTTACGCTGTCGTGGACCGTTTGATGGATCTCATAACGAGTCATCATCATGCTTTGCATAAGTTCTTAGTAGTGAGCCTTTGCGAATTGGGGCACTTGGAAATTGCTTGGGCAGTGATTTGCAGGCTCCCAGATTCATACCCAAAAACGCCTCGGGAAGTGCTTTACTCTGGTCCCGAGGTGTTTACCAGTTTGTTCCGTGCATTGAGAAGAGCATATGAGGGCAAGAGCGTTTCGGATCTTCGCTCGACGGAAATGTTGGATGAGATATTAGCTCAGGCACCTCGAATGTACCAGAAGCTCCAGCACATTCCTAATTCCTGTCGCCAGGCACATATTTCGGCTTTGACTGCATCACCAACTACTTCACATCAAGAGGTCGAAGCATTGTTAAAGGAGTGGGATCAACAGAACATAAAGGTGGTGTTGGACACTCAAACACAGCATTGGATTCACCTGACTACCCGCGGTTACTCTTCTAACCGTACTCTGTCCGTTCCTTCCGTATAATAACCTAATGTACATAGTTCTCTAGTCGTTTCTAGGTGCCTTGATGCGGTGTATCCTGACATCTTCACAATCTCTCAAATCACCCACAACAGCAATATCCTGTGGAGTTATGAATATCGACTGTGCGTTGGAGTTACGAAGCTCGCGGATCAAGAGCCTGATCGCAATAGTTCGATTGACTGAATCCATGAAAACGTCAAACTCGTCCAAGCCGCATACTCTTGGCTTCATAACTTTCCAGATACTAAGCAAGAATGCAATCTGCGTAAAAGACTTTTCTCCTCCGGACAAAGACAGAACAGCCCTGCTCTCCTTGTCATCCTTTGTTTGCACTTCCGTGATTACTTTCTTATTGGCAAAATCAAAATCCAACTTCCCCTTAAAGCCACGGAGAGCAAGCGATTGCTCAAACGACAGGCGCGCTCTTGTGAGTTTCTCTTTGATAGTGATGTTTAAGTTTTCGAATCTCGAGTTTAAGTCGTTCTCCAACGTGATTCGAGCATTATCTAATTCCAATAGACTCTTTTCGCACTGGTCCTTCAATGCCTTGCTGTTGAGAACTTCTTCCTGAATTTCCTCAAATGTCTTGCTGCTATTTTTTTCTGCCTCCTCGATAGCGTGTTGAACGTTTCGGAACTCGGTGGTGATCGATTCTGTGGTCTCAGTGTCAGAGATAGTCACTTGATCTCGCTCACAATGTTCCAAGGCTGCCGTTTGGAGCTCCTTATGCTTTTCCACATCAGCTTCTTTCTTCGAAACCTTTGTCTCGATTTCTAAATCAATCTCACCTTTTTTCTTGTCGAATCTGTCATTCTCCGCCGAAAGCAATTGATTAGATTCTTCATACTTCGAAACTTGCCCCAGTAAAGTGGCAATCTCATCTTTGAGATTGTCACGAACAGAGCGAGCTTCATCTAATTGCTCCCTGATGGTCGCTAGTTCAGCCTTCGACTTGTTCAAGTTCTGAAGCAACTCCACCGACATACCCTCCCTTGTCTTAATCTGATTATCACAGTGCTCAATCTGACTCTTCAAGCTCTCAATTCTGCCATAATCACCTTCTTCCTGAAGCACTCGCTCAGTTGTGAATATTTGGTTGTTCATCTCTTTCAAAAACTTCTTCTTCTCTTCCAAATCTCGTTGCACAACCTTCTTACGCTCATATTCTGCGGCATGCAATTTGCTCCTTCTTTGTTCGAGCTTTTTCTCCTCATTTATGGCTTCATTCACTTCTGCTTCAATCGCATCGCCATCAATTTTTCCAGCAATTTTGCGTAGGTCCCGGGAGTAAAATATAGGGTCTCTCGCCAACTGTCCTCCTGGTCGAGTAACTCTGGTTCCTGATTTCCTGTCATTCAAACAGAATGCATGCTTGACATTTGGAAGTCGAGTGATTTCTTCAGCCTCCGAAACTGCATCACAAATAATCATTTCCTCGATTCCACTCGAATCAATGAGAGTATACTTCACATTCTCATCCGCGATGTTTAGGGTATCGAGTATTGTTTTATATCCACCGGGTGCCTGCGACCTATAATCGAACTTCTCAAAGTCCCTAACAATTATGGTTTTGTAAATCTTCATAGACCTCATATACTGATTCAAGATGCGCCTGTCATGCTCGTCGCAAACAACAAAAGAGTCCAAAGTCTTCTGAAGTGTGGCATTGATCAAGTCGCCCCACTCGGAAAATTCTTCCTTGACGCTGACAAAGCATCCAATAGGGCCAACTGGCTTCGTGTGCCAGTTTTTCTCCTTCTCAATGTCTCTCACGAGGTAGTTCATGTTATATCCAAACGCAGCGTATTTGTTATTTTTGTTCTTTTCGAGACTGCGCTTCTTCTCAAGTAGCACACTTTTGGAGGTCCTGTGCTCTTCTAATTCCTTTTGAAGAGTCCTCATTTCAGGACTAGTTCCCTCCATCCCCCTCAAGCGATTTTGGATCTCCTCTCTTTCTCCAATTAAGATTTTCTGCCGGTCTTTAAGCATTTCCAACTTCTGGCGCATCTTCTCCTTCGAGCCGCCATTCATCTCTTCAATCTTTTTCTGCTCTGCGACAATTTCCCCTTGATGTTGTTGGATCTGGCTCGAATAATCTTGGATCTCGTTTTTGTAGTTTACCAAATCCTGCCGGTACGTCTGAACTCGACCGGAGACTTCCGAATTTGCAACTTCAACTCTGGATACGGCCAAGTTTCTAGATTCGAGCTTGTCTTGCAAAACCTGCTTCTCACTTTGTAAAGAGGTTGTCTCAGCGTCGTTGAGAGCGATATTCTGGTCATTTAATGCCTTCTTTTCGTCAATATCACGAAGTTCTTTATTCTTGGCCTCGATCTCTGCGACCTTCTTCTTTATTCGCCTCTCCAAAACCTCCACATTAAACCAAAATATTTTTCCATTGATCTTCTCGAGCTGCTGGCGCAATGTATGCGAATGCTTGTATTTGCGGTATGCCCGCTCACATTCCGCGTATCTTTTGCAAGCCTCGTCAAAATATTCTTTAGCGCTAACAGACTTCTTCTGCAAACTGAGGATGTTTTGCGATGCCTCCTGATAATTTTGGAGAATGGACTGAATATTGGTACCTTCACTGAAGTAGTTGAATCGCGACTGCTCGCTGCTGCTGGCAATGAATTCTCTGGCCTTGTCCTGAGATAAAAATGAGAGAGGATTATTGACAACAATGAAAAACTTCTGTAGGATGTCATCAAGCGTCTTTTTCTTTGTCGATACCACGTTGCCATTCTCGCTCTTAATAGCATACGAGTTGGCACCCTCTCTAGTTAGTTTCCGTTCCACTATAATCATTTTGCCGTATGTCCCCTTGTCATATGAATCGTAACCGTCATTGTCAATCTCAACTGTGATTTTTGCCGTTGACTTTCCGTCCTTGATCAAACTCTTGATTGAAGATCCTCTGCTGGTGTCGGTAGCCTTAGCACCTAGTCCAACAGAGATCCCAGTAAGAATAGCACTTTTACCTGAACCGTTTCGACCAATGATAAAGTTCATCTGCGCTCCGAAGTTCAACTCGAAATGATCATGGCACATGAAGTTTCGCAAAGTTAGTCTTCGTATATATCCGGCCTTCAGAGTAGGTTCATCTCGATCAGATTCGTCCTCAGATTCATCCGACTCCTCTTCATCATCTCCTAGTCTGAATCGCTTTTGCGTTAGCAACTGCGACATATACAGCTCGGCAGACTGTCCAGACTATATGTTAGTAATCATCCTTAATCTTCAGTAACGAATACATACGCTCACTTCGTAACATCTCTTTCTGCTGCCAATTGAGCCACCATTGGAGTCCGTTTCTGGCTCTGATGTGGTCATACGTGGCGGCTCCGGTAGTTTGTGTTGTTTTGGATCAGGGCAAAAAAGTGCCTATATGGGTCACGACTGATTTGGTATGCGCACGTAATCTCATGGACATCGACTTGAGTAAAGGAATTCAAAATTTTGTGGTTTGGGTGACCTTAGAACAGGCGAATTGAGCAAAAGGCATTTTGGAAAAATCTGGCATTACTTTGTCCAATCCGGCGAAGAAGCGTCTTGAAAACTCAGAATATTTTTTGGCGAACATTCAAAGAATGCGATTTCTGCTTATCAGCAACCCGATTTTCGGTTATGAATTTCCGTATTTTGTGCATGATTCCATCTTTTTTGGTATAGTTTGAGCCGAAACTCAAAATTTCGGTCATCGTTTACTCAGTTTCGCTGTATTCTTAGTGGCCCTCATTTCAGGGTACTGAGTACATCAAATGATGTTACTCCGCAATTGAATCACAGATTTCGGGTAGAGGAAAAGCGGCGCATGTACTGGGGCATTCGAGCTCATTGAAGAGATATTCCGAATTTGTTTCTTATGCATCTCAAATTGGAAAGAGGAGAACGGTCGCCGAGAGCCGTGCATATAATGTGCAGGACGGACAGAATCTGACCCAGATTTGACACTAGCGAAAGTCTGGGCAAAAGTGTCAAGGAATTGACGTCGGCCATCAAACTGCAAATTGTGTGTGGGTATTTACATATATACCGAGGATACCATGTCAAGACGCATTTACTGGGTGATAGGGGAGGCGTTGTCGACTTTCATGCACGTTATTTACTGAAAAGGAGTAATTGTAGCCGCTGAACTGCACTTGACATGGCCATGTAGATAAGCAAACCTCCGGTTTACGGCCCTCTCATACGCTGGAATGCCATCGGAATTGCCGCGGTGAGAGGTTGCTTTTGCCGTAGCTTATCTCATGGCCATTTAAAGAGCCATGTTCCTTGTTTTTTACAGCGGGATCAATGAAGTTTTCTAGTGTCTTTTCGACCGCGGCTTTGGCGGCTGTTACAATTGCTCATCCTTTGATCAAAAGACAGATCAATGCTACCGAAGCAGAGATTGAGGATGTCACTACGAAAAACAATGACTTGAAGGCTTCTTACGGAAATCCCCTTGCGCTTTTCCAGCCAAAGGTCTTTGTCATCAACATGTTCGAGTACGAGGCCAAGCCATGGTTGAAAGAGTTGGACTTCGTTCACAACATTACTATTCCAGGTTTGTCGCCACTCTACCCAACAGTTCACTGCACCACGAACTACTCAGTGTGCCAGATGACTACTGGTGAAGGTGAGATCAATGCTGCGGCCTCGGTCAACGCGCTTGGCTTGTCGCCAGTATTTGACTTGTCTAAGTCGTACTTCTTGATTTCTGGTATTGCAGGTGGTGAGCCTCAGTACACCACCTTGGGATCGGTTACGTTCTCCAAGTACGCGATTCAGGTTGCTTTGGAGTACCAGGTGTCGTACCAGGAATTCATTACCACCAACCCTAACTGGACCTCTGGTTACTGGGCATATGGAACTGACAACCCTTGGGAATACCCAGGAAATGTCTACGGAACTGAAGTGTTCGAGGTGAACGAGAAGTTGAGAGACAGAGCAGTGGAGTTGGCCGAGACCGCTGACTTGAACAACGGCACTGAGGGCAATGCCGCTTTCAGAAAGTTGTACGACTTCGAGGCTGCCAAGAGCTTGCCATCTGTGGTCAAGTGCGACGGTTTGACTTCTGACAACTACTTTACCGGCAATGTGTTGGGAGACTACTTTAGCTTCTATGCGAAGTTGATGTCTAACGGCTCGGCCACCTACTGTGCCACTGCCCAAGAGGACAACGCGTCTTTGGAGGCCTTCACCAGATTGGACAAGTACGGACTTGTTGACTTCAACAGAGTTGTGGTCATGAGAACCATCTCCGACTTCTCCAGACCACCTCCATCGAGAGCCAACGACACGGTTGGCTTCTTCAATGACCCTCAAGATGGTGGTTCCTCTGCTGCATTTGCCAACTTGGTTATTGCCGGTGTTCCATTTGTCAGAGATGTTTTGGAGAACTGGGATGATGTGTATTACACTGGAACTGAGTTTGAGCCTGAAAACTACACTGGTGACATTCTCAACACTTTGGGTGGTACTCCTGACTTCGGAAAGACCGACTTTGACGTCGCGTAATTGAGAAGTTCCTACATCATTTCCCTTCACCTTCTCCCGTCAGATTATTTCGATTATAGATTAAAATATTGATATCCTTCTGGAACTAAACATTCTGTTTGTGGATGCTGGCGTCTTCAACCGATCCGTAGTCTTTAGAGATATCGTCTGAGTTGGTGAAAACCTCTGTGGTCGCCTCTCTATCCAATGCAGTGAACTCGGAGCCAGAAACTCTGGACCAAGCCCATTGAACTCCAATTCGCGCGCCGCAGCACATTAAAGTGAAAATCAAGCCTCCGACAAGTGCGATCACAAAGGCGCCAAAGGCTCCCCAGTCGTTGGGGTCATACAATCCATTCCAGATAAGAAGAAGTTTTCCGCCTTCCTTCGCACTGTGATAGTAGATAGATCCGAAAACAAAAACGCCTAATAAGGCACCGAAACCACCGACCATGACGTCGAAGCCCCGGATGAACCAAAAGAGACGATCCGTCAAACCGAGGAAAATGGAGGGGATAATGGCGGCAGAGACAAGGTCTGCAATTAAGTAGATTTGCAACACGTTGTCCGCAACTTTAACAGCCAAGATAATAGTTGGAATCATAACGAGAACAACCAAGCCACGAATGTAGATCATTTTCAATTTGTTGCGGAATACGTCGTTGGAAATGGTCGAGACCATGGCGCTCTGAAGACTGTCGAAAGTACAAGTGGACAAACATATGACGAAAATCAACACGAAAGCGACGATCCAACGAGGCATGTTGCTCAACAAGATGTAGAATGCATTGTAACCATTCTCGTCGTTAGGAGTAAGATATCCGGCCCACACCGCCAAGAATCCAGTCGTTCCGACCAAAGTGCAAATTGCGAACGTAACAAAGGCTGCAATTCCGGTACCAATCCAGAGGTCCTTGTCCGTTTTGCTTGCAAAAGTTCTCAACCAAAACCCAGACAAGAAGCAGTCGTTAGTGATGATGGCAACTGGCAAGATATACATGAGTTGCCATCCCAACTTGTTCGCATCCAATAAATGGGAAGAGCCAATCTTCGACGTGTCGATGTGGATGTAAGAACCCATGCCAGCACCGCAAATGATCACCAAAACTAACACCAAGACGCCTTGGAAGTTATCAGTGATGAAACTGACACGGAAACCTCCGTAGGATGTGTAAAGTGTAGTGACGACACACTCTACAATGACGGCACCTAACGCATCCAATCCTGTCAATGTCTCAATTGCGCCCCTGATAGCAGCCAATTCACCAATCATGAATAAAAACATCGTGAGACAGGTAAAAAAGGAAAGATACAAAGCCGTAACAACACCAAATCTTTTTCTTACCCACTCTGTCAAAATGAACCCGTCAGGGCACTTTCTGCGAATGATTGGGCCAACAGCTGCAAATCCCACAATCGGAATGGCACCCGAGAGAGTATACACAAGCAAGCCGTGCAAGCCAGCAATATTTGCAATTTGAGCATACGTGGTCAAGATACCACAGCCCATCGCTGGAAGTTAGTAAGCTACAACACAGAGAGCATCAGCGAACTTGCAGGTCAGGTTGGGGTGGAGGTTGCATGCAACTAAGGCTAACAAGGCCAAGGAAGAGGGAAATAAAAACCATCCAAGCTTCGGATAAACGGGCAACGCCATATCAATGCGAATGCATATCCATGTCTAGATTACTTTAATCTGCCCCTGCTCTCGGCCGGAAACAGAAGTTCTGCCGTAAAAGTGATTGCATAGCTCTTACTTCTCTTGTAAATGTCTCGCATCGTCGTAGTAACATCGCTTGTCTCCAATGAAGAAAGCAATAGCCACCAGAATAGCTCAACATTTCTCATCCCGGATCGTCACTTACTAGTCATTTCTGCAACAAAGCCTCCTCACGCAAGAATAAACTTGATCGAGTCCAAACGGTGTTCTCTCAGCACCCTCATTTCTTAGAAGAAAAAAGGGTGCACCCGCTGGCATGTTGCACTGATAAAAAAAGTTGATGTGTACGTACCTGATGCGATGAAGTTCACCGCTAAGGGAAGTCCCCTTTGAGTTCCATTAGAAGATAAGAAGTTCTTGCTGTTACCAAACTTCCATGCAAGAAACAACCCACTTGCGAGAAGGAATACATATGTCAAATAAATGATGGCATTGTTGCCTTGAGAGGATAACTGTGCCATCTTCTGTAGTTCAGGTGTGGAAGAAAATCTTTCACTCCTGATGCGACAATGAGCTCTTTAATACACCTGCATGATCACCAGTATGCGCTTACAAGTACCCTAAAATGCGCGATTATTCCTAAATTCTCTTTCCAAGTTAGTTCACAGAAGACAGCTTGCATAATCATATTGGCAATGTTCGCTTCAATGAGTTTTCGATTCCAAATAACGATCAATAATGTCGAGAGAAACGAAGTGCAAAAAAAGAGTGCTCCACGGCAGGATCGAACTGTCGACCTTCAGATTGCACAAGCTAACTTATGAGACTGACGCTCTACCGACTGAGCTAGTGAAGCTACTCATCGGTTTTGGGCATTGGTGTTATACATACCGCAGAATCACTTTATCTCCTTTTGTGCAGTCCGCACCTCTACCAAAGTTTGTGCATGTACACAAAGTTGGTGGACGGCAGTGGACCTCCCCGGAGTCAGAACTCTTGGGCACTTGCTAGCCCCCTACCTGCGGCAGTAGATCACTACCGCAAGTTGGACCGCTTCGTGCGACTTGTCTTTACCGACGCCAGTCGCAATATCTCCTCGGACAGGACCTATCACTAACCAATGTTGGCGATATGCGGCTGATTCTACATAGAACACCGCTTCTTGGGTAAATGAGCAAACGTGTTGTGATCATGGAACCGTCGAGGGAGTTTTCCCATATCGACAAACGGGACCTAAAGCACAGGTGGAAAGTGAGATTCCATCAATGACTGCAAAACAACTCGCAGAGCTCACATAAGACCCAAGATCCAGATGTAGCATATACCATGTATATAGCTACAATCGACACGTTTAAAAAAAAGCAGCCCTCCCGGTGCTCACATAGACCCAGAATCAGCTTGTTGCATATACCACGCACATCTACAATGGAATTGTTTAAAAAAGAAGCACACTGGATTGTTGCATGAGCGGAAGCTTAGACATATGATGATAGCACGTCCAGGTCTCACAAATGCATTTTTTTTGTAGCTGTACTACTTCAAAAAGGTCAATGATAGCACGTCCAGGTCTCACAAATGCATTTTTTTTGTAGCTGTACTACTTCAAAAAGGTCAATTTTGGCTGGATGATCAATGGCAGCGCATCCGATATTGTCTCGGCTATGCAATTAATACACGTCCTCTTTAAAAAAACCCAAAAAGAGCCTTGAAATAAATATTGCTAGTCATTTTATCAAAATTAAGAGTTTTGTTGAGTAGGGCCTACACCCTTGTATTATTTGTACGGGACAATTTTGACCCAGGGAGTAAATGTTTTGGAGCATATAGGGAAATCCATCACGTATAGATTTATATGTTACAGACCGCTTCCTCCAAGGTGTGGCGTCTTTCATTAACATTGTAAAGAGTTTGCGCCACGGAATTGCCAACCCGACCAGGCAACTTCGAGAATGGGAAGCTGCCACATTCATTTTGCGTGATTGTTGAATCCGAAAGATCATTGCCGTGCGATTTAGATGCAATCGGTCGATAATTGATGCGATTATTGTGACGTCTGGTACACGAGGATGCAATTACCCTCTGAATGATGAGTTCCGACCAATAAATTTTCTGGCCAAGATGGTGATCGGCATCTACTTCGGATCGTACTAATTGAACAAATGGCCAACATTGTTTTCTATCCGAGGATTATAGAGGAGTGATATTGCTAATTGCCGACAGGACAGTTTGTAGGTCAGCGAATCGGAAATAATCGGAGGCTGCGGCCGAACCCGAGCATCGATGGCTACTGCTCGGGAACTTGATGTCAAAGTTCCATGTATCTGCAGGCATCATGTATGATTGATTTTGCTTATCGTTCCGGCAGTTATCCAACCGAATTGTCCGACATACCATTTGACGCGGAAAGATGCACACTTCTTCCGCGATTAGGTAAAATATATATAGGTCCTGGTCCCTCACTTTCAAGGTTGAGATAAAGATTTGCACCAACAATGAGTCAAAATCTGGACCATCACGGTACGCATTTAAGCCCGAATATCATCAAGGACAGCTCGGCTGGAACGGCGGGTTTAGTGGCAGGTGAACTCGCAGCTGAGGATGAGGGATTGATAAGCAAACAGACTTTAAGTTCCCACGGCTACGGTGCACTCGAATCTACGATACTGAAATCTGCTGCTCTGGCTAGCGAAGAGTGTATCGGCGAAGCAGGCGAGGATACAGACGAAGCACAGTATGCTTTGCCAAAAGCTCAGTTAACATTGGTGGTTTCGAGTTTATATATGGCCAGTTTCTTAGCTGCTTTGGACACCACTGTGGTGACCACGCTTTTGACGGTCATAGCTTCTGACTTGGACGCGGTTGAGAACATTGGGTGGATTGCTACCGCTTACTTGTTATCGTGTTCCGCATTTCAACCACTCTTTGGAAAGTTGTCCGACATTTTCGGCCGCAAGGCATTGCTTCTCACCTGCAGTGTATTTTTCGTCATTGGGTGTTGTATTTGTGTCACCGACTCCCTATTATGGTTGGTGGTTGGGCGATTCGTGACCGGCATTGGTGGTTCAGGTTTGACTGCTCTTGGGACGATTACAATGTCTGACTTGATCCCTCTTAGAGAAAGAGGGATGTACCAAGGTTTGGCCAATATCTTTTTTGGCTTAGGTTCTGCCTCTGGAGGAGTCATCGGTGGTTTTGTTGCCGACTGGTTGGGATGGAAATATGTATTCATTCTTCAAGTGCCCCTTGCACTTATCGTCGGTGCGGCGTTGTGGATGTTCCTCAACTTACCTGAAGGCTCTCCAGGTTTGGGAGCTACGGGATCGGAATTCAAAGACAAGTTGAAGCGGGTGGACTTTTTGGGTGCCTTCTTCTTGGTTAGTTCGCTCATGCTTATCTTGACTGCTGCTTCCATGGGAGGTAAGCAGCTCGCTTATTCTTCTAAGGAGTTTATTGGTCTTGTCATTATCTCGATTCTGTTGCTCGGGGCATTCATCGTAACGGAGGCGTGGATATCCAAGGAGCCCATCATTCCAATGGAAATTATGGTGGAGAGAACAGTGTTGGCGTCCTCCTTGGCCAATTGGTTCTATACTATGGGAACGTTTGTCAATCTCTTCTATGTGCCCTTATTCTTCCAAATTGTTATCGGTATGACAGCGACTCAGAGTGGACTTCGCCTCGTGCCTAATTTCTTCGCGGTGTCTTTGGGATCGTTCGGCTCTGGGTTGTACATGCGTCGAACCGGCAGATACTACATTCTCACTGTTTGGGCTGGAATTATTGCGCTTGTTGGAATGGTGAACGTTATTCATATGAATCAGCGTTCATCTTTGTGGACTCAGTTCACTGCCTTGTTGTTTCCGGGATTAGCTTACTCTTGCATTCTCACGGTCACTTTGCTTTCTTTGATAGCAGCTGTCCCAATAGAGTACCAAGCTCGGACTACTTCCATCCAATATACTTTCCGGTCTACTGGTTCCACCTTGGGAGTTTCCATTGCCAGTGCCATTTTCCAAGGGGTGACTAGGATGCTGTTGAACAAGAGTGTGCACTCGATTATCCCTGATGTTAAGGAGGCCAACAAGATCATTAGAAGGGCGCTTGAAAACACTAACTATGCAAACGACGCACCGGAGATCGTGAAGGGCGCCATTAGAGAATCATATCGTTTGGGATGCAAGGGTGCTTTCATATTCAGCGCAGTTGTTATTGCTATTGGTTATGGCACCTCTTTGATGATGAGAGAACATGTCTTGCACACCAAGATGAACCGCGACTAAGATCATTGATAAATATTTATTAGGCTATTTGTTTGCCTGTTTTGTGTCTGTTTCTATGGTCTTCACATAATAACTGTGGTTCACACCGCCAAATACAAGTAAATTTGCATTGCCTGGCTCCTCTTCTCCCATTGGCGAGTCTATAGTGTATAGATTTCGATGATGATTAGCGTTCTGAATGGGAGTCGTTTCAGTGCTGGTTGGTACGTTCAAGGTAAATCCAAAGTCTTCCTGACTCATGGGAGCAGGTGCCAATGGCAGTGGTCCTGGGCGGTGCAGCCTCTTAAAGAGCGAGGCTGGAGTGAACCGATTGATGCCGACAGCATTATGAATGCGAGGAGATGGAACATATCCGGATGTACCTGATGATCCGAGGTACGGAGAAAGAACCGGGCTAAGTATTTCGTCATGACGGATGGCGTCCTCTAAGGCTTCTTCGATGACATCTTCGATGAGCTCATTCTCCGTGGAGATATTCACATTAATCAAAATGACAGACACCAAGATCGACACGACACCAAAGAAGTAAAGGAACAAGTTTGAGTCAGATGAGTCGGATTCGCCTCCGGTAATGGATAAAAGGATGAAGTCAATCAGAATCGTGATCGGAATGGATGATGTTAAAGCCAACGATGTGACCAACGGACTGGTGAGCAACATGGCCAATATAGTAACGTAGTCTGAAATGACGGAAAATACGGAGTTGATACCGATCATTGCAAACACTTTGAATGAAGGTGGGAACAGGAACTCTTCAATACCGAGATAGTGGAGAAGTGCCAACATTGGAACTCCAAGTGTGAAGGTGCAAACACCCACCCAGCCAAAAAGCTGGCGTTCGTTGGTTGTTTTCTTGCCTGTTCCGCATTTGACTTTCATCGCCAACAAATACAATGCATAAAAGAAGGCACCCAATAGCGCAAAAAAGTTCCCAAGGGCAGGATTTTTGGGCTTGAACTTGTTGCCGCCGTTATCGCCAACTTGATCTTCGCTCACGTTAATCAATATGACACCAGTCAAACTCGTCGCAATACAAACAAGCTTTTTAAAGGAAAAGCGATCAACGTTCAAATAGACACCGACAAAAAGAGTGAAAATAGCAGTCGTGGAGCCCAAAACGGTCTGGTTTGATGCAGAAGTGTACTGGAGAGCCAGCATGCTGAACACATTGTAGGAATAGTAAATCACAGTTATCAACAATGCGAGTTCGATAACTTCTCTCCTAGTAAGCGGAATAGGAGAATCTAAATCAGATTCATCTTTTTCATACCGCTTTGCGCGATCGGAGCTCAGGCCAGGAGCAGTTGCTGGATTCAAGTCGGAAGCAGAAAGTTGTGGAGAGAGGCCAGTGCTTTCTTCTGACCGCTTGCAAAGCAACGATCTGAAAAAGAAGCAGACCTCGGGTAAGAAATTAAGCGTGAAGCAAGATCCTGTCAAGAAAGCAAGGAAAAAAGGCTTTCGGAACTCGTCCCCCTTCAATACAGAGTTAACTAGCTCGAGTCCAATCATCCAGGTGGCGATGGCGATCACCAAAAACATCGCTCCGAGCTTAAAGTTCTTCTTTTCTTGATCGTTGATGATCTCGATGACTTCTTCAACATCATTGATGACCCGTGCTTCGATCTCTTGACTTCTTATTATCGGCGATGAGACTTGCCTGGGCAGGGACACAGTCCCAAACTTAGAAGTGAACTTGCTCAGCTGGTCCATGCGGCATGAAATGTCCTTAACTATGTTTATGATGGAAAGGAAATTTATAGCAGAGGGTCAGCTAAATGCGATAACGCGCGAAGCCTTCGGATCAAACAACTCAATTGGGATATGTTCCTGTATATTATACGCACAATTGTTCGAGAACTAGGGACTTGCGATCTCGTTCGGGCAACTTGTCAGGTGCCTGTGGGATGCGACGTGTCACTGGGCTGTCAATTACAAGGACATACATGAACACAATTCAATACATTACAGAAGGAAGATTATTTCCGAGTCACCGTCTCTCATTAAGACCCCTCTACAAATCCGCTAGCAACGGAATATGCGGAATTGCAAATTGAGCTCAACACAATGACTGCTCATTTTAGTAAACCCAGTTATAAGTTGCCGCTAAGCGCTTCTCCAAATGTTGCTTGGCTGTAATCGGGACCTTGTCCTTATTGGCGCCTCTGCCTGTGATCGATCTCACACGATCGCTGGGCACCGGCTCCAACAATGTGGCATCATTAGGATGACTGAAAAACACAACCGAGTACCGATCCTGTCCAGTCTCTTGAACCTTAGGAGGGAATTTAACTCTGTGCACGGTAGATTTCAATAAGCCACACGTCCAGTAGGATAACTGGTCCGCAATGTTGATGACAATCGGAGCGGATTGTCCAGGAAATTTCCTCTCATCGCCTGCAACATATGGCACAGCTTCCCACTTCTTGCTGACAGGAGACAAAATCTCTAAACCTTCCTGGCCCTCCTGTTGGAACAACAATGTCATCGAACCATAATCAGTGTGTGCACCAGCTCTAATGACTGACTCGGGGTTCAAGGACTTCTGTCCAGGATAGTGAAGTAGTCTGAAGGTGGTTCCTGACGACTTGTCAGGGGCGAATCGCGAGTCGAACCACTCGTTGCCCTCCACGCCGTTTACGGTCTCGATCTTCAATCCAATCGCGAGAAGCTTCAAAATTCTCATCGACAAGTTGTACAATTGAACTGAAGTCTTCTTCACAAGTGCGGTGCGTTTCTCATCTTCGCTGAACCAGGGTGGAAGCTCTCTTTCTGTCTCTCCGGTTAGGAAGTTGAGCTGGCAGAAATTGAAGCCTTCTTTCGGGTCACCTTTCTTCTGGGTCTTAGGATCCAAGTTCTCTCCGCCAAAGTTAGTGTAGCCACTGTTCGTCTCGTCTATGAGGTACTTCATCTTGTACTCCTCTGGCAACTCGAAGAAATTCTTTGACATGTCAAACAATTGGGCTACTTCCTCAGCCGAAAATCCATGGCCCTCGACAAAGAGAAAGCCCTGAGAGGTCGCAGCATCCAAAAGCTCTCGAGCTGTGGACTCGTTTATCTCTGACACGTCGACAACTTTCAAGGGATTGTTGGCGATGCTCATTTTTCTAATTTTTTGGTGGATCTAGGAGTGCGATGTGCTGACTATTTATCCCCGCGGCAGAAATTCCGTCCCAATGCGCTTCCGACGGTACATCCGATCATGCAGAGCACTTTCTCGCACGAACCCGAACATTGTTCCGATCCTATCGCAGACGGCGCCCCGAAAGTTCGGCTCGGATCATATTTTTCAGTTTCGATTGCACATAATCCGCACCTTATTGGTTTACTGTCTGACTCCGGAGAGAATTAAACACACTATCGCTGCGAGAGGAAATGCGCGTTAGTTCGTTCGTAGTGATGCCCCGAAGCGCGCATTCAAACAAAAGGAGACGGATCGTAATGAGACGATAATTTAGGGACCTGAGCAGATATAGATCAGTGCATATTATGATAGTGATGAATAATGCTAATAGCTTTAGCGGTCGCACGGCGGCCGACTCCGTCGCTATCAACGCCTGCAGGATATAGGACTAAGCAGTAAAAGATCTCCGCTACTGCGCATAGGGAAGTGGTTGATCTCATTCAAAATAGCTACAGGCGCCATGTCAACTCAGTTTAAGAAAATTTTAAATAGGCCGGCGTAAAAATGTTCCTCCTTAAGAAGAATTCCACGCATATTTTTTTGTGCAACGCCTTTCGTGCGCGTTAAAGTGTTTCAACAGTTCTTGGAGTGTACATAACCTCATGTTACATGTTCCACGCGACACCGTATGTCGAGAACATGTCTTCAAAAATCGTTGTTTCAAACGAGGAGCCACAACTTCTGGTAAGCATTGTTCCATTCTCCGTTCGATATACCGGTGTTGCTGATACACTGACTTATTTCACGCCATCAAAGGCAGCCGAAACCATTGCAGGTATTCCCGTTCAGACTGCCCAATTCAGAGGATTGAAGCTTGTTGGGGAGAAGATCGATCTCGGAAATAACGTCGGTCACGTGCTTAATAGCTCTGAGTTTCTAGTGAATAACCAGGATGACGGAAAGGATGAGATTTCCACTGCAAGACAGTACACTGGAGTGGCTAAATTCTCCGATCTCATAATATATGGCCACGATGCTACTGCTCCTCAGAGCAGCAAATGGAAGATGATCGGTGAATGGCAGAAAATTGCCGAAGTCATTCACTCTTAATCAAGTTTTGGATGGCCAATCGTGAACTTTCGTTACTATCCAATGTTTATGCATGAATATACCAGCACCGTCAGTGGAGGTTCCTGAAATAGCCGAGCCTGCTCCTGATATGGAAACGAGTTCTTGTAGCATCGTCTCTGCGTTGCCGAGCGTATCCCGCGGAAGCCATACTTGCGGCTTCTCGTACTGGTAGCATGGATGGTGATATGCCACTTGTTCCTTGGAAAGCCACTGCTCGTTCATCTTTTCTCCTTGCTTCGAAGCTTCGTTGGAAATGAGAGGAAGGAACTCCATGTACCTTTTGAAACGGTTGTAGACGTATATGTTGCCAATCACAGTCATGAAGAACACTGCGATCATTACCAACCCCTGAAATTTCATGGGGCAAAGATCAGAGCTGTCTCTTTGAGAAAAACAAACACCTATCAAACAGAACTCTAAGCAATAGATGCCCGTATAGAGCTGGAAGAGAGCTTTGGGGTAGAGTCTGCCATAAGTTTCAGAGGGGTTCAAGTGGTCGAAAACATAATGGAGCGAATACTTGTATGACAAGAGTATCAACGCAAAAATCACTATCATGAAAACAGATATCATAGGCGAGATCACGCAGTAAGTGATGCCAATCGAACCATATACTGAAATCGAGGGATATATGGAGCCCCATTTGACACGCTTTAATTTTCTTTTTCGCTCTAGCTTTCTTCTCGGTGTGATATCCTGCCACAGATGAAGAAAGGTTCGTAAAAGGAGATCTTCGAAACGTAGAAAGCTACCACCGCAAATCGCAAAGGCTTTGACGGGAAGATATTCGAAGAAGAAAGTCGCACTCTTGGGAAGATTTGCAGCCAAAAGAATAGGGATGGACGCTGGCTTGTCGATTATTTGGACCATGACAGCGAGCACGCTCGACAGGATGGAGATCACTAGAAATTGTTGAATAAACAAAAACATGAAATACCATTTCTGGAGGTCCATTTCGACCTCGCTCCCCGTCCACATACCCTTTAGGTACGTAAGGTTCCTGAATACTCTATGCTGAACTTCCGTTAGTAAACTGAGAAGAAGGGACGGAAGTATTGTCGAAATGATTTCCCGAACATTCTTGGGCAGTCCTTCTAGCCAACTTAGAAACGGAATCAAGCGAGATATGTTCGGAGTTTGAGATAATAGTGTGATGAAAGACACCGGAATCACATATATAGCGCACAGTATGACAAAGATAATGCACAACGCATACCGCTGCAATGCAGTGACAAAGGTATCTTCGCGAAGCAAATTCCACCAAAGAATATCTTGGGGGTTCACGTCAACTACGCTTCTGTTCAAGGTTCCTATTTTAGGAGATAGCAAAACCTGGTTAGCAATGTGCGCAGCCTCTTGACTTCGGAACTTCAAAAAGACATGGCTCTTTTTAACAAACTTTTCACCGCTCAAGTCGGCTCGGCGGTCAACAATAGAATTGAACACATCTCGCAAAACTTCTAGCGCCCAGTCGTCCATATCAACTCGGCTTTGGAATGCTAGTGCTCTTAAGAATCCTGGAAGTCGCATTGAAAGATATCTTTGAACCCCAGGAATGTAAATCAAGGGAAGATAAATAGGCGCAAAGAAGGAAATTCTCGATACTGGAGTGCTCTTTATGTCCTTCCTGCCCTTTAGTGAACTTTTTATCTGTTTAATTTTCGAGACTTCGATTATGTCCAAGGCGTCGTGCGCTTTGCAGCACTTCCACCAATAGTCCTCAAAACTGTCAATAAACCACACTTTCTCAACCCCTCCTGGAAACTTTTCGAAAAATCGCTGGAGTTCCCCTTTATTTTTCATTTCTTGAGGAACGTTTCCTAGGAGGAGAATGCGAGAATACATGCGCCTACTGTACGCCTGAGAAGACAAGTGCGTTTGCCGAATTTTGACAATGATTTTCATCTCATGGATGATTATCCAGCTAAAGAGAAAGATTGTCATAATCCCAAGGAGGAAGTGAGCATTTAATCTCGCGAAATTGCCGGGCGATATGTTTGTGATGCTGAGTCTATCCATTCCGATGGCAGAGTGAGACGAAGAACTGCCAAAATAATTGATTGGCAAGAGAATGACAAGATTAAGTATTCCACACGTTGAAAAGAAGAGCAAGAGAATGCTGATAAGTCGCAAAAAGAAGTAAGAATCTAAGCCCATCGGCGAGTAGTGTTGTATTTCGTAACGCAAAGTTGGAAGGATCCATCCAAAGAACTCGTCTGGTAGTTTTTGCATTTGCACATTCTCCGGCAACGAATGGCTTCTAGGTTGATAAATATCCTTCAAAACAATCCTAAAATAGCAAAAGAATGTTACTTCAATAATACAAATACAACAGGATGCTCCCAAGTGCTTTAGAAGAGTGCTTATCTCGGTCCCTGACAGCTGATGTGCATACCCAGATTGGGTGGTATTCAAGAAAGTGTCCACTGCAATTGGATCAATGAATAGACTCCAGTAAGATGTGGCCAAATCGATGTATGTCATTTAAGAAGAGTATGATATGATTTGCTTTCTATTTGTGAAAAACGCGAGTTATTGGTGGACTGCTATTTCTTGAAAGCAACCTCCCTGGGAAGCTCAAAAGTGACACAAAACATGGGTTTCGTGGGTGCAACCTTGCGTACCAAGTGGAACTTGAAGCTTTCGATTGGGGGCCTGAAATCGATCTGCTTCACAATACGTTCATAAACTCGACCATGTAATTCTTCCATCGAAGGTTCAGGACCCTCGGGAGAGTATTTTTCGAAACAGTGGACATTGATGATGGGGAGCTTGAAGTTGGGTAGTTCTAAGACCATCTGTTCCACCTCCGGATCTCTGCTGTATAAACCAACAAACTCATTTAAAAAAGTGATAGCAGAATCCGGCAAATTCATAGCATAATTGGATATAAATCTTGGAATTTCCACGCTGGTGACCTCAACTTCTCTCGTCACTGTCTTTTCAGACGTTTCGGGATCCGTCTTACGGCGCTTTATCGTCCTGCGCTTCTCCACGTAACCCTGAGACAAAGCCCAGTCTTTGAGAATCTTGGGTGACTCGCGGATGAACTCCCTGCCGTCCAAGTTAAATGGTTTCACGAAAGGCTGAACATTATTTGAGACGATGTTTTCTTTGAGATATTTGAATGACTCTGGATTCAAATCATTCGCCAAGACAAGTACGTTTTTCTTGCCAGCGGGAACACTAAAGGGACCAACACCTGCGAAAACATCTGCGACAACCTCATTTGGGGAGAACTGATCGATCAATCGTTCATGCTCAGTGCTCAAACGCGAGTTCCAATAAACTGAACTAAAATCGAATCGAAATTTACAGCCACTCTCATTCTGTTCAACGACAAAATCATCTTTCCCGGCCAAGATTTGCATTTTGAAGGTTCTGAATTTTGCATCAATAGTGTCCAACTTGTCGACCACAGTCTCGATTTTAGAGTTCTTATCAAGGATGACTTGGCCTATCAATGAGCCAAAGGGTTTGAATTCTCTTCTCAAATTCAAATGCGCAATATGTCCCGCCTGTGCAAATCCAGTTGGAAGCTCATCTAAAAGATGCTCAGGTAGCACTGCTCTCAAGATATCATCAGCTTTCCAAAAAGAATAGTCCAATTTCATCACATAAGGCCGCACGGTAATTTCGAACTCCTTGATCTTCCCCAATGCTGTTTTTGATAATTTCAGCTCATAATGGTCGAATTCGTCGATATCGGATCTCAATAATACTCCTCTACCGTTCTCCACGGTTACTATGTGCTTGATACCAGGCAAGAGCAAAATTTCACTCTTGCAAGATTTGACGAACTCGCCCAAATTTCTCGGATTAGGGAAAGTGGCCACGAGCAAATTTATATCCTTCTGGAAAAATGACCTGTCTAACGTAGTCATGTCCCTGTTCACAGGAGGTCCAAACTTATCTTGCATCCTCGCCCTTCTTTCGGTTTTGTTCCAGGATTTAATCCCTCTTGATGAATTAATGCAAGCTCTTTGATTTGGATATTTAAAATTCACTATGAATGACTTTAACATGCAATAGTGAATCCGACCGAGAAGTCGATAAAGGTTCGAGGCATCGCGCCTGCACAATTTTCTGCACTTCAACTCCAGCACAACCCACATTTGAACAATAATAGATGGATTCAGTCATTACCATCACGAAACCACTGCAGAGAGATGTCTCTGTTGATCATGATTCTGACTTGGAGATGTCAGATTTGGACGAATCGTTACATCAAGATCAGAAAGCACAACAAGCTTCCAAACGAAACAAAAGTTCTATTGTAACGCCAGGAGAGCTAGTGACTGAAGACCCAACATGGATGAAAGGACACGGAACCTACTTTCTTGAGAATGACACATATTCATCGGTCGCAGGAAGCGTTTCTCGTGTCAACAGGTTGTTGAGTGTCATTCCTTTGCGTGGCAGGTACGAGGCCGAAACAGGCGATCATGTTGTAGGTAGGATCACCGAAGTTGGGCAGAAAAGGTGGAAGGTCGATATTGGATGTAAACAAGATGCCATCCTAATGCTAGGTTCTGTCAATTTGCCCGGGGGTGTCTTGAGACGAAAGTCTGAAAGCGACGAGTTGCAGATGAGAAATTTCTTAAAAGAGGGTGACCTTTTGAATGCTGAAGTTCAAAGCATATTCAGCAATGGCTCGGCGTCTTTACATACCCGTTCATTGAAATACGGAAAGTTGAGGAACGGCATCTTTTTACGGGTACCCTCCAGTTTGATCATTAAGCAAAAGAATCACTCGTATAACCTTCCGGGAAACGTTAGCATTATACTAGGAGTGAACGGTTATATCTGGTTGAGCAAAACATCGACTTATTCAGGATTGAACAAGTCTAGTGCAGCCACGAACAAAGCTCAAGCTTCATTTGATACAAGGGGTTCGTACAATCCCGGAAAAGGGAGCATTTCCATTACAAGGCTTGAAGAGGAGAGTTCCTGGGAAATTTACAGCGACAAAAATGATCCGGATATCAGCGAGAGTCTCAGACACACGATTACCAGATATTACAACGTTATTAAGGCGCTCAGTGCATGTGAGGTTGGCATAACCGAACTGAGAATAAGAATGGGCTACGAGGCTAGCATGATGTACTCCGAAGTGAGTAGCTTACTTGACAGAGAGGCGCAGGAAAGCATATGCCTGGACTTGATCAATGGCGAAAAGATGAGAGGATCCTGAAGTTTGAAACAAATATGCCTACGCAATATAGAGTCGGAAATCACGTTTATGGATATTTTAATTGATAGTTCCTAATTAAATACGGCTAATTGATGCGCAGCAGCGTGTTAGTCTGTCCAACGTGTCATATGAGGTTCCTTCGTGTAAAGTAGCATCGGTAATAGATGATTTGACACAAGCCAAATATGCAAATGCAAGCAATCAAGATTATTGATGTGCGGGTGTAGTCTTCGTAAATGGCCTCGTTGACATCTCTTAGTTTGTACTCGTTGTCCATCAACAACTTGATAATACCCTCAGTACTTCGTAACTCTTCACTTACTTCATTTAACAGCGTCTGAAGCAGGCCCATGGCCTTCTCAAAGTCCTTCTCGTTGAAATCGAGTCTGAACTCTTTGTTCTGGTCGATATCGGCATCAGTTGGGTTCTTAATCTGATTGAAATGCTTGGCGAACTTATTGTAATTCGTCTCTTTCAAACTGGTCATGTTGCGGATAGACACCAGTAACAGAAGATCGCGCAGCCGCTTCTGAAAACTCCATGATTTGTCGAAGTAAATGTTGTCAAAACAAATGTACACAAAAGACTTGCCAGAATGTACACTTATGAGGTCTTTGTAATCATCACGAGGTAAGTTGGCATTCAACTGCACCTCATTATTCAAGTTTGTGAACATGAAGTTTTGCTCGTCTGCCAAATCCTCCATGGATCGGAGAATATTGTTCTCGCTGTCGAAGACATTCATGTTTAACTGCTGAGATCCGATGCGGTCGCCTGAGTTTATTGTCACGAGGATGATATCGTCCTTAAATGTCCGATAACCGATGCAGTTCATCAAGTTATTCAGTGATGAGTATTTCTTGCGGTCACCAGTAACCACTGGGGGTATTGTCATGCCGATCGCTTGACAGCATGATATCCATAGTAAAAGTGCCACAGCCCACAGAAGGAGCGGTGATCGAGCAGCCATCGTGATTGGACAAAGATCCGTACCCTTGTTCCGACCAGTATACCCGTTCTTGGTCTGTTGCCACAGGGAGCTATCAAGAAAAACGTAATGCAAATAGAGCCCTAGAGACTATGAAATCAAGCGAATGACTGGGCAAAGAAAAAGAGTGATGGATGACTGCGGCTCGGCCGTTTGAACGATGTTTTTTCTTGTCTCGATTTTTTCCTACCGCACAGTTGGATGTGTTTACGGTTTGGGAAGTAAGGGAAAGTGCATGCTGTATTGGGCGACTTCCGAGGGTGGGCTACGCGATTTCAGAATACCTACTTTCGAGAATAGCCAGGTAAAATAAATAAGCCATATATGAATAGGTCGGGTCTACGTTTTGACATATAAATTCGCACGCTCCGTGATCCATACAAATGAATGTCAGCTCCTTCTCGAACTGTTGCCTGCGTGGTGCCTATTCCGAGGGTAAAATTTTCGACGTCGCCATAACAAGTCCAAACTGAATCGCGGCCCGCCGTATGTTACTGTAAGCATGAGCAGCGCGTATACGTCCATGGGATAAAATTCGTTCGGAATGCCCGAGAGTTAATCTCTCCTTAGCAGAGCAATCCTCGCGCAACCCATTAACCCAACACCATAAGCACTGGGCAACAATCCCGCACGTGACTTAGCACGTGACTTGCCATCACGTGTCAATAGAGCAACCCCCACACTGCCTCCTTCGCCCATTATAGCCGTCAACTAGTATCATGCTGCAGCTTAGTGCCTCGCTACTTCGGCTAAAGCTTCTTGACTCGCTTCGCGCTGGTGAAGATGAGAAAGTCGATTCTTTAATAAGCGAACTTAATCAGGTGCCATCAACGGTCGAAACCACGGAGTTGGTGAAGTTACGTGAGACCATCCTCCATTATGCGGTACAGATTGCGCCATTGCCAATGTTACAGCATTTGGTTGAGTCGAAGGAATTTGACTTGGACATAAACGCTCAGGATGCTGATGGTAACACCCCCTTGCATTTGGCGGTTGCTGCTTCCCGGTTCGGCATCGTCAAATATTTGATGGGTTTGCCTAGCATCAACGATACTGTTGTTAATTCTGAACGCCAGCAACCTGTCGAGCTCGCCCGTGATGCAAACATTGCTCAGCTAATGCAATTTGAGAGAGCCAAGTTCGTCGAGAAGTCTGCGACGGAGTTGCGTCAGTACTTCAGCGCCCGTGATTTTGGCAAACTAGAGAGCCTCTTGGTAACGAACCCACGCGCATCTGAGCTTCTTGACATCAATGGTGCGGATCCAGAAACGGGCAACACTGTGTTACATGAATTCATTCGGAAAGAGGACTTCCAGATGTGTGATTGGATTTTGAAGCATGGTGGTGACCCATTCAAGAGAGACAATCGGGGAAAGCTCCCAATAGATTTGGTATCGAGCAAGAGCGACCCCATTAGAAAGCTACTTAAGGCTGCGTCCAAGGACCAGAATATCATGGATCCAGTGGCCAGCACGAATAGCGCCATACGCACTGGTAACGCTCCCACGTACAAGGGGTATTTGAGAAAGTGGACAAACTTTGCTTCTGGATACAAATTGCGTTATTTTGTCTTGGACCAGTACGGTATTTTGTCCTACTACACCAACCAGAGCGACACAAACAATGCCTGTCGTGGCTCTTTGAATCTCGGCTATGCAACATTACATTTAGACTCCTCAGAAAAGTTAAAGTTTGAGATCATCGGCAAGAATGGAATCAAATGGCATTTGAAGGCGAATCATCCAGTCGAGACTAATCGCTGGGTGTGGACGCTTCAGAATGCGATAACTATCGCTAAGGACGGTATCAAGCGTAAGGTCTCCAAGTCTTCATCGAGAAAAAGTACAGGAGATGATGCAACCGGAACTGTCGCTCAGGAACCAGCCAATTCTGAAGAGGAGAAAAAACGCCGTCTCCTCCATATCCCGGGTCGCCGTAGACACAAGAAGTCTCCCAGTCTGGTATCATTGGCCTCTTTCACTGGATCCGATGCGGAGGATGCAGTGTCTGTCAACTCATCAGACTTGAATAGGGCGAACTCCGCTGGAAGCAATTTGCGACAGATCCGTGAACTGAGAACTCTTGCACCTGTTGCGAGAGGTAGCATGGATGCCCCGTATTCTGTCGAAGAGGATTTCGATTACGACTTGAATGGCGGTGATGACTCGGATTCAGAAGATACGTCAATGAACCCGAACGCTTCAGATGATGACTTGTCAAAGGTGTCTAAGGACCAGATATATGCCACCAAACGGTCACTCAAAGTTGAAACTGCTAGTCTCATCGACTTGTTCAAGGTTTTGGCTGGTAAGGCTACTCAGTTCGAGGATCAGGAGACTTACTCTATCGGTTTGAAGACGTTGGCAAACATTCAAGATTTGATTGAACAATTTGACACTTACACTCTGATTAGAGACGAGAAATTATTGAGGAAGATTGAGCGTCAGGACGAAGTCAACAAGTTGTGGGAAAGCTCCATCAGGCAATTGGAGGGCGAAATTCTGAAGCACGAAGAAATGCTAGCTCTGTACGAAGGCAAAAAATACAAGTTGAGAAAACTCCTTGAATCAAAGGGTATCTCCTCCCCTCAAGTCTCGAACGAACTGGCCTCTGGTGTAATTGGATTCAAGAATTTCTCTACCGACAAATCCGCTCCCGATGGCAAGGTTCAGCAGGAGGAATCCGCACTTTTGGAGGAAATTTTTCAAGACTCGGAAGATGAATTCTTTGATGCTGATGAGACCCACTCGGAGGAGCAAATTACATCAGAATCAGATGTCCACGAGGCGGCAGAGAAACTTTCAGAGAAAGAGGTGGCTAAGAAATCTGAGGAGGTCGAGGGCTCTGAATCACAGGCAAAAACGAGCGCTCAGCAACAGATTTTAAAAAGGATTGAAGAAGAAGGGTCCTTTCTTGGTTATGAGAAACCACCCAGAACCAGGCTCGCAATGGATGAAGATGACAGACCAAAAGTTGGATTGTGGGGAATTTTGAAGTCCATGATTGGAAAGGATATGACACGTATGACACTTCCTGTGTCGTTTAACGAATGCACCTCTTTGCTTCAGCGACTTGTTGAAGATGTCGAGTACAACGACTTATTGACAAACGCAGCTTCTTTGCCCGATTCTTCATTGCGCATGGTGTACGTTGCAGCCTTCGCGGCTTCTGAGTACGCATCTACGATAGACAGAATTGCGAAGCCTTTCAATCCGTTGTTGGGTGAGACTTTCGAGTACTGTCGTCCTGATCAGACCTTCAGATTGATATCTGAGCAAGTAAGTCATCACCCACCCATCAGTGCATGTCATGCAGAGTCGATAAAGTGGGATTATTATGGTGAAAATGCAGTGGATTCTCAATTCCGCGGTCGGTCGTTTGACTTCAAGCACTTGGGGAAGATGTTTTGCGTTATTCGTCCTGACGAAGGTGTTGTGAATAAGGTGGGGGAATCAGTTGGTGAAGAGCTTTACAGTTGGAAGAAAGTCAACACGTCCGTGGTGGGTATTATAATGGGTAATCCCACTGTGGACAACTATGGCCAATTGCGTGTCGAGAACCACACAACTGGAGATCTGCTTGTGCTTGATATGAAGCAACGTGGTTGGAAGGCTAGCAGTGCCTATCAGTTATCCGGATTTGTCTATAATGCAAAGGGCACACCTTGCTGGCAAATTGGTGGACATTGGAATTCTCGCATTTATGCAAAGAAGGTGACGGGAGCCATTGACACTAAGAGGCGGGACTCTTTGATCGATGCCAAGGAGGACAATGGCCTGGATCCTTATAGTGGAAGCAAGTTTTTGGTTTGGAAGGCCGCGCCTCGCCCCAAGGTTCCTTTCAACTTGACTTCATTTGCGATAACATTGAATGATATCAATAGTGATCTCAAGCCCTGGCTTGCTCCGACAGACACCAGATTGAGACCTGACCAGAGAGCAATGGAGGACGGGCGTTATGACGAAGCGTCTACCGAGAAGCACAGAGTTGAGGAGAAACAACGGGCTGCTAGAAAGAAGCGGGAACAGAATCGTGAGACATACAAGCCCAATTGGTTTATAAAGCTGAAGCATCCGGTGACTGGCGATGGTTATTGGCATTACAACGATAAGTACTGGAAGATGCGGAAGGAGAAGAAGTTAGCCAACACAGGAGATATCTTTTAGAATGTTTTCTCAAGTTTGAGCGCTTGTCAGTTGAATACATTTCACTTTGTTTCTTATGTAGAGAAATTCACTCGATATCATTCCACGGGACAACGCTAAAGGGTTAAGATCCAGGCGATGCTCGGCTGAGTCCAAGTAAATGATGGCGATTAACAAAAAGGTCACCATATCCCCTCAAACCGCAAAGATATGGTTTCAGTCATACTTGGCCCATATCAGTGGAATTTAGTGCTTTTAAAGGTTCAACTTGCAAATTGTTTCACCAGCTTACATGCCTGGGATCTGCATCAATAATGTGCAAGCTGAACCACAGCCATCTACTGCGTGCGAATTTTTATGCAACAGTGCACTGTTGAAAGGTGTTCCTGACGCTCAGTATGGGAAAGAAGAAAACACAAGGAATTTATCTGTCTGTTTTGGACACGGAATCAAGTGTGCCGCCCATTGTTGAGGTGAATTATACTGAGCCTCTTTTCTCTGTGGCCGCTCACCCAACGAAGCCCATTCTTCTAGCGGGTCTTGGTACTGGTCACGTATACTGCCATTCTTACAATGCGGAAAATCTCGAAGATGCTGTTCAAACAGCAAGAGATCAATCAGAACTAAAGGAAAAAGGTTCGTCTCGGGCTTCCGTATCGTCCATCAAAAGCAAATGGTGGAAAGTTGTAACAAATCATGACGGTAAAGAGCTCAGCGATGACTTCAGCACCGAATGGAAAACCAAAAGACACAAAGGATCATGTCGTTCAGTCATCTTTGATATCCTGGGTAACTCAGCCGGTGATTTTATGTATACTGTGGGCACGGATCACATCATCAAAAAAGCAGCAACAGAAACAGGCAAGGTGACAGCAAAGACGCTGATCTCGAGGTATTTTGATGGAGAAGATGCAACCACAAATATGTGTTTATCTCCCACACATCCGTTTTTGTTAACAGGCACAGAGAATGGTCACGTTTTAGTGTTCGATTCCAACGAATTGAATGACGAAAAGTTAAAGTTCAAGTTGCCAGGTATGCACGAAGATGCCGTCAACAAAATCTTGCCTATGCCAGCATTGTCCCCATATCATTATCTAAGTCTTGGCTCAACCACGTTGTGTCATATAGATATTAGAAAAGGAATTATCACACAGTCTGACGATCAGTCGGACGAGCTCTTGTCAATGTGTTATGCGACTGACAGCATTAATTCCAACAAGAATGATACAGTATTGGTCTCTCATGGTGAAGGAATTGTCACGCTCTGGCGAAACTCGAACAATCGATTCGCAGATCAGATTTCACGAGTTAAGGTAAATAAAAATGCCTCCATCGATGCAATAGTGCCTACTATGAATGAGGGCATAGAAGATTTGAAGGATTCTGTCTGGTGTGGAGATAGCGATGGCATACTCCATAGAATTAACTATAAGAGAGGGAAAGTGGTCGAAACAAGGGTTCATTCTTCCGTGAATGGTAAATTGGCCGGGTTGGACGAGGTCTGTGGTCTCGATATTGACTATGATTACCGGTTGATTAGTTCAGGTATGGAAGGACTAAAAATATGGTCAGGGAAATTGGAAGAAGACCAGGAAGTCAGTGATAACGATTCCGACGGTGGTAGCGGAGATTCTTTCTCCAATAGTAACTCTGGGAGCGATTCATTTGAAATGTCTGACGAGGACGACGAGGATGCAGCGAGTGAAGAGATGATTACTGATAAGGTAGATAAGACAATGGTTGTGCGCAAGAAACGAGCAGATGCGACAAAGTTATTATCAAAGCCTGATAAACGACTTTTGGATTCCGACGATGATGAAAAGGAGCTGTTAATTGCGGCAACAAAATTGAAGAAGGCAAAAAACTCAAAGAAGGACGTCAACAACGGAATTGCTAGATTCGAAGGACTTTAATAGTCGGTGAGGGATTGCCACGTTCAGATAACAATATTTCCAAAGCGCGAACAGACACAATCATATATGAAATGAGGACAGTAGTCTATAAATTGATTTACTGGTGACACACTGGAATCAAATATGTCGGCGAGAGCTTCCGTAGATATGGGACCCTGGGAAAAACCAGTACCCCCGCGAAGTCTGTCAATGGTACGTGATTTCTAGAGTAACACTCTGTTCCAACTCCTTCCTCATCAATCAGCCAAACAGTTGTGTTTCATTAATTGCGGGCTTTCCTATGGAGCTTCTGGGACTTGTCAATGTGGAGAATGTTCTCCTCGCTAGAAGGGGACACTATCTCAAAGGAACCCTTTGCTTATCGCGATTCCACATGGTGTTTTCTTTCACGAAAGAAAAGCCAGATATTAGTCAAAGACAAATATGGATCTGTTATCCTATTATTGAGAGAATAGTCAAGGCCCGAGGCTCATCTTGGTCGAGTTCTGTTGTAAGTGCTAGCGGCGCTGAATTGCCCACTGTCGATCCTCCTCATTTCGAGGATTTCGACAAGTATTCCACTTCCAACATTCGTATTCACTGCAAGGACTTCACCTACTATTCTTTTGACTTTGCTAATGATGGAATATGCACCGACGTTTTTCAAAAGCTCAGCCAGCTAGTTCTGGCGCCTAAGATAATGAATTCCTTGAAAGAATTCTACGCTTATGATTATAAACCCAACATTCTTGAAACTCGTTTGAAGAGCTCCGGGTGGGAAGTTTACGATGCGGAAGCGGAATATAGAAGACAAGCGCTATTGGGTGATGGTGCTCATGGGAAATGGAGAATGTCCAGTATCAACTTGGATTACCGATTCTGTCATTCATACCCAGACAAATTCATCGTGCCGACCTCCATTTCAGATAGCGTTCTCAAACACGCTGGAAAGTTTAGATCCAAACAAAGAATACCAGTTGTTGTTTATAAGCATAGACAAAGCGAAAATGGAAATATCATTGCCAGATGCGCTCAGCCATTGGTTGGATTGAATTTGCAGAACCGTTCGATTCAGGACGAGAAGCTAATAGAGGAAATATTTCGATCCCAAGAGGTCGAACGAACGGCTGGAATCTCGGATTCGAGTACATACAAGTCGCAGCCGCAAAGAAATTTGATCGTTGACTTGCGGCCCCTCACAAATGCAATGGCCCAACATGCGCTTGGGGCCGGCACTGAGAATGTGGATAATTATCGAGGCAAAGGCTCCTCGGAATCAGATATGCAGAGTTCCTCCAAGCCAGAGAGCGGTCGCGGCTTCCAACTTGTGGATAAGATTTTTTGCAACATCGACAACATCCACGTCATGCGTGACTCGCTCAACCGTCTTGTTTCAATTCTCTCCGAATTGGACAGATACCCTATAACTCACTCAGGAAGTGGAAAATGTCCCTACCCATTACTTCAGCAATCGCTCACGAAGACGCAGTGGCTACATCGACTTTCCCTTATATTGCAGTCTGTAGATAGGATCACGAAGTCCGTACATTTGAACAATACCAATGTATTGATACATTGCTCGGACGGCTGGGACAGGACTTCGCAAGTTTCTGCCCTACTGCAACTATGCCTTGACCCTTACTTTCGTACATTTAAAGGGTTCATGGTGTTGATAGAGAAAGAGTGGTCCAGTTTTGGCTTCAAATTTGCTACGAGAGGAGACCATGGTGGATGTATTGGGGCTCTAATTCCCAAACCCAAGAAGGAGAATAAATCAGATCAGTCAGGCGAACTGAATCCGCTGTCGGCCGTTGTTCAACCTAATGGGTCCGAAGGAAATATCGCTGGTGCCAAAACAGCTATCACAACGTTTCTTCTGAAGGCTGCTTCTCATATCAAAAATACTGCAACGGCTGCAACAAGTTCGAGTTTGGGTGATAATAATGGTGAATCTGCGTTCACGGTATATCCCGGGAGCTCAGAGCGATCACCAGTTTTCCACCAGTTTTTAGATTGCGTATATCAGATTTTGAGACAACACCCTTCGAAGTTTGAGTTCAATAGCAGGTTTCTCAAGAGGCTATTCTACCACTACTATTCTTGCCAGTATGGCACGTTTCTCTGCGACTCTGAGAAGTCGCTCAAGCACGAGCACAAATTGCAATCTCAAACGGTTTCGGTATGGGATTACTTCGATTCTCGGTCGAGCGAGTTTTTGAATAAATCATACCACTTACCCACAGGGGATGATGTTCTCTTTTTCAATTTTTCTGAAGTCAAGTGGTGGTTTGAACTTTATGGTCGCTCAGATGAGGAGATGAATGGGCTTTCGAATTCACTCGATCGTAAGTTCGCTCAGCTCAAGGTGATGAACATCTCTGGCGAAACTAGCCCCATGGCATCTAGCACTCCGCTGTTGGAGAACCTGACGTACAAGAGGTGAAGACATAGCATAAATAGCATTAACTAGCATACAACAGACCTTTTGTACACTCCAAAGTACTGATTAATCTAGGAAATCAAATCGCGAAATTATCCGATTCGGCTTTCTTACTGCCTTCCTACTCGAAAATTCAAGTCCTCGTTATGTTGAAACTGCATTGGAAGAAGCGATTCCTATCGCTGACAGTTTTCAACGTCAACATCCCTAAATCACTATCGACCGCTCTGGATCCACCCTCGCAGGAGGCAGGTTTGTTGGTGATAACCGATCCGTTCCTTGTATACCGAAGTCACATCTCGCAGGGGAAACTAGAGAAAGATGAAGCTCAACTTCGAATTATGAAGGAGTTTCAGAAGCTATATTACAGGGTTGTTGACTACAGACCCCCACAACACTTGGCTATCAAGTCAGCGCTTCTATTGAGAAAGCTCGAAATTCGCCTGGCAGAGGAGCGTCGTAAGCTTGATTCTCTACGTACGGAGCCTCTTTTCAAACTCAGACTGTGGTTCCGCAAAGATATCGAAACTGAGAAAAGAGAGATCGTTCGATACATGACCAGCGAAGAAGAACTCCATAATATTGCTGTTCCGCACGGACTTTTGATAAACGGAGAGGTTGGGTGTGGTAAGTCCATGCTTATGGATATATTTGCGGAATCTCTACCGCACAAATCGAAAATGAGGTGGCACTACAATAACTTTATTCTTTGGGTTTTCGGGGAGATAAATAGAATTCAAAAGGAGCGTATGCTCACAGCTGCGGTTAATGGTAAACACAAAATGACAATGGAGAATGAATTCATTTTGTTCGAGATTGCCCAAAAAATGGTCGCAAAGAGCACAATATTCATGTTGGATGAGTTCATGCTTCCGGATGTCGCTTCAGCTCAAATTGTGCGTCTCTTATTCACGTACTATTTCAAGTTAGGAGGTGTTTTGGTTGCTACCTCCAACAAACTTCCGGAGGAATTGTACTCCTCGGAATTTAACAAAAATCGCTTTAAATCGTTCGTGGACATTCTCAACTCGAGGTGCGTTGCTGTGGATATGAATTCCGATGTTGATTACAGGTTGAAATTTGCGAAGTTGTCGTCCAAGACTGAAAATGCAGTTGTTAAACTGGACAACGATCATGAGACTAAATGGAATGAGTTAATTAAGGCAAGTGCTTTGGGAATTGACTCTAACTCGATTCTAATGGATGCGAGCATTACAATCGATGATTTGCCAAGCAAATCGGCAACGATCACTGTTTACAACAGATCTTCTGAGATTCCGAGAACATTCAACGATAATACCGTGTGCTATTTGTCGTTTGATTACATTTGCAAGAGTCGTTTCAGTTCTTCGGACTACATCACTCTTGCATCCGTTTACCGAACGGTGATTGTAGATGACATTCCTGTCATGACTACAAAAATGAGAAATGAGGCGCGGAGATTCATTACATTGTTGGATGCACTCTACGAGGCCAGGTGCCAACTTTACATCCGAACTGAAGTGGAAACCGAGAATTTATTCTTCCCTGAAGAGGTCCGAACGCAGCAAACCACCTCCAATTGCTCGGACGAAGTGCAAGAGGAAGAGATGTTTGCGAGAACTACTTTGGACACGATGAACCCATACCGCCCCAACGTTTCATCCTATGACCAGAGTTATGCCAAAGAGTACAAAAGCTCAGGTAATAAAGTCGACTTTGGAAATGCTCGGGCTTTCACTGGTGAAGACGAGGAGTTTGCCTATAAGAGAGCTGTCTCAAGAATCAAGGAAATGGTTGCTTCGGACCATTGGCGAAGCTCGGACCGGTGGTCTCCAGTGGACAGTGTCATGAGGCCATGGGAAGTTAAGCAGAACTTAGGTGCACTAGATGATGAGCGCTTAAGAATTGCAGCCCTGTTTGATGAACGGTTGCTGACACCAGATATCAAAAGTGCCTTGCTTGATGCATTGCCCCGGGATGTCTGCGCACAGTACAAGATGCCCTTCAGCGAATTCAACCTGAAAGTGGCACCAACACTAACTAGTGCGCTGCACTTTTGGGCCATTGGAGAGTGGCCCATTGAGCAGCAGAAACGAATCAAGGATAAGATTGCAAGGAAATGGGTTCAGGGTCTAAAGCTGACGTGATCATGATGCAAAGGTACTGTGGGGCTTCCCATTATAACATTCAAACAATTATCAATAATCATGATGGCCACAGGCTATATGGGACCAGAATAGTTAGCAAATACCGGGTGAACACTTCTAGAGGATTTAGAACGAAATTCTTAGTCAAAGCCGCGCGACGTATTCTGTCGATCATGCAGCTTATTTTTGGTGAACCAGGTACACCTACAATAAAGCAGCTTCACATGCAAGTATCCAACTCTGTGTATGTTTTTGTCGATATTTTCTTGTTAATTTCAGGAGGAAGGAAGTCATTTTGACTGTATAGCACATCATATTACGTGTTTACTATACGCCGGATTCTCGGGATCCGAAAATGTGGGGATCATGTGAATGCGAACTTACTTTGAACATTCCTATTCTCAATCTTTCTTTTCCTTTTCGGATCACTTGACATGACAGCGCTTTTGACAGCAGAGAGGCTAGTGAGACTCGCTTACAAATACCCTGCTCTCCACCATAATTGGTATGTTCTAGCATCGACAGTGCTTACCGTGGTTAATCAACCACAAGAGATCGGAAAAGTTCTCCACTTTGCGTTGAGACAACAGCTTTTAGAATCGAATTCCGGTGATGTATCGTGTTTAACTGACTCGTACATGTTGAAATTGGCGGAGGACTCGATTGCCTCTGCTGCCAAGTTTGATGATTTCTCCGCTGTTGGCGTAAACTTGCCGGATGTCTTGATACCGTACAGTTATCATGACAAACTTCCTCTTGGCTACAAGTATAGCAAAAGTGAAGATATTCACGCAGCGCAGGCAACAGTAGCCTGCAGAATTCGGGAGGCGATATTAAAAGCTGCCCCGATTGCTGGGTTGCCAAAGCTGATAAATGCTTTGGTTGCCTTGAGAAAAGTGACTCCTAACAACATTAGGCCGGCGCAAAAGTCTTTGAGACCTTCGTGCGTGTTGCCTGGTCACGTCAGATCATCAGATTTGGTGCACGAGGACGTAGCTGGCACAAGATTCGACGATGTATCAATTCCGACATTTGACACCTTAGAAGGACCAGTGTGTCAAGAATCAGTTAACACTAAGCAGGTTGTGGACAATGTGGTTCGTGGTCTGGATTTCTGGACCGCGGTGTATGGCAAAGTCAGCAGCCGTGTACGTATGCAGATGTTCAATGCATATCCTGACTTATGGCAGTATGCGTTCCACAGTGTCTATGCACCTCTCTTAAGCTACACGGAGATTTTGCCAAGCAAAGACACATCTCTCTGTGTGATCAGTGCCTTGATTCCTCAGGATGTTAACCCAACGTTGAAGGGACACTTGAAGGGTGCTGTGAATTTAGGTGCAACAAAGGAAGAACTAGGAGATTTGAGACTTCTTGTATTCGATGTGTGCGACTGGAGCGGAAATGTGGTATGGAAGGGAGGTAAAGACAGCGTCGTGAAGTTGTAGGTCGGCCTGTCGTGCCCTTCAGGTTGAGGGCTCTGTCATAGCGAACCGTTGTGAATGTCCACCGTGATTAATCTATAAGTATATGCTCTATTTGCATGCAATGGCTCTGATTAGGACTTCCTTGCCTTGTTTGGTAAGAAATGAATTGCAGGTAAATGATTTGACGTAAACGCATCTGGGATAACAGGGACGTAATTTTATGTCATTATGTCTTATGTCATGAGGTTGCGTTTCAGTCTCAGTCTACTTACTCTCCCTTAAATTGTATATTGACCACTCCACTCTGAGTGGTAAAGAAACGAATGTTTCACAACTTAATCCGATTCTGTCTCTGAATCAAATAAACCTGGGAGCCACAGAAAACGAAGAATGCCAAGTAGACAAATACCGCTCCGAACACTGTGTGAGCAACTGCATTACCATCTTCGGGGTCGTTCACTGACCCCATCATAGATTCATGACCGATCTTGAACAAATAGCCAATAACGGACAAGATCACAATTGCAAATGCAGACAATACTGTACAAAAGTACGCTTTACCCGTGGAGACAACCGGCTTCATGATATATGATGTTGAGGAGTTGGTTCGGTAACTTCCAGATTGAATATGCTTATGTGTAGGACTTTGGGAATCGCCATGGACGACAGGGAAATCAGAAGAGCAATGATGGAAATATGGTTGAGAAAATATGATCTGTCCTCAACATTACGGAAGTAAAATTTGTGAAAGAATTCTCATCGGGAACTGCACGAGAGGGCATTGCCAACCGGGTATCATTCTCTGTCTTGGGTGTTGAAACATTCTACGTAAACATTGACATCCAGTGAACGGGTGATTTTTAGACATTAGATATCGAAATTATTTTAAGTGCTTCTTTCATGCTTAAAGAGCATCTTGAGCGATTATATTCCGGTAATAAATTTTCTTTATTTGGGAGTTAGGGGAAACTTCATGCTCCGTGCACATGGACACGCTTGGCACCGTATTGAATTGCCTGCTGTCTCACGTAAAGCACTGTGATACTTCCAAAAAGCAATGTTGTCGCAACCAACACCGCATTGATAGGGGTGGGGTTCATGTTGAACGTGGTGTGGGTGAGCTTGTCTAAAGTGGACTGAAAGAAGTTCACCACTCCAGAAATACAGATGATAGAACCGTAAACAGTCCCAAAAGTGTCAAACCCAAAGACCTTGGCGCAAAAATCAGAGATGGTCGTATAGAAGAACGGCCGGTAAGCAACGAAGATGGCCACGTTCAACAACCCAGTGAAAAAGTTGGGAATAAGACCTAACACACCAATGAATATGGAAACCGCGAGCAACACTGTCAAAACGACCACTGTCGAACAGTAGTCCAAAAAGATCCCCACAAATGGAATAGAAATGATACCACCGAGGGGCAAAGCCACATCGAAAAACCGGTTCAAAAGCATACTCCGGGAGACCGAGTGCAACAAATACAGATACTGCGTGCCCACAGTAGCAACGAAGTAGTTCAAACGTAACATCTGAATCGTGGCAAACAAGCACATCAAGTAGAACCAAGGCGTCCGCAACTGGTATTTGGCGGAATATCCATGCAAGATACCGAAAATACCCCCGGAGTGTTCCACCAAAAATTCCTCGCCCTCGGTTGCATATGGCTGCTTTAATGCATCTCCGATAGAATCACGCCGGCCTGTGGACTGAGCATGCGAAACTTCGGACGACAATAACGCATCGGTTTCATTAGCAGCTTGAACATCAGCGGAATCACTGGCACACAATGTGGTATCAGGAGCTGTTTTGTAAGAGTCGGTGGGCATAAGAACAAGCTGCATAACGGTAATGAAAGTTGGCACAAACAAGTAGAACTTGAAAAATTGGTCAAGAGTAAATGATTGCTGAGTCGCATTGTAAATAATACGATAAACCAAAAACAAGGCCGATGATGCGTCGAAAGCACCGGTTATAATAGCCAAAATCGTTCCTGATTTATTGGGGAACGAGTTGGACAATTGAAAGGAAGACATGTAGGCGAACGGTCCACCGAGCGCCATGGATCCATACCCTACCAAATAAGGATCAACAAAAGACAAAAATGAGCTCTCAATCTCCTTACTAAAAATGAATATGAAGCATGCAATGTAAAGAAACGCTGCACCGACTAAGCCGCAGAACTTTGGGCCGAACTCGTCCAAGCATCTGCCAATAACAAGAGCAGAGACGTTGGTCAACATTGCACCCACAGTGAACATCATGTTCAATTTCAAGTCCTGATTAGTGCAAGCAGCTATGGCTTCGTCCTCTTTCGTGACGGCCTCTCCCAAAATTGCCATAGTTAACGAGCCGAATTTGGCTGGATCCATCGCGAGCGCTTGTGAGAAAGAGGTACCATTTACCGAAATGTTACACACATCCTCGTAAACTTTCTCTCTAATAAGTACAGGCTTTAAGGCGGCAAAGCCGAAGATGGGACCCCCGGATAATAAGCACCAGAAAATGGCACTAGCGCACTGCAAGAGACGCTTGTTGGCAGGGACTTCATTGGCAAGCATTGCGAATATGAAAGTTTATCAGGTGCTCTCACTAGATATAAGGTACTGAAAGAGAAAGTGAGTGTGAGAATCTGAAAAGACTCGAGCAGAAACCCGATGGCAGAAAAGAATACCGCGAGCCCTGACGAGATAAGAGTCGCAATATTCACTCCCATCGGAGTCCGCCGACGTGAACATTATAAAACTTGGATAAATCCGGGACCTTATCTGTACATTAGCCCCTATTTTTTATGAGGTCTGCAATATACACATGGCCAGTTTTCTCTTGAAGGTAGTTGAATGCTTGTAGGTAGTTGCCGAAGTGAAGACCTGGTGCGCGAGATAATGGTACATAATGTGTATGATTGGCTAACGCAACTGACAGTCTCGTCAGCTCGAATCGCTTTTAGCAACATAATTGGAACCATATTGTTCACAGTTTTGCTGGTGAGTTTGGATTCTTATAATGCTAGCTTGTAGTCGCTCGTTCAACTTGCGTCTTGCTTTTCGGTCATTTCCGTTCTATAATTTCGGAACCTGAGAATTAGGACGAGCATGGAGGATACTGAAGGCTGAAATAATCTAGAGTAGATAATCGAGACTTGCATGATGAATGAAAGTTAATATTGGTGTAGAGGACTGCTGTTGCTGGGAACTTCGTTGAATGAGTTAGTATTTATCGTAGCTTTCGGCAAGGTGGGGGGTGCGGGAGTCCCCCGACTCTCCGCACAGTTGCGCAGGAATATTCGTTTCACTCATCTTCCGTACTATGCCACCTGACCCATACTGCTTGTCGCTAAAACAATTAGATGCTCTAGAAGGCGAAGAAATCACGCTCCCTTATTTCAACACGAGCGTTGCCTGGGAAATCGGATTGCTCGCAAGAGAAATGGCGCAAGAGTTCAACAGTCCAGTTGTTATTGACATCACTCTTTCAAGCGGCCAAGTCGTCTTCCATAGTCCTTCTAAGCCGGGCTCATCTCTCGACAACGATTTTTGGATTAACAGGAAAAAGAAATCTGTCCTTCGTTTTGGGAAGTCTTCTTTCTACTTGGGCCGAAAATTGGCCGACAAGAACAAGATCTCTTCGCAAGAATTGACAATGGAATCGGCTTTTTTTGTCGATAGTCAAGACTATGCTGTCCACGGTGGTTCGATCCCGCTTAAAGCGTCCAATTTCGATGGAATTTATGGTGCCTTTACTGTCAGTGGGTTAGCCCAAGATGAAGACCACATGTTTGCTTTAAGAGTTGTCAGGGAGATCAAAGCGAAATTGGAAAATAAATAGTAAGTTGCAATGAGGTTTTGTATCTTGAGGGTGCCGTTCCACTGTTGTTTTTTTATTCCGTAAGGACACGCTCAAGCCGCGGTGATAAGAGGAAGTTGAATCTCTCTGTTGTGATATACCAAACAAAGTTTATCCTATTTCGTACTCTATCATTAGTTGGGCGCTTCAATTGAGGTGCCGTTTGACCTGCTCGTGACTCCTGGATGGCTAGAATTTCCCATATGTGGTATGCGAAACAAGGTGGACGAATATTTGAAACTTGTCATAAATACATCGCAAAGCATTCGAGTACTTTTTTTTTTTTTAAAAGAGGTCGTTTATTGTAGATACTACAAATTTATTGCGTGGGCGAGACAATCTTGGATGCGCTGCCATCATATGCCGGAGCACTCATCCAGCTAGGCACTTAGTCCCCCCCCCCCCCGGTTTGGAAAACTCCACCGGTGGGCAAACGTGATCACATCACATTGGCTCTGCCCAGGCAACCTCGGCTAGCGAGCAAGAGCTGCGCTCATCTCGCTAGGTAACAAAGGGACCAACGGTCGATCGGGCGCTAGCGCCGTCCACCGTCGGGCGTATTCACGTTTGACGATTTGAATGAAACGGTCCAACTTTCGGTAGACACGAGCGTCTGCCGGAAGTGGGGCCACCATGGAGTCAAGAGCCATAGGCCCGGGAATGCCAAGGGAAGTCCACCAGGAGGTGGTACAGACGCAAGTCTGATAGACATGAGTCAAAAGCTGAGCTCTGGTTTCTGCCAACGAAAGGCCTGTCGTGGGCATAACCTCCAAGCATAGAAGGCACAGGGATGGTGCACCCCTCCGGACTGGATGTGGCCAGGGCCCCTGAGAGCCGAGGTTGAATCTGTGGAGGGCTTCTAGGGGATGACCCCGCCGCCACTCGAGGGGGTAGAGGTCTTTCCTGAAGGTCTTCCATCGCCCATAAGGCAAGGGATGCGCACTCAGGAGTATCTTGGGCCTAATGTTGAGGTCTCGCAGGTAGCGCTTACGGCTGAGCGAGGCAAAGGACCCTAGCTGAAGCCAGAGTGATTCGCGGTGCTCAAGCTGTGGCTGGAGCTCGGCAGTGGATGCCAAGATAGCTGGACATGGCGTACGGACGCGTATCCACACGCAGAACGGACGGCGCCGCTCACGCTTGTGGGTGCAAGCTCGTCCCAGGCCCTGAGATAGGCGATTTGCAGCGGCGCTGAACGTGAGGCTCCTCCCAGAACTCTGTCCATTGTTTTTATGGGAGTGGAAGGAGTTGCAGTAGCGTAGAAGGGCGGATAATCATACGTGTGAATATCAACCATCTCCTGGCTCTAAATCAGTGACCGAGTGTTTTCAACAAGATGGTCGCGTGGTCTAGTTGGTTACGACGTCTGCTTCACACGCAGAAGGTCCCCAGTTCGAGCCTGGGCGTGATCATTTTTGCTTCCCATATATAGCGATTTCACTGAGACGTCATCAGCCCCACTCGTTATGAATCTTAACTTCTTTTTTTGTCGATCTAATGAAACCTCACGGCTTTACCAACCCAAAATATTAGTAGGTTGCGGTGCCCCGCTTCGTCGTCTTACCGAAAGGGGAAAGCGCATATGAAATTGCAAGCAAAAGTTGGGTCCATACAAATTATAATTCCGAGAGTTGATGTTTGAAGTCTGCTTGTAGATTCTGTATCAGCTGATCATTCATACTGAAAGACGGAATACGGTTATCAAATGCCATCAATGAATTATAAGTGTAGCAAAAGCATGAATGTAGGTGCGCCTGCATAAATCTAATTGCCATATGAATATGCCGTAATAGTTATAAGGCCGACACTGACCACTAGTACCGGAATACATTTTTGTTCTACCCAGAAAACAAGTATGGAGACCTTGGAAGTTCATTCCAAGGATTTCTTGGTCAAATGGATCCACGCTCCTGATAATTGCTCGATTTCGTGGGAGATAAAGCCCTTGAAGAAATCAATCAATTTTGGGATATACCGCAAGAATGACCAACTTAACCTGGCTGAACCTGGTATAGGTGAGATCAGTGATACAAGCCGGGGTGAATCATCGACCGGTTCGCCAAGTCTCGAGGCAAGTGCTCTTTCTGCGCCCCCTGACCCGACTCCAATAGGCACCGCAAGGTTGAGGTCTCCCTCTGTTGCCTCTGTTAACAAGATAACGGAACTGAACGTTTACAAGACGAAGTCCAGGTCTTCGACCTTCTCTTCTAACTTGAATAATTCAGATTTGACCTTGGTGAAGAATTACTACAAGCTCTTCCCTGGTGAATTGGTGAGGGGGAAGTTTGAGGTCACCAAGGGAGGGATGTTTGCCTTCATTTTCGATAACTCATTCTCCAAGACAATCAGCAAGAAGGTACTTTTTACTTCAACAATAGTTGGAGGAAACGAGACAGCGGCGAACCACAAACTGAACTCGGTTTCGAGAACACAGCGCGCAAAATCGACTCCCGAGTACCAAGCGGATCTTGAGGATTCTTCGAAAAACATTATGCGTCCAAAGAACGGAGAATTGATGCAGAGCGTTTTGCTCAAAAGGAGAAGGAAAAAGTTACAGGGTTATGTGAAAAGGTTTTTCATTCTCAACTTCAAGTACGGTACTTTGTCTTATTTCAAGAACAATGATAACAAACTTCGGGGGCAAATGCCTGTTATTCACTCCATTATTAGTGCAAATTCCAAAACCAGAGAGATTTTCATTGATTCGGGTATGGAAGTCTGGGACTTGAAGGCACTTAACAGTGCAGATTTCGATGCCTGGGTAAGTGCCTTCAACTCAGTGAAAAGAAATCAAGCGAGTGAGGGCGAATTTGATACCGAGAAAGACAGAGGCTGGGATTCAGAGGATTACAAGACTGGGTTGCAAGAATTGTATGCGAGCATGAATCTCTTGATATCCGACTTGGGTTCGTTTCCAGCAGATCAGTTGGAAACCAGATTGAGAGATATTGCTGACAATGCGGCTAGTATACTTGAGAGAGGTACAGTCAACAATGATGCCTCGTCAATCACTTCAAGTACTGAGTTTTATGATGCCCATGAAAACATAGACGGGTTTTCCGTTGTGCTTGTTGATAATGTCCCCACCGATAAAAAACTATCTGAAGAAGAGGGAGAGCCCGACGATGACTCTGGCTATTCATCAGATAGCGACGTCGATTCGGATGACTTGCCGGCTCCAACGGCATCGATACACGATTCCAAACTTGAGGATGGGGCGGTTGACTTGGAAAGTGGAGGCAAATCTTTGTATCCTCTACCAATGGAGCCCGTCAAAAGAGACTGCGATGTCCCTGCTTGTGATCATACTCCCCCAAGTCTTCTTTCTTTTGTCCGCAAAAATGTTGGTAAGGACCTTTCTTCCATCTCCATGCCTGTGGACATGAACGAACCAATCACGATCTTGCAACGGTATGCCGAAATATTCGAGTATAGCGATATGATTGATAATGCCTTGCAAGGAAAGTATCCCGAGGACTCAGGAGAAATGATTTTGAGGATTGCTGCTTTCTCTGTTACTTATTTATCGGGTATGCGAAAAAAGATAAGAAGTGCGAGAAAGCCATTTAATCCATTACTCGGAGAGACATACGAATTGGTCAGAGAAGATAAAGGATTCCGTTTCATTTGTGAGAAAGTCTCGCACAGGCCTCCCGTATTCGCAATTTTCGCTGAGTCGGAGGATTGGACTTTTTCTTTCAGTCCGGCTCCGTCACAGAAGTTCTGGGGCAAGACGTCCGAGATTTATACCAATGGAATGGCTAAATTGACCATCCGTTCCACCGGAGAGGTCTTCACCTGGTCCCAGCCAACTTGCGTTTTGAAGAATATCATTGCTGGCGAAAAGTACACTGAGCCAGCTGCATCGATCACGATCAAGTCCAGCTCAGGTCAGAAGGCGGTAGTAGAATTTTCGAAGGGTGGTATGTTCAGTGGCAGGTGTGAAGATTTGAACATCACAGCCTTCAGCTCGGATAAAAAACCATTACCATACACCGTTTTCGGTAAATGGACAGAGTCAATGACCTTGAAGACCAACTCGACAGAGAAGACAATATGGACAGCGGGTGAATTACTTCCTCAATGTGAGAAAAAATTTGGGTTCACTGAGTTCGCTGGAAGCTTGAACAAAGTCACTTCGATCGAAAAGGGACACTTGCCACCCACTGACTCTCGTTTGCGTCCGGATTTGCAGTCCTACGAGAAAGGGGATATCAAATCCGCAGAACAAATCAAGCAGCAGGTTGAAGAAGATCAAAGAAGTAGACGGAAAGACTTAGAGGCCTCTGGTGAGGTGTATCTGCCAGCGTTTTTCGAGCATGTTGGTGGTGACGATAGACCGGAGACTGGAGAATGGGTCTGTAAGACTGGAGAAGATAACTACTGGAACAGACGGAAACGGGAAGACTGGTCCTCTGCGCAAGTATTATGGTAACTTAACCACTTTTAGATTGATTCTATAGTTTCAAATTAAGACGCTCTTCTGAGCTGGACCTGGACAGAATGTCTGCTAACTCCCCTGGATCCAATGTTTGCATAAAAGGAATGCCAGCTGCTTTTTGCTGTCGATCACGAAAGGAAACAAATTGTACTTGCTTCCTTAGACTGTTAATCAAAGCTCGCTGTAAGTTCATTTCATCCTTGATGATGTAGTTGTCGCTAACCACACCAGCGATGATATTCTTGTGTTCAGCAATATTACTTGCTTCCCTCTCCATGAATGGATTGATTTTCTCCTCCAACTCGGAACGTAAACGTTCAATCTCATAGTCAAGATGCAAAAAACGGTCTTGGTCTTGCGACCTGGAAAGTGCCTTTCTGAACGTTCCGATCTCCTCAAGTGGTTCGCTATAACCCAAATTCATGATTTTGCCTTGAACAATGTTGTCCAAGATCTGATGAATCTGCCTTTGCAATTTTTGGTTCTCCGCTTCCACTTCCGATATTCGATTTTTGAGCTCCGAAAAATGTGGAAGCATTTGGTTAAATAGGCAATTGCCCCTTCTTAAATGAACTTCTAACGAGGGTTCATTACTACCTGCCCATTCGCAGCCTATGTCGCGAGCTGGACAACAAAGCCGACCGGATTTCTTGCAATTCTCCTTATGTTTCTCAAGACTTTTAAGGGGGATCATATCGTTCTGACATAAGCTGCACGTCGTATAATTGAGATCACAATCATTATCCAAATGATCTTCTTCTGAAAGCTTTGTAATCTCGATTCCACACAACTGACAGTCATAAATTCGATGAACACAATCACCGACACTCGACTCTATAAATCTTCTCTCGACCATAAGTTCACAGTAGGTAAAACTACCGTCATCCGTATCACTAGAAGATGTATGCGACTCATCAAGGGAAGTTTCCGATTTATCATGCTCATCAACTAGTCTTTTTCCATTACAACGTACTCCAGTGTACCCACAGAGATTCCGAACATGATTCTCGACTTCCCAGCGATGACCATTCCAGTTGCAGCCTCGCTCGTAGTTCAAGCAATGAACCAGTAATTCGTCAACCATATTAGTGATGATCAATGGAGTAGGAAAGAGGTCACCTATATCGGCAGGGTCGATTTGTGTCCTGTCAAGCGGACAAAACCCCTTCCTATTATCATCCGACGCATTTCTCACCTTGAGACATTCGCTAATACATTCCTTACAAAATGTGTGACCACATATTGTTGTCATAGGTTGCAAGAATGGCTGCTGGCAAACAGGACAGTTCAAATGGTCTGGACTGGAGAGATACCTCACATTACGGAGGTCAAAAGTTTCAGAATCTGCATCCAAATCAAAAGCAATTTTGCTATGTTTGATATTCAAGTTGTCATCGTAATGAACCATTGCTTCAGGTGTTCCCAGGACTCCTAAGGCCCAACAGCACGTTATATAGATTCTGGTTGTGTATATAAGACGTCGATTGTGGGGTGTACGCCATTTCATTTATATATATATATATTTTTATATATTTTGTACAATAGCGATACATTTTCATAAGAGTTTTGGTTAGAAGTCTGTGTGTCGATAGTACAAAGATCAACGTTGTACAGGTCGTAGATTGCAGCTTGTTTCCTGCCACAAGCAGTCTTGCAAACTCATAGCTAATGATGCGATAATAATAGAACACCTCCATTTCCACTACTGAGAGCCCGCTGTTTGCTATCGAACTGGATTGCTATATGGTGTACAGACCTGATGCAGACTGATCAACTGCCCGCTTCCGGCAGGAGGTTTTTCTCACTTCGCGCAAGCCACAACACTCAGTTGTTCAAATTCACTTATGACAAAACGAACTTATCTGCTGCTTGATGACGACGTCCTTTCAGATGTGAACGAAAATCCAGATATGAATTCCCACAAAGATGAAGCACAACTGAATCCAGCCGTAATCCTGAATTTACTACGCATGATTATTGCTAGACATTCTCATCATAAGAGACTACGAAAAGAAAACTTCACACCAATTCTTCATAGATATCACTTGAGAGGGAATATTAATCAATGGGTTAAACCTTTACAAACAGAATTGGAGAATGTCTTCGGGATCACGATACAGCTCTCGGGAAATGAAGTTGTCGTGATGAACAACCTCCAACAATCGTCGTTAGTCGTATTGGCAATGCTCTTTGACACTGATAGCTCACCTCATGAGAGACGTGATGGTAGCAATTTGGCGGATCCTCTCTTTCAAATGCCTTCTCGTGTGAGACCAGTTGTTCCTGTTAATAGTCTGGAATCGACAATTGGGGCGATAGTCATCTTGATAATCAGCGTTATTGTTGTCCATGAGAATAGAATAAGAGAGGCCGACTTGATGGATTTCTTGAATGAATTTGGATTGCCAGAGAATTTAAGCATGATGGTGGCGAATTTGAATAAGAGCACACAAGATGTCCTCAGCGAGTTGGTGAGAAGAGATTACATCAGCAAGATTGTCTCTCAAGCACTGGAATCAGCTAATCAAGTTGATTATTGCTTAGGAAAGAGAGCGCTAAGAGAGTTTGAACCCCAAACAATACTTCAGTTTATGAAAGAATTATTCGACGACGCCTTGGAACTGAAGTGTATCAAGACAGTCCAACGGTGCTTCCCCGAAACGGACCTTCCCATAAGTACAGGGAAAGAAGCAGAAGAAACCAATGAAGTCGATTAAAATTCCTCTGTTGGGACGTTTCCTTCAGAGAAATTTTCCTAGCGTCATGCACCACATGTGATGAATCAAGATGCATGTGGCAGGCAGCATACAGCATGTGATTGTTGTAGATGGGCAAAGCATTTCTATAATTATAATTTGGTTATAAATCCCGTGAAAGTTCTTTAGTCAATATCTATTTCTTCGTTCAATAGATTTTCTTTTTGTTGTCTCATTATTTTTCAGTTTTTGTTGTTCGCCAACGCGGAATTATCAGGTGCCGAGAACGGAATTTCTGAAGGTTGCACGATACTGGAGCGTCCACTCGCGTTTTTGACCTTTGCTCTCCTGCTGCTCCGCTCTTTTTCACGAAAATGGCTTTAGATACTTTGGATATCTCAATCATCACCCTTTTGGCTCTCGCAGTTGCGTACTATTTCGGAAAGGACTACTTTGCCTCAAGCAGTGGTACTTCTGCCGGATTTGTCGCTGGGGGTCAAGATAATGACAGAGACATCGCAGCAACTTTGAAGAAGAACAAGAAGAACGCAGTCGTTTTTTTTGGGTCACAAACTGGCACGGCTGAAGATTTCGCTAACAAATTGGCGAAAGATTTACACTCCAAGTTTGGATTGTCCGTTTTGATCGCAGATTTAGCGGATTACGACTATGATAATCTCCAGGATTTGAACCCAGATTTCCTTTTCTTTTTTATGATCGCGACGTATGGTGAGGGTGAACCGACAGACAACGCTGTTGAGTTTTTCAATTGGTTGGAGAATGATGCAGATCAAATGGCAAACTTGAAGTTCACCGTGTTTGCGTTGGGAAACTCAACTTATGAATTTTACAATGCTATGGGTTCTCAGTTAAACACTAAACTCGAGCAATTGGGTGCTGAAAGGTTTGCTCCTTACGGCCAAGGTGATGATGGAGTGGGAACTATGGATGAAGATTACTTAACTTGGAAGGAGGAGTGCTTCGAGTCTTTGAGAAACAATTTAAATCTCGATGAGCGTGAGCTGGTATATGAGCCTTCCTTTGAATTGATAGCGGAGGAGTCATTAACTGCGAATGACGAAGGTGTGTCAACGGGTGAACCGAATAAAGCCTACGTGGATATGCTGGGAGACTTCACAAAGGGCCCGTTCGACCATTCGAATCCTTACTTGGCCACTATTTCTGCTAGCAAGGAGTTGTTCGAATCGAATGAAAGGTCATGTGTCCATGCAGAGTTTGACATTTCGGGTTCGAACATGAGGTATACCACAGGAGACCATCTTGCTATTTGGCCCTCGAATTCAGATGCGGACGTCAGGCGTTTCTTGGATTGCTTCGGCTTTCAACTGAGAGTTGATGACGTCTTTTCTTTGAAGTCCTTGGACTCCACAGTCCATGTCCCATTTCCAACACCGATTACTTATGGGGCTGTAATCAGACACCATTTAGAGATTTCTGGACCTATATCAAGACAAGATTTGGCAAGCATCGCCCCTTTTGCTCCTACACCAGATGCCAAGAAGGAATCGTTGCGGTTGGGGAGTGACAAGGCCGCGTTTGCAGAGTCAATCTTAGGCAACTACTTGAATTTGGCGGACGCATTGTTAAAAATTTCAGAGGGTGTGACGTGGGATTCTGTCCCATTTGTATTCCTTATCGAGCTTATTGCGAACTTGCAACCAAGATATTACTCAATTTCTTCCTCATCTTTATCTGAGAAGACATCGATTCATGTCACAGCCGTTGTTGAGGCAGAGGAACATGCTGGTCACTGTGTCACTGGTGTTACTACCAACTTATTGAAGCACCTCGAAGTTGAACAAAACAAAACTAACGAGAAAGTTCATGCTACCTACGATTTGAAAGGACCCAAAGGCAAGTTTGATACTTTCAAGTTGCCCGTGCACGTAAGAAGATCAACATTCAAGTTGCCATCTAATCCGTCCACTCCCGTTATTCTTGTCGGACCGGGAACCGGTGTCGCACCAATGAGGGCTTTCATTCGTGAGAAGATATCCATGTTGAAGAATTCTGATAATCTCACATTGGGGAAGATCCTCCTTTTCTATGGTTGCAGAAACCGCAACGAGGACTACCTCTACAAAGACGAATGGCCGGAGTATGCTCGAAAACTTGGCGACAGATTTGAAATGGATGTGGCCTTCTCGAGGGAAGATAAGTCAAACAAGGTTTACGTTCAGAGCAAAATTGCCTCTCGTGCGAAAGAAATAAACAAGCTTTTGCAAGAAGGTGCATTCATTTATGTGTGTGGGGATGCATCAAGAATGGCGCGTGATGTCCAAGCCACGTTTGTCAGTATCATTGCTAGTGAGAGAGGTTTGCTGACAGATAAAGCCGCCGATCTTATCAGATCTCTTAAGGTTCAGAACAAGTACCAGGAAGATGTGTGGTGAACGCTGAAATGCTACACTGAATTCGACATATTTCCGCTTCACTATATAAATCAAGTTGAATCTCTTTTAACACAGAATCTCCATTGCGGATTGCTCGAATTGTAAACCTCTTGTAATCGTTCCTCCACCTTCAACCAGTGTTTGTATTTCAGCCTAGACTTCAAATCGAGGTCGTAAATGTTAGAAGTCAAAAGAAATTTCTCGTTCTCAATCAGAACAATGTTGTTTATATTGTTGTGGCTGTTGTGAACGTCGTTCGACTTATCGAACTTTTCACATTTTACGAAAAGGCCAATGTCACGAAGTGTCATAATCAAAGACAATCTCTCCAGCACATCTGCTTGTGACTTCAAATTAATTATCAAATCCTCGTCATTCTCAACCTCTTGATAGCTTTTGAGCTTTTGAAATACATTGTCAGCTGAGGTGACAAACTTTTTCAACAATCGAGTAAACGGAATGTGATTGACTTCTTCGATTTGCTCCACGGTCTCCTTGGGAATTTTGGACATGAGGTCACTTATACCATTATCAATAGTTTCGGGATAAAGCAAATCCAACGGGCAAAAGTGCCTCTGGTAGCCCTTGGTTTGATTGAGCAGACAAGTTCTGCAGTAGTTGGTGGTGTTGTCGTATAACCATTTCGGTTTCATTTCCAAAATCACAGTGTCGACAGCCTTGGTAGACTTCGCATCATCGTTCGACGACCCAACATAAAGACTGCAATATTTCGATAGCTCCTGCTTATCGTAAACTCCACATAAGATATTGGGTATCAATAGTCCATATTGTTCGGTCAACATTAAATCATGACCATGCGTATCTAACCCGGCCACAAAATCTGAAGTTAAAACGACTAAATGAACATCGATTATCTGCCGCGGAAACAAGCTCTTGCATTTCAACTCGATGAAATCATACAATTCACACGTCGATATATACTCAGTCTCTGGCTTCCTTAGTCTGAGTCTCAAAAGCTTATGTTTTAAGTAACCGTTAGAACCATCATACTTGAAAAGAATGTTCGCGGCACCTTTGGCGAAAAATCCCCAGTCCTTTGGAGACGTAATGCTCGAAATTTCCATACTTTGAGCTTGTGTTGTATTTGTGTAAAATGCGAAAATTATAAGTACACACCAGCGTGACCTCACTGCGAAGAAAGGAATTAGGTGTCATGATACAAGCAACCACAGGGAACCAAAAAACCACAGCTTACTCCAATTACGGTAAACCCGACGCCAACGTTGTTTGGCGCGTTGTCTGATTCGACGGGACACTTCGCACGACTCAAGCGAGAGTCTCCTTGTTGTTTCAGTGACCAGCAACATTAAGAGGATTGTGGGATTCCTACGCTCATTTACCTAAGCCAGTTTAGAAGTTAGCAGAAGGAATGTATTCAATAGGCCAATGGAACAGGATGGCTCAATGCTTTGTGAACAACGATCTCTGTGGAACTTGACATTTGTCAACTATTAATAACTTTGCAGGGCCATTAACAGTATAATATAACGTGCTCCCGAAGAAGCGCGCTTTGAGAATTCGCCTTAAAGACTTTCCTGAATCCCTCAAAGCTCTAGATAACCTATGCGTTCTTCCTGAATCCCGGAAAACCTTCAGAACAATAGCCAGATACGATTTAGTAGTGAAATTCACGAGATATCCAACTAAACGATTCAGGCTGAGAAAGGCGGACAAGTTAGAGAGAGGCTGGTACCACGCAAATTTGGTAGCGCTCAATAACCCCGATAATTGAACGTTTGACCCAAAAAGCGAATTTGGGCTGACCAAAAGCTTTTCTCCGGCCTCCAAATTAAGCTCAAATAGTCTATTCGAACTTTGTACCACGACCGAGCCTGCTCCCTCACAAATCAGCGAGATTCGTCTAGCCGACCCGCTACACAGTGGAGTCATGGAAATATCTGACCATGCGACGACAGATTTTATATCGCTAAAAAACCACTTTTCTCCCTTCTCAACATTGAGTAAGTGATAACTCGCACACTTACCAGAAACCAACACTGAAGTCGCCGATTTCAGTTTAAGGGACTGATACCATACGCCTGAACTCAAATTATGCATATCCACTCTAAGATCCCCCACATCACCATTAAGGGCCACGATGGAGGCTGTCCTTATATTCAAGCATCCTGATTCAGGTAACTTGATGTTCAATAAAGAATTCGAACTTCCCATTGGCTGGAATTCTGGTAACTCAACAAAGGGACCAGATCCTGTGACTTTAGGAAGGGATTTCATTGAAAGATCAACACTGTTTGAGGTGACAATCGACGAATAATACCTAGTAACTTGATGCCTAACATTTTTAGATATCATCTTAGTGAGTAGATGTTGCACGTAGACGTCACAGCTTTATTGATATGCAGGAGAGAGTTTGACACCGTTCTCCAATATCTATTGAACTAAACATTTGCAAACTGTTGTAGGAGATCAGAGGTTGCCCTTATAAAATCAACATCACTAGGCCTCAACAACAATTTCATATCAGAGGCAATTTCAGCTAGCAGGACAAAGTAATTCCATAATTTGAAGCCAGCATGAAAGTCATCGGCAAATTGCTTTGCAGTCACACTATTTATGCTGTTGAGGTTTATGTTGAAGACAGGATTTTTGACTTGTAAAATGTCATCCAACAAATGCTTTTTAGCAATGGCGATCAGCTCCAGAGCTGTATGCCCACTCTTCTGCTGTTTCACACAAGTTTCAAAAAAAACTTCGCTTACGACCCCAAGCAAAGTGTTATTCAAATCTGAGAAGAACGGTAGTCTGTCTATCAAGCCATACCATTGGTCTCTAGTCTGATATCTCAATTTCATAGAATTCAGTCTGGCGATAACATCAACCATGCATGCTTCGACGGAAGTCGATAAAAGATCCTTAACGAACTTCATGTGGCTCCTGAAGCTTAGTAGACTTCTGGAAAGCGGACCCTGATAATTTATAGGATGAATGTTAAATTTGTGCAAGGAGAAAATTCTGGCTGCTAATGTGACCATTCTTGCCTCGTCCCCTGATAACTCCTTAGCAGAACCATAGTTCTTGAAGCTTTTGGGAACACTAGGATAGCTTCTATCCATGGAAAATAGGTCGTAACTTTCAGTGTTTAAAAGGAGAACAAGCAATATGAGCTCCTGGAAAAACTCCTCCGGAATATCCGGGTTGAGCTCAAGGAATCTTCTGAGTAATTTCAATGTATCCTTGATCTCCCCAGATTCATCAATTGATTGAATCACAAAGAAACCTCGAGCAACAGAAGTTGCAATCAAGCTGTCATTCAGGATTGACTCAAGATCATTATTCGCATTTCCTCCCTGGCCAGCCAACTCGAACTTTCCAGGTATGTTCTTAATGAATGCTCGTAAAGAGAAGCTGGAACCTAATTGAAAATAAATGTTGTTCACCCTCGCACTCACGGGAGGTGTCAAACGATTATTCAAATCCAATTTCTCGTCTCGAAACCAATACTCGATCTTGATACTTTTCAGCTGATAGTATCTTGCTAAGAGTTGAGTTATCAAGTTAACTTGAAATTCCCAGGAGCTAAGAGTCTTCGGTGAAGTTATAAGTTTCTTGTAACTCTCTCCGACTCCACTTTCGAGGGGTGGCAGAATCATGAGAGTTCCCAGTGTGACTGTTTCAATCAATTTCAATGGCAAAATCCCCAAAGACTGGTACAAGTAGACTTCTGGAGGTAGACGTTGTGAAATGACATTATGGATCTCCGTAGGAATTGTTAGCGCGCTTGGCTTGCCCTCACCTTCAGTTGATGGTGAGGCTTCTTTCGAGCTAAAATCATCAAGGTCATCAGTAAAGCCCACCTTAAGCATCTCGTTGCAGTACAATTCCGCGTATCCTTCAGTGGTGAGTACCGGCATGTACTTTATAGCAGCATGCCCACGAAAATACACTTCGACGCATGATGAATCAGGCAAGCTCGAAACGTATCCGAAGAGATCACTGGCCGTACCCAAATTAAGTGAATTATACTGATAGAATATGTCAAGAACAGTTCTAAAGTAGGAGTTTGGATGGACGTCTGGAAATGTCATTGGCTGCGGGGAGCATCCAACAATGATGCTAATATCAAGAAATTGTCTTTCCGTCAAATTCAACTCGTTGAGCACTTTCTGCTTGTCAACGTATCGAAAGTCTTTTGACTGGAATTCCATGCCCAAAATGAATTTGTCAACCTTGGTAAGGAGAACATCCGTGGATCCATAGATAGAATCAATGAGGTTGTTCTGGTAGAGGTATGATAACTGAAAGGACGCGTCATACGGACTGATCATGTAATCAATGCCATTGTGAATGAAATACTTCACCAAGTCATTAACCATGGGCCGGATTGGTAATGGATCAATATGCAGCCTGAATGATTCATTTGGGAAAGCGAAGTTGGGACCATTGAATGTGGAATGCTTCGAGTTCAATTTATTCCAGGTGGTCTCCAAATGCTGCTCTTGCAGCGATAACTTCGCCTTGTATTCCGTCTGCTGGGAATTGAGAAGCAAACCCGGCAATACAAACACCGGGCGAATGTTGAACTCATTGAACACCTTCAAATCGGATTGAATATAGCTTTCCAATGATGTAGGTACTCCTCCCACACCAAATAGAAACTGCTCTTTCTTGTAGGTGTAAATTCTGCTCAAGTAGTGTTCAACATCGATACCGATGATCGCATTTTGGAGTATTTCAATGGAGCTTGTGTTAACAAGCTTCCTTTCGAATAAGAATGGTTCAAGCGTCTTGATGGGCATAGTGTTTTGTTAGGATGCTCGGTGTTCAATGCGACCGTATATACAAGCAGTATATACAGTCCTCACGTGACACGATAAACATATCTCTCTTTAGAGAAGCCGTAATCCGTGAAGTCAACCCGTACATCTCAAACTAAAACATCAGGCAAAGTTCGTGTTGCAGACCTTTATTGTGTCGTTAGGTTAAAAACACGAACTGCCGTGGCGTTATCATAGTTAATATATATATACCTAGTTGGAACCACTCTAAAAGGCACTAATGATAAGAATCGCTAAAGTTTTACTCATGCACACCAAAGGAGTGTTATATATGGTGTCCCTACAAACCACAGCTTCTAAGCAAGAACAACAAATGATAAGTATCTTCACAACCTCAAAGTTAAAAAATACAAATTCAAGAAATCAACTATTTCGATAAAAATTAACTGTTTCGATCGTACCATTTATCAACGGTTAACCGGGGAAAGAAATAAATTAGACTAATAATACTTCTGCAGATTACTGAGTTACCCTTCTATAAAGACAAGTCATTAATCAGAAGAATGGAATATCAATCATCCGAGATAACCCAAAATACCGAATAAATAGAAATCCTACCTCCCGAACAATGTAAAATAACCATGCTTTCATTAATTCAAACAAGACGACCGAAAGGTAAAACATACTACCCGCTCCAATAAATACAATACTGTTATAGGGCTCCCAATACAAGAAGACGGGAATTCCATCACATCCTTCTTCTTCAGCAATGGATGGGGAATACAAACAAAGAACATTCGACCAGCAATTAACATAAGTCAATTATGAGCATATTTCATTTGTAAATGCAGTGTACTGAAAGATTAAGTGAGTTCATGGAACCCCCAAACTTCTAAACCACAATCAGAATATACTTTGATTATAAGGTTTTTAAATCTATTCCTACGCTGCTACCTCAGAGCAAATCTCCGTTTTGAATATGCTCAATCTAAGATTCATTACTGGAATGGAATTAAATAGAGAGAAGGTTACACAGAGAACTACGAATCCATTATGTGTCTTCGATAGAGAGCATTTCAATACCCTGAATTCTTTCCTCGCCTTAAAGTTGCAGTTCATTTGTGAATGTTTACAGTGGAGAGGGGATTTGTTGTTATAAAATTCAGCGAACAATCTATTGTTACCGGATGATTCTCTGATAGCCATTACAAATATAATATATTCATTGATGCAAGTTTTTTTCGGCTCTTTCAGTAGCGTCTGTAATCTTTTTCATGGGAACAGAGGAGGAAAAAAAAATCGCTTTTACATGTCGGTTATTGCAGGTAAGCTTTCAATTCATGGACTTCTCTTCGAAACTTGATGAGAGCGTAAACATTCTTCCGCGGCTATCCAGAATATTTCCTTGTGGTGTTGTGAGTCTGTTATTTTTCCCGCTGGAACGATTTTGAGTCGAAGTGTACAATTTTGATCTGTCTTTGTTATTGTGGTTAGTTTAGGCTCGGAAAGTTTGTTATTTACATTGGTTGAATGGTCACTATAATGATGTTGAAGAATGTGTAGTATTCAAAGTTAGCTTTTTAACGTATGTCATCATGGTTTTCAGGAGAATTCGGGGATTGATTGATATTGAATTAACGTATTATTCTTGACTTATTTGTTCTTTGGAAAAGAAGTTCTCCAGCAACGATAGTTACGTATACCGTTGTATGGTATGGGTAAGCGTTTAAAGTTGTTATTTGTTTTTTGTCTGCTTCATTGCCTCATCAATTTTGGTATTAGTAGGTGCGTAATTCCCCCATGGCTATTGTTAGTTGAAGTTGAGCGTACAAATATGTATATTGTCGAAGATATTTACAAGAGAACAGTTTGGCTGGCCGCTGCTGAATCGTCCTGCCCGCCATCGAGACCCATATAGTGCCAAAGACGGTCCCATTGGCCCTTTTTATGTAACATCGCAAGGACTAGAACGACGGGTAGTTGCCACACAGAGCACCAGAACAATTTTCTTGCATGTGAGTTCGCCAACATTATTGCTTCTTGTGTCGGTGTGTGACCCGGAGCATGATTGCGACGTTGCTGCCTCCAAAATTGATAGGCTAGGAGTGACATCCATGCATTGGCAATACCAGAATCAATTGGGAATACCCAGTCCGTCACATCGAAATAACTTAGTCCAAAACAAATGGGAAACATTAGAAGTGAGTAGCGTAAGGCAACACGAGCGTTTAACCTCGGATTTTCGGCGGCCGCCATGACATACCCGGCTTTCTTATATTGGTCTGCAATATTATGAGAAAGTGCGTTAAAGTGAGGGAACTGCCAAGCGTAAAGTAATGCTGCCAAACACCAACTTCCTGGATGGGTAAGCGAAGAAGAAGCTGCCCAGCCCATAAGGGGAGGGATTGCACCGACCAATGCCCCGACCCAGGTGTTTAATATTGATCGCCGTTTAAGGGAAGTGTAAAGCCATGCGTAGAGACCGATGTTTATAACAGAGAGGACCGAAACTGTAGGATTGACTCCGAAATAAAGTATCAAAGAGCCTATTGAACCCGAGACTGCGGCGAATTGGTATGCTTGCTTAGGTGAGATCAAACCAGTGACAACGGGCCTTGTCGAAGTTCTGGGCATCATCTTATCAAAATCTGGTTCGCGACCCATGTTAATGGCATTTGCTGAACCTGAGCATAGAGCTGTACCGAGTGTGAGTAGAGCCAATTCCCCAATTGATACAGAGTTCGGAGAAATCGCGTACGAGCAGATAGAACTTAAAGTCACAAGGACCGTCAAATTCGGTTTCGTAAGTTTGACGAAAGCTTTCAAACGGCTTTGATGAGCTGATTGTGTTGATCGCCTTTTGTCGCTGACCACTTTCGGGGTGACTTGAAAAGGAATCTTCTCGCTAGCTTTCGACATCGATAGCACAGATACATTCTCATCCGAGTCTTGACATGTCAATACTCTCTTGGTAACATTTCGAACAAATATTTCTTTCTTTATCCTGTTTTGAATGCCTGCGTGGCCAAAAGCGGCTTTCCCCACTTCAGGTATCAAAAAACGGTTCAGGATACAATTACTGACGTTCAATAAGCGGCTGCCGTTGGAGAAAAAGTATCGGAGTTCGAGACTCTGACCAAATTTCGGTATGGATACCAATCTAGACGACATTTCTAGCTCGGTTCAGATTGACCATTCACTATCGACCTAGGTAGAATTTATTCGCAGTGGCTAAAAATGCACGACTATACAGAGAGCACCAACTATCACATTGTTCAATCCAAATCGCTTACTCCATCGGATCCCGTCTTCTGTTTGGTCTCATTGGACTTCTTGTTCTCCAATTTGTTCTCAATCAAGTCATGGAAGGCAATGATGGATCTCACCAATGTGCTAACGTATACCATCATTAACTCATCATTGGTTTTTACTGTGAAGGCCGTAGCCAAGGGGTTCAGTGAGTTTTCAACATTATCAGTGCCATTAACTGCGAAGTTTTGGCTTTCCGATTCTCCATACGCTAGGTTTGGAAGCAAATTGAAAACGTTCTGCAACTTCCCCAAGATCGAATGGTTCATTGGCAATTTCTTCTCGTAAACCTTCTCGAGATATACTGCAATTTCTCTTAACTTCTGATGCAAACCTAGTAACGATTGGTAGCTCTGAGTTACCTTCAAGGATAAGTTTCCGGCTGCTTGGTCTCTAATATCACGTAGCAAATGCTCCACCCCAATCTCTTCGGCCTCTTCGGCCTCTATCAACGACGGAACATGGACGAAGGTTCTTTCCGCTTTTGATCCGTCATGTTTGATATCATCCACTGCGAAATACGCGTCAGTTGGAATTCCAACAGCGCGAGGTTGGACGTCGACGATTACCAAAAGGGGGTTTGGGGTGTACTTTTTGAATACGTCGTTAATTTTCAAGTCGGATGCCTTGAGTTTCGGTCCTGAATGATACCATCCAATTAACTTCTCTTTAGCGTTGATTTTTTTGAACATCTCCCCCATAGATTCAATAAAATTGTGGTCTAAGAACCACACCGCCGAGTTCCTATCATCCTCTTCAAAGGGAATGGCAAAGGAATTTGTAACCTTAATTATATCTGATGAAATATCTCCCAAGAGAACACCGACAACCCTCTTCTTAGAATCCTTTGCAACTCGATTGAAATGGTCAACCACTGACAAGAGAACAAGCGGAGAGACTGTTACTGTCTTCTTAAGGAAAGCCGTCTCGTTGGAGGCTGTCGGCATTGTTTGTTGAATGACAAGGTCGTGAAATCGTCAGGTCGGGGTGCGTTTGCCCTCACCTCGTGCGTGCAAAAACCAAAATGTGCCTACAAACGTTCACATAGTAAAGGCGCCTACTATGTTCGGCCAAGTTGTTATAGGACCGCCAGGTTCGGGGAAATCAACATACTGCTATGGGATGTATCAGTTCATGTCCGCAATTGGTAGAAAATGCTCCATCATAAATTTTGATCCGGCTAATGATTTTCAGCCATATCCAGAGTGTGCTTTCGATATCCGTGATATCATTACAGTCGAGGAAGTAATGAAGAACAATAGTCTAGGACCTAATGGAGGTTTGATGTATGCATTAGAGAGTCTAGATCAAAACGGAATTGATGCTGTCATTTCCGAGATTCGAAAACTAGCAGAGGAGCGAAGTTACGTTCTCTTCGATTGTCCCGGGCAGGTTGAACTTTTCACTCACCACAATTCCTTGTTCAGAATATTCAAGGCCATGGCAAAGGATTTGGATGCTCGATTATGCGTCGTCTCGCTCGTTGACTCAATCTACTTAACGAGTCCCTCTCAATACATTTCTATTTTGCTTCTCAGTTTGCGGTCAATGTTACAACTTGATCTTCCACATGTTAATGTTGTCTCGAAAATAGACGCACTCAGATCATATGGACCCCTACCTATGCGATTGGACTTTTACACGGAGGTTCAAAATTTGAAATACCTAACTCCTCATTTGGAAGAAGAGTCTCCCACTATGTTGGGAAAGAGCTTTGTGAGATTAACAGAGATGATCGGAGAATTAGTTGAGACATTCAATCTTGTATCCTTCGAGGTCCTCTCCGTTGAGAACAAGAAATCAATGATTCATTTGCTACAAGTTATCGATAAGGCCAATGGGTATAGTTTTGGAAGCACTGAGATCGGCGGAGATCTGTTATGGAGTGAGGCTGCGCGTAACCAAGTCACGACCGAGTTCGAGGAAATCGATCTACATGAAAGGTGGGTAGAACACAAAGATTCATTCGATGAAATGGAGAAACAACCCTCAATTGACATCTCGAGTCGAGAAGATACATATGAAAACTTTGACGTTTGATTACGTGAGACCGATCAAATCAAGGCCTTCGCTGCTGCCGTATCTTCGTCACCATTGTAGGATTCCAAATAATCAGCGAGGCTCTGCTGATGCTCCTCGATCTTTTTCCTCAATTCTGGGACCATGCGCTTGGATTCTTCTAAGACTAGTGCGAACTTCTTCAACTCATACTCATCAGTGCCAGACGCTTTCAACTGCTCCATTGTTTCGAGATGTTGTTGAACCTCATCAGTATAAAGCTTCTCCTCCTTCAAAAGTCGTTGAAGTGCCTTCACTTTTATCTGCAATGGTGTTGGCGCCATGGTTTCAGGTTCTGAAAAGCAATAGTAAATATCAGGTTCCAGGTACAGTACCACAGAAATCCAACAGACCCCTTCGCCTGTGAAGAATGAATTTAGATCAAGGAAAGTCAGTGGGCCTCTAAAATTCGGTGCGGAAAATAAGCAGTTCTATTTGACATAGGGTGTCCTAGAGAGGTGCTTATGCAAACGAACTGTGCCGTAGAATTCATAGATACGAAGGAAGTCGGGTCGATTATTACAGCGTCCTTAAAACTGCCTCCTAGTGCCATTTATTTTTTTCTCGATCGCAGACCGAGCAGAGGATACAGTAGTTCAGGTGTGAATAACTTTCGCCCCCTGCATTTTTCGGGACTTAGCAGTATTTATACTTTGGTTTTGGTGCCCTAGATCGCGCATGTTTAGGAAGCTCGATGTCCAGCGACGATTAAGTCGATTTCAAATAAGATTATCATATCAAACTTCGCGAAAATCAAAAAAGGAAATAGATTTGGACACCTGATTGTAGTGCGTAACCAGTTGCTCATTTTTGGTACAATCAATTTGTTGACTTTTCATAGACCTTTCACTTATGAAACCCCCTCTGTCTTGAGTTAAGGAGACAGGGCACACCATGATATATCGGGGCAAATTTTTTGGGCTTACTATGGAGGTATTCTAATAATATTGATTTTTCCTCAGTGGTACAGTGCTGGTGTTCAATTGAGACTCTCGTTCCTCTTCTGCGCAATAGCAGCGAAATAACGATTTTCTGGAAAAAACAAACAGCACATCCAAACTCGAAAAACCATCAGTCGAACTTTACCAGGAAATATTATAGAACCAATCACCATCGATCCAACATAAGGATAGTGTAAAAACACCTTTTTAGACTTGTTCGTTAGGCGGGCGGGTCTGAGAGTCAGAGTCTTACAAACTTGAATAAATAGTGAAACGAAATCGGGTAATTGAACTTGCAATTAATTGTAACAAATCTCCTTTTGATCATATTAGCGCCTTCAATTTTGAATTAGAAACGGTTATCTTGAATTCGTATTCATGCACCTAGGAGTTTATTCTCATCGCAAGAATACTCTGACCGCTAAGATGGGCGATGAGGGCTCCATAATGGCTCATGACCGCAACTTTAACCAAACCCTAAAGCAGTTGGAGCTACTGAAGTATCATTTGGAAGAGAAGATAAGGCTGTACGAAGAACTTCGAAGTGCTATACTCAATTCAAATCAAGAATCTTTGATGGTGTCGTTGGGAGGGGGCTATTTCGTCGACTTGACAAAAGATGGAGCAGAAGAGCATGTCACTCGTTGCTTGATACGTGTGAATCTTAGATATGAAAGGGCCTCTCGGATTTTGGAGCAAGCTTTGCAGGCTGCGACGGACCTTCAACCAATCTATTCTACTCAACCAGACAACGATGGCTATGACCGTGAGGACTATCCCGTTGTTGACATACAAGAGGAAATCGACGAGTTGGGAAATGTCGTCAAGGTCACCTTGAATGATGGCTTCGGGAACGAAATTCAAGACAATGTCGGCGGCAGCCCTTCGCTGACTAATAATTCAAATCTTTGCCATGCAGAAAAAGTCGACGATAGAGTGATTAGTCGCGAACATGAAAATCAAGTGGCTGATCTACTTATCGACATGGAGTTACTTCCGGCCTCAAGGAATGACCAGGTGCCTGCGTCCTTTACGGACACAGGCAATCAGAATTATGCTGAAAGTGACCGAACAAGAGGTGAAATCAATGAAAACTCGGATGTTGTACAAGAGACTGCGAAGGACAGATTTGAAAGACGGAACTCACTTAGGTCACCGTTATACGAGTTAGAACTCCTCGCAAATGACGTCAACAATGAAGACTTCTCATCTTACGAGGAAGACGATATTGATTACGAATTTGAGGACAGTGAGAGTAATGATGATGAATTGCTGCAATCGGGTCTGTTATTTCCGAATGACGAACTGATTCGGGCTCGATTCTGGCAGGAAATTGAGAAGTTGCGAAAAAGTAAAGCTGATAACTCTCCGGATCAGCGAAATGAAGAAAAAAGATTACCAAAGAGTGTTCGATTCAATGACAAGCTCGATATCAAAGAAATAGAGGATGTCAGCGACTCACTTCAAAGCATCGAGCACAAGAGAAACAGTGTTCTGAAGTTTAAAGAGAACAGAATCGCGGCCGGAACAACAAGATCACCGATAAGTGGGCCAACCGCACAAGATAACGTAGGAGAAATCGGGAATATCACATCCGATATTGTTGAGCGCAAGGGCTTTGAGAATCAATGGAATGTGGAACCCATGTCAAAATGCCCCACCGAAGGCGACGTCAAATCACGGGAAGTGGACGGAAAGGCTAGTGACGATAATTTGCCCTCGAGCATTGTTCAGGAAAAGAAATCAACACGCGAAGGCTCGCTGGTGCAGAACTCACGGAGTGACACCCGATTGCGAGGAGGCTTACAGCCAAGTAAGCAATCTGAGAGCGACTTTACAACTGCGGGCAAGTTTGCTGAAGTTCAGGCTGCTCAAAGGCAGGGATTCGATTCCCAAACAAATACCTCAGATGTCAGGAGATTAGAAATTGACCTCGCAAACTTACAAGATGACATGGAGGCTATGGTTCAGGCTTACAACGTTGGAATGTTTGATGACGATATCGATGTATCTGGACCCGTTGTCGATCATTTAGAAGATTTCCAAGCTTTGAACAGAATTGTGGAATCAAGATCCGAAATCCTTGAACAATCGACTCATTCCAATAATGATACCAAAGTTGAGGGTGTGGATGAGTTTTCTCCATCAGAAAGTGATAGCGAAGTTCTCAAGGATATAATCGTTGAAAAAGATGCTCCCACAGTGGGTAACAATTCATTGAATGCCTTTGATATTCAGCAGGAAATGTTGAATCGAGAAGTTAAGGAAGGTTATCATCGCATGCGACAGAGAATTCTAAATCAGAATCCCTCGCCCAATAATGAATATGAACCATGCGAGGGCACTCCAAAGACAAGTCGATTCAAAGCAGCACGAATGAATATACAATGAATACCCGGCTATCCCCAGATGAAATTCGTAGCACAAGGCAACATTCACCACCTGTTGTGCTCAAGCTGTTAAGGGCATGATTCGAAGAACTCCGGCTTTCCGAGATAACGCAAGGTTGCCTTATGGCCGAGATCCTCTATATTAGTTCCGTGGATATGCAAGGTGCATCTCGTCCGCGACCAATCATTTCGTTTGAATAATCTTGGAGTCGTGAGAGTGTAACCTTTGGAGGTCGCGGATGTTCACAATTCTCCAATTCTGAGTCCAAAAACCCTGAAGCGTTACTTCACCCTCTCAGCGCCAGATTGGTTTGAGATAACTCTTTGATATTAATATACGACCCGGAGAAACCGATCGATACCCCGGACATTCCCCACAAAAGCATTGCATGAGCCCCACAAATGCAGCGGATCGTTTCATGCACTTGCGCCATTCGTCGAAATATTGAGCACTGTTGATTCGTGCGCAGCTGAGCACCATTCCTGAACGCGCGCCGTCCCGCAAAGTCCGAGATCCGGATTCACGGAACCCACGGCAGACACGAAACGGAGACATATACGAATCAAAGTTTTATTCTGGAATGTACACATTCGCCAACTTTGATTTCGCAGCTTCCTATAAAATTATGAGAGTGAAGTAGACCTGTTAAGCCGGATTTAGGCGCTGGGATTTTCAAAAGTGGCCCGAGGTTACATACAGGAATGCATATAGTCGTGCCGGCTTCTTCGTTTCCGAAACTTATAAATAATGGCAAATCGCCAATATTGCATCTTGTCCTTCCTTTCATACAACAAAAGAGTGAGATTACAACTCAACATCATTTGTTATAGTTGACAAGCTGACTTACGTACTGCAGAACTCCATCATCTGCGTTAAGCGAATTGTTGGCTAACCCAAAACTCTGGCAAATTCAAACGAATTTTGGACGAAACCTGCACACGAATTCACAACAGGAACCGTCCCCTCTATCCCCGCCAACTCCGTCAGGATAAACAAATTCTCATTGTCGCTGTCTAATCAACATCCGATTAATTCAACCGAAAATGTCTGCAATTTTGAAGCAAAGAGTGAGATATGCCCCATACTTGCAAAAGTTGAGGAAGCCCGAAGAGTGCATTGAACTCTTCAAGCACGGTCAATACCTTGGTTGGTCTGGCTTTACCGGAGTTGGTGCTCCCAAAGCAATCCCTCACGCATTGGTTGAGCATGTTGAGAAAAATAACTTGCAAGGGAAGCTCGCTTTCAACTTGTTCGTGGGAGCTTCAGCCGGTCCCGAGGAATCGAGGTGGGCCGAGCACGACATGATCTTGAGGAGATCCCCTCATCAGGTTGGAAAGCCGATCGCCAAGGCCATCAACGAAGGTAGAACCCTTTTCTTCGATAAGCACTTGTCCATGTTCCCTCAGGATTTGACTTACGGGTTTTACACCAAGAACAAATCCAATGACTTGCTTGATTACACTATTATTGAAGCTACAGCTATCACCGAAGACGGCTCTATTGTTCCTGGTCCTGCGGTTGGCGCGTCTCCCGAGATGATCTCCGTGTCAGACAAGATTATCATTGAAGTTAACACTGCGACTCCCTCGTTCGAAGGAGTCCACGATATTGACATGCCAATCAACCCACCAAACAGACCACCATACCCACACACTTCTGTTTCTTACAGAGTGGGCAGAGAGTCCATCCCTGTTGATCCTTCGAAGGTTGTTGCCATTGTCGAATCCACAACGCGTGATAAGGTACCTCCAAACACAGCATCTGATGCGATGTCTCAACAAATAGGTGCCCACTTGATCGACTTCTTCGAACACGAAGTTAAGATGGGCAGATTGCCTGCAAACTTGTTGCCCTTGCAATCAGGTATTGGAAATATTGCCAATGCCGTTGTGGAAGGTTTGGCCAGCTCTAATTTCAAGAATTTGACAGTCTGGACCGAGGTTTTGCAAGACTCTTTCCTCGACTTCTTTGACTCTGGTTCTCTAGACTTCGCAACTGCTACTTCCATTAGATTGACGGAAGCCGGCTTCGAGAGATTTGACAAAAGTTGGGATGATTTCTCTAAGAAATTATGTTTGAGATCGCAGGTTGTTTCGAACTCTCCTGAGATTATCCGGAGATTGGGTGTGATTGCGATGAACACTCCAGTTGAAGTGGACATGTATGCTCATGCTAACTCTACCAATGTCATGGGATCAAGAATGTTGAATGGATTGGGTGGTTCTGCCGATTTCTTGAGAAACGCCAAATTGTCTATCATGCACACGCCCTCAGCCAGACCTTCTAAAACGGATCCAACCGGCGTGTCTTGTATTGTGCCATTCGCTCCCCATGTTGACCAAACAGAGCACGATTTGGACATCATTGTCACGGAACAAGGATTGGCAGACCTCAGAGGAATGGCTCCGCGAGAGAGAGCGATTGAGATTATTGATAAATGTGCTCATCCAGACTACAAGGCGCAATTGCACGAGTATTTTGACCGGGCTTGCTTCGACGCTAAGAAGAGAACATCGTTGCATGAGCCCCACATCTTGAGAGATGCATTTAAAATGCACTTGAATTTCCAAGAAAACGGTACGATGAAATTGGACTCGTGGGACCAAAAATTTTAGATATGGTCGATAACGATTCCCTCACACCATCCCTGGAAAGCAGGATTCCCTCTTGCCAAGTACTTAAATGTGAATATTGCTAGATGTACATAAACCAGTCAGAATATAGCTATAAGAGAGTCACGTGATCATTCAGTTTATTCTAGAAAATTTCTCGATGTACTGTAGGAGGTACTCCTTCGAACTACAATTTTTAAACCACACTATTAACTCTTTTTCTGGGGCGTTGTCTATCAGGTTCAAAACTGGAATCATGTTGCAAAGTATACGGAGGCAATCGGGAACGCTAAGGCTACCACGGAGCATGTGGAGAAGCAGATGGCAACGATCATTCCATTCATCCCGCAGTCGCTTAATCGACTTCGACCCCTATCAAGTTCTTGGGGTCGAGAAGGGAGCCAGCGCATCGGATATTAAGAAGGCCTATTATCAGCTCGTCAAGAAGTTTCATCCTGACGTTAGCAAGGAGAAAGATTCTGAAAAGAGATTTCACAAGATCCAGGAGTCATATGAAATCCTTAGTGACAAAGAGAAGAAAGCACAATACGACCAATTCGGTGCAAGTGCATTTGATTCTAACGGCAATGCCAACCCATATGGAAATGGTGGAAACCCCTTTGGCTCGCATTCGGGTAATCCATTTGGCGGAGCACAAGGACACCCGTTCTCCGGCATGGGTTTCGACTTCGAAGATCTTTTCAAGCAAGCATTCAACGGAGGCGCCGCGGGAGGGAGAGGATCAAGGGGGCAAGGCTCTTATGTCACAGAACATGTTGGTGACAACATTGAGGTCTTGAAATCAATTTCATTCAAGGAGGCAATCTTTGGCACGAAGGTGGATGTCAACTATAAGGCGATAGAATCTTGTGGAAAATGCAATGGCAGTGGATTAAAACATGGTAAGAAGAAAAAGACATGCCCGACTTGTCATGGTACAGGTCAGAGCACCCATATCATGGGAGGTTTCCATATGGCGTCAACATGCACCACTTGTGGAGGTTCGGGGGTGACCATAGGTAAAGAGGACGAATGCAGTTCCTGTCACGGAAACGGGGTGGAGGAAGCTCCGAAGTCGAAAACCGTGGATTTACCTTGTGGGATTTCAGACGGATCGAGATTGAGAATTCCAGGTGGCGGTGATGCACCATTTGTAACAAAGGACCCTTACAACCAGACAAGGAATGGTGATTTGATCGTCAGAGTTCATGTTAAGAAAGATCCCATTTTCGAAAGATCTGACAGTAAGATCGTGTTGAAGCAAGATATTTTGATGACGACTGCGGCCTTGGGCGGCGAAATTATTGTTCCTACCATTGATGGTCAGAAGATCAAGTTGAAAGTGCGGCCTGGAGTTCAGACGGGGAGAAAGCTCACAATTCCAGAGAAGGGCGTACCTATCAACAGAAATATGAAAAATAGAGGGGACATGGATGTCATCCTCAATGTTAAGACTTTGATACCAGAAACACCTGTGCAGACTGCGTTGTTGGAGGCTCTTGCCGATGCATTCAATGATAAGAGTGCCAAAAGAACACACGCAGATTGGAAGCTTGACGTTGACGATGAAGCCACTGAAACATTGGACGAGAACGATTTACATCCTTCGAAGCTACAGAGAATAGGGAAGATGCTAGGGAAGTTTTTTAATTTCAAGGATGAACCGAAGAGCAATAATTGATGGCTCTCTGCGGGATTTGATAAATGTATATAGCATGATTTGGTAACTGTAAATAAAAGGTTAAATACATGCCTATAAAGCAGATACATCTGCGCCACTGGATCAGAGTTGAATAGGTTTTAAATTTAATCCTTGGCCAAGGAAGTGGAAAATTTTAACAAGGGAGAATGCGATAAGACACGAGCTACTTCTGTATGGCATCGTACCGAACATCAATTTTCCAACACATTTCGACGCCAAATCGATCTCAATAAATCATGACGTAATTCGCTCTTTCGAAGCCAGAACCGACTTTGAAATCTTCAAGCGCTTTCCACAAAGACATTTATTGCATGCCTTAATGTAAAGCAGTTGTCAATGTCCATTTCAGAAACGATCTTGAGTTATCTCTTTCTGGCGAGGAAAAGTCGCAAACGAAGAGTCGTCCCAGATCAAGCAGTCGACGCTGGTATTCTCTGGCTCTTTGCTATCTTCTTTAGATTTGTAAGACTTAACTTTGATTATATTTGTAGAATTGGAGAGTGAGTTCGGAAGGCAAATGGCCACAACACTATTAGAAAATAAGCGAGGTTGATTTGTAACGATATTCTGTCACCAGAGCAGCTCTGAAATATGCAATGTCTCGCTCGCAGTCGATTTGATACGAAACGAAAGGGTTAACGTGGAATATTAGGTATGATGAAATCTTCTAGGTGTGGTTGAGGATCCTAATCGATAGAGGCCATCTATCAGCGAACACTTTTACGGCACTCAAGGCTCCCCGAGAAAATTCGTAACAATGGAAATGCCTGCAATGTCGATCCCCGATTCTCAGGGGCATCGGAAAATTGTGCACCTCGGCTGAACACTTCTAGAGGACAAGGATCGGGACTCCTCAGTGTGCTAGGCGTGTGACGTGGTCTCGGCCGCATGCAATCAGAATGGGGCAGAAATGCAAAGTCGCCATCTCCCGATGGAATAAATGTCAGTTCGCTAAAACCTCTAAAGCCGAGAAATGGAAGCCTCATCTCCCACACACTTACAGATGGGGGCTAACAAGAAGCATCACAAGAATAATTCAGTAAGGAAAACAGTGCAAGTTAAGACATCTTCTGCATTTCAGGTCTTGAATGCTATCGACAAGCTAAGCATTTGCTCGATTGAGCGTTTCACAAAGTTCATTACCATCTTCAGGAGTCTTCACTTTGAGCACATACGTCTCTAGATTGCCTCCATTTGTTGCCGCGGGAACTCGCACCAAAGAGCCATTACCCATCGTAAGGTACTTCACATTGGCCAATAAACCAATGTTGAGAAGAACTCTTGAACCTCCATCAGATCTGACTAAGATTCGCGCAGATTGAGTGGTCTCATTGCGCAAAACCTTGAGATCTCCCACGCCAATGTTCTTGTACGGATTGTCTTTGTTCGTGGCATCAAAGAGCATCAACTTGCTCTTCCGTTCAAACAAAATTGTTTCATTTTCTTCTCCATTCTTTGCCGTTTCCACTTTCTTATCTCCAAGACTAGCAACAGGAGCAAAATTCGCCCCGGTTTCCTCTTCAGGCATCAATTCAGGGTCCTGGTCTTTAAGAGCAACAGGTGGATTTGATAGTCCTTGACCGAAAGACTGCAATCCAGAGCCAAACGTAGGGTTAGCGCCAAAGGAGAATGGGGTCAGGGCAACTGAGGATGCTCCAATTCCGAACTTCGGGGCTGGGTTATTCTCAGCTGACCCGTTGCCGAAATGAATATCTGTCTTAGTGGATGACAATTGGGAGCCGATTTCTCCAAATTGTGATATTGGATTTGACTCTTTAGATTGATTAGGTGAATCAACCAGGATGAAGGACCCTTTATCACCTTGGGGAAACTGAAATGTCGAGCCGCTTCCGAAAGAAAAAGGTTCTTTTGATGTTTGACCCGAGATTGAAGTCTTCCAAGTACGATCCACACTCACCATATCTCCATGTTGCGCAACAGGCTCCGCATTGTCTGTGCCCTTAGTAAGTTCATTTTGAGAGACGACGGTGGAGAATTTACTGATTGGGGAGGTTGCAAATGCCTTCTCAGTCACCATTTTAGAACCACCAAGCTTGAAGACAGGATCCTGGATTTGTTTGTTGAATGTGAATGATGGTCCCTTGATCTCCACTTCTGAGTCCGAGGAAATGTCCCCAGCTTTCTCAGCTGGTTTCGAATCGAAAGTGAAGGGAGACTTCCTGATAGTCGGTTTTGTTGACATCATGAATTTTGGCCCGCCAATTTTAATCTCTTCACTTTCACTGCTGCTATCGCTTTCTACTGCAACAACAGCATCGTTCGCAGTCAGCGTGTTCGCTTGAGTTTTGTTTGAAGCGCTTGCGACCAAAGGGCTCTGCTTATCAGCGGATTTAATTGCGATCCCGGCAAAGGGGTTCTTCGCATGTTTTCTCTCATCATGCCCTTCGGAATTTTCAGTTGCCAGCTGAGGACCTTTGCGGTTCGTAGGAATTATATCAGCGGCACGCTCAGCCGGGGCTGTCTGATCAATCGATGAGAAATATGCTAAATATTTTTGGGCGATCCGTCGGTAATCACCAAGTGGTGCCTTATGGGCAGAGAGGACTGCTTCGACAAATTTGGCATTGAGAGCAGCCAATTTCGAGTCTTTCTCACCTGCTGGAGGAATATGGGTATTACCTGATGCAGCCGTGATTGGAATCGATGAGGTGGTCCTTCTCGAGAGCCCTCTGCCCTTAGGAGTAAGAATCTTCCTTGTCGCCAACACACTTGCCGAAGCCAAAGAAGGTGCGAGCGGTTCATCCGGTACATCATCCTGCAAATGAAAGTTCTGCAGTGTTAGCTGTTCGTCAGCTCCTCGTTTCAGCATTCTGCTCGACCTGTTGTTGATGTATATCTTACTGAGATGGTCAGTATCCGGGGCTTGTACCCTAATCTCAACTTCATCACGTGATAACCAGAAAAGTCACGTGATAATACATTAAAATATGCAGGTTTCTATAAGTGAATCCTGTGCATAAACGACTTTTTATGCCAGAGTACCTCCTTCAAGTTCACGTGATCGAGTTCCATGGAGTCCGAAAAAAAGTGAGAAAAAAACGAAGGACTTTTTTCGAACTACCAGAACAAGTGAATCAAAGTATGTACTTCGAAGAGCCTAGATTACGAACTGGTTTATGATACCCCAGTCTTCCTGTTATACAGTTTGACAACTTGTTAGAGATATAGTTGATAACAAGTTGCCAAGGCTTGTGTTTCCGTTTGGGTGGCTCCTCTTGATCATATGAATGTTTGGGAGACTTGAAAAGCGGCTTTATACCCTAGAGTTTTCAGTTGGACACACGATACTAACACTACAAGATGGCTCCAAAGGTTCAACAGACAAAGGCTGCCAAGGCCGCTGCTGCTTTGGCGGGTGGTAAGAAGGGTAAGAAGAAGTGGAACAAGGGTAAGGTCAAGGACAAGGCCCAGCACGTGGTCATCTTGGACCAGGAGAAATACGACAGAATCATGAAGGAGGTTCCCGGTTTCAAGTACGTCTCCGTTTCCGTTTTGGTCGACAGATTGAAGATTGGTGGATCTTTGGCTAGAGTGGCTTTGAGACAGTTGGAGTCGGATGGTGTCATCAAGCCTATCGTCAAGCACTCTAAGCAGGCCATCTACACGCGTGCTGACTAAATATTTTAGCAATGTCATAATCTTCACAGAGAACTCGCGTAAATATTGCACAAATTGAGCGATTCACAAACACACTCATGTAGATAGTCATCGGTTGCACGTAGATGTGCTTTGGAAGTCTCGCAAAGATTGCGCCTCGGGGCCGAAATCGAGAGCTTTCAGGCACTGCATCGCCGCGAATCTCTGAATCACTGCCCAGTATGCTCGCGAGACGTTGCGTCAACGTAACACCACGGAGAACCTTATTCCAATTCAGTGGGTCGCTGACTTCGCTACAGGCATACAGGGTCACTAGAAAGGTTAACGTCCCGCCGCACTTGATCTTTAGGGTGGTCTCAGAAGTCCAGAAATACGAAGAATTCGTGCCATTTGTCACACACTCGTTTATTAACCGAAAAGTGGAGGGCACCAACTTACCAACGGAGGCCGGATTCAGAGTCGGTTGGAAGCAATACGATGAAAAGTTTACTTGTAAACTTAGCTGCGTCCAAGACAAGCAGGTGGTCGCGGAATCCATAACGCTACTGTTGTTTGAGAATCTTTACAATGAATGGAACTTCAAAGAGATCAAGAACCGTTTCAGTGACGAACCGCATACTTTTGTTGAACTCATATTAAAGTATAAATTCAAAAACCCTCTATATAATTCCGTCTCCTCATTGTTTCAGAATCAAGTGAGCGAAACGATGATCAGAGCATTCGAGGAACGTGCATTGCAGATAAAGATAAACGAGAAGCTCAAAGATAGAATAAACTGATAATGTATATTGCTAACATGTAGTGCGCAGTTAATGCCGATTATGTATCGATTAAGCCTGAGCCGCCTCAGAGATCCTTTGGTATCAACGAATGACTTCCAACTATGTACTCCTTCAAATGATGATTGGTAATTCTTCCCAATGACGTGTCTGCTAAACTGAAAATCATTTCTTTCAGAGACAGAGCTCTTCTGCTCAATGAGGAATTCGAGCCATTGAAATTCTCGATGTATGTTAAAGCAGGTAAACTTACCAACGATGTGTAACTTGAATCTTCAGAACTCATCTCGCTCAGATAAAATTTAGTTCTTAGATATGTCAGACTCAAAGGAGATATCATGGCTGGCTTCATAAGCAATTTGTTAACCCAGGACTCATCGAACGCTAACGGCTTGATACATTTTAGGCAGTTGCGAGTGTACTTTCTTTCACTTTCTTGCCTCTTGACGGGTGTCCATTTGTGGTCCTCATTAGAGTGAGAAAGACTCCGAGAGCACGTATTTCGGCGTGTGCGAGGAACGACGGGACGAAATTCGTGGAAGGCGTCTAAGTCGACTTCGTAATCATCTTCATCATCAGATCCATGAAGATCACTCATTGTCTGGACTTCATCACCATCATCATCTGAATTGACCTCTCCATCTCTTAAATGCGTAACGACAGAGTCATATTGAACGTTGCAATCATCCTCATCATCCCCGAGAGAGAACGATGCCTCGATCGAACGTTGAACATGGCATCTGTCCAGTTCCCGCTGGACAGATATTGAAGAGACAGTCCGGACTGGAGCGTATGTATCACTCAAAGATGAATTCACCACTGCTCTAAATTGCTTCACCTGTTGTAATTGTTGTTGCTGGACAGACCTTTGTGCTTGATTCGTGAAACTTTTTAGATTCAGGGATGATAACCTGGTCTTGAGCTTTGAAAACTTCGACCTTAAACCATTGCTGGATTCAAACTGAGAGTCTGAATGAGCCCTGTTCCTTCTTGCAACTGCATCATGGTAGAATGATATAGGACCGGTAAATTGCGCTCTTCTGCGTCTGGGGACTGTTCTGTACCTGGGAATATCTCTCTCTAGGAGATCCATTGCGACATCACGGCCAACGCTTAATCCTAGATTCCACTCAATGAGGTCTTGCGCGCTGGCAAAATTGAGCAAGAATTGTTCGTTCTCTAGCCGCAACCTCAAAACATTCGTCTTCTTTGTATAGTCACTTGCCAATCCTATCCGCGCATGCTGCAAGGAAAACGATCGTACCAACCTCTTGTTCTTGCCGCTTCTCAGAGATCTAGTCTGCAAATGCGATGGATTCGAAAGGATATCATCATTATTATCGACTTGATTATCGTGTTTGAAGAAGTCTAAGCTTTGGCAAAGTTTTTGAAACTGAGCATCTTGACTAGTAGTCACGAGTGAACGGTAGCATTCTGAAATCGACGCAAGGCTTGACAGTTGAGTAATATCTTCCTTCACATGGTTTGAAGCAAAGTTGAGAAGAAAATTCTCTAGTGAGCTTGGAATATGATAAAAATTGAGTTGGGTCGAATTCAATTCCATCACAAGAGTTTTCCAGGATCTTGACGGTGAAGGTTCGTAGGGCGAAAGCCATTCAAGCTTACGACATACAATGCCAAGCTTGTAGGCCGCAGGCGAGTAAGCTGGGAGCTTCTCATCCAGACAGTCAACGTCAAGGATAGGGTACTTGGGTATTCCACCAGGAGGGAGGCTATCATAACCTGGCGGATATACTGGATGTGGTTCCAAGAATTGGAGAAATTCACCTTGAGCAAATTCTTGGAGCCTGGGCGCTTCTACCGAGCGGTTGGTCGATTTTGGACGGAAGTCGTGATATGAATCATCCTGTTGAGAGCCTAGTTTCGTCTCAATAAGAGAAGTGGCGGACGGCGAAGTACCGGGAGTTGAAAATGTGCACGAACTCTTCCGAGAATCACAATCCCCCAGAGATCTGCTATCGAGATCTCCGCTTTCACGACAGTCGGTGCCCTTGGAACTCTTCAGAGTGCTCAAGCACTCCGACAGGGTAACGACGGGGCACATAAGTTTCTGGCCACCTAAATTGTGATCCTGGACGACAGAAATATCTGAAATAGTAGACATGATGTGACAAGTGTAAACTTGTGTCCATTTATGATTTAGCACTGCGACCTTCGAAACCTATTCGGACGATGGTAGTGTTACAGATTCTTGCTTAATGAGAATGGAGAGACTTGAGAATTTGAAAACGAATGACCGCCTTCAGTTAGTGTTGAATCCCGCTAACCTCGGAACAGGGGAATATCCGGATCTTGTGTGACAGTACGATCCGGGCTGCGCGGAACGGAACAAATGGAATAGAGATCCTGAAACTCGCAGCGATCGGTGTTACTGAAATATCCTTCTCGAGAAAGGAACAGAATGGTGGCGGCAGATGAACTGTCAAAGACGATGTGAATTCCTGCGAGTTTTGAGAGGTTGAGCCGAGAACCCTATCGTGCATAGAGAATAGGAGATCGAAGCAAAATTGCGATCCAAAAAAGAAATTCTAGGTGATATGGTGATAAGACCTCGGAACCAGGGAAAGATTACGCCGCCTGATCATGCTTTCTGCAAAAACTTTCTGATAATGTTCAGAGAAGCACACTAGCTCATTAAATTGTTTCATTTACGTTCGAGTTGTCCACCCTCGGGTGGGCGGCCTTATCAAGATGTCCGGGTGTAACAATCTCCCAATTTCATGTGATCTTGGTTGGGGGGAGGGAGCGGGCGGTGGGAGGAGGCACAACTGGCTTCGAAATCACACACTAACGAATGCTTAATACATCCACAGGCATCCGGACGAGTTTCTGGGCCCGACGATCCTCGAATTAGTGTTCCTGGTGACCTTTTTCTTTTTAATCTATCACGCAATGCATTTTGACAGTTTGACTGCAGAAAGCATCTCGCGCCCATTTTGACATACAAATTCCAACTCCAAGCGAGATTCAAGCAAATTACATAAATTCTCGACCAGATATATTTAGCCTGATACTCTCATCGCTCCTTTTTTTAAAACCCTAAATCTGAACGTGCTTGAACCTGTATACGTGCAAGGGCACGTCGCTACAGATTGGAGCTTCAGGTCCAAGTGCCCTCACGCTGAGCGACATTTAAAGCGAAAATGTGATGAGTCGAACCCAATTGACGAAATAATTGTTTGCACCTGGACCTATCTCCACGTGAGACATGCATTCATATACGAGAAAACCGCACCTGAGCCAGTAATGATTTCAAAATGAACATGTAAAAGCATGTGAAGTCCGTTAAGCAGGCCGCGAATATCAACAACTGTATTTAGAATTGCGCTGTACGTTTGAGTTGTAATTCAAAGCCCGCATTATTGTCCAAGATGTGTTTCATTCTGTCAACGTACAAAGCTAGTGTTTATAGCCAAAGGACGCTACAACTCCGGCATATTTCCGAGGACAGTTCGTCTATAGGAGGAATTACTGGGGTTTGAAGACTTTGAAATTAACCATGCTGCAACTTGTCGCAGTCTCTTCCGAACATTATGTATTGCTGGGGTGTAAACATTCATCGGATCGAAAGCCATTCATCGAATCACAATTTTGCAGACGGCTGCTTATCATGTAACTGGACTAAGAGGTATACGGTAGTTTTCTTCTCCACAGTTGGATTACCAGATTATAACGTTCGCCGTCTCAGGCATGAAACAACTGAGGATTAAGAGCACTCATTAATCCTCGTTTTCATTGAATTGCTCAACCAGGTGCAATTGAACCCCTAGAGTTATGACTGCCCGTACTTGGCGGTGTACTCCATCTTCCTGGCTCTTGTTCAAGAATATGACGCGGTACCTGCATTGCAGATCGCTGAGGGTCAAACGTATAAGTTAGGGAAAGTACGAACGATGATGCAGCAGATGTTTGTGTTAAGATTGTTGGGCGTCATTAGTCTAATGCAACTGTTTTCAATGATCTCAGCTGTATCGATAAAATCAAATCCTTTACCAGCGCCTCAATTCATGGAATGGGGCGAGTATGAGCCGATATTGATATCCGCATCTCTACATATGACAGCAAGCAAGACGAATAATGTTGTGGAAGAAGCATTTGATCGCTTTAAGAGAAATACATTTCAGCGAAAATGGAAGCCAGCAACGTGGGAAGGGCTGGCACAGAAATATGATAAGTTTCCAAAGCAAAAGGCTTTCAATATTTTTGGAAATCAGGAGGTTGTAACACAAACTAGTTGTGATCAGATTTTGGAGATTCAGATGGAAATTTCCAACATCGACTCTTCTTTGCAAATGGGTGTCAACGAATCTTACTCAATGGAGGTGAAACGCAATACTATTTGCATCACAGCTGCGACTGCTTGGGGGGCACTTCATGCCTTGACCACATTGGGACAAATAATATTTTACGATGAAGGCATAGGGCGTCACTATATCGAACTGGATTTTGTAATTAGGGATTGGCCACTCTTCTCACACCGGGGAGTCCTTATTGACAGTGCCCGAAACTATCTCACGGTAGTTACAATCAAAAATCAAATTGACATCATGGCGATCTCAAAGATGAATGTTTTGCATTGGCATATGGTGGACTCCCAGTCGTGGCCCCTTAAACTCAAAACCTACCCGGAAATGGCCGAAGGCGCTTATTCGGAGGAGGAAATATACACAATCCTGGATATCGCATCCATCATCTCTTACGCGAAGCATCGAGGGGTTCGTGTGATTCCAGAGCTCGACCTCCCTGGGCACAGCAGGGCAGGATATCTATCTCTAAAGGAGTCGATACTTGCCTGTGAAAACTCTTGGTGGTCTAATGACAATTGGTCGCAACATACCGCAGTGGAGCCACCAGCAGGCCAATTGGAAATATTGAAGAACGAGACCTATGAAGTCGTTCGAGGTATTTACTATGATCTCAGCGAAATATTTGACGATCATTTGTTCCATGTTGGAGCTGATGAGATTCAACTCAACTGTTACAACTTTTCGTCTGTAACGCAGCGTTGGTTTGCAGCCAATGCCAGTCGAAGCTACAAAGATCTTCTTCAATATTGGATCGACCGAGCTCTCCCAATCTTTTCGAGTATCCCTTTACGCCGATTAATTATGTGGGAAGATGTTCTTACAAGCCCGGAAGGTGTACAAACACTTCCGAAAGATGTGATATTGCAGACTTGGGCCCCCAACAATAAAAACGTGAAGAAGCTTACTTCACTGGGCTATGATGTGATAATATCTGCGACCAATTTTTTATACCTTGATTGCGGAGATGGAGGCTGGGTGACAAACGACCCTAGATATGTCGAAACTCAGGATCACGAAGAGTTTAATCTGGGCCTGGGTGGCTCCTGGTGCGGCCCATTCAAAACCTGGCAAAGAATTTATAATTTTGACATCGCACATAATCTTAGTATAGAGGAACTGAGCCACGTCATAGGTGCGGAAGCTGCATTGTGGGGTGAACAAGCTGACTCGATTGTTCTTATACAAAAGATCTGGCCGCGAACAGCAGCTCTTGCTGAGAATTTGTGGAGCGGAAATAAGAACCCACGTACTGGAAAGTTAAGAACGACAACTATGACCGTGCGCATTCTCAATTTCCGGGAGTATTTATTGTCACTTGGCTTTCTTGTTTCGCCATTGGTCCCACGCTTCTGCCTCCAAAATCCACATGCATGCGACCTATACAAGAACCAGAGCATCTTGGATCAGTATAGTTGAAGTATCGAATACAGGTAGGATTTTGGTCGAGAGAGTTGACTCTTCGTTTGTTGACAGGTACTAGTAAGACTGCAGATTGCTGTGCATCGCGAGTAGTAATCACCATGGATGTTGATGAGGTAGTCAAAAGTCTCACTCTATGCCAAGATCTATTACAATATGGCGGGAATCCAGTTCAATATTCCGGGGCTCTCGAGCGATTAACTGCTTTGGTGTCATTAAGTGCTCTGAACACGAATTTCCGAACTGAATTGGCGAATGATGATAGCACAATCGAGTTGTGTTTTAGTATTATTAACAGTACCTCCTCGGTTGCCTCGCAACATATCGAAGATCTACACGTGAGACTCTTCCGTGGTATTTTGATACTCTTGAGGAATTTGGCGACGGCCACCAGGGATCATGTCAGCGCCCCTGCTGTTGTTTCCAGCATCAAGAGGCTCAGATCTCGATTTCAGCATTCCGATTCCTTTCTTTTGAAATGCTTATCAGCATATTTGGAACTCCTTGCCAACATCCGATTGAATAAGGGGAGCGAATTCAATTGCACTTTGCAATTAATATCTAAAACCTTCGACCCGTGGCTTATGATGATTGCCCAAGAAAAGAAGTTGAGCAAACCTTTTTTGGTATTCCTTGATGGGTGCTTTGCAGATGACGAGAATGTTTCAACTCTTCTAAATGATCAACAGCATCTAAATCTCCTCAATTTCGTTCTAGCAGAAGGAATAGGGATTTTGAACAGCGAAAACCTTGAGATTGTGGATGACGAGATAGTCAAAATTTTTGAGAACATACTATCAAACAAGAGTTTCAAAGGTTGGATCGAGAAAAGATGCAGAGATACAGATTTCAATTCGATTTTGAAAGTTGCGCAACTCGTGGGCACCTCGGACAAGGAATGGGATAATGCGAAATGCACCTTACTTATGGAATGGAATTTTGAATTTCTTAAGGTATGGTCTGCAACTGCAGAAAAGTATTTGAATGCCAACTGCGAAGAAATCGAACTAAGAGATTTGCACGCAAGACTAGTGATTGTTCTCGACATCATCTCGGACCTTGCTAAATATCACCTGGGCAAACAATTCTTGGTTCACTATGATGCTCTAGAAACTCTAGTTCCTCTTCTAAGGGCTGCTCATGAACAGGCAGCGAGTTCGAGTTTGAGGTCAACCGACTCGCAGAAGGTCACCGAAGACTCGAAAAGGTTCCCAATGGTGAAGTCCTTAATTATTGAAATCATGGCTTTTATTGTACACAATTCTTTCGAATCACAGGAGAAGCTTCGGCATTTGCACGGTTTGGAGCTAATTCTTTCGAGTTGCGTCATTGATGACGATAATCCGTTCATAAAGGAGCGGTCAATCCTCTGTTTACGATTTGCGCTCGAGAAGAACAAAGAAAACCAAGACTTTGTGGCTCAATTAGAGGCGAAACAGGTTGTCGATGACCAAGTCTTACGAGAGGTTGGCTATGAAGTTGAGATTGAAAATGGTGAGGTTAAGCTTAAATCAAAGCGGTAGAATCCGCGCTTTTAATAGAATGCGCCTGGTATTCAGTATATTTAATTGTTTGCCGGTTCCTTGGCCAATTCCTCAATAATGGCAGCCTTGACTTTCAGCAAGGATGGTTCGTCGATCAACAAAATCCTCTTCTCCTTAGATGACAAAGCCCTAAGCTCATCAGGTAGAACGTCTTTCTCAAAAGAGTATCCATCGATGTTTTGCAAAGCTCTGTTCACAACCTCAGAGAACTTTGCGGGGTGAGCAGTTGACAAAGAAATATACTTAAGATCAGTGGTGTTTGCTTTGGAATCTCTTTCGATAAATCTCAAAGTTGTGGCGACTCCCACGGCAGTGTGTGGATCCAACACATATCTCTCTGGATGTGCCTCATAAGTCTGTCTGATGGTAACAGATGTTTCGTCATCAGTGACTCTCTCAGAGTCAAAATCAGCCCTGGCAGCTTTTGCCACTTCAGATGGGGCAACAACAGAGCCGGTGTTCTTCAACTGTTGCATCCACTCCTTCAATACTTTGCCGGCTTCGAGGTCATTCCCATTCGTCACATTATCTCTCACCAAGTACCATAACAACCTCTCAAAGTTGGAGGAGATCAAAATATCCATGGCAGGAGAGTACGTAGCCTTCACCTCGCCGTCTCTTTCGTACCGTCCCGTTCTCAAAAAGCGATCCAAAATATCGTTTTCATTAGTTGCGATGATCAATTTATCAATAGGCAATCCCATCTTCTTTGCATAGTAGCCTGCCAAGATGTCGCCAAAATTACCAGATGGAACGACAAATCTAAATTTGGTTTCACTACCGCTTCCCAACCTTCTGAGCAAGGCGAAATAGGAGTAGAAATAATAGGTCATCTGTGCCAAGATACGAGCCCAGTTGATGGAGTTCACAGCACCCACATGGTAATTCTCATTGAATTCCTTGTCGCCAAAAATCTGTTTCACGATGTCCTGGCAATCATCAAAGGTCCCATTGACAGACAAAGTGTGAACATTTGGATCTTCCACTGTTGTCATCTGCTCCTCTTGTATTGGAGAGATGCGTCCCGTTGGATACAAAATAAAGACAGATACATCCTTCTTGCCTCTCAATCCATAGATGGCTGCAGATCCGGTATCTCCCGATGTAGCACCTACCACTGTGATCTTCTGCCTCTCTTCGGGGCTCGTGATACCCTTATTTCTTCTAACCAAGAAATACTCGAACAAGTTGCCAACAAATTGCAACGCAACATCCTTGAATGCGTAAGTAGGACCATGGAACAATTCCAATAAATACAAGCCCTTGTCCGAATCGATTTCCTTGATTGGAGTTACCTCACTGGATCTAAAAGTCGAATACGATTTTGCAATCAAAGCTTGAAGGTCGTCGTCAGGGATTTCAGAAATATTAATGTAGTGGCGCATGATGTTGAAAGCAAGCTGCTCAAACGTCATGTCCCTCCATTTTTCAAGAAAGTCCAGCGGCAACCTGGGAATGCTTGACGGCACAAAGAGGCCGCCATCCTTAGCTAATCCGGTCATGACAACATCCTCAAAAGAAAGCGACTGTTCTTCAGCATTGCGCGTGGATCTATAAGACAGGGATGGCATCGTATACAGTAGTTGAAAAATCCAATGTCAAGTGGTGAGCGATGAATCATTGTGGTAAAACACGTGACTTGGGCGTAGTGTCGGGTCGTGTGTGATACAATTACTACGATTAAAATGGAAGCAACATTGGACATCATTCATTCCGCAACCCTTCCGCAAAACTTCATCTTTCGCAAACATGCTCAATCAGATTCTTTCAATTGCTCGAAGTACAAATCTTTCTTCAGATAATCTTTTGTTTCCGATTTGAGCTTCTACCGGCAGAGGCCGATGTCGTTCCAGTCTTAATTTTCACATACGTGTGTAAAAGGAACAAATCAGTACTTAAAACGAGTCCAATGCCTGCGGCGAAATTGTATCTATACCTGAATGTTCAAGTCGCTCGGCATCCAATGAATAATTGGCAGCAGCATGTAAAGGGCCACTAGTATGCAGGGATTTTGACTGGCGAATGCTGGTACCTTCGACGATCTTTATTGCTCAGTATGACTTTTTGAATAAATAAAACAAAGCTGTGGAAAATACCCACAATTGAAAGGGTGAATTGCGAATGAAGTCGTTATAGTTAAAGGATTACAGGGGTTTCTGTAAACCAACAGCGTTTTTGTATCACTCTCATTGCCGTAGTCCAGGCCCAGAACACGACCTAAATTCGTAGAAACTATACCTGTCAACAAGTTTCAAAATAATTTCCGCCGATCTTTCGAGCCTCGAAGACCTTAGACTCTGTGATACTACTTCACGCCAGCCGAGAATGAGGGTACTTCCTCATCCGGGTTGCTCCGGTTGCAAACCGGAATATTCGCATTGTGTTAGTTAACACCCTTGGAAGGAAGCTGGTGAGAGTAGATGAGAAATTGGGTTAGGAACAACAGATACTGTTTTCCCAAAATCGACATCACAGGTTTTGCAACTCCAGATTGCGAGTAAGTAAGTACGAGACTTGCAGAAATCGCCATAAAGTAGTCATAGGAGGCGACCGAGAAGGCAACTTGACACCATAAGAAACTGTCCCTTGGTCTCTCCACCCGCTCACGGCGCAATTTTGTGCTGGTATCTTGCAGTACTGGGCAACGTTATCGAAACTAAGCTATTCCAGAGTGACACATGCAAATCAAAATGGAGATTATTTTCAGCTCTTAAATCTCAAGTTTCATGTCTCCCTCAGAAAGGCCACTTGGCAAAAAATATGGTGAAATCTCAGTTACGTCTAGCATATAGACAACATTCCAAATTTCGGATAAGAAATGCAGGCACACAACCGCTCTTACAATCATGGCCATCTCTTCAAGGTGTCTCATTTCGCCCATGATTTATTAGCATGGTACCTTTTGTTGCTTTGTAGTGTCTTCGACTCTGTATGTTGACAACTGCTCGAGTATTAACGTTTTGAAATGGAGCATTTTTTTATTCAATAGGCACAATTGAATCAAGCATCTCCTTGAATTTGCAAGTCGAAGCATGCTAGGGAGCAGTTCATCTGCTCCGCGCGTCCTCGGCCTCCCAAGATTCCCAATAAACATCAAAAACGAAGGAGGTACGGATGTGATTATCATCGGACGAGGTTATATCGTGCAATAAGCATACCTTCTTGATCCGAGCAGGATGCGATGGCGACAAAGCCCTTTACGTCCAGTGATTCGTGGGTTGCGTCGGTCGTATTCAAAATATGATGTTAGCGCCCAGTTTAACTCGGTCGCAAACGATCATCATCTCCAGCAGCTATTCGAACAATTCTCGCCCCATGAGATACGATATTCGATCGGATATGGATCTGGAGTGTTTCAACAGGCAGGGTATGCCGCAAATGCAAATGCCCAGATTGATATGGTGCACTTGGTTGACCACCCTGTTGCCTTTCACCAGGTTAATTCACAGCTTCACCCAAATCATTACTCGGGTCTACTTCGTCTTGGTGTTCCAGCTGTCGTCGCTGTTCAAAAATGGGGAGCTGGAGTTTACTTCAACCCCTTTGTACCTATACGAGACCATCAAGGCAATGAATCCATGGTGAAGTACGGAGTTGTCTCCACCGAACTCGCGATAGCGGACATTACCGAGTGGTCAACATTATACATAGCAGGACGGCTCCAGAAGCCAGTGAAACATTTATTTGGAGACAGTGCGCTACGGCAGGCTAACGAACAGAATCTCGAAAGTGCATTCAGATTGGCGCTCATGCTTATGTGTCCACTTGACACTCAACGCACTGTAGCTCCAGCACAGATTTTTGAGCAAATTGCTTCGCTCTCTTACATGGGTGACCCTCGAATGTTGATCGGCGGTGAAAACCCAAACAAGGTCAAGAATATCGTGAGCAAGCAACTAAATGAATTCTCGATGTTGTATCGCCCGAGCATGGAGAGAGCACTCGATAGAAAAGAAATAATACGCGCTGACAAAGATTTTACTATTCGAATGAACAAAGAATCAGTGGCACGTGCAATAGTGGACCTTCCCTTGCAATTTCGGAACCGCTTATTGAAAGGTTATAGGCGGAAGTTTGCACATGATCTTGAGCTTGATCGAGAGGCAAACAGATTTCTTCTAGGTGAGACAAAGTCATTGCCAGTTGGACCATATGTGTGCAAGATCGCAGCAGATACGGATCTAGGAATTGCACTAGCTACGGCGGTACTGAGCACAATCGCGTACCCGGCACTTATCCAAACATTGAAGGGTATCTTTTCAGCAGGAATCGTGAAGTCTACCCGTTATGCTTGGGAAAAGAAGCGTAAGAGTTGGGGAGGGTAACAATCAATGGACCCATGCTCTTGTGACCCCAGTAACTGGACAATTCATTGAATATTCCAAGTAATTCGATATGCCAGTAACAGAGATTGGCGACCGACTATTTTCTCAACGTTGGCAGGTTGGTGGTGAATACAACGGGCGGCTTCTGTGTCGGTAGGCAACGTGTAATTTTCATGGCTGAGGAGTGTGTAACCGATTAACCGGCTCAAATAATGCTGCAACATTAGTTCTCAATGTGTCCTAACTGTTCGTGTCTTCCGGTCTCGTCCGCACGTGCGGACCAAATCAGCCAGACCAAACATGACATGCATTTTGACAAATGTATAATAAATTATCTTATCCTGACTTTACAACCCCCTCATCTCTGTATTGCATCATAAGAACATTTCGCAATCCATCCCGTTCAATTTTGTCGCCTGAATCGTTTCTCTCAACCACCATGGCCATCAGGTATATCATTGACCGAATTTTTATAGCTGTATGGAACAAATGACTTATCTTCTTGTATTCAACTCGTGTCGCGGCTTTTCATAGCAAGATGAACGGCTGACATTTGATTGATACTGTCAAGCAATGTGTTGTATCGCCGCACGATCCAACTGTGAGTCGTTTGCTAATATTCAAACGGCACTCTCGGGGTCCGGGCACATCCTGACCGCCAGAAGTAATTCGTTAGCGGATGGGAGTCGAAGTTTTCCGGTTGGCCCATTCGCGCAATCAACTTGGTTATTAAGTTGAACTTTTGGTACAACTTGGATTGGTTCGCAGCATGGCGAATTCAGTGCAGCTGATGGTTCTGAAAGGAAGGGCTTGAAGCACGGCGGTGAAGTATTGGGGGCCTGGTTACCGGCCAGTTCAGAGGGAGTCAGTCGACGCTCATGCTCGAATGTGTCACTCAGCCAATCATTCGGAACACCTAGCGCCGAGACTGCTTTGTTGCCGCTACCCGCATTTTGATCATTTTCTGTAGTTCCTGGTTGCCTTGTCAGTGCATTCGCAAAGTGATAACTCAGGACGATGTGCGCAAAATCTGGTGGGTTGTACATGGGCAAATTGTACCGCTCAAGGTGAGCTCGCTGAAATAGCGGCCTTGGACAGAGGCGCAGATCTGGAAACACTCGTGGATGAGCAACCATTTGGTATTTTTCATTGTGTGCATCGGGATAGTGCTCGTACTTCACCGGTAAGTAGTACTGCTCTCCAGGGTATGTTGTAAACTGGGGAGAAACCACACGGGGATAGTGACATGGATGCATGTATGGATGCCTGCCAAATAAGAACCCCTTCGATGCGGAATAGCCATCTCGTGATGTGCCATTCATTAGAGAATCAATTACTCTCTTACTCGAAGATGCGGCTGAGTTACCTTCCATTTGAGCAATTGGATGCTCCGTTGCTACATCTTTGTGCGCTGCAACTCCCCGTTCTGTAGCCAACGGCAATAGATCGTGCAGGTAAACAGCAGGATCAAATCGGAGTTTGGAAAAGAACGGGTCTTGTGATGGTACGTTCCCACTTACGCCTTTAGCCCGATCCAGCAGGTTGTAATAGGCGATCAAGTGGAGTTTTTCGTTTTGCTTTGTAATGAGTGAGAATGACTGCTTGACCAATCCATTGCTTTTGATGTGCCGGCTTCCATCGTGTTCTTGGTATATGAGAAAGGGCCCCTTTACCTTGGATGCCAGCCAGTTTCTTCCATCGGTCCATCTCTTCATACCGCACTGAGTTTCATTCCAAGCGTATACAGATCCTGGTCTTATAAGCTTCCGCTCCTCATCATTGAAGCGGCGCTTGACCTGTGGTAGAAGATTGATTCGAGTTGCTTCGAGAACAAGAAGAGCATCCTGGAGAGTTAGGATGCTCCCCCGATAGGTCTCTATGGGTTGGGCCGCTGAGAACTCCGAGATCACGAGCATTGACCTAGTAGCGACCCGAGTTCAAAAGGATCACAAAAGCGAAATCAGCCGCAAGCGACGAGGGAGACTATATATTTTGGTGACCGACTGTTAATCCGTATCGAGTCGCGCGTGCCGGACAAGATGTGCATTGCAGCGCAACTAGGTCGCAGAAGCACACGTGCCCACAACCAATGCATATATTATGCAGTATATAAATCTTGCTTTATGCTTGCATATATTCAAAATAAAATACCTCAGCCTAACGATATTCTCCGCCTTCTTGAACAACCGACCCGTATTGTGCGGCATAGCAAAAAATTGTTGTACAGAAGACATCCATCTATGCCACAACCAGGCCTATTTCAGAGCATGTGAGTAAACATGATTTATGCTTGGAACGGCATGTTCCAAGAGCTGCACAGTGTTTCTCATAAAAGAGTTGCGCTGGCCAGATCTCAAATTCGTTCACTTAATGATTCTAAATTCGTGGGTAGCCAAATGCAAATTCGCATCCCCAGGTTTTTAATTTTGCTCCTTGAGATTTGAAATTCGGTTGCTCAAGAATTCAAATTCGCAGTTCAAAGACTTCAAATTCGCTTGCAACCAGATTCAAAATCGCAGGAGCTTCGCTCGGAATTCGCATGTTGACAAACGTAAATTCCCACGCCCACATGTTTCAAATTCGCATTTTAGTTACTACGAAATTCGCTCTGCTCAAGATTCAACTACGCACTTGAAGACTTTCAAAGTCGCTAAAGTTGAGCTTCAAATTCGCACTTTCGAGATTTCAGAGTCGCTTTAACCAAGTATCAAATTCGTTTTCAACTTTCAAAGCTGCACTGATATTATTTCATTCATTTTCGCTCCCATTTAATTTCTGCTCTCCGTTCACAGATCTTGAATAGAAATTCGCTAAAGTCAAATCGTGCAAGACTTTTGGTTTTCCATACCATACTTTCTATAGATCATAGTATGTCAACAATGCAATTTCGTCAAGAGTAAGTGTGGACCATACGCGACATCACGTAACTCTTAAGAGGAACGAGAAAACCGACGTCACGCTCCCCATCACGAAATCCATTTCCCTAGAGTATTACATATGCTCGATTTTAAACATCCATCGGCCGACTCTTCGCGTGATTAATATAGTCTTGAATACCTTCCAATCTAACATCATTGGCAGCCTCAACAATAATAGAAGAAAGAGAACATATTTTCTCTCGATTATTGTGCCATCAGCGACGGTTGAAAACAAAAGCTTGGCACGGCCATAGAGGGATGTCATAGTGGAACAGATAAGACGACGAAGCGAGGTATTTATTGCAGTTTATAAGAGATTAGGTACAATACAAAAACGAGACATTTTCTCAATTGGTTATACTGTAGCATATCAGGCTTTGAAATTAAAATGCTTAATGCTCTATCTAAAATCTACGTTGTCCAATCAAAATCGAATCAAAATGAGAAATGCTCTAGGGTTAAGGGAATAGTTCACATCACGTAAAATTCCATCCATACCGAAAACAGGTCACACAAATGCGAATGATATCATAAGCGCCAAAATGAAAACGCCCCCTTTGCCCAGATTAATCGAATTCGATGAACTCGCACCTTCTTTTAGTGAATTAGGAATAGATGCAGTAGAACCCGAGGCCGAAGTTCAAGCAGAAGTGACTGTTGTTCCAGAAGAAAAGGCAGAAGAGAAAGCAGGTACAATCAATGCAGTTTCACCCTTCGCAGAGCGCGTCACTACTTTAAGATGAGCCGTTAGTGTCACTGATGGCAATCACAACACCAGAGTTGGTTTTGTCAGATCCGGCTGCGTTGGATGTGGTCCAAGCAGTGGTGAACGAAGCCAAAGCACTCTTTGCGCTTAGTGTCAAACCGGTAGTCAGAGCAGCTCCTTTATCTTCCGTATTCACGATAACTACAGCGGTCTCAGTCCGAAATGAGCCATCGGAGTAAGTGAAAGGACAAACAGTTGTGTAGTAAGTTCCTGCTCTATCCTCAGTTTCCACAGAAACATCAGTTGTAGTGAATGTTGAGGTGTACGTATATGTAATTGAAACTCCGGTGGACGACGTAGCAACAGAACTAATCACCAAACCCGATAAGCCAGTAGTCACATTCATGACACCGGACTTAGTCTGGGAAGAACCAGCAGAGTCGGTTGTGCTGAAGGTGGTGCTGTACTCAGTGCACCCTGGGCAGCCAGTGATAGAACTAAAACTAGAACCAGAACTAGAAGGAAAACTGAAACTAGAAGTATAAGTCAAAAGAGAATCAGAACCAGTAGGGGATTTTTACGGAAAATCGGTGACGACAACGTAAGCAGTACTATGATCACTCACCGCACTAACGTTGTTTCGAGACTGGCGGATGTCGACAAAACATTGGTGACAACAACGTAAGTGGTGTCACTTTCAGTCACCGTAGCAGTTCCAATCGGTGGTCCGAATGTCGTGGAGGTCGAAAGAACTTGAGCCAGCCCAGTGGTGCCAGTTGCGACGAACATACGCTTGGCTGTCGTTACTAAAAGCGAAATTGCCTTGAGCCCCAACAATTCCACTCCAAGTCTCGCCAAGCGCTATACTAGTTGTTGAGACTCAAAATTAAAAAATAAAAGAAAATACCTTCTCGATATATTGAGGAGTTCCCCAACTCGGATTCGTATGTTGAACAGCCAATAAACAGAGAAGTGAACTTTTGATATTTTTCTTAGTATCCCAATAACATCTTAACATCCCTTTTATTCCCTTATCTCAATATGCTTGATTTACTTTCAATTCCGTTAATAGGATAAAAAATGGCGTTACTGCCAATTCTTAAATTTCAAATTATTAATCATAATTCGAATCAGTTAATGGATTGATCTGGACATATGAATTAGTGAAAGGTGCTTGAATCATTGCAAGGCTCACCAAGGGAGGGTCAAGAATTCACAACAGGGTTCAAATTCGAGGCGAATTTTGGGTTGCGGTAATCTAAATCCCGGAGCGCGGATATGTCAAGGAAATCATTGCAGAAGGGGTGGCGAGAGCCGACTTTAACATTTCTTTAGTGGAGGCATTTGTGGACGCTTCGGCTTGCTGAAACAGAATATATTTTTTCCAGCCCGAATGGACATGCGTTAACAGCATGATGCGTCCTGCACGAAAACCCAAAACATCCTGCATGAATAGGTGCTAAGTTGAGTAACTTTCGAGGTCTCACCGATCTTTACCTATGCCTCCTCGAGCACAACACAGAGATTCTGCTTCAGAATCGGAATCAAAGACAGGGACAACTTCACGCGCAACAAACAAAGCACGAAACGCCGTGGCACAGGCAGCCCAACTTGAGCTTCTTTCCAAGCATATCCATTCAAATGGGCCAAACGATAAGCCTAAAGTGGATCCGTTGGATTTTCTTGATCTCGACGTTAAAAGTCTACACAAATACCGAACAAAGTTTGGCTTAGGGCTACCTGACGTGCAGTCCACCAATGACAACATTCTCCAATCGGAGATTGGCAAGAAGACGTACAGTTCCAAAAAGGCAATGCAAAGAAATCGTATCTCCAAACCGGAGTTTGCTAGTCAGGTTCAAAAGCATTTTCTTGCGTTGCCCTGCAAGGAGAATGAGATCGTAGCTAACTTCTTGTACAAGGTTAAGAATGAGAAGAAGGATTTCAAACTATCTTTCTGAGATCGTTAGGCTGCCATGACAGTTCAGAATGTCTGGGCCTCAATAAGTCGAACGGCGCAGTTGAATGCATAACTGTATGGATGAGGAGTTCAGCATGCATTAGTTCGGCAAAATACTTACAAATGCATTGTCAGTAACATCCACTCCAAAATTGCGACCCGCCCGTGTCAAAGAATATTCAGGTTCAACTTAAATACACAATGCAAACGAATCTGGATCGATCACGTGTCAGAAGTTTGTTGAATCTGAAGCTTCGCTCACTGATACTCAAGAGGAACAATCGAGGGCAGCACTACATGATTTTGATTTCATTCTTTAAATGGTTATGTTTCTAGCAAGGAAAATTTCGAAAGCGCCCCGCCGATATGGCGAGAAAAGGGCGATTGGTCTCGCCCTAAAGGGCCATATGGAAAATGAACGATTTAAGAGAGCCTTGCACGGTATCAGAGAACAGAGACCAGGCTGTTTTGAGTCCTGCTGCGATTAGGTGATGGCAATTGTATTGGAGACCACTCAAGGAGCGTACAAAGGTGTCAATCGTAAGGTGAGGCGATTCTGTTTGTTGGTTTCAATATGAACTCCAAACGATTCATTCCCCATGTGTGTATACAGCGGGATAAACTGCATTAAAACCTTAATATAGCGAAGTGTTTCTCGAAAGCAGTAAGATCATATAGTGTGAGTCTTGTCGATCGAAAGGTCGGTGAAAGGTATTGCGCTAGGACAGAACGAATCACTAAAATGAGAGAGATCTGGATTGCAAGACAGCCAGCTCACTTAGACAAATGGGGCAGGGCCATTGACTATGAAACACAAAGCGACGTCAAATCTCACGTCTGGCTATAAGAATGACAGGCTTGCATCTTCGAGTTCAATTTAGGCGAGAAGCATGAATGGAGATCAATAACTGATTCTTTTGGCTCAGCGGGTATAGTGCATGTTCGGGTAAGACGAATTCTGGATTGCTCGTTATAAGGCGGTGCAGAGTTAATCATATTTCTGAGCGCATAACCAAATAAGAGACGTAGGTTGTGGGACTCGCGAAAAACATGTGTAGTTACCAGGTGGTTTGAAGTTAAGCATGGGAAATCGAAGGGAACAGATGAGAGGACGTAAAAAGTGGGAGACCGGCTTGGTCAAGAACATCTTCAAACCATTGTGACAAAATATGCGTACAAATGCCACCCGTGATTGGACTTATAACCGACATCCAACCTTGCTTCAATTGAGAAGGATTTAGCAAGCAATATGACAGGAGCAGAGGTTTGCCAACGGTAAGCCTTCCAACTTTCCGGATGGCTGACATATATCATGCTAACTTTGTCGTATGCGTATTCAGAATTAGAACTGCAACCTGCTGGTATCTGTCGTGAACGGAACAGAATTGCCGCTTACCCTAGAGGGATAGGAGACAATTGCATGCGAGTCCGATCTGATCATTGTCTTTTTTCACTTCCGGTCCTATGCCCCGCCATTCAATGGGATTTGGCTAGTAGATGTGTGTATGTCGGCAGGGCATTCATATCTAGCAACCATCCACCGATCCACTAGTACAGAGAATTGGTCAACTGAGTACAGAACCCTGCAATCAAATGTGCAACACACATAGCTAGCAGTGGTTTGTGACATGCACACAACTCTCCTCTGCCCCAGTGAAGAACGCGTGCGCCTGCACCCAACCACTACATCTTCACTGCCATGTCGACCATGTTCATAAACGCCGCCCCTATCGCCGTCCACTGGCATGACGATGGTCAACCTGTTTATGCGGTATCGATGCAGCCCTCTGAGAACCAATCAGGTCGCCCTGCCCAGAGGCTAGCGACCGCAGGAGGAGATAATAACGTGAGGGTTTGGCGAGCCAACTATGCCCCAGTGTCTAATCTTGCCGATACGGCGGTAGAATACTTAGCAACCCTCCGCAAACACACACAGGCCGTCAATGCCGTGCGCTTTCTGCCGCAAGGCAATATGCTTGCTTCCGCGGGCGACGACGGACTACTTGTAATCTGGCAGAGGTCCGATCGGCTTGTCCGCGATTTTGGCCACGATGATGACGAAGCACAAGAAAGCTGGGTCGTGCGCCTGCTGCATGCTACTCAGCTGGAGATTTACGATGTGTGCTGGCTGCCGGATCTGCGGTATGTAGCCACTGGTGCTATGGACAATATCACCGCCATATATGCCGCAGACACTGGGAGGCGCGTATGCGAGTTAGCAGACCATCTGCACTACGTTCAAGGTGTTGCGTGGGACCCGCTCAATGAGTACTTGGCCACGCAGGGCGCTGACCGGTCTGTGCACATATACCGATTACGGAATGACAAGGCAGACGGAGAAATGATGGTGGCGCCAACCCGGTTTTTCCGGGCCGTTCGAGCCGACGTCCCTGCTACGCGACTTCTGTCCATGTTGGAATCAGCGAGAGAAAACAAGGAGAGCGAACAGGGACACAGTGTGGGGAAACAAGCGAGTTTACCAACGGCTGAAAGGATTCATGCCGAATTGAGCACACCAAGTGACGCAGGCACGATAAGTGACACTGGCGGAGTGAAGACAAAAATTGAACCAGAGAAGGCTGTTCCGCATCAGGTACCAGGAACTGTCGACCAGACATCTGATTTTCCCGAAAGCTCACAAACGCTTTCAGATGTGATAACGATCCAGGACCACCCGTCTTCGCCTACACCGATGAGCCCGCCTGCCACAACGCACGTCCGTCCTGTCTCGACGTCACCTCGTCGAGCTCATCCTGAACCACTCGCAGCTGTCAGCGCCAGCCCGCAACAGGCCCTTCGGCGCTTGCGTCGTATGGCTCATCTCTATCACCCGGAGACGCTTCAATCGTTTTTCCGGCGGCTAGCGTTTTCGCCGGATGGTTCGCTCCTCGTAACGCCACTGGGCGTCTACCGAGACGACGAACAGGCCACTGGCCCGGATGACTCCTCGAACCTCCACACCGTCTACATTTACACGCGAGCGGGCCTCAATCGTGCGCCCGTGTGTCATCTTCCAGGATTGCCTAAAGCGGCAGTTGCTGTGGCGTTCAGCCCGGTGCTCTACGAAGCAACGCCGACTCTGCTGGCGGTCTTCCAGCTTCCCTACAAGATGGTGTTTGCTGTCGCAACTCATGATGCAGTCTACATTTACGACACACAGAGCTTGCGCCCTATAGGATCGCTGTGTAATCTTCATTACCTAACCGTCACTGATCTCTGTTGGGATTTCGACGGGCTGCACATCGTGGTGTCATCGGCTGAAGGTTTCTGCTCGGTGGTGGGGTTTGAGGAGGGTGCGTTCGGGCGCCCGTATGTGAGCGCCCAGTCCGAAAATAGCGACGTCATCGCACATCCAGTGGAGCGTGGAGTTGCCCTCAACACGGAGTCAGCGACCAAGCTCGATTTAGGTTTAAATACTGCTTGCAAGCAGGATGTTTCCATTGCGATGAGTGTTAAGAGCATCTCTGCGCCGGAGGCCGTGGAAGGAACAGTAACATCGGTGCTCGCATCAAATTCTGATATGGCTTTGGAACCTGCTACACTGAAACTGGAATCTGCGTCATCAAATCTTGCGGGTTCTGTCGAGAATTCGTATCAACAAAATCCATTGCATGAGACATCCGTCACCCCCTCGATCCTCTCGCAGTTCATAGCTGCACCTGTGACGAGTGATACTGTTGCACAGTCAGAAGTCAAAGAGACAGTGCTGGCCGACCAATCTTTGCCTAAAAAGCGGCGAATCGCTCCAACTTTATTGCAGAGTGAATAAATCGTCTTCGGGGCGCTTGCATTGATTTTGCGCACAGGCATTTGTTTTTGGGATTATCATAACACTAGACACATTGAAGTACTGTTGAGCTAGTTTGATTATTCTTCAGCTCAAATTGCCCATGGGGAGTTGTTGAGCAATGACCAAGCGCTGATCACGACAGTTGTGAAAAGGTCAAGGGTTAGACGTTTCATAGGCATCAATTGTATGGTAAATGGGTCTTCATTTGATATTGCTTTCAGAGCAAGGCTTGTTGGATTCGAGCACATAGAAAAATAATCAGCGGTTGGATATCGTGCGATCAAAGGGATATTCGGGTAATAAAAACGAGTACTTCAAATCTATACTGAATGAGTTGACTGGTTTATTCGTTTCCCCTGTTGTGTTATTCTGATATTGCGTCCGTTTCTGAGAGGTCACCACCACGATGGCGTTGCCTGGTCATGAGATCTGTAACATCACAATTCTACGATTGAAGCTGATCTCGTCATTTTAGTTTATATTCCTGTAACCTGTTAGGAGCACCTCACCGCCGTTGAAAGAGTGAAGCAGTTCTTCACATGATAATAGTGCCACATGAAAACGACCCTAATCCCCGATAACATCGTTTGTCAACGATTTCTCCATGCGCTTGCGAGCTCTGAGTATCATCTCTTCTCTTCGTCTCTGCAAGAGCCGCACCCTTTCGCTCTCGTCCTTACCCCACTTTCCCTCAGTGGTATCTGAATCCAATGTGGTGGAGTCATTGATGTCGACGCCATACTTCTCGAGCAAGTTTTTCAGATCACTCGGAGGTGCAACATCATGCGATTCAGCATCGAGGTCGCGACGTGCCGCTGGTGCCTCGCCAGGTGGGAATGGCAAGGTGCCATTCTCCATGTATTCCTCCACTGTCGCTTCAACAGAGCCCGATTTCTCCAAACTATAGCGAATTTGGGAAACACTGAGCTGCGGAGCAATAGCTTGAACAACTTCGATCATTGATTGTGAAATTTCACGCGAAGCCCGATTTCTTGGCCGGCCACTGCCCTGGTTCTGGTTCCTGTTCCTTTGTGGGTCAGGAATGTTAAATTCATCCGGCACTGACTGTGGAATGGGCGAGATCAACCATCTCAAGAACACAAATGCCACTACAAGAGTAACAATGAAGACGATAGTTGAGTTATCCATTGTGCTTTCCGACCTTGAGATGTTGGAGAGAGTGAGTATGACATCACGTGATCGCGCGGGGCACTGGTCTACTGGACTGAGCCTTTATCATGAGGGCCGTAACTCATTCAAATGACCCCAACTTCGAACCTTACATGTGATAAGCGATCGAAGAGTCCACGGGAGCTTGCGTCTTTGGAGAATAGCTTGTCAGGATGTTATTAATTCTGTCAAAAAAGATGCACTCACTCCCTCCAGTCTACCATGACACAATCTTGATGCCCGCTGTAACAAACACATCAGGAAATCTACAATTATGTTGTTACCTCCTGCTGACTTGTCGGCATATGAAGCAGTGATTCCGGGATATGGTTATGGCTGGCTCGGGTCACGTGCTTAAGTAACCTGCTGCAGTCCTTAATCCGATAAGAAGTCACTACCCATTCTGCCATGAGTTGCAAAACAGACCTCGTCTCAAACACAGATCTGAATCTCTCAACACTGTCTGTATTGATGGAGGCCTATGAGATTTTGTCGACTGATGTGGACACCACAGACCTGGAAGAGGATGATATATCAGTGGCCGCTCATTACAAAAACCTGAATGTCAACGACGAAACTAAGGACGTGTTGGAAGCTACCTTGATTCCTAAACTATCGTCAGTAAATTTTCTGCTGCCTACTGATGACAGCTATTATGCGGACTATTGCTCGAAATACTTGCACTTCACCAATACGTATCCAACCACATTTCATGTTGTGGACCATTTTTCCAAGGTCTTGCTGGATCTGCACTTCAAGTACCTCTCGGAGAAAGCACAATTCGACATTAGCCTGGATGGCGGTGTTTACTACTCAACTAGAGACCTGCAATCCTTGGTGGCTGTGGTTCTAGGGGGTAAATGGCGACCAGAAAATGGCATTGGCGTTATTGGGTGTCACGTCGATGCACTTACGGCCAAATTGAAGCCTAATTCCAAAAAGTCGACTGTGTCAGGTTATCAACTCCTTGGAGTCGCGCCATATTCTGGTGCCTTAAACCACCTTTGGTTAGACCGAGACTTGGGAATTGCTGGTCGAGTACTCGTAAAGAACATGACAACAAAACGAATTGAGCAGCGCCTCGTAAATTCTGGACAACATGCCGTTTGCCGCATCCCATCTTTGGCACCGCATTTTGGATCCGCGTCACTGGTTCCGTATAATAAGGAGACGCAGATGGTGCCCGTTATGGCTTTTGGTACTGAGGCACCACCAACGAACGAGGAGAAGGGAAGTCCACTCTTCGCTAAACATTCGCTCACTTTGCTTCGGTTTGTTGCTGAATTGGCCAATACGTCAGTGGTGAACCTTGTTGCTTTGGATCTTGAGCTTTTCGACGTACAGACTGCAGTCCGAGGCGGTATCAACAAGGAGTTCATGTTTGCGCCTCGAATTGACGACCGTCTCTGCTCATACAGTGCTATTTTCGGTCTCATCGAGTACCTGGAAACACTTGACTTGGCAAACTCACCGGATTGTTCAATAGTACTATTGGCAAATAACGAAGAGATCGGATCGGGGACGCGCACCGGTGCTCGCGGGAAGTTTTTAAACAGCATAGTGGATCGAATTTTGTCTGCACTTGATTACTCATATTCAGCCAGCCTTGCGTTTGCTAACTCAGTTATCTTATCCGCCGATGTCACCCATGCACTCAATCCCAATTTCGCCTCCGCATACTTAGAAGGGCATTTTCCGGTGCCGAACACCGGGCTTACAATTAAAAAGGATGCTAATGGGCATGTGGTGACTGACCTGGTTGGGGTTGCTTTGATGGAGCAAATCGCGGCTCAAAAGGGCTTGACATTGCAACAGTTCCACATCCGAAACGACATGCCATCTGGTGGTACAATCGGTCCTATGCTCGCTGTGGACACCGGGGCCCGTGTGATAGACGTGGGCCTTCCGCAGCTCAGTATGCATAGTATAAGAGCAACAGCTGGTTACAAGGAAGTCGGAATTGGGGTAGAGACCTTCTCGGCATTTTTCAGTGAATGGCGGGAACAGCTCAACTCCATTGACTTTCTGTAGATGGGCTGGTGTCTTTGTATATTTGAATAGCACTCTACTCATCAGTCCTTTTCGAAATTGGGCAGTTTTAAGTCGAATCAAGTAAACTGACACAATACTAAGGCATTCTACAGAACACGCAACTGTCAAATTTCGCGTTTTTGTTTAGTCGCTGATAGCCGGTCGTGCATCGAGGTGGTACCCTGGTTCTGAAGATTTAATCTATACTATTGCAGCTGTCAAAATTCACAGCGATTGCTGAACTGTTTCAAAAATTTGCACCACAGCCTCTAAAAACGGCACAAGTGTTATTCAGGATGTAAGGCGGCTTTGTAGTTGTTTTAAATGTTTTTAGCTCATACCATCTTCAAACCGCATTGATCAAAGCATTGAATTAAATACAAAGCCTGAAAGAGTGAGTTCAATTTTCAATTTTTTCGATACCAGAAGAAGTAACCTCCGTGAAGACTGAAATGTTGACTATTCTTTTATTGAAACCTACACTGGGGCTACAGGATAGTTCTCAAGGTATGTGATATTGCATTTCGTTCCTGTTCTATTCCATTATAATGTCTTCCATATCATCTCTTCTAAACCAAGTGTCATTAATCGTAATATGGATGCCCTAGGCCGCAAGCCCCAAAATAAACGAGCCAGCAACATAAAGAGCCAACATGACTCCCTTCATAGAGATATCGCTTGCACCTTCGTTGGTGCTCAAGGTTGAGTTTCCCCCTGAGCCAAAACCGGAAAGGGTCAGGTATGATACCGATGCAATTTGTGTCCCGTCGTCCAAGCTCAATTCTATCGACGTTGATTCCGAGGAATTTTGATTCTTGTTGGCGAGGTCTGGTGGTATCGAGGTTAACTGCTGGAGTCCCAGTAGAAGAGTCACAGTTGGCGCAGCGGTGGTAGTCAACGTCACGTCGGAATCGAGAAGCAACGACATATTTCGGTTGAAGTTTTAACAAAAAAAATAAGGATAAAAACTAGTCCAGCCTGGTTCGAAGCAGCCGCGATTAGATCTTATAATGGTCGAGGATGCACGAGAAAATCAGCGCAAGTCGCAGTGGGGCATGTAAACACAAAGACGTTCCTGAACTATATGCCATACAATGATGTTTTATGACGTCAATTTAGTGCTATTGCACCGTGTGATTGGGTCTCATGCAGACATGCGACACTCTCTACAGGTATGGCACAATTACATGCAAACCCGTCAGGGGAACTTCAGGTCGAGCGCTTCTAGATCAGTGATCGACGAGATACGAGGGATAGAAAAATTTGGGAGAGAACCAGAACAGCTAATTACAGTTTTTGAAAGAGTTTGCCCGAGAATAAGAGCCGAACGTCTTATGTTGGCTTTTTCCTATTTGTCAGGGTGTGGAGCGTACCATCGTGCCGCACTCCTACACACCAGGGTTCATATCGTTGACCGTGCTCATACGGAATGTACATATTTGGCGTTGAATATTCTAATTTGAGTTATTGACCATTGTGAGCACGCACCATTCATTATCCGCCATTCTCATGTTAGGAGAGAGGGACACTCAAGGTGGCCCAAGTGGCGTGTGGTGTAGAGAGCGTGAGAAGCTGATCGCATAATATGACAATACAAGCCATGGTGCAGACAAAACGAAAGAAGCCTGGTGACTTAAGCATCGTAATCGGTCGTGCCTGACTGTAACCGCGCCCACCAAGACCCCGCGTTTTCCTTCCTCTTGAAAGCGATAATCGCCTCCACCGAGGGTGGCTCAATCGCTGAGTCATCATGCACCGAGGACACATCGGATGCAACCGGCTTCAATACATCTGATGACGTAATTGGTGGCAAGGTCGGTGTTCCGGTAATAAGGCCATCTAATTCTGACCGCATGGATGCGGGATTTCTTGCCAATTGAGCAGCAGTTGGTCTAACCGAGCTTTCACCATTCAATACCGAGGCGTCGTGGCGCGAAGACTCGTTGTCCACCGCTCCGTAGCCGTGCGAGCCAGAATTATAGCCGGAATGGAACGAGAAAACCGACAGACTGTCATCGAATACAGAGCCCATCTCTTCCAACGACAAGCCTTTGGTTTCCGGGAACAAATAGTGCACGCAGAGGAAGGACAACACACAAGACATTCCAGGAATTAAGTAGGTTCTCCATGTGATCAAGTCCAACAAAATGGGAGTCATCTCACCAACAAGGAAGTTGAAGAGCCAGTTGGTCGCCGTCGACATGGCGGCACCCTTGGATCTCACCGAGTTTGGCAACACCTCGTTCATCATCCATGGAATAGGACCCCAGCTCGCACCAAATGCAGCATTGAAAATGATTACAAGTCCAACCACGACTTGTGGTGTGTAAGTGTCGTTAAGGAAAAGGGAGTAGGCGATAAGGAAAAGCGAAGTGCCCATCACCACTGATCCAGTCAAAAGCAACGGCTTACGGCCCCATCCATCGACCAAGTACCACGGAGGAATAGTGCTTGCAAGGTATACCAAAGAGTTGATACCAGTCATCAAAATGGCAGAACGACCGACCCAGCCGGCGCTTTCAAAAATCATTGGCGCATAGTATGAAATGATGTTGATACCATTCAACTGGGCAAACATCTGCGAGAAACAGGCAACAGACACTCGCTTTGCATACCGGGTGAGCATATATCTGTACGAGCGTTCACCACCCTCAACACGCTGAATCAAGACATTTTCCTTGATTTGTCTGAACTCCACCTTGGCCACCTCATCTTCGATGTCACCATCAGCATACAAGTCACTGATGACAATCATACCCTCAATGTCATTATCGTGGTCCAAGAGCCAACGGGGCGTTTCGACTATGACAAATGTGCCCAAATAAAGTAAGAAGCCCATGACCACTTGCAAACACAACGGAGAACGCCAGGACCAGTCGCTCTCCAAAAACGAGAAGCCATAGTCCACCCAAATACTGGTGGCGTATCCGACAATATTGCCTGTGAACTCTAAACAAGCGTAGAATCCTCTGTCGGATGGAGGACTGATCTCAGATTGGTAGCAAGGAATAATCGTGGTCAAAAAGCCAATCGCCACACCTCCCACGAGTCTGCCGGCGCCCAAAACAATAATATTGGGCGATGCGGCCTGAATTATGCCGCCCACCACGAAGATGAATGATCCGTAGCGAATGGTGCGTCTTCTGCCGATCCTGTCACCAACCTTGCCGGCTTCAAAGCTCGAGAACAACGCCCCAATTTCGAGAATGGCGATCATAGTACCCACTGCAGCCGGACTAGGGTTGTGATAGTATTCCTTGAAGTACTTATTGGTCAAAAGCGAGGACATCAAGCCCTGCTCGAAGCCGAAAAGAAAAACACCTAGCGAGACGAAAATGGAAGTAAAGTTCAAAAGCGCCCTTCCGACAAGGAAGGACTCCTTGACGTGGTAGTGCAGCATGTTGAATGAGACTTGTAGTCTAGAGGCCGATCCCAATTCCTAGCACGGGGAGCTCGGGTTGTGTGCAGGGCACGACCATGACGTCGTCAACAGAGCAAAAGACGTCTCAACCCACACACGTGAAAGGAAGGACGGTTGATCCAGCAAAAGAAGCTGAATTCACTATTTTGAACAATTCAGCCAATTGCGGAGCTTCATCTGATCTTCACACGTGACAGATCAGTTCGTGTAGCCTCCTGCACTTTGGACAGTGCTTGTGTAACATTGCTATCCGTGACACTGCTCGAAACCATCGGTGAGCGCGGGAACATCGAATTCATATACAGTTCAAGATGGAGCGCCAAGGACATGTGTAGGACTGTGAACTATAGGCGTTGGCGATTGTCAAAAAATATTGTCTGTAGAAGGCGTTAAAAGTTCGAAGGATCGACAAACGCCCAGAACAGACTTGACAATTCCGAAAACAGGAATTAAACTCGGAAAATGTGTCTACTCCAAACGACGCGCGGGGAAGGTAAGGCAGGGTTCGACTCTAACGGAAGTGACAACCGATTGTCAAATATCAACTTGTCCTCTTGTAAGTCTCTGGAGAAGGCTTCTTCAGTACCACGTGTGGCCGTTCCGCAGAATTCTCGAGAAGAACGCAAAATATTCCGCGTAGAAGAGAAAGTGGCCGGTATACACGACGGAAAACACTCAAATCGGCCAAATCTTGCTCCAGCCAAGTCAGACCATGCCCGGTGGCTTAGAATAATTATTGTTCGCCGCAGCCAATCCGGCGAGTGTGGAGTATGAGATCGTCATTCTGATAGGGGAAGCCAGCAATAATGAATCAACAACAGACTAATTGGGAAAGGCAAATGGGAATGCTCTTGTGCAAAAGAAGAAGGCTGGAGAGCCAACACAATGGCCGAAAGGGGCAAAGAGGGTCGCTACCCCACCTCAACGACAATGCTATATCCGGAGGTTCAACTCAACATGCGTTCGTCGATTCATAACCAGCACTATTGGCGCCCGGCGCCTGTCTACATGCACAATTCAATAAATCATACTAATGCATTAATAACTTTTACCTACAACAACAACACACCCATGGCAGCGGCAACACCGGCAGCAACCTTCATGTGAGCGGCTCCGTCCACGGAGGTCACGTTGGGAGCGGCCGAGGTGCACACCTCCTGGGAGCACGATGTGATGGTGATCAAGGTGGACTGCACGTCGGTCTCGGTCTCAACAGCAGCCGAAGTGACAGCCTCAGAGGTTGGGGCGGCAGACGACTCGGCAGCAGTAGTCTCGGCAGCAGAAGTAGTCTCGGCAGCAGAAGTAGTCTCGGCCGCAGTGGTGGTCTCGGAGGTCTCAGCTGGGGCCTCGCTGGTGGTGGTGGTGTCGTCGGCAGCAGCCTCACCGGTCTTCAACACAACCTCCTCACCACCGTCGCAGACAAATCCCTGGATGTAGTAGGCGTCGCCATCGGGGCAGGCGTAGAAGTTGTTGCCGGAGCCAGTGGCACCGAGTCTCAAGTTACCGTTGTCCACACCCCAGGCGCTGGAAGCAGAGGACTTGGCCTTCAAGACAATACCCTCGTTAGGGGTAGAGGTGAGGTACTCGCCATTGACGGAAATGTAACCGGCGGGCTCCTCCAAGTTGAAGGTAGCAACATCACCGTTCTTCAAGGTGATCTTGGTACCGCTCACAGTGACGGGGGTGTTGAGTGTGGAACCCACAGCGGTCAACTGGAAGGTCTGGTCGGCGGCAACGTAGGCGGCAAGCGAGAGCAAAGTAGCGATGTACAACATAGTTTAGGTGGCTGAATGGTAGGGGTAGGCTTGGACATTTATACATTTTTTGGGGAAGGCTAATCATTTCCCGAAATAGCCCAAAACTGGACAAATGCGCACGTTGCGGCATCATGACGTTGCTTTTTGCTGGTGCAATGTTACGTGTGATCCGACTCGGGCCACGGCCGTCTTATTTTCATACAGGCACTGCATATCGGTCATGTGTCTCTATTGTCATCTCCCCGTGACCGTCCTATAATTAGCGCTATTGCTGGCTCTGTGCAGATCGCACCTGTACTCGCCTCCACAATAGGCCGAAAATGCGTCGAAAAGCAGCAGGAGGGTGCCTTGCACGGCGTTTGCCCGCTGTTTCCGAGGTGGTGTCGGTGTCTTTTGTGTACCTGTAGGTGTTCTGGGCCGGTCGCCGGCGAAGGAAGCAAGTCGAGCGTCGGTTGTAGAATTTACGGGGGAGGCGTATTTTGCATCGATCGGAGTTATTTTCTGAGCCTCCACGGCTCACCGACGAACCGCAAGATGCTGGCCCAATAACTAATTTATTGGCGGGCTTCACTTGCGCTTGATTCATTGGCCGTGTTCGATGGCTCAATAAAGCGCCGACATGGGCCAGCCACCTACATCACGAAAAGGGGTACATGACAGGAGAGGATACTAAGTACAATAGCCATCGCAGCTGACGCGGATCGTTCTTGAGTTTCATTACGGAATACACCGCGTTCTGCGAGATTCGCTAGCCCCTTGCAACGACGCAAATCAGAAAAGCACGCCATTTCATCCATTAACCGCAGCGAGTAAACTTCAATATTGGGCAAACCTTTTCATTCGCGACACACCGCCAATCTGTGATTACCTTTTCTGAAAAAATAAACAAATTGCCCTCTTCGAAAAGAGCGGGCAGCGACAGCAGATCCGCGTCCTGCCCAGGCCAGAATCTGAACCTGGCCAGCATTATATTATACGACGTCGATCGGCGTTGCTGGGGAAGCTCCTTTGACAATTTCAGTCGCGTCCAATTCCCCTTGATCCACGTGCTCATTATTCGTGGGTGTTGAATCGAGTGCTCTCTTGCTGCATTAACCTTTCGTTCACTCCGGTACTCGCCTTAACGGATATTGCTCAAGCGTGTGCTGTTGAGGTGAACGTTGATGTCCAAACGATCGGCGTCCTCTTCAATTTGGCGCAACCGCGTGTTCTGGGCGTCCACCTCTTGCCCCATAGTCATTGCCGTACTCTTCAACTTCTTTGTGTAGTTCAGGATTTGATCCAAGTTGGATGCCAACTCCTTCTCCATCTCATCGTCCTCCGAGTCGTTTTCAAATTGATACCGCAGCGCCTGCTGCAAGTGCTTCTCGCCCTGGTACTTGTTGAATGTGTCGGAGTTGGTAGCATTGTTGGTGATTCCCAGTTTGAGGCGCTGCTCGCTGGCATACATGCCCTGGCGGTTTGTCTCGCGGAGGTACTTCTCCTGCTCCTTCTGGGTTTTGAGCTTCACCTCTTGCTGACGCAAGCGCAGTTTCTTGTTGAAGGGGTTTCCTGTCGCTGGAATGAAGATCGACCTGTTCAACCGCTTCAACTCCCCGACCTTGTCCTCGGCGATCTTGGTCTGAGTGTCGGCCAACAAGAGGTTTTGCTCAGCATTGTACAACCGCTCCAGCTGGGATCCCAACATTCCCAATGTGTTGGTTCCCGACGCATCTGCCTCCTGCGCCATGCGCAATGTGTTGCGTGTCAGAGCCACCGACTCCTGCTTGGTGAAGCGAATATCCTGCTTGATCGCCTCCACCTCCTCATCCTCCGAGTTCACCTGCTCTTGCTCGGGCAAGAAGTCGTCCACCTCTACGTTCAAGTCATCCTCCTCGTTCAAGTCCAAAGTTTCGTTGTCCATGGTGGGTCTGTGAATGGCCTGCGTCATCCGAACAGGTGCCTGCCGAGAAGGAATGGCATTCAAGTCTAGAACCAGCTCCTCGTCGCCGGCCGCAGGCGCACGACGCGAAGTTGCGTATGGATTCGACGCATCTCCACGTGTCGAACCCTGAGACCGCGTTTGGCTTGCGTACGGAGAAGCTGTGGGCTGGCTTCTGGAACTGGACGCGCCATATGGATTTGACCCGTAGGCACGCTGACCCGAGTTTGTGTTTCTTCCGTTCTCTGTACTTTGACCGTAGGGGCTCTGTCCAGCGCTGTTACGGCCATTTGAATAGGGGTCACTTTGACGTGAGCTCCCGTATGGGTTTGCTGGCCCACTGCCATTACCACCATATTCTTCTCCCTGAGCGCCATTTCCCTGCGCGTAGGGGTTTCCCTGAGAGTTGTTCATGTTTGCGTAGGGGTTGACCGGGGCCAAACCTGGCTTCATGTTCTGCCGTTCTTGGGCATACTGTTTGAAGGCGCCGAACTTCTCCTGGCGGCCGTTGGCGGACTTGGTTGTAATGCCCACTTTCTGCATTTCGGCCACTAACTCCTCCTCAGTGGGATCCTTCTTTTTAAACATTTTTTTGAGACCCATGATTGAAGTTCGTGATGGAATCGGGAATCTTTGGTCGGTCACTATCAGGCGCAGCCGTTCATGCAGGTCATTCAGCAGGTAAAGGAGAGGATGAAACACGAGGTGGCAACAGACGCAGTTAAGCGAGGCTGCGAATTCGGCTAGTGATTTCTTGTTGTTCTATTTTTGGTTTTGTCACCTTTCTCGCGTGCAGCTTTGGATACAACCTGGTTCTCGAGGCTTAGAACATCGGCTTGCATGGCATATGACAGCGCAGCCTCTTCAAAGCAGGGCAAAAAAAAAAACATTGGGGTGCTATTTTTACTCGAGACAAACAAACTGAAGCATTCACCATCAAATTATCGCCCGAAAGGGTTTGAGATGCAATGCAAAATATTATCTGGCTTAAGCACACTCTGACAGCGCGGCTGTTCAAGCGAAAATCCCATCGATGCGTGAATGACGCTGCTACACGAACTCACCTCCATATTTGCTAACAAGTCCGGTTTGGGTGCAACTCATATGTGTTAGCAACAAAATTTGCGTCGGCCAAAAAAGAAATGACGTCTTCCTAACCGCACCTATCTGGGAAGGTTGCAGTGAGGACCCCATATTTTCATGCACACAGTCGTGATGATGAATGGATTTGCAAAATATCGGAACGTGACTTCTCTGTGCTCTGTCGTGACGTATTTTATACTGCTCGCTTTCCTAAATGTCACTGCCTCTTCCTGAACCTAAGCGGAGAAAGATAGCGCATGCTTATGAAGTTTCGCTAGTTTCCGAGATCGGCACCGAGGTTTATCACTCAGGTATGATGACTCCATCGCAGACCGTTGACACTGCTTACGATGCTATGGACACTGACATCACTTCCTCTGAGTGTCCTTGTGGTTTTCTACATGGCCCCGGCTCACATGACCATCATGACGTCAGTGCTGTCGGGTTCAGTTCGGATGTGATGAGAGGGCCAGAGTAGAACTATAGACGCAGAGGGAGTTTGTTAATGTGGATACGTTGCAATATCAAGTAACACTGTGAAGATGAAGGATGTTACCGAAACATTTCCGAAGCTGGGGCGTACGAGCTTTTGAACTGGGTCTCCACAGCTGCCGTCACCAATACCTAAAAATTATCCTTTCAAGCTTCTTTGGTGACCTCTTCCACTCTATGGCCGTCACGGATTGTGGTTACATTATTACCGGCCTTACCGGTGGCGGATCACATTTTTAAAAAGACACTGCTGGCATCCGAACCACCATGTCAAATGTTCCAGGGCTCAGGTATCCAAAAACGGGAAACAGGGCAATAGACCTATGACATTATATAATGACGCTTGACAAAACAAGTAATAAAATGAACGATTTTCACGAACTATGCCGGCTTGAAATAGATGGCGAACAATACGGACTAGTTTGTTTTTCCGCAAGACAGTTGCAAGATGGAAGCCGCTAAATAAGTACTTGGTCCAATTGGTTAAGGCTGCGATAAGGGAAAACTGCGGCTTTTCATCAGCTGTCCGTGCAACGGTCGGGCTCACTGTTGAGGCTTCCAGATTAACTACAGACTGATTACAAAAACTTGAATAATAATGCCGATAATTTACAAACAGGCAACATGCCATGCTATCGAGGGGCATCCCCTCGTTGTCCCCCAAATCTACTCCAAAGATTTCACCTCCTTCACAACCTCGTCGTAAGCGTCTTTGTAATCGTCCGTCTTGTCCGCGTTCTTCTTAGACTTTCCTCCACCAGGCACGATGAACACGCAAGAAGTTGGTCTCTTTGTAGCACCAGCAGATCCCAAGTCCTCCTTGGAGGGAATGAACACAAAGGGCACTGCGGAGTCTTCACAGAGCACAGGAATGTGAGAGATAACATCCGCGGGCGAGATATCGCCAGCAATTATCACAAGACCCTTCTCGCCCTTTCTCAATGCCTTGACAACCTCCTTGACGCCTCTCTTGACGTGCTTGGCCTTGGACGCTTTCTTGACCGTCTTGAGCACCTTCTTGTTCAACTTTTTTGGGGCAAGAGGCTTAGCAAATGGCAACACCGCCGCCATTCTCTTGTCGTAGTTGTCTTCGGCGTCTTCCACCTTGTCCTTCTTAGCCATTGTAGTTTTATGAAAAATGTTCACCTTTTTTCGGGATGAGATGTTCCCGCTGCACGTGACTCCTCACGTGAGGAGTTCTCCAACTTCAGCATCCTGCAGGCCTCACCACCTCCATGTACCAAAGGTCCCACCAGAGCTCGAGATTTGGCAGGAAACGCCAACATGAGCCGCCTAACACTGAAGCCGCGTCTCAAAATCTAATATTTGAAGACCCGGAACTCCCAGCTCCCTCTAACAAGGTCGTGGATGAGGCAAAAGTAAAGCAGTATTTGCATAAGTTGCAGGTGCCTGAGGATCAGAATGGCGCATCGTGCATCAAGTTGATAATGTCGGACTCCGAAAGCGACCAAATGACAACAGAGTTGCTGGAAGAGCTTCAAAAGGAGTTTGAGGCAAGTTCAATCTCTGTTTCCGAGAAGCGTCCGCTCAATGTCGACAGGATAGTCACAATCTATGGTAACTTGAAACTGACGCTGAGTGTAGCGTTGTTTCTTGCATACATGCTTAATAGCGTCGTTAATAATGTGGCAAAGGTCGAGGCGTACACGCTCAAGTCACAGAACTATCACTTGGATGTATTGGTGGAGTGTTCGTCTCTCGAAATGGACAGACTAGCCACACGGTTTCCAGCGCACACAATTGACTACTCTGTCTACAACTTGAACAGAAATTTGCACATCGCCACGTTAAAAGGCGACTTTCAGTCTTTGTTCAACAGTTTGGTGTACATATTCCTGCGCTTTCCGTACGACGAATACTCAACAGACTCCAGTATAGAGCTTCTCAAGATTGTGGGTGTTCGTGACGGAGACAACTTGCTCAACGACACCAAAAAGGCCGATACTAAGGATGAGGTTCTCAGGTACATATATGGGCGTTCGTTTCTCAATAGTTAGGTGAACTTTTAATTCAAGTAAAATAATAGACAAATACAGTAACTAAACCTTGGCCACATCGGCACCCTTGCTCTTGCGCGAGATCGATGCAACGCGGTCACCAAGAGACAACGCCAATCCCTGGCCCTTCGATCTGATTCTAACGTGGCCGATGATGGGGCCGTCGGCCTGTTTCTCGATACACAAGTTGGCCAACGCATCCTCGCCGAACGAAGAACGCGAGTACAAGTTCGCGGCCAAGAAATGACACTCCTCTCCAACAATAGCACCAGGAGTCAAGCAGTTCATGTTGGTGCCAGCCATCAACTCCTCCAAGTATGCTTTCAAAGAGTCCATCAGCGATTTGATGGTAATCTTGTTCTCCCACTCAAACTCATTCCACATCTTGCGGAAAGAGCTCTCCGTACACGTGGCAGGCTTGATGTAGTCCATGATGTCCACATGCACATCGTTCAAGATGACAATGGTGGATTCGTCGGAGTGCTGTCCGTCGTATACAATGTTGCCGAAGATGACACCAGTGTCTGCAGACGTCACCTTTACCGTGACAGAAATCTTGTGGAAGCCGTGTGGACCAATGTTGGCTGTGGCTGGCTTGTCAACGACCTTCAAGTCGCCAAGAGTCGCAAACTCCACAGACAAGTTGCGCAATGTGGACGTGGTCTGGTTCACCAACAACACGTCTAAAGTCACGTCGAACTGGTGCACCTTCACATACGCCTCGGCGTAGATGGGGTCAGAGAAACCAGTCAACTGCAAGATCTTGTTCAATCTGGACGACAACTCCTCGTTCTTGGCAGAGGCTCCAACGAGAACATCTTCTGACACGGTCTTCGATGCACCATCGACCTTTTCAAACTGTCTGAACACAACCGCGTCGTCGATTTGCTCGGCATTGTCGTGGAAGTCCTTAGCCTCGGCCTTGGACTTGCGCGCCAGTTCGGTCTGAACCTGGGCCTTGTATGCGTCCTTGGTGTCCTCCAAGAAGCCCTGTGCGATCAACAGACTGTCCTCAGCGTCGGTCAAGAACTTGATGCACGCCAAGATGCGGTCTGCAGAGTCCTCGTCGATTCTCTTGGTGACGAAAGTGGACTCGCCCACCCGCAAGATCGACACCATGATCAACAACGCCTCGGCCTTCAACACGTTTACGTGCTCCTGGGCGGTGTTGAGTTTCTGCAACCGCAACACGAGCTTGACCAATGTCGAAGCCAACACCGCTCCCAAGTAGAAGTCGCCCGCCAAAATGAGCTTTCTAATGCGCACCGCATCTTCATCTTCTTCCGAGTGAATCTCCGCCGTCAAGGCGTTCTCAGTTGCATAAGTACCGTCTGGAAGAACCACTGGGCCCTTCTTGGCTTTAGGTGCAGAAGAATCCTGGCTCTCCTCTTCGATTTCGACCTTTGGTTCGAGGTTTCTCTTCTCACTGGCCAAGATAGGAACCTCTCCAATACTCGAGCGAATAAACTTCCAGGCGCTCTTGACAGAATCCTCGTCGGTGGAATACTCACCCAATATCCACAAGGCGCCGCGGAACACCTTGCCGGACTTGACGTCGGGTAAGCTGTGGATTAACTTGTGGATGATGGACTTTCTCAAGTCGGGGAACTTCTCCACCGCCTCCTTGACGAAAGTGACCACATCGTAAGCAGCACTTGTGGTGAGGTCGCCGATCGACTCCAACAACAAGTCGATCACGTTGGTGGCCACCTCGCCGAAGTTGATGGCAAGCTGGTGGATGGCATTGATCAACAATTGTCTGTACTCGGAGGCCTTGTCGTCGGCCGTAGACAGGCTCAGCAACTCCTTCTTCAACAGTTTGACCACGTCCTCGACGTTTCTGCTGGTTACCAACAGTAGAGTCACGTCGAGCGCCTTTCTACGCACGTCGATGTCCTGTGTCGACAACACGCCCAAGACGTCCAACGACAAGCCCTGCAAAACGCCGGGGTTAGCCTTGTTCAACTCATTGAGGCGCTCCAACGTGATAATCTTGACGTTGTTGTCTGCCTCTTTGGTGGCCAACTCGACAAACTTGGTGCCAGCCAACAAAATCGACAGCGTCGACGTCGACAACACCGTCAAAGTGACGGCGGCTTCGTAAACCACCACGTTGGACGAGCTGTCCACGATTTCCGTGATCAATTGCGTGTACTGCAGCTTCAAAGCCGACGACGACTGGGCGTCTTTACGAATAAACTCCACAAACGCCAACTGCAAAATCAGGTCCAAGGTCTCGATCGCGGCGATGTTCTCCTGGATGTACTGCAAAGTGGCGTCGCGGTTCAACTCGCCCAAGCACACGAATGCATTGCGCTTGCACACCGAGTCGAATTCCTCGGCCAAAAAGCCCTGGATCAACTCTGGCGCGTCGGGAATCAAATGGTCCGAAACCTTGTAGATGGAGTAGAGCGCGAAAACGGCGTTCTTGCGCACGTACGCGTGGCGGTGGAGCAAACACTGTCTGACATTGGGCACCAAAGTCTCCAACAACTCGGGCTCCTTCAACTTGCACAAAAAGCGCAATGTGTTACCGCGGATGTATTCGTTGGGGTGCTGCAAGTCGTGCTGGATGGCATTGCACACAAGAATCATCTCGTGGCGCATTTTCCCTTGGGCGTCCAACTTGGGGCACACTTCCCAGTAAAAGTACAACAACTTCTTCAATTCCTTGTTTCTGGATGGCATAACGAAGCGGATAATGTGCATCAACAAATCGGGCATCGGGTCGCCGTTAAGAACGGCGATGATAATCCGCTTCATCGTAGCGATCTTGACATCATCCTTGGACTTCTCCAACAACGTCTTCAACTCACTGACCGAGGATTTCGACGCGGTATTGGGCTCGTAGATCAAGGTATACCCGGGGTCAGACATCTTGCTGTGTTGAAATCTCACCTAAGTTGGCCAGTTGTTGGACAACGTTGGAATTAACACCTGGAGAAAACGCGATTCGATGTCACGTGAGTTTGTCACGTGATTTGGTTTTTAGCTGCCAACTCCGCCCGAATATGGCTGGATCCCGATACAATTATTGTTTGGTGGTGCAGGGCGGTATTCAGTTGCCACCATTGCTCCGGAAAACCTCTTCTTGCGAAGTTCTCGTTTGTTCTGGAAGAGACCTACTGCCTACTTGGCATAAATGAGTAATAATCAAAATCGGCATCAATATCGAAAAGGATTCCTAACTCTGTTTTATTTTTGAATCGCTACGTTGAAAGTGTTTGGGTCTCTCAATTGGCGACCTTATATTTTTGTCGAGTAAAAGCATGGTATTCAGGGGATGAAGGCATCCTGTCCTGCTTTCTGATTGCGAAAACATAAGGTCACCAGCCGCTCAATGTTTAGTCGTGTGTGTTGGAATGACACGTTATATAACCATCTGTGTAAATTGGCTTTAGTTCTAGAACCCTGCTGCTCGGCACTTCCGCACCTCAGTCGGTCAATCTTGAATTCACAGTCGATAAAGTGCTTAAAACCTGAGAAACCATCTTTATCGGTATTGCTCCATTGAGTTTGAAATTCTGCATTGCCCGAAAAACCTATTCATTATGCGATACTAAGGACATCTAATTATGTGCGACCAAGCATCAGTATACGCCGACCCGAACGCCTTGCACAATCCCACTCCTAACGTCAACACCACCCTCAAAACTGGCACTCACCAGATTAGCAGGAGATCAGTCCTCGTCGCTAGATACGTCTGGATTCGCGAGAACAAGCCGGGGTTTTTCATCCTCATCCTCGTCGTTATCTGGGTCCATAGTGCCCTCGTCGGTGTGGCTGAAACCCTCCGTATCACCATCCTCATCATACTTGTACCCTGGATGCTGATAATAGCCCTCTCCAAGTTTGTACTCTGTAACCGAGCCGCCCGAGATTACCGACGACACGTCGCTATCGCGCGAGGTCTTGGCAGTCGATGCCCGAGTGCCGACGCTTTGAGCATCACTGGTGGACACTGACGCCAACGTGCTTGAGCGGTGGAGCGAGCTCTGGCGGGATAATGCAGCAGAAGCTGCAGTTGAGCCAGTTAACGACGCCAGCCCCGAAGCAGCCGACGATTTGGAGGTGGTTGGGGAGATCTTAGTGGTCGAAGTAAGCGCAGTGTTGGCGGTGCTGGAGCGCCCCAAGGAGCCAAAGCGGTTTGTGGTTTCGGTATCGTCGACCTCTGCCGCGAGAAGCCGTGGCTGCAAATGGCCGTGCTTCAATTCGACACCACTGGCCTTCTTCACTCTGGACCCCGCACCAGCGCGGTTGTACTTTGTCAGCGCCTGAAGGTTGAGGTTTGCCCGATCGAGAGGCAAAATGCCAGTGGGCAACTTCCATTTGCCCGGGCCGGTATCATTATAAGCTGTTCCAGCGCTCTTCCGCACAGTCTGAACATATGCCGACCGCTCACCTTCGCCCGGACGAAGCAAGAACGAGCGCTTGAGCGTGGCCAACGTCACGTGCCTGTTGGAGCCACCACTAGTGATGGAGCTCGTCAGCAGCACTCGCGCGTGGAAGTTCTTCAACAGGGCCAGGGTCGAAAAGGTCCGTCCAATGCCCTCCGATCCGCGGCGCGGGCTGCGATGCGCTGGTCCGCCAAAAGTGTAGCTCTCCTGCTCGGTGTACGTGGGCGAAGCGGGCGCAGCGTTTTCGGGAATCCCGTTCAAGTTGCGCAATTCGCTTGCCGTGGAGGCCCGCGTCTCGGTCGGATGGACGACCGGAAGGAACGGAGGCTCGGAAGTTTCTGTGCCTACCAGCGATGTTGCAACGCTGTCACGGCTGGAGGTAATGCGCGAGGTGCTGTCAATCGCCTCGCGTCGTCTCTGCAGAGCAGAGCTGCCGGACTCCTCGGCCAGTCCGTACGCGTCGACAAACTCGCTTTCGCCGAACTGGTTCTCGCCAAAGGTGTCTGCAGGGTATGGAGTGTTGTATGAGTGCTGGTCCGCTTGGAACGCGTTTTGCTCGTACGCATTGCCCTCGTATGACTGGTCGTAGGTGTTCTCCTCGTATGTGTTCCCCTCATATGCGTGATCGGGATACTGTCCAGGTGTGCTGTCGGGATACTGGCCAGGGGTGCTGTCGGGATACTGTCCAGATGCGCTGTCGGGATACTGTCCAGGTGTGCTGTCGCCGTACGAGCCCTGCCGGAAAGTGGTGTCGCCGTGGGCGCTGTCAGAGAGCGCGCTCTCGGAAAACTCGTTGTCGCCGAATTCATGGCCAAGGGCCTTGTCGCTGAGGTTCTTGTCGCCCGAGCTCGGGTTGAGCGAGCTCTGCCCGTCACTGAAGCCCTTCTCGCTGTAGGACTTGTCGTGGTAGAAGCTGTCGCTGCTGCCTCCGTGCTTGCTGTCCTTGTCGTACGCGCGGTAGTTGTCGACGAACGGATCGTCGAACTTGTGGTCCTCGCTCGCCTCGGGCGCGTGCACCTTCTCGTTCAGGCGCCCGAAGGCGCTGTCCTCGAGCTCCAGCTCGTTCTCATCGCCCGTAACCTCGCGTTCGTACTCGTCGCCCGTGACCTCGCGCTCGTACTCGCCGTCGTATTCCCTCTCGTCGCCGGTGACGTACTCCGCCTCGTACGAGAACGGCAGCGACATGTCGGTTTTGAGCGGCGACGACACGGGAACCGTGCTAGCCGGCGAAAGCGCGTCCATGCGGTGCATGCTCCGCCGCCCGTACCCAAACGCCGGCAGCAGCGGCCCCTGTGTGATGCTCTTGGACGGCGAGACCAAATACGGCGACGCCCGTTGGGCCAGAAGTCCTCGAGCAGGCGACACGTGCTCGCGGCTCTTTTCGGGGCCCGCGAAGCCCCTTTTCTCGGGCTCAGCGCTCGCTGCGGTCTGTTTTTCGTGCACGCTGTCGACCACGATTCTTCGTGGAATCACAAGCGGGTCGGTGGGCTCGGCAGACGTCAGGCGCAGCTTGTGCGCAGGCTCGGCGCCCATCATCTGGCCAATCTCCGCCTCCAACGTGCCGATGATGTCGGTCAAGCCCCCACTGCGCGGAATCCCGTGCTCGTTCAGAAGCTGCCGAAGCGGACTCGGCGGAGTGTCGTCGGGCGGCGGTTTGCGGTGTAGCCGCCGGCCAAACGGCGCTGGCGAGCTCGAGTAGCCCGACGACGTCGACTGCGCCGTGCTGGTGGCGCGCAGAAGGTTCTTGGACCGCAGCGAAACCACCGGACTGCCGTCGGTGGGAGGTCCGGAGCTGTTGCTGTCGACGGTGGTCACGAGCGGCACGTGGGGCCGGCCCGTGTTGACGAGCGGCGCACGTGACAACGGCTGCTCTGGCCTCGTGCTCACAAACAGGCCTGGCACCTGAGCTGGCTCATGTTTCTCGAGGTGCGGGTGCTCGTTGGAGGAGAAGATGGAGGAGATGCGGGCGCCGAAAAGCCGGGACGTGCGTTTCTCCAGCGCCATCGTGCTAGCGAGTGTGGAAGAAACAGAGGTCGTTGGTCGCCAGACTCCAGTAGTAGTAGGTAGCGGCCTGGCACGCCTGCAGGACAGACCCTGGGATGACGGCATTCTGGCCGCTCTACTTTGCTACTTGCTTGGGGCGGGGCAAGATTTCTTTTCGGGTGCGGTGGAGGCGGAGCGAATTGGTTCTGGTTTGCGTTTTTGTTTTTCGATTCTGACGTGACTCGTGGCGTTGCAGTGGGCATACCTCGTGGTCACTATGATCTGCCGAGTGTCGAAAATGGAAAGAATAAAAGTGGTTGCTTCTCAAAACAGGGTTCTCTTTAGTTTTTTACGACTCTGGGCCTTGCATGGCTGCGAGAAATTGTGCTTGATTGCTCCGGCCACGCTGACCTCGTAAATGAGACCAGTGAAATTTTCTACACCAACGAGTGCTACGGACTCTACACCACCGACGTGGATATTTCGCATTAATTGCACGTAAAATGATAAATCCCTAGTCCCGTTTTTTGCTGATGCTATGCCGCAATCGACGACCGCGATCGACGACGGTGGAACGACAACGGCAGATCCAACAATTTAAAAGAGCAGTCCAGCGTTACGGCAAATTTGGGATATTGTTATAGCTACTTATCGCTCGTGAACTCTGAAACGACTCGCCCGAGTGTTCATGCCCATCATTTTGCAACCGATCGAAATCAATAATAAACCTACCACCCCGCGTCATTGTCTTTGATGCGACAGAATATCATATAAGAGGAATTCTCTGAGAGGTTCATCATCAGCTAGCGATCTTTTTTTACGGGATTCTCTGGCTACTATTCAACCAGAACGTTCTTGGACTCAGTTCCCGTCATCCTCGAACTTCCAATAATATCCCAAACACGCGATGAGCACCATTAAACCAGCCCGCTAGCTATTTCCGTCTAGATCTGTTCGACTTTCCTCGTCAATAACTCCAAAGTTCTTCTGTGCGTTTCAGGTGTGCAGCAGTGTCAATTGACACCCGTACACCGATGCCTGACGGGCGATTTTCCAACGAATACATCTCAAATTACAAGTTACCATGTCTGCCAAAGGTACGTGAACCACCAAACCGCTTAGAACTTGCAACTAATCCTAGAACCAAAACCCGATTACTCCATTGCCAACTCCGCGGTTGTCGAGAAATACAAGATCGGTGGTGGAATCTCCAACAAGGTCATCGCTCAAGTCAGAGCAGCCGTCAAGGAAGGCGCCACCGTTTTCGAATTGTGTGAGCTCGGTGACAAGTTGATGAACGAGGAGCTTGCTCTCATTTACTCTTCTAAAAAATCCAAGGTTAGCAAGGGAATTGCGTTCCCCACATGCGTGAACCCCAACAACATTCCTGCTCACTTGTCGCCGGAGAGCGCCGAGGATGAGGCCAATTTGACTTTGAAAAACGGAGACGTTGTCAACATCATGCTTGGCGTCCAGGTGGACGGTTTTCCTGCCATTGTTGGTGAGACTTTGGTGGTTGGTGAATCCAAGGAAAACCCTGTCACAGGAAAATTGGCCGACTTGGTCTCGTCCGCATGGAACTGCTCCGAAGCTGCCATTAGAACGTTCAAGCCTGGCAACCGTAACTTTGATGTCACCAACATTGTTGACAAGGTTGCGAAGGACTTTGGCACCTCTCCAGTGCAATCCATGTTGTCGCACAGTCAGGAGCGCAATGTGATGTACGGTCCCAAGGAGATCATTTTGAACCCAGCCAAGGAGCATAAGAACAAGATGGACACGCACCGCGTGGAGGAGTTGGACGTGTACGGCTTGGACATTTTGATTTCCACCTCGGCCGACGGCAAGGTGAAGAAGTCCAACTACAAAACCACCTTGCACAAGTTGACGGGCAACAGCTACTCGTTGAAGTTGAAGTCCTCGCACCAGGCATTGAAGGAGTTCAAGGAGAAGGTGTCGGGACCCTTCCCAGCCAACGTCAAGATCTTCGAGAACCCCCGCAAGGTCAGAGTCGGTTTGATTGAGTGCAGCAACCACGAGATCGTGTTGCCATACGACATTATGGAGGAGAAGCAGGGCGAGTGCGTGGCGCAGTACTTCACCACGTTTGGTGTCACCAAGAACGGTATTGTCAAGTTCACCAGCCCTGAGTTCGACGCCGAATTGTACAAGACTGACAAGTCGGTGACGGACGAGGAGATTGCCAAGTTGATTGCCACGCCATTGCCAGTTCCTAAGAAGAGGGCCAAGAAGACGACGGCATCGAAAGAGTAGTGCGCTCGGTCTGCAGTTTAGTCTTGTTTTAGCGTTCTCTTTCACTATTGTAATCAATTAACGAGGTCACGCGAGGGCTGTAGGCAAGTAGGTGGTTTAGAGGGCTGTAGTTTAGTGGGTGGTGTTGAGGGCTGCAGTCGAGGCGATGGTTTAGCGACCAGGGACACTAACTTAGTACACGGCTCTGGGGGCCTGGCGGCATGTCAGGTGTCGCATTGAGTACGGGAAAAGGAAACTGTGAATAAATGTCGTTTGTTAAGAGCTCGGAAATGTAGGGCTTGTGGCTTTGGAAGACTATTTGACGGTAGTAGAAGTTCGAGCAAAGTTACCCAACCTGAAACGAGCGAAGCATTTCTAGATATATTGGAATTAGGAAGCTAGAAGAGAGAGCTTCCGAGTCTCATTAAGAAAAATACATGGACTCGGAAACGATTGATGGCCAGCCTCAGTTCCTGGAGGACCCTGGACAACGAAATACACCGAGCACAATTTTCCCGAGCCCACGAGCGTAGCCATCGTGGACAACTAAGCCTGTTAATTATTTCCCGGGCGTCGATTTCAATTTCGATAGTAAACTCGCCAACCTCTTGATCGCCATACTATAGGATCCAACAACGGAAGGAACGGCAGAGATGTCACGGCGCCATTTTCTCGCCCAAGCACCTAAATGGCTAACTTCCAACGTCCGCTTCTAATCCCCCTCTTTCTCTTGTCAATTCCACCGCACTACGGCTGAATCTTGAAAAGGCACCGATTGGGAAGCGAACAATGGTTCAGATTACACCACACCAACGAAGCCAGTACCCGAATCCGCCGTTCTCTGCTCAGTTACCCCTATTCTGATATCCCCTCCTCGTCTCCCTCTCTACTCCTTTTTAATTCCTACCTCCCTCTGTCGTCCGTGCTCCGCTTCACTCGCACCAATGTTCGCACCATGTCGCACCAGCGGCCAGCAAGCGACCACAGCCGGGGCTAAAAGAAGAAATCGTGCCCCCAAGCCCTCCGTCCGTCCTACCCCGCCTAAACCCGCCGCCGTATTCCGTCCGCGTTCGCCCGCGCTGGTCGCGCTGCACATATTATCACCACTTTTCTCTACTACTCCACGCAGTGGACAACTAGGCCGTGACACAGCGCCAACAGCGACGCTGCTCACCACGAAACTTGCCTGCAACGACACCCATCTGCATCAGCACCGGCAATCCGCTGCAAACCTCCGGCAAACTACCGCCGGTATTCGTGCTAGTGTGCAACCACTGACCGGGTCTACAACCCTACAACCTACGCTTGCATGTCCGCGCCTTCGTCACCGCCCCGCCCCCGCAGCCGCGCGCGCGCGGCCGACGAGCCCGAGAAGAAAAAGCGCGGCCGCAAGCCCGGCCTGCTTCTGAAGAAGACGTTGGCCAACCAGAAACGCAAGATCACCCGCGCCAACAGGGCGCACGCGCCGCCGCCGCCACAGCACGGGCCCCGCCGCATGCTGGTCTTGCTGTTGTTGGCGCTGCCGTTGCCGCCAGACCTCGGCTCGCCCACCAAACGACGGTCTCGCCTGCCGGCGCCAAAACGGGAGCTGCCCGCCCCAAATCCCGCCGACTTTGTCGAGCCGGCGCTCGCCGAGCCCACCCCGGGGTACCTGGGCTTCCCGCTCGAGGCGCTCCCCCCGCCTCGGCCCACCGGACGTGGACGCAAGGCCCGCCCCCGAGCAACGCCGCCCGCCCCTGACGCCGCCGTGGAGGCCGGCTACCGCCTGCAGCTCGCCACCGCGCGGCTGGACGCGCTCACCGCGGGCTCGGACGAGCGGACGCCCGTGGTGCCGCTCCGCAAGCGACGGACCGCCACTCCGCGACGCCCGCCGGCCACCCCCACGCGCGCGCGTGTCAAGCGGCTCAAGGGCGTGTCGCCGCGCAAGCCGGCGTTTCTTGGCGCGGTGGCGCCGCCGGACGACGTGGCCGACAACAACGACTACTGCAGCACCTGCGGCGGCAGCGGGGTGTTCATCTGCTGCGAGTCGTGCCCGCGGCTGTTCCACTTGTTGTGCTGCGAGCCGCCGCTCCGGGACGTGCCCGCGGACAGCTGGAGCTGCAACGAGTGCCGCGCGGCGCAGGGGATGGTGCCGCGGCGGCTGTGGAACGAGCTCGGGGTGTTTGGGCCGCTCATGAACGCCACCTACGCGCGCAACCCCGCGGAGTTCCGTCTCCCGAAGCGGCTCCGCGACGCCACCTTCGAGGGCGTGGCCACGGGGCCCGACCACCTGTACACCGACGCGCTGGTCAAGGCCGAGGTCTCCTACAGCAAGCTCAACAGCGGGCAGATCGTGGGCTACAACCGCAACGAGGACTTGGACATCGACGGACTCTACGACAAGGACGGCCGGCCCCACTTGTGCCACCGCTGCCGCGCCCTGGGGCTCGGCCGCCGCACGTTGGTCGCCTGCGACTACTGCCCGCTCCGGTGGCACCTCGACTGCTTGCGCGAGCCCGTGGCCCTGGCCAAGACTTTGGGCCTCAAGTGGCGCTGCCCGAACCACGTCGAGGCGCTCTTGCCCCAGGCCTGGGACATGCGCGCGCTCCGCGACACCTCCGTGGTCGACGCCGCGCTCCACAGCCACTTCTTGGCCATCTTGCGCGCCAGCAACTTCGTCGTCAAGCACGCGGACCAGCCCTACCTCGCGGACGCCCGCAACCCGCTGCTCCACGACTACCTTCTGTACGAGCGCGGCGACTTCTTGTCCAACACCTCGGCGTTTGTCGAGAAGGTCCGCGGCTTGCCCGACTCCGACCTGGACTCCGACACCGACGTCAACTTCAAGGTCCCGGACTACTTGCAGAACTACGCGGTCGACGGCCGCGTGGTGGCCAAGACCTCGCGCCGCTTGGGGCGCGTGCTTCTCATGACCAACGCCGACGACCCCGACCAGAAACCGTTCATATACCGCGTGCCCGAGCTGCTGGTGCTCCTCGACTTTCTATCTACGCGAGAGACGAAGAAGAAGATCTTGAGCGACCTCGACGAGTACCTGGAGCGCGCCGAAAAGGAGACCCACGACGACGCCGAGGCCATGGAGTTGTTGGGGGAGCTACTGCACGCCGTGGAGAAGCCTCGGCTCAACTTGGATGAGTTGGTCGCCGCGGCGATCGGGAACTCCGGTGACCACACTAGAACAGAGCCCGCGCCCGTAGGGGTTCTAGAATCGAACGGTCTGGACGTCGCCAACGGGGCCATCGGTGTTGTTGGGGCCCACGGAGAGGCGGAGATTATCGATTCCAACGGCGAGGCAGGGACTGTGGAGTCCAACGGAGAATCAGGCTCTGTCGAGTCCAATGGTTCCCTGTCCAACGGATCAGATCCGAAACTGGGCACTGGTTCAGACTTGGACGACGCCCATGAGTTGCGGAAAATCAGGCGCCTCATGGAGATCAAGGGACGCGATGCTCTCCTTGCATTCTTGCTGTCTTAGCTCGCGTGCCCGAACCTTTGTTACACTAGCATTACAAGGTGACAAATGGGTTTATTGTATATATACAAGAATCAATAGTACGGTGTCTGTGGGTGTTCGATCGTGCCGATTTCTTCCTTTGGGATTGGGACAGCGTCGGTCTTTTTGACCACTTCCTTCAAGATCTCCCATTGCGTGCTTGTTGTGCAGTCGATTTCGCTGGTGCTTCCATCTTTCTTAGTGATGACAATCTTGCAAGGGGCGCTGGCCACCTCCGCTTTGTTGTTGGCTCTGAATCTGGTTACGACAAAATTCACATCATCGTTGTGGAACCTGAGCACCGTCATCATCTCTCTCCAGAATCTTTTCAATCCAGCTCCTGGCTTGTAGACATTCTTGTGTAATAGAACGACTTCAAGCTTTTGGACCTGAGGGCCCAACTTGTATGCTGTTTCTGGTGTGCCGGAGATGAGGTTAAATCTGGCTATTTGCCGCAAGATTTTGGACTTGGGCAAGTCCCTGAACATGGATGCTGCCATGACTGGTTTCGGTTAGAGAAAAATTCTATTTGATGTAGTGCGATTCTCTACAGGACGCTTGTTGAACGAACTACACAACATCGATATGTTAGGCGGCAGTAAGTGGAAGTTTGACATTTCTAGAAAAAATCTGAATAGCATTTGACTCTGTTTTTTTCGCTGAAATTCTCCTCCGTAGTTTGTACGAAAGTTGAAGTCGCCATGTAATTTGTCACGTGACCACGATCTTGAATTAGGCACTATAGCTGCCTATTTATTTATTACGGACGTAAAAGTTTAGTGTAGAGGTTCTGATTATGTGCCTTAACGATGAGTTCTTGGCCTTTTACTGTTTCGTCAAAGTTCAGCCATTCCTGCTCTACTGAAGAAAAAACCATACTAGAGCTGCAAAGCATTGGCGAGGAAGTCTTTCGGCTAAAGACTGGAAAATGGATACTTAGACTGGTCCTTTATCGATATTCAATGTCGGTCTTGAGTGAACATTTGTCAATAATCACTTCAGCCATTTCTCATTATCTGCAATAAATCCCAAGTGCTGCTTTCAATTGTGGAGCATTAAAAAGGATCGGATATTAGTCACAGGGTAAGTATTGAGGCTTCTTATTGAGGCAGATCGAGAAAGATCTGTGTAGAAACATCTACGCAATGGTTCTTGGGTGTACACTCCAAGTAGTCAGTATCGGAGAGCGCGGAAACAGCGGCAAGCCGCAGAATCAGTAATATTGTGAAATGAGAATGTAGTAGAAATGGTACTTCATCCTCTTTTAACATGATAAGCCTCGCTCTGAGCCGTCGGACCACTCCGAATTCATATTCGTGGTCGGTCCTTAGTCATTTTTACTCAATTTTCACAGGAGGCACCCTGCTTCACCCCAAACACGGAAGGTCGGGTTATGAAGAAGATCTGACGCGTGTTTTTATAGTCTCCTTCACCTGTTGGGCAGTCTCAATTGCGCATCCTACTCTTACTGAATCTGCCTCACATTCACGTCAAAGCTATAATTCGTGTCGCTCGAACAAATGCATTGTTCCATAGAATCTTTCCCTGACCCCGCCACCTCATATCTCGCTAATCCTCTGACTCATTCAACGGAGTTGACTCATCCTAATCGGGTAAGCGCGGTGTGCTATCGATCACGTGACCGCTGGTATATCGTCGCTAATTTCTCGTCTCAACACTAAATGAGATTGTCGGTACGTTTCTTGGCCACTAAGGCAGAACGCTTTGTTCCCACTTCGGGAGTCTACCCCAAGGGTTTTGTTGTGGGTGGCATCCACTCGGGTGTTAAGAAGGATGGAAAATCGTTGGATTTGGCCATGCTTCACAATGTGTCGGGGACTGACGCCGTGGCCGCTGCTGCTTTTACACAGAACAAGTTCAAAGCGGCGCCCGTTCAGATTTCTGCGCGAATTCTTAAGGAGAAGGCCGGTGTCATCAACTCGTTGGTCATCAACTCTGGAAATGCCAATGCCGTGACTGGAACTCAGGGCCTCAAGGACGCCCAGGACATGGTACGCGTCACAGACGCGGTCTTGGAGAACAAGGAGGACTCGACGTTGGTGATGTCCACGGGAGTGATTGGCAACAACTTGCCAATCGACAACATTCTTGGAGGTATTCCAAAGCTTGCACTTTCCAACCTCGGTGACACTCACCAGCACTGGATGAACTGTGCGCAGGCCATCTGCACCACAGACACGTTTCCAAAGTTGGTCAGCAAGCAATTTTCTGTAAATGGTCACACTTACACGTTGGCTGGCTTGGCGAAAGGCGCAGGTATGATCTGCCCCAACATGGCGACCCTTTTGGGTTTCTTTGCGACTGACGCTCCTGTATCCGCTCCAGCTTTGTCTCAGATTGTCAAGTACGCTGTTGACCGCTCTTTTAACTCCATTTCGGTGGACGGAGACACATCCACGAACGACACCATCGTGGCTATCGCCAATGGTGCGGCAGGAGGGCCAACCATCGAAAGCACTGCTGAGTGTGCTGAGGCATTTGGCACTCTTCGGGCTGAGATCACCGAGTTTGCCCAGCAGTTGGCTCAGTTGGTTGTGCGTGACGGAGAAGGAGCCACCAAGTTCATCACCATTCGCGTGAAAGATGCCTTACTGTACAAGGACGCCAAGTTGGTTGCTCTGACCGTCGCAAACTCGCTGCTTTTCAAGACTGCCATGTACGGTCGCGACGCCAACTGGGGCCGTATTTTGTGTGCCATTGGCTACGCCAATGTTTCTGGAAGCTCCGTCAACACTGCGGCCACCAGCGTCACTTTCGTGCCTTCCGACGGTTCGGAGCCACTCCAGCTTTTGGTTGATGGCGAGCCAGAGAAGGTGGATGAGGCTCGGGCGCTGGAGATTTTGGCGCAGGAGGACCTCGAGGTCGAGATCGACTTGGGCACCGGCGGTGGCCAGGGCGCCTCGTTCTGGACATGTGACTTGTCGCACGAGTACATCACCATCAACGCGGACTACCGGTCGTAAGAAGTCGGTGACCAAGTTCTGGTGTTCAGAGCATTGAGAATAGAATAATAATGTCGTAAACGAGCGAGCGTGATAGCTTGTAGTTCTTGGTGGTATCCATTTGCATTATCCATTTGCGTGGATTTTCGATTCTAACCTTGAATGTCTAACGAATGTATATGGCTTGAACGACCATAGTGGAGTCTTTGTGTCAACACAGGGTAAGAAGAACACAGGAACCCGACATTGGCGATCGAGCACTGTCCAGGGTTGGCCGTGAGGATTTATTAATGCTGCCGTGGCCAAACTGGTATCAGGAGTGAATGGGTCTTATGCTCCCTCCGAATAGTGAGTCGAGAATGCAACTCTGAATAAGTGCTATAGGTTACGGGGACAGTAAGAGACAGTGAACCTTTCTCGAGCACCAGAAACTCCATTCATTTTGAATCGGTTTTGTATCGTATTGGCATTGAAATTACACAGTTATAGTAGAGTTTTGCTTCCTCAGAAAGATATTCATCATCGCAACTCAGAACAATCAAAACAGCCAACGAAAAGTCATCACACTCAAAGCTTTAGGTGGATTTCCTCTTCGAAAACCTTTGACTCGTCCTCTTGAGTTGACATCTCGGAGATGGTGGTTTGCATATAATCCAGCTGTATGTTGATTCTGATCGCTTGATCATCTTCAGAGGTACACAGTACAGTTTACGACGCGGTTCTGCTCGTTCTAATCGGCCGACAGGCGAGCTGCTGTATCGAACTTGCTTAGTTTTGATTCGTACAGTGTTTCACCCCGCCAAACTGGAGTCTCGACCATGCCGATCTTGACAGTCTCGGATCTGGCGGGATTCAAGCAGTATGCCGCCGGCAATCTCTGTTGTCACTTACTTGCCTTCCAAATGAGCACTTCCGAATCGATCGCCGAGCTTTTGGTCACGGATTACACCGCCAACCCCGCGGTTGTCAGTGAAAGAAGCGCTTTGCCCACATTTGACGGACTAGATATCGCCAGAGACAAGATCTTGCACTTGTCAATGCCGGTGGATATGCTCAGCAAGCTTGCTGATGCGTATCAGGACCAATTTGGGGAGGAGTTCTTCGACAGATCTGACGCAGGCTTGACCCAGACGAATTGGATCGTGTTGCACCGCCGCTTCTGCCTCTGCAATTTTCTTGTGGGCGTCCAGAAGAAGAACAATTGCTTGTACGGCTTCGTGCTGGATTCCAAGTTGCTCGCCGATCTCACGGAAGTGATGCCTTTCTTTCAGCGTTTTCTTGACGCGTGCCATTCTGCAATGGTGGCCAACGCGTCGCTCGCATCAAAAGTGATAAACCAATTGGGCTGGGAAGCCAAAGCGCACGCTGCCACGGTTTTTTCTGCGCAGAGCGCCGATTCAACCTCCTATTCTAGCGAGTCTCAGACCCAAGTCAAAGCCGAAGTCTCGTTCAGTGAACCGTCCTACGACAATCTCGCACTGCAAGCACAGCTCCGAGAGATGCTAGAGCCGGTTTCTCAGCCTGCGCAGCGTCCTAGGCAGTCCCAGACTCAGACCCAGTATTTGACCCAGCTCCAGAGCCTCCAACGAGACCCTCGGATAGCTGACGAGGAACTTGACGAATCACAAGACATCCAACCCAGCCAGATTGATTCAGAGCGGCGGTCTACGTTGTTTGTGCCCGAAACATGGTCGCCTCCTGCTGTGTGCTCAATCGAGCTTTTGAACGAGCTTCCGATGGTGCCTGACAACTCCGTATATACTACTGAGGCATATGTTGTGGGCGCGATTCCGACAAACTTGGAACACCTTTGCACCAAAGTCTTCGTGGCAGATGGGGACAACGTGCTGCTCTCAGATCCACAGCTAGCGCCTTTGGAGCTCATACTACTGGAGTCGGCAGAAAAGCACCTCACGGCTCAGAACAGCATAATGGTCACTGTACCTGGGGAGGACGTGATGGAATATTTGGGGGTTAAATTCGCAGAGCAGTTCTACACGCGACTAGATCGTTTCAAGGAGCAGTTTCGAAACCGCTTGCTCCGCAAGCTTTCCATTGACTTGTGCCTAAAGTCGTACGACGGAATCGTGTGTTGGACGGCCCGCAACCTCGACTTCCGAGGTATGTTGGCTGATGAATAGGATGCTACGCATTTCCGTTCTTCTTCCCACTCTTCGCCGAACTCGCTGCAGAGTGTTCTCTGCTAATGATTCTGGACACGGACTCCTTGAAATCGCGCATGCTCCCATCGATTCCCGACCAGTACCGCGCTGCTTCAGTTATGGGCCATGGTGCTGCTCTGAACACAGGAAGGATGTTGCCATAGAAAGGCAATTTAATTTCGCCTCGCTGGCCCATCTGCAACGCACGCACTACCTTCGATGCCACATACGCTGGGTCGAGCTCGGGTGCCAAGATAGATGACGGTGTAATAACTCCATGGAAGAGTTCAGTCCGCATCTGGCCTGGACACACCAACAAAGTCTTGATCCCGTGGGGATTGAGCAGCGGAGGTCCGAGCTCGTATGTGAGGGACTCGTGCAACGCAACCAACCCCGACTTGGATGCGCCATAAGCACTGAGTCGTGCAGGCGACATGTATCCCAATACGGAGCCGATGGTGACAATGTAGCCACGGCCCATCTCCATCATATCGGGCAAAAACACCTTGGTGGTGTAGAAGCTCAGAAGGAGATTGACCCTGATGATCCGTTCGATGTCGGCAAACTGCAACTCCAAAAGAGGCTTGCCGCTTGCGATCCCTGCGTTGTTGATCAAAGCAGTCGCGGTCCCAAACTCGGTCTTGATTTGCTTGTGGCAGGCCATGACGTCCTCGGGCTTACTGACGTCACATTGAACGTACAACACCGATTGCACTTTCTCGTGCTCCTCGGGTAATCTGATGTCAAGCACCGCCACCTTTGTTCCTGTTGCGGCCAACTTGGTAACAACTTCCTTGCCTAACCCAGAGCAGCCGCCTGTGACCACCACAATATCGATCTGTGGGTCAAGGGAGTGGCCCACTAATCTGTGAGAAATCCTTCGGAGATCCGTGTGAGCTCGATACAATAATGATGACGAAATTGGAAACATCGCTGACTTCAGCAAAAGGAAAAGCAAATATGTGGAAGAAATCTGAGCTGTGGGTGCAAAATAAATGGGCGCGCGGAACACATGACATGAGTAATCAAGGTCGAATTTGGCGACACTGACGCTCATTTCCGGTGCAATAAAGAGAATTTAAGACACATCTATCCTCCACTAGTGGCCGATACAGCAGTAAACCTGGAAAGTCACTCCTCATTACTCGCATTGCCGCAAGCTACTAAACTTCGCCCAATCTGAAGACACTGTCCAAGCGTCATCGAACACTTATTCGATGCCTCTGATAGAATTCACTCTAAAATCTCAAAATTTCAGGTAGTGGGTGCAACTCGTGATCGTGGTCTGCACACAACCAACTCCACAATCATCTCCACCATGAGTGAGCCACCTCAAGTGCTCCGAATCAAGAGAAAACGCGGGCAGGACCCGCTCCAGGCATTGATCTTGGAGAATCGCAATCCAAAGAGATCAAAACCGTCGTCGCCAATCTCCACTCCGACTCCAGAACCACGCAGCTGGTACTTTCTGTTGGCCAGGACTGATAATGCTGGTGTAGATCAGGAGATTTTGGCTTCTGTGCTTTCTGAGGCCGCATCGAAGGAAGAAAATCGCCATTTCGTTATTCCCAAACAGCAGACTGAGGAAGACTCTGTAATTCCCAATGAGCTTGCTGACATGGTGGACAGCTTTCTACATGTGAATGAGGTCGGTGAACGACGAAAACGAAGAGGTGGGGGTGCTACCGCAACAGCTCAAGCGAAGACCGAAGAAGACATTGCGAACGAATATGTCTTCGATGTCTACAAATTATCTGATACCGAGCCATTGACCAAAGCCAATTTTCCTCTGTCTCAGATAGGGTACATCCGATTTTTTGATGACAGCGAGTACGACCTCGTGCAGTCTGACAACGACAAGTCCGATGCAGCTCTCTCGGATGACGAGGACTCCAATGCCGAATCATTCTATCAGAATGATTATCCTGAAGACGAGGATGCTGGAGCATTCAGTGACACATTTGAGGGAGCTGAACCAGAAGAATTGGATAGTGATGGAGCTGCTGAGGGTAATGAAAACATTCAGAGTGTCGAACAGGGAGAATATGATGACTTGTATGACGAATTCTTCGAAGACGGGGAGAGGAAATACGATCTTCTAGAGGACGAAAACGGAGAGTTTGAGCGGCAGAACTTTTTTCCCGACGAGGAAGATAATGAGCTAGCGTTGCATCGGGACCGCATCTTTGGCAAATTGCAGCGAATGATTGATGAGGAACCCTAGGCCCTCCAGGTTCTGTCAAACTCATCGTTGAAAGATGGAAATTATGGGCCCCTTGTTGACGACGTGTGGCTGGATAAATGCACGGACTATATTTGCCAGAAAGTCAAATAGTGATGGCTTAGAAATAATAGCAGCTCTTGGGGACTTACGAACAGTTGAGCCTCCTCTAGAAGGAACTCTTCTGTCTATGTCTATATACATAAATGCAATATGTGGGTTCAAGAAAAGAAAAATTTGCTCTTGAGCACCACGTTAATGTCAAGGTCCCCTGTAGGGGGCACTTGTGAGAGACGCATGTTAACAAGTAGTGGAGTATGCGTTGAAACGAGAATTGGCCGAGAATGCTGTTTCTCGACGCAATTGCGATCATAAATGATTCCCTCGTGAGTAGATTTTGTTTGTAGAATAAGCTGCGGGTCGAACTGGTCCACCAAATCCGTCACTTTGGAGTTTTCTTGAAGTTCCTTGTTTAAGCAAACATTGAGCCAGTCTCGGGTCAGCTGCTTTTTCTCGCGAGATGGTCGAAGTTTCAATAACGACTCCAAAAAACGCTCATTCCCAGTGTTTTCGACCCAAACGAGTTGCAAATCATTCCTAGTTATGTGTTCAATGTCCTTATAGAAATTGGAAAGCACATCGGAGGAGTGCAAACGCACAAACTGCTCTCTGATCAGTGCGTTGAGTCCTTCGACGTCAAATGGATGTGTCCAAAATGAATCGTGAACCGCAGCGAAAGTGATCCCTTTATGTCCACATGCCAAGTTCGTCATCATTAAGTGGATGGCATCTAACGAGTGAATAAAGTTGGGCGAGACGGCATTCATCTGCTTTCGGGTATCGATAGGAGATTTCCAAGTCGTTCTTTTCATCAGTATTTTCTGGAGCACAGTTTGGATTTCCCGCGGCGCAGACTTGCGATAGTTTTGAATGATAGGAAAGCCAGATAAAGACGTCCACATCATTGGCCTCTGTCGCTTCGTGGCGAAAAAGTCGACGGTTGGATAATGCTCAAGAAGCCTCTTGTCAAAAGAAGATATACAGCGAAACGTATTCTGCATGAGGAATCTTTGAATCGATCTTGCTTCTCCAAACAACTCACTCACTGCATCGAGCACTTGCTTGGCAATGTACAGCAGTAGTTGTGTCGTTCGATCTGACGAAATCTCAGAAGCATTTTCTTCCACAGCAGTTGTTAATTTCTCATAGATCTGACGGAACGCACCGAATCTTGTTACTCCGTAGACGGTGGTCATGACTGTCTGCTTGATGAGCTTTCTTGTGAGGAAACCTTCGGCTTCTCTGGCCAAGTTCAGGACTTCCTGATTGGCGGAGTTACAGTCGTCACCCACTTTCTGTTTCACTATCGTCAAGACTGAGAGGTAAACATCGTTCTTGAATTCACTGGGAACCAAATTAACCGATCTAGCGGCCTCCGTGTTCGCTCCAAGAGCCGCATAATGCTGGAGTCCATTGCATGTTCCATCCATATGAATAGGGATTCGAGACTTCCATTCTTCGGGTCTTCCGTTAAAATCCCAGATCTTCGTAATTTCCTTGCTGAGTCGAAGCGTCTGCCACGGATGATCAGCTTCGGTCCACCACTTTTCTTCAAAAGGAGATTTGGCGGACGCTCTTATCTTCTCCTCGTTTTCTTTGACGAATACTTCCAGCTCCTCCATTGACATGAAACCTTTGGAGAATTGATTGGCTAGCTGATACTTGATCCACTGAAACCCGTTCTTTCCCAAAGCTTTCGACTCCCAAAATCCCAATAATGACCGTATAAGATCCTCACCATGGTACGATAATAACGATACTGCTGGATACACACGGCCCCGAAAATCAAGAGTAGCAGGATAGTAAACAGTGTCACCGCGCTTTGCGAGAGCATTGGCGAGCTTGGCATTCATGTTCAAGTAAATCCGTTGGCTCCTCGTATTTGCAAGATCCTGCTTTATCTTTCTAACTTGGTAGCGATACCTACTTCGTTCCAAGGTATACTCGGCCTCACTTGCAAAGTCAGTCTTCTTCGGAATCACTAGGCTGACGTTCGCTCTGATGAACTCCAACGGAGGTGGAATGTTCAAAAATCCTTGTGGGATTTTCATCGCCTGGGTCAAGACTTCCACCATTCCATGGTCCACCATCCATGGCGTCCCACCCAATGCATCAAGACTCTTGTACGTCGAATCTAGCTGGCCCGTCAAGTGTGCTCGAGTCAAGTACTTGAATGTATTCTCCGGATCTTCTGATCTTACTATCGGGGCCATGTCATTGAGAAATCCTCCCGACTTAGGAGATTTCCATGGTTTGGGTGCGCACACCATGGGGAAAAAACACTGTCCACTTTCAAAAAGTTCACTCGAAGTGGCTGTTTCCATCACTAAGCGAGGATGGGCTGCAATGACGCCACCTCTCATGTATCCTGGACCCCTCTGGTAGTTCTCAAGTCCTTCATTGCGGCTCTCGTATGCAAATACAAACAAATTATTAGGTTTCTCTGTAAAGTGGGAGTTGTCAGTCGTGACCCACTGCAGTAATTCGTTGTCCGCGACGGAAGATTCGTCAACAACCATTTTTATGAGTGCGGCAAAAAGGCCCATCGATTCGTCTTCTTCGGCCACTAGATATGAATGTGCGCGAAGCAGCGTCAATTGTTTGTTTGTTTGTACCTGTCGGCGGAGCCATTGGGCCATCAGCTTTGTTAGATTCAAGACCCAGGTCGACTGATCATCTTTGGTGGTCTCTCTGAGAAGGGTATTGAGGGTCACCGAAACAAGAGTTTCCTTTGAGAATATGTCGAATAAGAAACTGTGAGAAGCGATCGCCCGCGAAACTTCGGAATCGGGTTCCGCTCCTTGAAGTATCTTTTCAATTTTCTGTGTGACACACCTTTCAATGGTTGCTAGCCACAGAAGTACACTTGAATTGAGCATGTGCGGCTGGAAGCTTCTAGCATTCCTCTGCAAGTCCGAACAGTGTGCCTCAACAACCTCCTGCTTTTGCTTGTTAAAATCTTCAAGGAGAGAAATGAACTTGCTCCGGCCCTCAGCATCGAGCGTGTCGTATACCTCGTAGTATTTCTTGTCTTCAGCATTATCAAAAGATGAATAGTCGAACAGTTCCTTCTCCAAGAAATCGCAGATGCCAGAAAAGCTGATCAGATTGTTCTCCCCACGATACGGCTCGATGTCAACTGTAAGTGGGCGTTCACTTATGTGAGGATTATTTACCTTCCACACAGCATTGTGCAGCGGTATGAGATCTGAGTTGTGCACTTTCAAATATTCGTAGATCTTCTGCCCATCGAGCTTATGGGAAACGACAAAGCGCTTTATCTGTGCCTGAAGAAGTAACAGATTTCTTTTTCGAGAGGATGGCATTTCCAGGAGCGACCTCAAAAGCACACAGAGTAGCATCATGTGGAGTTGGCTGGTACGAGCTTGATTTGCGAATTTCGCCGGAATTTTAGAAACTTGGGCAATCAACGCCAGCATTTCTGGACCCTTCATGCTAGGAGCACTGCTGCCGGCAGCATGCGCTAGTAGTGTGGACATGCAAGAGAAGTACACCTCCACATTTCGAAGGTGGGCTTCTGCTGGATCTGTTCTGACACTTCTCAAGCGCATCTTTTCCATGATTTGCGTGGCTCGTATAATATCATTGGCGAAAACGGCCTGTAGGAAGTGGTTGACCCGTATTTTGGTCTCGTAGCTCGTCATTTTGTAGAGCCGATAATCCAGATCGACGTCCTTCATCACTTGCACTGGGTCAATATCAAGGACATTGCCAGATTCACTTGGCCGTAGCGGAAGTAACGGAGTGTTCTGGGAAACGTTTGCCCTCGCCAAAGTGGCCAAGTAGCGTAGTCGAAGTCTTCGTGCTATCATGAGCACATAGTAAATTGGAGTGTACTGTGTCTAAGAGATGAAACGAAGAGATGAACGTAGGAAAGCGTCAACAGCAGCAGAGAAATAGGATGATATGAGCCTTTGTGATCGATAGTTACGACTCGGGTTATTTTTTGTTGTTCTGGGTGTGTTTTGGATTTTCTGTTCCTGAATGTCGTATTTGGTCTTAGCAGATTTCGCAATCTTGAGCACAATTTAGAGAATCAGAAGTCAGTTTCGAAGATTTTTAGGAAATCAAAAATTTTAAAAACTAAAGTTGAAATAGGAACAAAGACATAAGAAGTCGAAATTCAGGCTCATGAGCTTCATGGGTAAATGTGCAATTTCACACTACAGTCTGTTGAGTTTTGCCGTCCTTCTTCAACTTCGAAGGTCATTTAGCTAGACCGAACGCATGAAAGAGATTCAACGCCTATCCCTGAATAAATTTGCAATTGTCAAAAAAAAAAAAAAAAAAAAAACAAACTCTGTTGACCCTTACAAATTGAAGAGGTAGCTATTGTTATGCAACCAACGGACCGGATGTTCACATACACAAGCTATAATGCTACATAGAAGTTGAAAATCAATATACTCATTATCTGTTGCCTTCCCCATTATCAGTTGTTGATCAGAGTCTGGATGTTGAATGTCACCGAGGGAAACTGAACGATCTCCGCAGAAGTCTGCGACTCAATGCCAAAGCTCAGAAGAATGCCCCTGATTATTCCACAAGGAAACCAGACATACGACCTGGCCTTGTTGATAGAGTCAGGCGTGCCCTTCCCACTGCTCAACCTGGATATGAGCTTGTAGTCATTATCTATGAGAACAAACGTGCCCCTGTGGTTCGTTCGAAGGTTATCCATCTGTTTCCCGTACAAGCATTTCCAAACATCACGGCAAACAAACTTCATTATTTCTAAGATATCGTTGATCTTGGTGTTGGCCTGTGATTTATACATCAACACCTCTATAAGTCGGAGTCCCAACGCGTAGCCGTACGCTTCTATTCTGAGAGTGACCTCATCGGATACAATGGCCTCAGAGTTGAAGACCACCACAGTTCCGGGTAAGTCGTTGGGTATAGTGGACAACAGTGTGGTAATCCTGGTCTGAGGATCCTGATCTTCTGAATGCAAAGGTTCGTTCAACTTCTGTGAAACGCGAATGGATGTCGGGACTATTTCCTGAAGGAGTAGATTTAGGCAGACGCTGTTGACCTCCTTCTGGGTGTCAAGGAGATCGGACATTGTGTTGGATTGTAGGAATAGTGTTGACCTGTGCGATAGTATACACGAACTTTTGAAACTAGTTTGCGAGAAGTGAGAAGAACCGAACGCAATATTTGTCTTGAAGTCAGAGGCTTCAAATATTGCGTCAAGTTATTTTCACATTTATCATTGTTCACAAAACCATGAGGAGAGGCACCCGATCACAGATCCCAGGCTCTCTTGGCCCCGTGGTTGAACTTCATAACGAGACAAATGGAACAGCGCGTAGAATATTTCAAGGAACAGAGCACATTTTACTGATCTTACGGAATCGAGAAACCGAAATCTCCCAAATTGGTGAGCAGCTAGCCGACACCATGTTGACCATTGAACCCGAACATGAAGTTAACGAGATCCGCGAGCATGAGCCGAGCCCAATCAGGTCTCCGATATTCTCAGCACTACCCAAAACCGCCAGTGACTACTTGACACCCGGATACATATCTAGCCCAGGCTCAAAATCCCCGTTTCCGCAGTTATCGTTCTCACCTCCAGTGCAAGAACCAAACAGCCAAAAAATTAAGAGAATACTTCAGGAAGTTCAAGAGTCAGAGCAAATTTTTGTTGCAAGCTTGAAGCTCTTACAAGGCTACTTCATTGAACCGTTGCTGGTCAGGTGTTCCAGCCTTGGACTAACTTGCACACCCTTGATCACTTTGGGCACCCTTAATGGTACATTGATTCGCATCCACGAGAAGTTTCTCGGTCTGTTGGAAACGCAAGAACGCCTTCTTTCTGCTTTGGACTGCCTTTTGTCCTCACCCTGTTACCCAGAGTACTACGGCACAGTCTCATTCATCATGTGCCTCATTCACGGCAAAAAGGACCCTTTCGAAGCGAACTTCGTAGACAAGCTTGGCAGTTTTCTCGAGAGATATCAGCCCAACCATGGCCAGATGGACTTTTCCATTTCGCTGCTTCTCCACAAGCCCTTGGCACGTATTGCAAAGTATCCGCTATTTTTGTCAGCCATGCTCCAGCTAGAGGCTAAAAATAAGCATCTCACTGCAACACTCGAGTCTGTTTCCAGCAAACTCACAAATATCGACGAAAGAATCGAGGCTCAGACTATTGGGTTCGACACCGTCACCCAATTGGGCAAGTCCATCAACTACAACGAGGCAACAGGCCAGGCTCTGCACTACTTTGGTCCGGTAGTATTCTGCAGCACTCTTGTGGCATTTACGGTGAAGGTGGCGGGATTTCTGCGGTTTTACATTGACAGCGCTGCCGTTCGTGTAGTGTGCCACACGAACCATTTAATAATTGCCGCCACCGGCCAGAGCTGCGCCCGGATCCAATACGTTCTTCCCTATACACAATGCGTGCTTGTTACCGAGGTGCGGGGCTGCATTCACGGGTTGACGTCTTCCAGCAATTATGTCACCAAGATCTTGTTCTGCAGAGGCAGCCACGAGTACGAGATTCTCTTGGCGAGCATCGAGGAGGACTACTGCAGCCTCATGCATGCGCTCGGGGCAATTTCCTCGGAAAATTACGGAGAGGTGGCGGCGGGCGACAGTTTTGTTGATCCCACCACTGGCATCTACAGAATTCGGAGTAGCAATCCACCCCACGGACCGGAAGCAAAAAACTCCGAGGGGTCGCCCAAAGAGGCACGTCCCACAGTCGGCAAATGCTACTTTCGTCAAGTGAACAACGTTGACGTTGGCGAGGCACTCCGGCGACTCCAAACGGGCCAAATTCGCTAGTTGAATTAGCCGAAAAATTGCGAAATACGATGCACCTTCCGATTGAGCGGATTTGACAGCCTATGCGATTGCACAGCGCCCACGAGAGGCACCCACACCAGAATCGGCAAGGATTTTCAAAGTACAAAGAGCTCCGCCTATTTCAATCCCAGAGGCGCCAATCTCGAAGGTGGTCCACCTGCCACGGTGGACGTTTCGAGCCCATCTAGTGTGTGCAGGCTAGTACAACGGTGAGGCACCAGCCGAAAAAATCTTTCAACCAGCCACTCTGCGAAAGGACCCACGTTCCACACTGCACACAAAGGTGCTGGAGCGGAGAAAAACTCAGCCAGCACGTGAACGGGCTGGGCGCGACGGCCGAATTGGGCAGATTTTTGCCAGACCGCCCCGGAGGCGAGAGTCCAGCCCCAGCGGCGTGCTGAGATTTACACCGCACGCCCCCAACCGCGGGCAAAACCGCCACCCGCGCGTAAACGCCAGCACGCATCGTTCCGCCGCATACTATGATTGGCCTCCCAAGGGGCTTTGGTTGGCGCACGCACCGAGGTAAAAAAAAAAAAACATCTACAGAATCCTACTCCTCCTCCAGCCCACGAAAAATCACAAGCTACCTGCACCCCGGTCACTCCGCCGCACCGCCGCACTCCGAGTCCTGCTCGTTCTCCTGTGCGCTTTCTTCCACGTTTTCTGCCACTCCGCAGCTGCTTCAGACGCCGTTTGTTGCTGCCTGCTGGCGTGAGTAGCTGTTCCATTTCGGCTTTGCCCCTCGGGTTTGCGTGTCCTGTCTGGCCACACTCTGAACCTCTGGCACTTGCTGAACCTATTTGTTGCTCGGCGGCGCGCCTTTAGCAGCGAATCTTGTCTGCTGGCCTGGTCATCACTGTCGGACCGACCACAGACCACGAACTCACTGGTTGCAACACTCCTATTGTTGCACCACTAGTTCGCGCCACCGTTACCTTCGCGTGACCATTGACTGTTGCGCGTCTTTTGCACCTTCGTTGCACTTCTTGCACGCTACTTGTCTGTTGCACTCTCGCACATCGGACTTCCATCTCGGACTTTCGACAGGGGTATTCTCAGAATCTCTCCACTCGTCACACTCATAAGCCCAGCACACAGTTGACTCCGAAGACACCGTCTTCCGCTGGCACCAACTACCCGTCCACCGCATCTCGGCCACTCATCCGGAACTCGCACCCATGACTTCCGAGGCCACAAACGTGCAGTTCGCCGGCCCCCTTAACCCGTTGGCAATGCCCGGGGCCCCACCCAACTTGCTATCGCCCACGCAGTTCGCCACGCAGCCGCCGCAGACACTCCCGACGGTGCTCAAGCTCACCGGCGTTCCCACTGACTTGACGCCGCGCGAGGCGTCACTCATATTTGCGCTCGTGTGCGACGACGTCGGCTCAGTGGAGGTGCACGACGGCACCGTGGCGGCCCAGTTCCATACCCCCGCGCTGTGTATGACCACGCGCCGCCTCTTGGACGGCAAGCGCATCTTCGGCGCCGGCGCGGCGCCCATCAAGGCGGACTTTGACCCCGCGTCGGCATTGGCGGCCACCACCGCCTCCTTTGATAGCATGAAATTGTCTTCGGCGGGCATTTCTCCCCCCTCGCATCTGCATCTGTCCCTGCATCTTTCCCAGCATCTGGCCCAGCTCGACGCCTTCCTGAAGCGCAAGTCCGTGGGCAACCAGCGCTCGCGCTTCTTGTTCAGTGACCCGTTCCTGGGCGCCGCCACCTCGGGCCAGCCCCCGGCCACCTCCATCGACTTGAGCGACCTTTCGGGCAAGTCCTTGCTCATGATGGAGTCGCAGAGCGACGCGCGCGACTACGACAGCTTGGTGCGCGACCCATGGGGCTCCACCCTGGCGCCCATGCCCTTTGGCTCCAACCCGCAGACCCCGGGCTTGTCCGTGCACAGCAGCTTCGACTGGGGCACCCAGGGGCCTCCGCTGACGCAGCAGGCCCCTGCTCTGGGCCAGCCGCCGCAGCAACAAGGGGCGGCACCGGCGGCACCACAGTCCAGCGAGCGCCGCAGAACGTCGTCTGCATTCTTCAACGGCTCGGTGCCTCCCCAGAGCGCGCCCTCTGCCTCGCAGCAGCCCCAGACGGTGGCGGCAATTCTCTCCCAGGGCCCTACACAGTTGAACGGGTCGTTGGCGCCGCTCCAAATCCCCACGGGCACGTCCAGCCGCAACGGCCCGGCGTCGAGCTCGGGCAACTTGCCCTCGGCGCTGTCCAGCGGCTCGCAGCCTGTGTCAGCGACCACTCCGACGTCGCAGGCGCGTGTTCCTTCCAAGGACGTGCCAGACTTGTCATTGCTTGCGCGCGTGCCGCCTCCAGCGAACCCTGCGGACCAGAACCCCCCGTGCAACACGTTGTATGTGGGTAACTTGCCGCCTGACGCCACGGAGGCGGAGTTGCGGTCGTTGTTTGCGCCGCAGAAAGGCTTCCGGCGGTTGTCGTTCCGCACCAAGAACCAGTCTTCGAGCGCGGGTTCCAGCTCGTCCAGCCACAACCACGGGCCCATGTGCTTTGTGGAGTTTGAGGATGTGGCGCACGCCACCATTGCGTTGGCCGAGTTGTACGGGCGCGCGTTGCCGCGGCCCAACGGCAGCAATGGGAAAGGCGGCATCCGGCTCTCGTTCTCCAAGAACCCGTTGGGCGTGCGCGGCCCGGGCAACCCCCGGAGAACGTCCACTAATCAGCAGCAGGGCGCCACGCCGAACGGCAGCACGTCCAACGGGGTGGGCAACTACGGGTATTCGAATTATCACAGTTAAGAATGCCGTGGTGAAGATTTCGTCATTTACGCCGGCAACCGCCGGTTGTAACCAAGCACTCTCATGTTGACTCATGATGTTTTGTTCCATGTGTATTATTTGCTTTCATTGCTCCATAATTGTATCACGACCAGTTTTTAGTCATGTTAATGCTTCGTTTATTATGACTGCACTGTAGTGGCTGCAAAAACGCCTATAAAAGGGGCGTCCCGTGCACCCATTTCGCCATTTCTCTGTAGATGAACCAGGAACCCAAAGCAAAGAAGAAGCTAGCGAAGAGTGTGGGCGATGAAGGAAAACGCCAATGCAAAGACTCTCCCGAGCCAAAAGCAAAGGAGGCCAAAAACTTTGCCACCCCTGAGGTTCAGTTTGTTGACGCCCGGGCCAGATTGAAGGAGTTAGCCTACGAGCTACAGCGGCAGCTTCCGCCACATTAATCCAATATATACCTAACCAAAGCCTTATTTGGGAATTCTACCTAACCAGCGGCAATTTGCGTCCTCGCACATCATTTGGGTATAAACTTGAGCATATCCTTCGGGTTCGCGTACGCCTGGGCGAGCCATGGCGAAATCAAAAGCTTGTCGGTGCCGCAGCGCTTCTCGGCGACCGGATGCAACATCTGGAGCACCAGCAAACGAGCGTCGTAGTGCAACTTCTTGAACACCGACAATGCCGGATTGGCGGACGTACTGTGGTGGCGGTCGTTGAGCTTGTTGACCAAGTTGATCAAGTGTTTTTCGCTGTCGGGGTAGTTCAGCACGAACTTCTCCATCACGACATTCTTCTCGGTGACGACGTTGGCGTGCTGCCACGGCTTGGACATAAGCAAGATCTGGAAGCACAAGATGCCGAGCGCCCAGATGTCCACCATCTTGAAGTCGGCGGGGACGGCGTCAAAGTGCTTGTTGTCGGCCACGTCCTTCTCAATCTGGTAGAGCTCCGGCGCCTTGAACGACGCGGTGCCGCACAGCAAGTCCAGGAGATAGAGCTGCTCATCCACGCGGGCCAAGTCGAGCGAGTAGCCAAAGTCGTTGAGCTTGAGCACGCCCTGCGCGTCAATGAGGAAGTTCTCCGGCTTGATGTCGCGGTGGGCGATGCCGTGGCGGTGGAGAAAGTCCACTGCACGCACGCACTGCTTGAAGAGGGCGTCCTTGACGTTTCCGGGAAGCTCCACCTTCTTGGTGCGGAGCCGGCACAAGTAGTCCAACAAGTCGCCGTTGGGGTAGTATTGCACAATGAGCGACAAGTCCGAGGAGTCGGGGTTGGCCGCCACCGCGATGGTGGTCACCACCAGCTTGGACGCGGCGCACTTCTTCAAGTTGTCGAACTCGCGCAACACCGACCGGCGGTAGATCTCCGGCAGCTGGCTGGCCTGCTGCTTGACAGTCTTGATGACAAAGAGGTCGCGCTTGCCTGCGTCGGTCGCCTTGAATACCACGCCGTTCGCACCATCAAAGAGCGGCTTCGACAGCACCTTGGTGTAGTCCACGCCCACCACGGCGGTGATCTGGGGATAATCCTGCGGACTCGACTGGTCCTCGGACTCCTCCATCGGCGCCTCGGTCAGAGAGACGTGTGTCTCAGCCATCTGCTTGCACACCTCGGATAAGTCCGTGTCGGTCATGTCAGGCCGCAGTTCGCTGTTGTCGCTGAGTTGGGTTGGCAAAGCCATCATGGGCTTTGCAGGATGGTGGTGCATCGGCTTCACCGACGAGAGCATATTGAGCTAGCAGGTTACACCACGGACGTCATGCACAAGCGAGAAATTAATCAGCAGAACGGAGACCTTTTATTCCGGCACATCTGCGCAGCAACGAAACACTGGCTTATCTGCCTGCTTAATATGCCTGCCGAAAACGGAGACACAGTGCGATGCAGGCTGGAGGGGTCGAATCGCCATGGCAACGTTGTGTTGGATCTCCATCGGCGATGCTTTTGAGGGTCCCTCCGCGGACCCTCGGCGGACCCTGGCCTTTTCCGGGTCCTTTCTTTTTAGTGAGCGCCTCACCCTCGTATCTTAGCCGAGGAAGCCCGCTGCCCGCCCTACTGCCCCTTTATCATTCCACTTTATGTGCAGCCTGATACTCCATAATGTTTCTTCGGCTGCAGAGAAGGCGTGGAATCATTCACGTCGGCAATTTGTCGCGTCGCCATTGGTTGCGATTCCACCGACCCCACGATAATCGGCGATGCTTTTCTTGGCTGCCCTGAAAACGCCGTTCTGCCCACGCTGCTAATTACGGTGCGGCCAGCAAACAATCGTCGCCATATCGAGGGAATTGTTTTTTTCGCGAGTGATTTCGGCTCGGCTAATGCTGCGGGGCGCGGCCACCGTATTGCGAGCTCTTGCCATTTTTTTTTTTCGGGGACGCCGTCGGTTAGGCAACCGAGATTGCGCAACTGGTGCTGACGCCCGATCGGGTCTTGACGTCGCGATAAGACATTGTCGCGAGCTCGGTCCAACGGCACCTAATACTTCGCCAAATTGACCGCGGCCTGCATGGAGCGTTAGAGTGGCTAGGTTCCGATTGTTCCACGTTACGTCAAAGGCCAATTGTCATGAACACAGAGAAACTCAAGCGTGGGTTGGCCAACGTCGGCTCCAATATACATTACGCAGGCTCGTCGTTGGGCTCTTCTGTCAAAAATAAATTGACGGGCAATCAAGATGTGTCTTCTGATGACGAGCTAATCAATGGCTTCGAGCACGACATCAAGCAGATTGTCTCCGCCATGACCTTCCTTGAAAAGCAATCCGCCCGCATGACCACGAGCTATTGGCCGTATTTCTTCAAATCCGGCTCGCGCTCCGCCCGGTTGTTTCTTCTGTTGGTGGGCGAGGACTCGCTTGCATTCAAGGACATTGAAAAATACTACGAAGACTTCGACCGCTTGCAGAGCACTTCGGAAGCGGTTCAGGTCCATCCTAAAGAACGCCAACTCACCATTCCCAGCATCCACCACGAGCTCGTGAATTACTTGACGACATTTGATCAGTTGGAGGACCGGGTGCTCGAATTGTCAAAGGAGCACACAAAGAAATTGAAAGCGAAAAGCGAAGGGCTCAAGATCCACTTGAGGCATATCTTGAAGGTGGTGAAAGCACGAAACAACCAGAAGGCCAAATGTGCAAAGTTGGAGTGGAAGAGCGATCGTTTAGTCAAGCGAAACACTCCCTTGAGCGATCAAGAACAACGCGATCTCGAATCGCTCCAGCGTCAAATCGGCGCTCTCACCAGGGTGTTTGAGAACGTGAATGAGCGTTTGAAAACCGTCATTCCTGAATCGTTGCTTTTAGTGGAGGAGTTCATCGAGGATTTGACCAAATGGATGATGTGCAACCAGAACCAAATACATGAGGAAATTGAAAAGACTCTTCAATACTTCGCTGTTTTCCATGGCTATGTTAATGCCAACAGGGAAGACGACAAGAAAGAGACCCAGTTTGAGGACTACAGCGCGATCATCGAGAAATGGGAGAACGAATGTACTCCCGTGAGATTGCAGCTAGAGTCCTTCGTTAAAACTATCTACGAAAATAATCCAGAGCTCTTGGACCAGGACGTCGACGATACAGACAAGCGACTGAAGGTGACGAAGGCCTGGACGCTGATGACACTGAAAGTTACAGAAAAGCTGCATAAGGTCAAGACCCAAGACATACATAACGGCATCTTTAATGATACCATGATGGCGGATCCATTGAGGTCCTACGCCAAGTACCAGGACGAGACTTTGAATGTTTCTGAAACGTACCAACCACAGAGGGTTCTTGACTACGACGAGGTCCATCCTGACCTCCCACTGGCGCTTTCACCGCCGCCATTGCCTCCGAGGGACGATAATCGACCTATCGTGCTTTCTTTCAGCTCACCCGCAGGGTCATCCACTCAAATGCGAAGCATGATGGTGTCCAACGATTCCTTGGAGTCAATTCACTCCGACTCAGAGCTCTCACTCGAATCCCTGGATAGTGACTCCGAGAGTGATGCTGGAAGTACCATGACGGAAATGTCGAGTATCGTATTGGGCGACCAAGGACCAGACCGGGCTGAGCGGGCGATCGTGAAGTTGTACAATTCCTCGAAGAACGAAATCACTGAAGCTCCAGTTGACACGTCAAAATGGGTCGACCTCACTGATTACAGCAGCACTACCGATGTTTTCGACAACACCAACTCGGTGTCCTATAGGTTGCATGCATTGAATGCTTTTTTCCAGAAGGCATTGGCCCACAGCCAAAAAGCACTGGAAAAGCAGGTTCTCGTGGCCAAGCGTGACTTTTCGGGTAGTCAACCGGGTGACCTTTCCTTCCATGCCGGCGAAGAAGTGGAGATTTTATTCGATTTACAGTCGGTCAGTTCCTCATACAATGAGGCTGGACCGAACTGGTTTGTTGGGGCTGCCGGAAGTGCGGACAACCGGCGCACGGGATTTGCGCCCAACACATACTTTTGATTATCTAGTCGACATCGTGGTCGAGGAGTCCAAACATGGCACCAAGCACCTCCTCGGGCGCCGCACGCAAACCATTGTGGAAGTGCTCGCTGGTGATGTACTGGCGCAAGTTATTGCTGCCAAAGAGTTCATTTTTAACGCTCATGGTGAGCTGGAAGTCCACATACTGGTCGTGGAAGTACGTCGCACTTACAAGAGGCACCTGATCCCACGTCAAGCCGCGCAAAACCGCCGTGTCGTACAACTGGCTCCACTGTGTGTTCTCGTGGAGTGCGTTGGCCAAGTTCTTGAGCTGTGCAAGCTCCACATAGTCGTCGAACATGGACTTGTACACCATCTCGCCCGTGAAATACACCTGAGGGAGATCGTCGGAGTAGACGAATTGCAGGTTGCCCTCTGCGTACCTGGAGCGATCCGCGGCCCAGTTGGACTTTTGCACAGTGTCCGTGACCGCATCGCAGTAGATGGCTTCCTGGAATAAGGCATAGATGATGTTGGTGTCGAACGAAGACTCGTTCTGGATTCTGTTCAAGATCAGGTACGTGGGGTGTCCCGACGCATGGAGACCCGCCCAAAATTCCACCACAATGGCGTGCAAGTCGTCGGTGCCTCCCGAGCCGCCAAACTTGATGCCCAACAGCTGGAATCTCTCAACAGAGAGGGTTCCTCCGTTGGGGAGCTTGACATCATGGTCATTCAAGTACCTCAAAATATCCTTGACTCGCTCTGCGTCCTGCGGAAACTTGCGGTAGTAGTGGACGTTGCGTTCCTTGGTCCGCTGGTACGTCTGGGTGTAAACCTGGTCTGGGGAGCAGCCAATTGGAGGCACGCCGCCAGTGACAAGGACCGCAGCCAACGAGTTGGGATGGCGTGACATGTAAGTGAACGAGCAGAATCCGCCATACGACTGACCGAGAAGCAGCCACTTAGAGTCTTTACCAAAAAGCGCACACCTGACCATCTCCATGTCTTCGACAATGTAGTCTGCACGAAAGTTCAAAATGTAGGCGAGCTGGCGAGCGGTGTGTTCCGCATCCAGGTCTTTTCCTTTGGGAACCGCTCTTTCCAAAGTCCCCACCTCAATGGGTGTACTGAGGCCAGTTCCTCTTTGGTCGTATAAGATAACCTGGTACCCTTTGTTCAACAAAATGCCAATGTACCCCTTGCTGGACAACGGCACCTGACAGGGAAAGCCAGGACCTCCCTGCAAGTACGCAATTGGCTTTGGAGAGGCGGGAAAAGCGACAGAAGCATGGGTGTGGAGGTCCTTATCGTACTTCTGGACAATATTAGTAACGATAGTGATTTCGCCCTTGTTTGAGCCAGAGTAATCGAGAGGCACCTGCAACAGAATCCGCTGGTTAAGAACGCCGTCGACGACGAACGAGTCCAAAATCTTATAGGACATGGGGTAATAGGGATGAAAGTTGTCAATGGATGGAGCCACTCGTGAAGATGTGCAGGACTATAAGTGGTGCAGGCAACGGCCCCGCCAAATTGGGAACGGAACTAATAAGTGTGACGATCGGACAATGATCTGAGAAGTGTACAGGGTCGCATCTGGCATGCGGATAGGGTATGCCCTGGTGATTCAGGTATCTTTGAGAGTGCATATAACTCCAGTTGTGGAGATGAGGCTGCCTGGCTTGGAGAGAGTAGGCATCGTTATACAATTCCATAGAAAGGAATCGCTGTCAAATGCATGGAGTTGAATCAAGTGTACCAGAATTTTGGTGTACGGATGTCGACAATGTCCATAGAAATGGCTGCAAAGTGCCGGTGTAGATTTCAGTTGAATGCGGGGCGACAGCTAATCGGGGCCGGATAGTCAGGAGTCTAAAAGGAAATTGGAGTCAGCTACTGAAACCCATCTCAAACAGTTTTGACTTACTCGATCGCTAAATCTTCCGTCATGGGGATTCAGAACTCCAGATCCACCACTTTATTGGGCAAATGGCAAGCAACCAACAGTAGACAAGGGGTTGAGCTTAGGGCCATAGTTCAGTTGGAAGAAAGTATTCACGGAGGAAACTTGCCGAGTAGCCTTCGGAGACTTATTCCAAGATTTGGGCGTCCCATCGGTTCGAATCTTGAGATTACTAAATGCGAGCACTGACAAGAAACGTCTCAATGGAAGAGAGTTCCAAGCGTCAGCCCAACCAATTATCCGGCCCAACTTAGGCCAGAGGTTTCCCTGTCATCTACAAATGAGGCTCCTGTCCATTACAATCGCTCGTACTTTTCCACGCTTCGTTATACATGCCTCATTACAGCTCCATTGACATCATAATTGGGGACCATGTTGCAGACACCCCTTGGCAGACATCTCGTTTGTAGGAATATCCTCGGCAGACATCTCCTTTCTAGGAATATCCTCGGCAGACATCTCCCTAACAGGAGTCTCCCTGACAGACATCTCCTTGGAAGCCATCCATGGGAAGAAATCCATTGGCAGTCAGCCCAAAACCTAAGCCCACTCCGGCTTGTTCTCGGGTCTCCCCCGACCCCGACCACGGCCCCTTCCGCGCCCCCGGAAATTCCCACGCCCGAAGTTGCCCCGCCCAAAGTCTGCATTGAAGGTGCGCTCGGGCCGGTTGCGGTTGTCGGTCGACGACGACATCGAGTCGAAGAACGACGACTTCTTGTCATAAACCGGCTTGCTCTGCTGCGCGTGCTCCTGGCGCTCGCGCTCAAACCGCGCGCTGGCGTCCTCAAAGTCGCCAGGCGCACTGCCAGGCTGCGCATCCGGCACTCTCCGCTCCCTGGCGGCGTTTCCCGCGGCTCTGGGCTGCGGTTCTGAGCCCGGCTGCGCGTCAGGGGCCGTGTTTGTGGCCGTGGGCGCGTGGCTCAGGGTTGTAGGCGCCGGCTGACGCTGGGCCACGTTGGCCGCCTCAGTGGGCGCCGGCGCCGCGGGCGCAGCGCCTGGACGTGCGGAGGTGTCACGTGACGTGTTCAGGGGCTCCGCTGTGGTGGTTGCTGGCGCGCTAGCCGCCGCAGAGGGCTGGGGAGCGCTTGTAGCCGGAGGAGGCAGGTAGTACGCGCCCTGGGGCTTCACCTGATCGATGGGCGTGTCCAACACAGACAAGTCCTTGACGTCTGCGCCACGGAACACCACGTACTCGTAGATGTCGGTGCCAGGCATCACTTCCATGGTGGGCTGGCCTGCCTGGGCCATTCTGCCCTCGGTGCCGAAGGAGCGCACAGACTTGAGCGAGACGGTGGCGTCCTCCGCGTTGATGTTGTCCAAGAGGCCCACATACCGGAGCTGCTTGTTGGAGATCAACGAGATGGTTTTGCCGATGTACTGAGACATGGTGGAGTTGTCAGCGTAGCAGACCTGTACACCACGAAGGTGAGCAGTAGAGTGAGGCTGAGAAGGAGCCACAAGAATGGAAAGAAAAGAGGAAAAAAAGAGGAAAAATAGCGAGGAAAGGAAAAGGAGAAAGAAAAGAGGAGGCAAAAAAAGACGGGATTGACGATTCAACTCGTGCCGTTCTTTTCAGTGCTGGGGACCTGCCCTGGCATGTCGCATGTCGCGCGACACTGTACATCTACAATTCACCTCACAACTCCATCTTATCCACTTCACCACAGCAATGTCTGACCTGGAAGAGACGGCGCAGCACGCGCAGGAGGTGAAACAGCAGGAGGTGGAGGACGCACAGCTCCCCGCGCCCGTGGATGAGGGCAACATCTCCGACGACAACCACCTCGAAAACGAGCCCCAACTCGAGGAGCAGCGTGAAAACGGCGAGGAGCCTGCCGACGCGGAAGTGGGCGCTGACGCGGAGTTAGGCGACGCCGAATCGGGCGCCGAGTCGGCACAGCCCGAGCAAGAGTACGACGACGAGGACATCTACAGCATGCAGAGTCACAAGACACTGACGGCGGGCACCACGCGCAAAAAGAATATCAGGCGCAGCGGAAAGGAGGCGGAGTTGCCCAACGACACCGCGGAGCAGCCTGCACCGGAGTACTACGCCGAGGAGGACGGCATCGACTACTCCAACGAGGACCCGGCGTCCAGAAAAAGACGGCTTTTGGAGGAGCGCATGACGCTCGCGGTCAAGTCCAAATCGGTCAAGCGGCGCAAGGCCGACGAGGACGACTTGGAGCGAATGCAGGACGACAAGATCGACCTCTTGAAGAACAAGATGATCGAGGCAGCCAACTTGGACGTGGAGAAGAACCTGCAGGGCCACATTGCCACGGAGAAGTTGAAGCTCTTGCGCGAGGTCATGGACACCATGTCCAAGGCGGATTTGGCCATTTCGATTTTGGACAACAACCTCCTTGAGGCGGTGCGGTTGTGGCTCGAACCGCTTCCTGACGCCTCCATGCCGGCGTACCAGATCCAGAAGGAGTTGATGCAGTCATTGACCAGCTTGCCCATCAAAACAGACCACTTGGTCGCCAGCGGCATCGGCAAGGTGTTGGTGTTCTACCAGCGGAGCAAGCGCACCGAGCCCAACTTGAAGAAGATCGTGGACCGCCTCATTGGCGACTGGACGCGGCCCATTTTGAACAAGTCCGACTCCTACAAGGACCGCACCATCCGCTTCCACGACTACAACAAGCTGCGCTTCACCAACAAGTTGCTGTCGCTGAGAAAGAAGACCAAGGAGGCCAAGACGTTGTACGAGCAGCAGGCCGAGCGCAGGAACCGTGCTGCCATTCCCAGTGCGCGGACCACCGCCTACAAAATCGCGCCCAAGGTGGACCCCAGTTTGTTGATGCGCCAGCAGCGCGGACTGAGCGAGATGTTCACGCGGATCAACAGGAAGATGACCAACTCGCGCAAGAAGGTGGTGAAGAAGGCTGGGCCGTCGGTGGAGGGCAAGAACTTGTCGATGTAGCCAAGAACTGGATGATGTGGGCAAGAACTGGTTGATGTGGGCAAAAGCTTGTCGATGTATGGATAGTGATGCAATACGTATGGAGTGGGAGATTTCTCTCAGTGTAGGGCCGATACATCCGGGAGAATATTCAATGGAAGCTGGCGCTTTGCCGTGCCTCGTACCGCTAATAGACTACTCTGAGTGATATGGTTAAAGGAGAAGATGGAGGTCGTGGTAGTGCTTGACTAATCACAAGAGGGAAATATGAGGAGAAATTCAAAAAAATGAAGTCAGTTTGACTGAAAATGAGCAAATGACGACAACACCGCTATTTATCGGACGTGCAATGAAGTATCTCGAACGGTGGTGTCGGTGGCCGCCTAAACTATTGAGGTACGGATGTTTTCAACCTGGTGTATGGGTGTTTTGCTCTTGGTGTATGGATGTTTTGATATTTGGTGTACGGGTCTTTTGCTGGCTTTGTGGCACTCGTTTTGTGAACAAGGCCCCATGAGATCGAATCAACGGATCAAGACGTATTTACTCACCACCGTTAATGACAAACTCATTTAATGGAAGTAAAGCTAATCGTAACTGCACAGGCTGTTCAGCTGTTCAGTACTCATCGACCAACTCGATCTCATCATATGGAAATCGACTTCTCCACTAACCACTACATCCTTCTCTACACTATCCAGTGCAATCGTACTATTATGAGGGGGAGTTTATACAGTGTAACCGTAAACACTTACGATCTTGGCTTCTCCTTCTTCTCCTTCCACAAAGCCAACAAGGACACACCGGAGACCTTGACAACCTTGAATCTGACACCGGGGATATCACCCTTAGCCTTACCTCTTCTACCGAAACCAGCCAACAAGACCTCGTCGTTCTCGTCGACGAAGTTCAAGCAACCGTCGTTTGGCACGAAAGCGGTGACCTTCTTACCGTTCTTGATCAATTGCACTCTGACACACTTTCTAATGGCGGAGTTGGGCTGCTTGGACTCAATACCGATCTTCTCCAACACAATACCCTTGGCGTGGGAAGAGCCACCGAATGGAGAGGACTTGAAGGCAGTACCCAACAATCTGGACTTGTACGCCTGGTCAGCCCATCTGTTGTTTCTTCTGTGGACTCTCAATTTTCTGGCCGAGTTAAGACCTCTTGGTTTACCGTTACCCATGATGAAGTTAAGAAGATGAGAAAAAGTTTGATTTTTTCTGGTGAATTTTTGCTCGCGGTTTCCTCGCACGTGACGCACTGCAGGAAGTGCGCATCGAGTTGGGCACGTGACGAGGGCGCGAGCCCTAGACACATCGGTCGGTACTCCCCGATTTCCATTAATTACGAATTTTGGGGTGGGGAACTTTTCGGTAGTTTTTAGTTGGTCTCTGATTAATGTATGAGTGCTTTGACTAGTTTGAGTGCCCGTGCAGAAAGTATTTAAAAGGTGCGGGATGTGGCTGCGAATTCCTGATCGAGTGATCACAACTGATTGAAATATTACCATGCTTCAGAAGTTCGTTTAATACACCGCGCCTTGTGTCGAATATTGCGTTTCTGATGATCTCACTCGCATCAAACTTTCTGCCGGCCAAAACGACAGCCAGATACCTCAACCTCTCGCATTAAAATTGAGAATACTTTAGATGATCATAGCCTTCCAATATGAAGAGGTTCAAATACTTGAAAAGTCCGGGCGGGTATCATAGAAGTTCAGGTGAAACACGAGGTCTGAACCGAAACGTTGAATTGATGCCCCGTACATAAGGAATGGACCCTGAGCGTGAAGTCGTCTATTCAAGGTGGTGCAATTTGATTCGATTCTCGTTTTCTGAATTCACCGTTCACCAATAAGAATAAGGTTCTTGTTGAATCATGCAACACTCCGATGCTATTCCCCTGCTCCCTCGAACAAACCTACCTTGTCTCCATTCAATGTGTGTATTACAATGAGCGCGGGCGACCGGTCCTGGTCCATCACGTGCCCACGCAACCTCTATGCCTTGACAAGCAACCTGGCCTTGCCGCGTGCCTTGATGACTTTCAAAAGAAGCAAAAACAACATCTCGATCTGGTCCTTGAACATGAACAACAAACCCTGCACAATCACGCCCTTGAGTAACTGTGGAGCGACTCCCTTGTACAAGCCGCGGAGCTTCTCTGTCTTCCACAAGTAGCTCAATGCGTCTGTGAACAGCTCGAACTTGACGTCCTCGTCTTCGTGCTCAAGTTGGATTTTGTTCTTCTCCTCGCCCTGAGGCTTATGCAGTTTCTTCTGAAGCATGGCCTTCGACACAATCAAAGGCTGCGTGGCCAACGTGGCCATGGACTTGGCCAACATACCGATGCTGAAACTCTCCAAGGGGCCCAAGAACTCCTTGTCGTTGTACAAGATCTGCTTCAAGCGCTCGTAGGAGCCGTAGGTGATGGAGGGGTTGATGCACAACACCAACGACACCCTCAAGCCCTTCCAGAAGCCGGTCACGCCGTCGTGCACGTAGATTTCCTTGGCCAACTGGTACAACGAGCGGTGGTGTTTGTCCGTCTGCTGGTGGGTGGTGATGACACCAATGGGCATGGTAAAAAGCTGGGAAATGGCCGCTGCCAACGCACCCAAAAACAACTCCACGGGGGTCAGGTGTTTGTGAGATGCGGCCTTCTTGGTCAATTGCGCGTACACGCGCTTGACGATGGTGTACCAGTAGAAATAGGAGAAGTTCTGCGCTGCCGTGCCCAAAATGGACAGAATCAAGCCATGGTACCAGCCCAACACGCCCTTTTTGGCGTAGATCTTCCTCAATACGTCCATGGTGTTTTTGTATTTCAACTCGTCGCCCTTGGCCCGCTGCACAAACACAGAGTCCTCGGCATTGCTGTTGTAGTCACTCTCTTCACCAGAGAGAGTGTTCGGTTTGTGCTTTTTGACCTGGGTTTGGATGATGGTTTTGCTCAAGTCCAACGGATACACCAACGTGTTGGCAATCACCGACGCCAACGCGCCACTGGCGGCTTTCTCGAGAGGTGTGAGAGTGGGCATGACCTAGTAGTGACCAGAGCAAGCAAAGGTAGAACCAGAAGAGAAACTAAAAAAAATAAAATAAATAATGTTGCAAATTAGCCGGGCCGGAAGGTTTTAAGAGAAACAATCGATCGGCTCTCCGCTATGCCCGGATCAACTCCGAGCCTGTGATAACCCGAGGATATCGGTACTCCACATGCCGTTGAGGTAAAACCCCACACCTGCATAAAACGCGGGGCTGGTGGGTCCGACCCGAGGATTAGAGAAAAGAAATCAGATAAGGCTTAGACGGGAAGAGAGATTATTAAGATTTTTAATTTCTGATTTGGGCTCAGAAATGGTTGAGCAGATGCATTTTTAGTCGAGAGATTATTTTTGGGCCATGCACAGCGATCAAAATGTCACATTCGGTAATATTTTGACATTGGGTAATATTTTGACATCCGGCAAAACGCCGGGAATCATTGAAAGGTATCGGAAATGTGAACTTCACAAATTCCGAAGAGTGGAGTAAATTCCTCGAGAGACATAAGGATGCACTCTTTGGTTCTGGATCATTTATACGGACGGTGGCCAGCCATTGCCGATCATGACGCGATGTTGGGCAGTGGTGGATCAAGACAAGGAAGACAAAAAAAGACAAGCGAAGACCAGATTGTTAAAAGAGGACCGAACGAACAGAGGACCAAAAGACAAAAGAGGTCAATATGACCGAGAGCTACGTAGCTTCCCATCATTTCTCGCGCAGTTTGTCTTTAGACTTTCGGATTAATGGGACTCAACAACGCACCACAACCATTATTAGGGATAGATGCGAACAGGACTTTCTCCAGAACCCTCGGCTGCGAAAACAGGATAAGCTCAATTCCCCCAACTTTAACTGTCGATCAACTTCTCGTTGGTATTGGCTCTGCAACAGCTTCCAACTTTCGCTGACTTTGACAACCACCTCCGGATCTACGCTTGGGGCCCACACTTCAGTAACCAAATATTTATTGTCTTCTGGAAGACTTCGCACCATTCCGTCAATCTTCGTTGACTATACCTCTACCCTGTTTTTACTCAAGCAGTTATGACCACTTAGCTGTGCTCCCTATACCAATCAAAAAACTTTCAAGAACTGTCTATAATTACCACATGAACCGGATCATGCCTCTTAGTATACCCACTTGAGCACCCGTCTGTCTGTACCACAGGTAATCACAACGTCATCATACACCACAGAGGACTTTATGCGGCCGTCGTGCTCCTCAAGCTCAACAATGATCTTCTCCTTGCAAAGGTCTAGACCGCGAATGGTTCCGTCTTCTCCCATGATCCAGAGCCCACTCCCGTCGTATCTCCATGCGATACTGGCCTGACTGTATTTGTCCTGAGGCGACATGGTGTTGATATTTGCAATGATCTGGTTGCGTCTGATGTCCGAGTCTTCCTTCCCCACATCCTTCAAGGTGACGAGAACCACCCGCATATATGGCTCGTGGGACGTTCCTATGGCCACCAAGGGTATAACTCCTTGCAGGAAGATCCGAATACACATTGGAGTGAAACCGGAGGCAGAAAACTCAGCGTCGTTTAATGCAATCCGGCAATCAAGCCGAAGACCTTCATTATCGAACCTGAGAACCTCCATAAGTGTGATTTCGCTTTTTCCAACGGCAATGTAGATGCTGTCCTTGTAAACAGAAGCGTCTAAGCACGTTCCCTGATTTGCGAGCTTGTAAGGTTCACTTTGAGCCACTAAACCCTCAGAAGCTATCTTGAAAACCTTCACTAGCGAGTCCCATCCCATACTGACCAAGTAGTCAGAGTTATTCCACCGTACAACCTTAACGTCGGTGATGAGTCTGGAGTGAATCTGCTCCTCATAAATGAGGCTGAATTCAGTCATGTCCGAAGAAAATTTGCCCACGTAAACTTTGCCGTTCATTCCACACAAGAGCACATATTCTGTGGACTTGACAATGCGGCGTATAACGACTTTCCCGATGATGTCCAGTAGCTCAAGAACCTTTTCACCCGATTCTGTATTGAAAACTATGAGGTTTCTGCCCGAGGTGCCGCCAATTAGGTAGGTGATGCCATTGGCATCGAGAGCAACTGCATCAATGATTAACTCGGTCATTGTGGCCAATTTCACTGACTTTTCGGGGTAGGGAGCGGACCAGTCCTTGAACTGGCTCTGCTTTATTTCCAAAAGCTCCTTGTCCAACCACTGGTCGTGAGATTCGGTGGTCGTTTTGGTGGTTAGGAACTTCATCCGGTCGGTGATAATATCTGTGAGTGGCTCATCGTGAGGCAATTCCGTTGAAATCGGACTTCCATGCTCTTTTTCAAACGCCTTCAAAGTATCAGAGTACCCATTTTCCTTGAGGAAATGAGCAATGAAGTTGTGAACAGACATGATAATGAATGCTGAGACGAAATGAACTGCATGTTAAGATCACCAAAGTATTGGAATATTGCAACTACTAAGAAAATGAATACAGTGTAATTTGAGTCTCTGTTAAGCGATCGAGAATCTCCTACAGAGATTATGGATTTACTGATTCGTATTTTAACAGTGTTCGAAGCCAGGTTCGATGGTCTCGACTATCAAATCGAATTGGCAATTAGCCGATAAGCAGTCTATGATCGCCTGTAATAATGTATAGATGCGTCAATCCTTCACTAACTTTATCCGAATACATCGTCTTATCCTCACTCAAAGAGAAGAGATGGTTTCGAATCCCGCCGAAGACCACAAATCATTAAATTTTGCGCCATTTACTACCGTCTTTAGAACGAGTGTCGAGCCTCAAATGCTCATATTCCAGAATCCTCGAAATGAGGTATCACGGACCCGAAAGATCAGGCTTGCGAATGTGGAACTTCTCACACAACTCGTTTGTTTGGTTGCTCTCCCAATACTGCAACTTTACACCCTTTGCGGACGCATCCGGCGCAATCTTCTTGAAATTGTATGGAATTTCGAGCGATTCCTTGGAAAGCTTTTTCTCCTCATATGCCACACTCTCCTCCAACTCCAGCAAAAGAGAGATGAGCTCCTCCGAGTCCTGAGAGCGGTTGAATTCAAATCGAATCTCTGAGAGAGCCTTAGGGTTTGAATAGACGAATTCCTCCACCACCTTTTGAATGGCTAAAGTCCGAGCGTCGTAGTAGAGTACATCCGAGTGGATGCCATGTACCGTGAGCGGTTTAATCGTGAGATGCTCGAGGAATCGTCTGCGAGGCAAACACTTGTCCAAAGCGAGAAAACTGGTATATTTTGCGTGGTCCCTTTTTCTTTTCTTGAGCTGTGGGGACAGAGAAACATCGTCCATGTCGAGTTCGATCTGGTTAGTGTCCTCTTTGGTCTGAGATTGTGCTTCGCTCTCTTCCTTTATGCCTTCCGGAATTGTCTTGACGTCGGCACCCTCCGGTAGCGTTGGAGTAGGAAAACTTCGTGCGGTGGTACTGTCAGCGGATTTCTTCAGCAGTAGTTTAGGTTCTCCCTGAGTTTTTCCCTCTCCATCCTGTTCCTTATCGTCGCTGTCCATGTCCAATTCGATCTCATTTGAAAGTTGTACACGTTTCAAAGGCACCGGACTGACTTTGTGCTTCACGTTGGCCGTGAACTTCGTGTGCAAATGCAGAGCAAACCAGTACCGTGGTTTAATGCGGTCTAAGGCCTGACGGGCCAACGGAGATCCTAAGCTTCCGCTGTTCATGTTACTCCGAAAATAAGGCTTGTGACGTAGTAGCTGCTGTTGGTCTCCCCACTTCCACACCCACTGTGGCCAATCGTGGCTCACACAGATGTCGCTTGTACCGCTCAAAAGCGACTTCAAGTGATTTTTGGGCTGAACATGGTATATGGACTTAATTGTCGAGCTCAGGTACGGAAGTGTATAAGCCGGCGGGTCGTTCAAGGCATTGACAAACGACCGCTGGTTCCAGATCCCGCTGATTCCACTGATCCGGAGGCCCTTGAACCAGACGGTGCCAAACTCGCCCAAGTAGTAAATATTAGGAGCAACCCAGCCTCCGTACTGGAGTTCTCGCATATACAGCAGACTTTCGTGGTTACCACCCACAAATAAGGTTAGCACTGGGGCCCTTTTCTGGCCCAGGTAGTAGGCGTGGAAATCCCCCATTGCCAAGTATTTTGGAGGACAACTCATCGTCTGGAGGTCAGCAGAGTTTCGCATTGCCTGGAAATCTCCGCATATGATGAGAAGCTCCACATCTCTTCGGAGCGAATTATATATTGTGTCGAGTTCTCCATGGCAGCATCCCTCCACGGCAAGTCTGACACTCATCAGTTGCTGGTCCTAGAGATAATCAGGAGAGCTCAGGTTATCTCTCAAATTGGTTACAGTCACGTAGACGTGAATAGAGGTTAGTGCCAGTATTAACGATTGAAGTCACGTGATACACGATGGGCCTGAAGTCGAAGCCCAAGGCGAAAGAAATAAATTTAACGAGGCGATTTCGCTAGAGTGGACTAGCTCCTTTTTTTATCGGCCGCAATATTGTCCTTGTATTGTCGCATCTTGGGGCTCCAAAGAGGGACAATGAATACAACAGAAACATACTGACATTCACTAGCTGAGTCGATATCACAGACATTTCTGAGAGATATTCACCGATTGAGTGGAAGTCCTTTTAATTTGTACTCAAAATTTGCTCCTTCGCTGCCAATCTCAATAATCAGCTCTGTTTGAAGGGCTCCTCATTTAGAACCAGAAAATCTCCGCTGCATCAAGTATGCAATTTTCGACTACCATATCCACATCCCAGCTTCATGTGATTATCACTCGGCCACTTCTCTACCCCCACCATTCTCTACATCCACCACTTCTCTACACCTAACACTCAGTTCTCTTTTATCTAAAACTTGTAGACGTGGTCCTTGGTGTAGCCCAACTCGGCCAACACGCCAGAAACCTCACCCTGGTCAGTCGGAGAAACCTTGTTACCCGACACAGCCTTGTACAAACCTGGAGGACCGCACACGTAAATCTTGGAGTCGCCAGAAGGCGCAGGCAAGTGCTCCTTCAAAAAGTCCTTGTCAATGTAGCCAGTGTGGCCCTCCCAGTTCTCGGGGGCCTTGTCCAAAAAGTAGTGGATGCTGACCTGGTCCTTGTGCTTGGCGGCAAGCGCGTCCAACTCCTTCTTCAACAAAATGTCGTCCTTGGTCAAGTTGCCGTAGTACAAGTCCACCTTGGTCTTGTCGTCGGGGTTGTTGGTGATCTCGTTGATCAATTGGTACAAAGGAGTGATGCCCGTGCCGCCACCAATCAACGAGATCTTTTTGAACTGGTTGGGCTCCCACTTCCACTTGACAATTGGGCCCTTGAACGACACAGTGTCGTTGGGCTTCAACTCGTCAAAGTGCTTAGAGAACTTTCCCTCGGGGTACGTCTTGATGACAAATTCGATGGTGCCCTTCTGGGCCACGTCGGAAATGGGGGTGTAAGGTCTGATCACGTTGTTGCCTTTTGGGGTCACGTACTTGGCCATGAGACAGGACGCATTGACCAATCCCGACACGTCGTCGGCGTCCTTCAACTCAAACACGTAGTGCTTGGTGTTGGACGAGAGCTTGACCGCTTCCTTCAACTTCAAGTCAATCCACTCGTCACCTCCGGTGAAGGTCTTGCTCTCGTTGAAAATACGGGTGCCCGAAAGGTGCATGGCCATGCCGGCCGCACCCAACGCGCCCAATGCGGGCAAAAGATACTTGGAGGAGAATCTGGTAACAGACATTGTAATTGGAACTGTGGAGAATTGCTCAATTAAATAGCGTCCAGCAAGTTCCTGCAGCTACCGCGCCCACTTTTCATTGGGTTGTGGGCTTAGGCGGAGAGTGGGGAGATCAGGAGCAAAAAGGGCAGATTTGGGATTTTGTTGCATTTCAGAATAGAAACCGTTTTCTTTTTTTTTTCCCAGAGTCGTTGTGGGTGACAAACGGTGGGGAGGTTGCTGGGCTTCCTGCAGGACGATTTTCCACAAGTTTCACGCACGACCTGACCGGAAGCGGATTTGGCAGCGTTGGCAAAATTTCCTGGCGAGAGCCCGCTGGGATCAAGAGAGAAGTGTGCACAGAAGCCGAGACTGCGCTGGTGCTGTCAAGACCCTCTTGTGCAATTCCGCCAATGGGGTCAATTCCGCGCTTCCGTAATTTCCGAGTGCGAACAAGCAGAGCCCTTGAGTGGTCAAGAGTTTCAAAAACAGAGCGACGTAAGATAAAGGAGAGAGCGAAAGAGTGAGATAGTCTATGGAATGCAACTAACGATAGATAGAGTACGGATATGTTGCTGCTAAGTAATGCCGTGGGCCATATCTGCCACGCAAAATCCGAAAGGCTACAAGCCTATCGCAACAAGATAAAGTTGATATTCGAAGAAAACCAATTGCTGTTTGGTGGACCATTCACAGTATTTCCTCTGTGTTCCCCACAGCCAAAACCCGTGCCCCACTTGCAATCAGTGGTTCCATATACTTGTGCAGGCCAAAGTCAGGTACTACTCTTCAGTCATTCCAATGCTCAAAGGAAAGTCGCAAAAGGAGCTTCTCGTGCTAGCTCGCAGTCTCATCCAGCCCCTTAAGCCCTCCTTCTATAAAGGACAAGCCGGGAAGGTCGCAGTCTTTGGTGGGTGTGAAGATTACACCGGGGCACCGTTTTTTGCCTGCCATTCGGCAGCATTGGTGGGCGCCGACTTGAGTCACGTGGTCTGCGAGAAGCTCGCTGCCCCTATCATCAAGGGCTACTCGCCCGACTTGATGGTGCATCCGTACCTCTACGATGTGGAGAACCCTGACGTGGAGAAGTTTGCTCCCAAGGAGGTGTGGGAATCGTTGAAGAACAAGCTGCTCGAGGACGCGTTGCAACTGCCCGATTTGGACGCGGTCGTTGAGAAGTTCATTTTGCCGAAAGTGGCCCGGTTTTTGGAGCGCATCGACATGTTCATTGTCGGGCCCGGATTTGGCCGCGATCCGCTCATGCTCAAGACGTTGATTCGGATTTTGGAGGAGATCAAAGTCGCCAACAAGCCGGTGATTCTCGACGCAGACTCGCTCTTTTTGCTTGCGTTGAAACCTGAGCTCATTCGGGGCTACAGCAAGGCCGTAATCACGCCCAACGTGGTGGAGTTTGGCCGCATATGCAGCGCTTTGGCCATTGACGACACAGACACGATCGAGACGGCGAAAAAAGTGTCGCAAAGCCTCGGCGGAGTCATTGTAGTCCGGAAGGGCCAGAACGAAGTGATTGCACGCAACTCGAGTCATGTGATCAACGACATGCCCGGCTCGGTCCGGCGGGTTGGCGGCCAAGGTGACACATTGACTGGTTCAATGGCCACGTTGCTCCTTTGGGCCGAGCACTACAACTCGGACTTTTGGGGAAAACCCAAGGAAAAGCTCAACGAGGACGAGCTGGCGATCTTGGCGTGCTATGCAGCCTGTTCCTTGGTGAGACTAGCGAGCGCCAAGGCGTTTGCCAAGTACAGGCGGGCCATGCAGACGTCCAATGTGCACGAGTTCTTGGGCGAGGCGTACCGGGAGTTGTTTGACGAGAACTTGCACTTGTAAGGAGGTGCGATAGGAATAAGGGATAAAGGATCGACTGAACTTTGATGGAAGTAGGGATAGTAGAATAGTGGATTGAATTGCGGGCAGTTGGATAGCAAACCAGGAGTATCATTTAGGCCGGTAATGTTGGCGATGCTAGAGAGTAATGGACTCAAAGGGATTGCAAAAGTCGAGTTACGCAGCTGCAATCAGGAGAGTTAAAATCAACGCGCTTGTCCCTGGGACTATTTTCTGACTCTAAGCTGTGTACAATGACCATAGTAATGGCCATATCCATGGTGACCATAGTGAGCGTAGTGACCATAGTAATGATCATAGTAATGATCATAGTAATGACCATAATAATCGACAATAGTGCTTTTTTGTTCGTGTATGGAGGCTCCTTTTTAGACCCTCGGACGTTAGAGACATTTTCTGCCATCTTGACGTTGCCCGTAAGTCTCGCTCTTGGAAAAGCCAGATCGGTAGTTATCCCAAGGCAGAATGTCGGCCGATTATCTTGGACACAGTGTGAATACATATTACTGGGCTCCGTAAACATAAATCACTCAGTCAACGCAACATAATATTGCAACTAGAAAGATTTGCGTGAGAACCGCTAAACGCAATTATAGACACAATAGATCTGTCAAATTGGCCGCTGACGTCACTCGAGCCGCATCCAGGAGGATCTACAAATCTGCAAACAAGACGAACCCAAAGAATTCTCACCTGCTTCAACTCATCAATTATCAGTCACGAAGCTATGACCGTGCGTGACGTTGGTGGCGAAAATTTCCATAGGAGCATCTCATTCCTCATGTTTCAACCAAAACTTCAAAATTCGCCCATCCGCATATAACCCAGTCCTTTCCTTCCATTCCGACCTATTATACTTCTAGTTCACACTGGCTAATTCGCAATGACCAATTCGCACTGGCACATGACAATAGGGCTGGTGCTTCCCCAGTCTGTCCTGCACACATCGGACCGAGGCTCCCAGATTGGCAACTTTTTCCCCGGTATCTGGTGCATCTTAAAACACACCATTTTCTTTCTGGAGAAAACGCTAGTGGGAGCGAAACAAGCGACAGCTGATTTCGACTGATTCTAACTCCGAGCTAATTCCGTTGCTGATCAGACCACCTTTCTACCATGGACGCTAGTTGTGGACCATCCAACGCCTTGTCGCAGCTTTCCAAGCATGCCCAACGGGACCAGACGTTGCAAAACGAGTTTGTGGGCCGCCAAGGCCAACACCAGCCCGGAGCTTTCCGGAGCCACGGGCACGTGGACGCCGGGTTGAACCGCGAGTTCCAGCACTTCAACAACGACGGCATGGGCGCCTTTGAGCCCCTGTTTGCCGCCCAGAGACACGCTGCAGGGCTGGCAATGCGCCAGAGCCCGAACTGGGTGCAAGACTTCAACGGGCTCACGCTCAACGAGCCGCGGAGCCAGGCGGTGCCTCAAAAAGCGGACTGGCACCGCCAGTTCATGGCCCAGAGCGGCCAGAGGGAGCAGGTTGCGGCCAGTCCGTTCCAAAGTCAAAACAACCAATTCAGTCTGCTCCAGAACAGCCAGTTCCAGAGCGCTGGGATGTATCAGAGCCCTGGAATGTACCAAGGTTATCGGACACAGAGTGCCCAGCACAACGACGCGATCGAGCTTCTGGAACACCGCAACGTGAACTTCGACGACCAGTTTGACGAGATCGAGCGGGAATTACAGGCACAGGAGCTCCAGACGCAGGAGCTCCAGGCACAGGAAGTACAGCATACTGAGGCCAAGGAGGAAAGCGACCTAGAAAAACAGCAGTTCGCGGACGCCGCGCGCCAGGTCAAGAACCTGATGACGTCGGAGAAAAACTTTGCGTCGGAGGAAACCACGTCGAAGTTCCAGCAGCTGGACTTTTTGAAGCTTATGTCGCTGATCTCCGAGCGCCAGGTCGAGTTGGAGGGCGACAAGTTGGTGGAAAAGGAGTCGGGCGAGGACATCAGAACACACTTGAGCGACCCCCTCCGCCACGAAAGAGAACCCGACTACCACCAGCCCGCCCACCAGGCCAGCTTCAGTGGTCACGTGACCCAGGAACCGGTGATTACCCAGGAGTCTGCCAACGTCACGAGCCACCTCCCCGATCCACTCGCGCACATAAAGGACGGCTCGTTGCCCGACAACTTGACTCCGCTCCAGGCGGCCAGAATCATCAGCGGCGGACAAGTGAATTCCAACGACTGGACAGAAGACGAGTCGTGGAACACCGACACATACAGGAGAGGCAACGGGCTCATGCTGCAGGAGTGGCAGGACGTTTACGACGACTACCGAAACGACGACGATTTCCACTGACTAGAACATGACAACTACTGGAACGAAGACGACTTCCACCAATACGGATAACCACGCGTTCAACTCCGCGCGCGATAACGCCAAGTCCGCGCAGATCCGATACCGTTTGGGCCCTCAGGGGCTCCAAACAGGCCTAGACGCCGTGTTACTGGTTAGTCTCGGACTTTGGCCAGTACTACGTCACCTGACCCGGCTACATGCAGTCATGACGACAGGCGCTATTTCATGACGACAGGGTGCCTTCCATTGGAATGGCGACTGGGAGGTGCAGGAGCGACTGGGTCTGGAATGCTGTGGTGGAGAGTTGAAGGAGGTGGATCGTTGAGGTGGGTTGCGGAGGATAATTGTCGGCATTGAAAACGGCGAGTCCGGAAAAACCCGGAAAAACTTACGAGGGAGGGGCCGGACATTGCTGCCGGATTTCAGCACCTATGCCAGCGTTTCTTTTGCCATGATGTAACTAGGCATGGGTGTATCCAGTCTCGTGATGATCAGTGCAGGCTGTTGAGCATTCCTGCACATTCCGGATTCGGCGATATTGCTTTTCCTAGCGATCAGAGTTATAAAAGCCGTCACCCGCCATGAAGTCCTCAGCAACCATGACCTCCTCTCCATACAACATTCCTTCGCCTTTCAAAATCGCCATCATTGGATCGGGCAATTGGGGCACCGCAGTGGCCAAGATCGTGGCCGAGAACTGCGCAGAGAAGCCTGCCATCTTCCAGGAACAAGTCAACATGTGGGTGTTCCAGGAGCAAATTGACGGCAAGAACTTGACCGACATCATCAACACCGAACACGAGAACGTCAAGTACTTACCGGGTATCAAGTTGCCGGAAAACTTGGTGGCCAACCCCGACATCGAGTCGACAGTGCAGGACGCCGACCTCTTGATTTTCAACATTCCTCACCAGTTCTTGCCCAGAATCTGCAAGCAATTGGTGGGAAAGGTCAAGCCTTCCGCCAGAGCCATTTCGTGCTTGAAAGGCTTGGAGGTGGACGCCAGCGGATGCAAGTTGTTGTCGCAGTCCATCACCGACCACTTGGGCATCTACTGCGGTGTTCTCTCCGGTGCCAACATCGCCAACGAGGTGGCCAAGGGCCGCTGGTCCGAGACCTCTATCGGTTACACCACTCCCTCTGACTTCAGAGGCGAGGGCAGAGACATCGACGAGTACATCTTGAAGCAGGCCTTCCACCGCACGTACTTCCACGTGCGCGTGATTGACGACGTTATCGGCGCGTCCATTGCCGGGGCGTTGAAAAACGTCGTTGCATGTGCTGCCGGTTTCGTTGTGGGTGCCGGCTGGGGTGACAACGCTAAGGCTGCTATCATGCGCATTGGCATCAAGGAGATCATCCACTTCTCCTCGTACTACGAGAAGTTTGGCATCAAGGGCTTGTCGCCTCCACAGACTACGACCTTCACCGAGGAGTCCGCGGGTGTTGCCGACTTGATCACAACTTGTTCCGGTGGCCGTAACGTCAAGGTGGCGCGCTACATGATCGAGAACAAGGTGGACGCGTGGGAGGCCGAGAAGACGTTGTTGAACGGCCAGTCGTCGCAGGGCATCATCACAGCCAAGGAGGTGCACGAGTTGTTGGAGAACTACGGGTTGCAGGAGGAGTTCCCACTCTTTGAGGCCACCTACGACATCATCTACAACAACGCAGACATCAACGAGTGGCCCACTCTCTTGGAGCGTGACTAGGGTATCAGCATTTATAGACTAAGGGAAGATTTCGGAAACGGTGTAGAGCGATAAGATTGATACGATAAGATAAAGAAGCGGACAATAAAGGTGGTATTAAATTTTGACATCTTCGTTGCGGTGAAAATTTGCCCATTGGGTTGCTCCTTGTCTTTTTCAGTAGGTTGATGCAATAACATCAGGGTTTATGCAATGGTTCGAATTGTGAAAGAGTTTCAAGTACGCCCGCTGCCCCAAGATTTCGTTCAAAATTTCGACAATGGGATTACTATGTCATTGGCAGATGTGTAGCACTCACCCATGAGTGACATGTTAATTCGTGATTTCACGACTCATCAAACTTGTACGAGATACGACGCATGCTAATGGTCGGCGCAGCAGGAGATCCGTTGTGGGCAGATCGTATATCCTGATCAATCTAAGGTGATGCTTGTTAGCAATTCAGACTTTCCGCCGACAAATAATAGCATTCTGTTCCGAATAAATAGAAAGTGAATATATCAATGCTGCCTTCAGAATGGATTGATTGACTCTGCCGAGCCTCGCCAGATTGAGTAAATTTTAGTGCACGGATTTGCCTCGAATTCTACCACCATGCATAGCGTCAGACAATGGCTGATAGGAAAGCGAATAATGCCACGTATGCTGGCCATTATTGCACAGACCTAAGAGTGAGGAAGAAGAGAGAGAAATAGCATGATGTTCTCAATGAAATGGCGAGAGGCCGACTAATACGTTTCGGAGATCCTTGACCAAGATCGTTGGTCGTTTGACAGCGACGGGCAGTCGCAGGACCAGAACTTGCCTATTTCTTATAAAACGGGTATTCTGGAGCAAGTGAGAGAATTGAGACTCGTAGAAAATTCGGTGGGGCCTGTTCTTCTGTCTTGGGAGGTTTCCCGGCCAGCAATAATCGTCATGTCGGCCACTGTAATTTAAGTGCTCGTTCTATTTTTGTATTCCTGTTTTCACTTATTGCGTTAGTGTTCTATTTTTGTATTCCTGTTTCCACTTATTGCGTTAGTATTTTATTTTCGTTCCATATTATTGCTACAGTGCTGGAGAACCCTCGGTATTTATAGTCGTTTTTATCTCTCAAGTCCGGCCGCAACGATTCCATCACTTGTGATGCAATTCAGAACTCACTTGGCACCCTGAAACATTCTGTGGTGCTTCCATTGTCGAACCATTGCGATCCTTGCAACGTTCCAGACAGTTGACGTGATTCAGCAGAGCTCTGACCGGTCAAGATTATTCAGGGCAGCCGTTATGACAACTCCCACCATGACCAGCCATTTTCGACGCAGTTTTCATGACACTTTTTGTGTTAAGAATTTATTCTTTCCGATCGACGTGATCTAGTAACTCATCCATCAACTCACTTTCCGGTGCTAAACATCGCTCAACGCATCTAGCGTATATAACGCCCTATCTACGATAATATTTGAGAATAGGAGACTTGGCATTGACCATTGGCAGCTTTTTGTCCTTTATGGATTAACCTGTTAGGTATTGAAGAGTACGGAGGAAGGGAATAATTTCTAAGTGGCCGTCTCGCCCGAGACAATAAGCAAAACTTGGTTTAACAACTAAATAAGGCCCAGAAGCAAGTTTTCGTCTCTCTTCCGCATAGATTAATACGACCATGGAGCTTCTGGAGCTTCCTGTGTCCGTCAATGCGCTTCGTACTAATTACTACTAGGAATCAAAACCAGTGATACCAGCGCTCCACAGACCAAACTCCCTTTATGCTCTTTTCCTGCCTTTATCCTCTCCCTGCCTCACTATCCCCTTCCATCTTCGCTATTCTCTCCCTTCCTCATTGTCCTCTCTGTTACGTAAGCGATGGAGCATCGAGAGACCCATTGTTCAATGAATCGCACCGATCTATCTTGAAGTGCTAACCTCAGTTTGATGCGCTGACTACTGTTTCGAGTAGGCCAGATCGCTAAAAGGAACTTGCATTAATTCTCGACTCGCGTCCTGCTTACCATTGTCACCGATTGCTGTGGCTATTACCACGCACTGCATCCGAGGCTCCAGATCTACAATCAGCAGAACACGATACGAAAAGAAAACAACGGAACAAAGAACACATCAAAAAAGTCAGCAGAACGAAAGTCCAAGAAACGCAGCCCGTCAAACGTACCCAAATGCCAAAAATAGTCGCTCGTACCCACTGCCCGACCGTCATCGCCGCCGCTCCGGCCTGCACAGACCGCCTCCACATTTCATCGTTTGGCACCCATTCATTTGGCACCCTATGGAAGAGTCCTATCTCGACAACATCCGCGGGTTCGTGCCGCGCAACTACCAGAACCGTGCCAGCCTGATCTGGCACCGGGTACCTGTGGCGCGCCGCGCCGCGGTATTCGTGCTTCTTTTCTTGGGCCAGTGCGGCGAACTCCGCGTGGTGCTCACCAAGCGGTCGTCGCGCCTCCGCAACTTCCCCGGCCACATCAGCTTGCCCGGGGGCATGGCCGACACCGCCCAGGAGCTGCCCTGGGCCGCGCTGCGGCGCGAAATGAGCGAGGAAATCGGCATCAGCGAAGACAACGACGCCCTCAGCCAGTTTGGCTTCTCCATCGACCCCGTGGGCGAGATGCCATGCTACTTGCTGCGCACGTTTTCCGCGGTGCGCCCGTGCGTGGGCATGATGAACGTGCTGTCGGCGGAGCTTCTTCCGCAGTTGAAGCTCCGCATCAACCCCGGCGAGCTGTCCAGCATCTTCCTGTGTCCGCTCCGGGACTTTTTGTTTCCGGCGGTCGACGAGATCCCGCGCGAGGCGCTCGAGCGCACCCACTACCTCGTCAAATGGGGCGGCATTCCCTGGCACTTGCGCAGCTACACTTTTCGCCAGGCCAACGACACCGAGGTCACGTGGCTCCAGGGCTTTGAGGACGTGTCTGCGCTGGAGTCCGAGGAGGAGCCGGAGAACTCGGTGGACGCCATCGAAAAGCGAGCGCAGACCCCGCCCATCGGACGCCAGTGCGACCACACCAAGCGAAAGGCGGAGACAGAGCGCAAAAAAAGCTTGGAGTCGTGGGGAAAGCTTGGCGCGCGGCGCGACCTGGCCACCAACGAGCGCATCTACGACGTGTGGGGCCTCACGGCCAACATCTTGCACGACTTGGCCGAGGTGGTGTACTTGGGCGGGCCCAAGAGCGGGCGGCAGTTGGGCGAGGAGGAGTTAATCTGGAGCGTGTGGCACCACGGGGGGCAGATGCAGCAGCGGAGGCGGTCCAAGGAGGAGTCGCGGCTCATTCTGCTGACGCCGACGGACCTGGTGCTGTTTGGGGAGATTCTCCCGCGGACGGAGCTTGTGCGGTTGCAGCGGCTATACAAGATGTAGATATGAATATATGATAGAGCAGGAGGGGAATTAATACGATGGCTGTTGTGGAGAGGTGGAGGAGGATCCAATGAGGAGAGGGAACTGGGGGTGGGACGATGGGTGTAAGTGTGATTGTGAGTGAATGTAGAGAGGGTGGGTGAGAAAATGGTTTTAAAACGATATAGATATGATTTTGTGAGAGGGCAATGGGGTGGGGAATGGTCCTTAACACGATATAGATATGATTGTATGGTAGGGCTATGGGGTGGGTAAATGGTCCTCAATACGATATATCTATGATTTTATGATAGAGCGGTGGGGTGGGAAAATGGATTTTAAAACGATATGGATCTGCGTTTATGATAGAGCAGTGGGGTGGGAAAATGGCCCTTAATACGATATAGATTTGAGTTTATGATGGAGCAGTGGGGTGGGAAAATGGTCCTTGATGTGATTACAAATGAATATGGAGAGGGTAGTGGAATGGTCCCTGATGTGATTACACATGAATATAGAGAGGGTAATGGAGCGGAACAGCGGGTGTCCTTCGTTGAGTGATATAGATATGCAAATAGGATAGAGTACTTGGGGTGGTACAACGTGATTCGATTTACATGCGAATACATGATAGAGTAGTGGGGTGGGGCAATGGGGGTCTGAATGTTATTATGATAAAAACATATGTTAGAGTGGGACAAAGTGTGCCGATCTTTATATGAATATAGGTAGAACAGGTGGAAAACCGGTGGCCTCGCTATATTAGCACGAGTTCTTTGTTGGCTAGAGTCAGTCGGAAGAGGCCTTCCTAATTGCGAATGGCAGAAGATCTCTTCTGCCACTTGTTCACCCACTGAAAATCCTGATAGAGTCGTCTTGTTGATCCCTTGCATGGATAGCAAGCTCCAGATGCTGGAACTTCAAGTTTGATGAATTTACTCGAAGTCCCCGGCCGACGAACAACCATTCAACTCATATCTCTTAATCGCTTGCCGATGCTAAGCTTCTCAAATACTTATCGCTCACACCACTGATTCTAGCAGGCCAATATTCTCCATTCAACAGCCAATGCTCAACCATCAGGCAGTGCTCAACCAACAGCTAATCTTCAACTCACTCAACAATCAATCTTCAACCGACTCTTCTTGGGCCCTCCATCGCTCAGCCCTCACCACACCAACTGATCTTGATCATTACAATCGCAATCCCTCTCAGGCTCCTCATTCGAAATCAGCATACATTACCATAGACTCACCAGTAACAACGCCGGCGCTCCTGGAAGTCGCCGCCAAAGGCGCTTCTGCGCATGTCGGCACCTCTAATTAGGCGAAGGCCGAAGCGTGCATTGTTCTTTTGAAAAGGGACTATATTAACCTCTGGGTCTCTATAGGTATAATCTTGTACCACAGAGAAGGGAGCGCTAGTTATATCAAGAAGTCATTGAAAGAGCTTCAGATCAATGATTTGACATTCTGAGCACCTTGTAAGACTCCATAATAGTCAGCAATTCTAGTCGACCTGAAGAGCTATTGTGAGACCTTATCTCGGAGAATTCATCAACGCAAAACACGACATAATCCGGCGACAATTGCTGCCAAATGGTAAACTGGCTGAACAACCTGAACAGCTTAAAAATCAAACTCTCCGATTTCCATAACTTTCGACAACTTTTGCCTGGGCCACCCCTGTCCTGGTCGAGTTATTCTAGCTAGAAATTGATCATTGATTCATATGTGAGTCCAATCTCCATGATACAACTAACTACTTGTACCACTATTTCGGACACTACAAAGTTATCCTATGATTATTTTTTAAAGGAATGATTTCCTCTCAATTTGCTGTTTTTCACCTGGAGTCGCAACTGAGTCAGGCAATTAGACTGAGCTCCAATGTACTATTGCTGAAAATGAGCAGACTCAATGGCAAATTCGTCAGAGAAACCAATAAATGGGAATCAATTTGGATGTCTCAATACGTCTACAGTTTCTCTCTATATCTTTCAATTCGCTTTGCACTCTCCTGTACCTCGCCACATCTAATACTCACAATCTGCCACTATCTCCAATGTCAGTGGAACTGATCACAGAAGGAATCGAAAAGGTGGCCATTGCCTACCAATTGCCTCCAAACCAGAAAGCCGAGGTGCTGGAGCAGGACTCCAAGGTGTTTAGGCTTCTCAGCCTTTTGGACCAATATGAGAGATTGGCCAACGACCAATTTCGAGTGCACTTTGCAGACGGGTTCCTCGATTTGAGCAGAGCAAACTACAATGGGTCTAAAACACACGGAGTTGACTCCTTGGACTTGCGCCCATACAACGCATGCACTGTTTTGGGCCCCGATGGCGAAATTTACGATCGATTGAGCGAACAAAGGCAGAGAGAGAAGAAAAAGAAAGAGAGGGAGAGGAGAGAAAAGGAGGCAAAAGAAAAAGAGGAGACAAATGAAAAGGAAGAAATCAAGCTGGATGAGAAAAGCGCTCAGAAGGAGAAGGTGGACACCAAGACCAAAAAGGCTACGGCTGTGCGGAATTCAGATACTGGAGGACTTCGGAATCGTAAAAACCGACAGGAAACTGAGGTGGACCACGTTATTTATAAAGACCCAATTGCTCAGTTTGGCGGATTAGTTCCCTACCAATTGCGGAACAGCCAGGCCCATTTTAAGCTTGCACTCGCAGATTCTGTGAGGATGGTGAGACTACAGCAGGAGATTGGATCTCTTGTGGCGGAAATAGAAGGTTAGAGGTGACGGAAAAGCAGGGCAACCAATGAAGACAGACTCTTGCCTGCTTGTGGTAATTATGAAGGTAAACATCAGGATCTCATAGCATGTAGTTGATATTTATTAGGTGTCTGATCACATTTCTTGTAGTCATGGTATATTATTGATACGGGATCAGGATCGCATTGCTTCAGGTCTACTCTAATTCTTGATCTTGTTTTCTTACTATTGTATTTGAACGATGCTATCATACCACTACCAAACGACGGCGCAAGGCACTTCCCACACACTTCTCAATGACTTATAGAGCAAAAGCAGCATCGAAGTATCCATCCCTAATGTTCAATGCCTACTCGCTGAAGAGATCGCTGTCGTTCTCGTAGTCGCTGGGGTTAATTTCAGGCCCAGACTCGTCTTCGTCATCTTCGTCCTCGTCCATGCTTTCACCTTCCTCTCCCGTTTCTCCGTTCTTTCTTTGCTCGCGTCTGGCCTTTTTGGCCTGCTTCTTCGCTTGTTTGGCCTCCACATTGGCCTTCTGCTCTGCTCTTCTCTCGGCCTTTTTCTGGGATCTCACCGCATGCACCTTTTCAAGAGTTTTCTCCTCTTCTGCCGTCTTGCTCACGTGCGCGTGGTAAATGGTCTTGGACGATCCGATCATGCTCTCCTGGATCTTCACCAACAGCATGTTGATACGGGGCCCCATCTCCGTGAGTTTGATGGCACGTTTTCTTGTGGCCGACGTCACCTCCGGCTTTCTCACCGATCTGGCTTCACTCTGGATTTCCACCACTGCATCGTCTTCAACCTCCGACTCAGAGGTGACACCAGCCGCATAGGGATCCAAAACCAAGTCGGAGATGTCTGTGTGCTGCGTCATCACCGGCAACTTGCGCTTGTTGTGGTGTGCTCCCACCAACTTCTTGATGTTGCGGTTTTCCTCAACCAACTTGGTGGAAATGGAGTAGTGGCGCAAGTCGATGTTGCCCTCGGCGTCTCTATTGAGCAACAAAACGCGCTTGATGCTGCTCACACGAGTCTCGTGTGGCTTGATGGGCGGGAAGAGGTTCTGGAACACCGTCACTACCAACTTGTCGTGGTTGGACATGTCCGAGACTTTTGATGCGAAACCGTTCATCACTAACAATGGCGGCTGCAAAAAGGCGGCAGAATCACGCCCAATGGACTGTGGCCTTCTCACTATGCGCCGGACGTCCTTCATCAATGAGTAACTGTTGACCTTGAACTGTAAAGAAGGCCCGCGGGGCATTTTGCCGATACGCAACGAGATGTTGCCCGAATCGGACTGCTTGAAAGCGAAAAGATCGGACACGCCAAGTGGACCGGTCATAACCACGTAATCCTTCAATTTGTTGGCCTTGCGCTCGCGCAAGTTGATGGCAGTATGTGGCTGCATGATGAGACGGAAGTCTTTGACAAGCTGCGCAAGCGAGTGGTTTTTGAGCGACGAGCCAAGTGCAAGCACCATCGACTTTGGGATCTTGGCGACCTCCGCGGGGTCTGGCGCCTGGTGCGTTCTCTTTTTTACTCTTCTCTTCGCCATGATGGTTTTCAATCTTGCGATGAGCGATGATGTGGGCAGAAATCCGTACACCAGAAACGATGAGCCATTATCTGCGACAAGAGTTCCGTGAAATGAACTATTTTGGAAAGTCGAAGAGGGTGCAAGCCTCAATGGAGCTGGTAAGGCTTCGAAGATATCTTTGATGTCGTCCCGTGGCGAAGTAGCCGCCTGATGTGGAGCCGACCTGTATATGGATCAAGTCTTCTGCCTAGCAGAAGGAAGTCGAATTGGAATTCCAAGAAAGATCCAAAACGAGACGTTCAGGACGGTTTATTACCCCTCGGCTGTCCCCCAATATTTTTGTCTTTTGTGGGTGGCTGCCTTCCTGGACTTATCGCCTGTCTGCAGTCAGGCATCGCCAAATTTTAACTACATGGCACTCAAATCAACGGCTCCCAAGCGGGCCAAACTCCACAACAAGGCCACGGATACCATGGCGCTTGCGGAGAAAATCAAGAAAAACGCCTTGAAGCGGAAGTTGGCCCACGCGAAACCCGAGCCCGAGAAAGAGCTCGAGATCACCGTCAGCGAAAATGCCACCAAGTTCGAGTCGTTCTCGGACCTCAAGTTGATTCCAGAGCTCTTGGAAGCGATTCAGGGCATGAAGTTCAACAAACCCACACCCATTCAGGCCGAGGCCATTCCGCATGCGTTGGCAGGAAAGGACATTATTGGGTTGGCAGTGACCGGATCCGGAAAGACGGCAGCGTTCGCCATTCCTATTTTGCAGGCGCTCTGGGCGGCACAGACACCGTACTTTGCGCTCGTTTTGGCTCCGACCCGTGAGTTGGCATATCAGATCAAAGAGACTTTCGATGCCTTGGGGTCCATCATGGGACTCAGGTCGTCGTGCTTGGTGGGCGGAATGGACATGATGGACCAGGCCCGCGACTTGATGCGGAAACCCCACGTGATTGTGGCCACGCCAGGCCGTATTGTCGACCACTTGGAGCACACCAAGGGCTTCAACTTGCGGAACTTGAAGTACCTCGTGATGGACGAAGCGGACCGGTTGTTGGACCTCGACTTTGGCGCCGAGCTCGACAAAATCTTGCGGGTCATTCCCAGACAGCGCAATACATACCTCTTTTCGGCGACCATGACCAGCAAAATCGACAAGTTGCAGAGAGCTTCGTTGCTGGATCCAGTCCGCGTGGCGGTCCTGACCAAGTACCAGACCGCCGATAACTTGGTGCAGTCGATGATGTTGGTCAGCGACGGCTACAAAAACACGTACTTGGTGCATCTCCTCAACGAGCACGCCGGAAAGTCGGCCATCATTTTCACCCGCACATGCGCTCACGCTCAGCGAACGGCGCTTCTTGCTCGGATGTTGGGCTTTTCGGCGGTTCCGCTCCACGGCCAGTTGTCGCAGTCCCAGCGTTTGGGGTCATTGAACAAATTCAAGGCCAAACAGGCCAACATTTTGGTGGCCACAGATGTGGCGGCGCGTGGTCTCGACATTCCGTCCGTTGATTTGGTCATCAACTACGACATTCCCACCGACTCCAAGGCATACATCCACCGAGTGGGCAGAACGGCCAGAGCTGGACGCTCTGGACGGTCGGTGAGTTTGGTGACCCAGTACGACTTGGAGATGTACTTGAGGATCGAGGCAGTATTGCAGAAGAAGCTCCCCAAGGACCCTGCGCCACCCAAGGCAGAGTTGGATGCATTGCATGTTCACGTGGATCGGGCGCTAGCGGAGGCGATCAAGCAGACGAAGGATTTCCACGACAAGAAGGGGAAGAAGCGGAGAGATGACGCGGACCGCGAGGAGAGATAGACAGGATAGCAAGGGTAGATAGTAACGTGAAGCAATGGGTAGATAGTCAAGCAAACGGGCAGATAGTCAGCAAAGCATTAGTGATAAAAGTAAAGCAATAATGATAAAAGTGAAGCAATAATGGGTAGCACACCGCCGACCCGAAGAAATAAACCAGTAACCAACACAAACCATATCCCACGTTCCAAACCAACCGTAGGTAACCAAGACGATCAAAGCAAAGACCAGAAAGAGAGCAAGCATCAGACGGGAATAGAGGAAAGACTGATCTGAGAAATCGTCAACCACAAACAAACAAGACGCTTCTCACTAGTGAATCCAGAAGCCAAGTAGTCAGAGAATAGCCATACAGCAACAAATTTCCTCAGTTATTCAGACGAGCCAAATAACTTTAAAGAAATAACCAGACACCTGTAATCCCGTAAAAACTGAGACAAAAGTCACCAGAAGTAACCAGACATTTCTCGCATTCCATTGGACACCGAGAAGAGACAAGTGGTCGCAGAATCTGAGCCAAATTTTACTCCAGTGAAACCCCAAGAGCCAAGTAGGTGGTGACCAAGAAAATACTGGCCAACACATTACTCGTGTGAGCACCTCAGACGAGCCAAAGTCAGAGAAATACCAGACAACCGCTCGTAATTCTGTAATCCAGACAAGAAAAGTCACAGTACAACTAATCGAGCTCAGTAAGCACCGACAAGCGGTGGAATCAGACCCTCCTGTGAGCCCCCGCCTAATGGTGGAGGTAGTGCACCGGACACTCGCCGTAGCCCTTCTTGTTGAACCAGTCCTTGATGCACTTGTAGTGGAACACACAGAGGCACTCGAGCCGCCCGACCTTGTCGCCCGCCTTGAGCTCCTCGAGGCAGATCACACACTCCGGCTCCTTCTCTCCGAGCTGCACCGTCGATACTGACGTCACCAGCTGATACGTGTCTACAGAACCCGGCGCGATGATCTCGTAGCTCGGCCGCGGGAACGGCGGGATGTTGTACACCAACATGCGGTTGCGCGGCGACGCGCCCGGTGGCGACGCGAGCCGCTGGTGTTCCAGACCAAAGTCGTACGCCACCAAACACTCGCTCACGTGCGCCTCTTTGTACCCCTCGTAGTCGCCGTGGCTGGACGCGCAGCCCGTCGCTTTCACGTGCGTCACGTACAGCCGCAACAAGTCCACGCCGCACACGGGACACAAGTTGTCGTCGCTGGCGGCCGACCCGCGCGAGAGCGTCAGCGCCAGGTCCATCGCGACCGACCCGACGTGCGCCGCGTACTTGGTTGCGGAGCCCTGGTCCGCCTCAGGGGTGTTAGCCGCCGACTCCGGCTGGTGGATCAGCGGAGTGCTCGAGCGGCCTGGAACATCGAAAAGCGCCTGGCGGATCATCCGCACCTCGTCCACACACTCGTCGCACGTGCGGTAGTGCTCGTGGGGCAGGGCTCGGAACAGCGAGTTGTCGGGCAAAAGCACTCGTGAGCTCTGGAAGTACTTGATGTGTTGGCTCGAACACGCTGCGCACACCACACGCCCGCATTTTCGGCAGTGGTGCCGGCGGTTGAAGAGGGTGTAAGCCGAACTGCATATAAAACACGCCTGGACGGCGCTATCAGGCTGCCACGACGGCAGCATCGACATGGTGGTGGTAGTATGGTGTTGATCGCGAGATCAAGGAAGCGTCACGTGCGTGAAAGTCACGTGAAAGAGATGTGGCGTGTGCGGCGGGACGCTCCGGTTTCTTGTGCAGAGGGTTGGAAAGTACTAAGGGTTGGAAAGTACTGAGGAGCTGTTGGACTTTTATTTCCTTTATTTTGTTTATTTCGTCTTGGTTTGGTGGCGTTTCGGTGGCGTTGTCAGGCTGATGGATGGGTCTCTGCAGGAAAGTATGGGGATGGACCAAGTGGGAAATACGAAGGGAGGGGTGACGTCAGGAGGAGCCTATCAGAAAGTGGAGCCAAGTAAAAAAGTTATTGACTTCAAATTGGAACGAGAGAGAAAACGGCCTCGATTTGCTCGAGATGAGATGCAAGTTAGTGATCTGCGGTCTGCATTCGGGCGCTGATCTGCCTCGACCAAAGAGAGAAGAAGCCTGTTTGGAAGCTTATCTTATTGGTTGCTTTTGAGGGATGGAGACAATGGGGAAGGCGCGCGTTTCTTATAATTGGCCCAACTCGTGTGACCCGTGCAATAATTAACGTGATCAATAAAGGAGAACTGACCTGGTTAAATAGGAAGAGAGTCAGTTTCATTTTATCAGGCTCCAGTGAGTACAAATTTTGTAAGCCCTTGCTGGGTATTGCTTCATTGAATTTGGTGGAGATTGACTGCACCAGGCAGAATGTCGTCGAAAGCAATAACTGAAATCAAAAGCAACCGAGAGAAAAAAGTGGAGAAAAGAAGCGACACGAGCCGGGTGCAAAAGTTCTGAATTGCCTCATAATTCTGAATTCTCTTCATTTTGATGGGAAAGTCAGTTGTTCTAACGTTCATTGCGCGCACGTTAGAAGCCCGAAGGAAACGTCGATGACATGATATAGAAGCAATCATGTGAAGCTGACCGCATTTAACCGCTGAATTATCAACTTTGGGCCTCAAAAATACAAACGTGATGCAATATTCATTTTTTGCGGCTCGCTATTTAAGTCATTGCAGCCACATCGCTAATGCTGTAGAAGAGCAGCTCAGGTTCTTTCCAGCGGTTCAGAAAACTTCCCAAAGCATCCAAAAGTCACTCTCAGCATCAGCTATATTTTCATCGCTCCAGAATTCTTCTTCTCATCGTCTCCATCCAATGTTGTCCTGGACTCTGACTACCACCTGCACACACCATCATACTCCACTCACCGTTTCGTTCATTTTCATCATGACAGACCGCCTCACACAGCTACAGGTCTGCCTCGACCAGCTAGTGGCACAGTTCAATGCTACCGTGAACTACATCAACACACAGAGCGAATTGGCGCCCCTAGATGCTGACGCCACGTCCGTGCTCAACATCGCAGCCAATGCACCACTTCCAGGCCGAAAAGACCTGGACACTGCCGAACCGGTGAGCGCCAAGGCGTTCGACAGCGTGATCAACGAGCTTTCCACGGATATCATCCTCAAGTCGCGGCAAATCAGCATGATCATCGACCTGTTGCCGGGCATCGGAACACTCCCCGAGACACAGTTGAAGATCATCGGCGACTTGCTAGCCGAGTTGGAGCAGACCGAAAAGGACCGGTGCGAGAAGATCCGGGAGAAGGACAGCCTTCTTCGGTGGTGCGAGAGTCTTATCATGGACGTGACCTCGGGCATCTACCGCACGCGAACGTAACATTCTGAGTGTCCTTACCTGAATGTTCTTAACTGAATGTCATAAGCGAACGTCTTAAGTGAATGTCTTGATCACGTTCTTTCATGATTTGTACGCCATGCAGTCGAAATCCCAGGTGGGAAGCCACTTGGAGCGCTGGCACTGGGCCCGGGTCCAGGCCAGGCCGTACACCAATGGCAGAAAGTGCCAGAAGGTCCAGGCCGCTGCGCAGGCGATAGTTATTTTCCAGAAGCGGGCCAATCTCGGCAGCACCGACGCGTGGTACTCCATGGTCTGCGCCAAGGCCAACACACTGTACAATACACACGGCAAGTAGTGGTGGGCGTACAACTGGCGCGTCATGTGGAAGTAGGGAATGTAGTGGAAGGCCCACGCGCTCAAGTGCTGCGCCATTGTCACGTAGTACCGAGTGACGTTGGAGGTCTCGCTGGGCACGGAGAACGGGTTGAGGTGTCTGAACACGTAGAAGCCGAACTTTAGAGCAAACACAAGGCCAGCAAGGAGGGCCGCGTAGTACACGGCGACATTGCCGAGGAAGTACACGTGGCTCCCCTCCAGGGCGTCGGAAAAGTAGCTGATGCCCCGAAGGACAAACGGCCACGTGAGCGGAGTCGACGCATAGGCGTGCTCCTTGACGTAGGCGCTGTTGGCCCTCCACATGGCGTGGTGGTATTGCACTAACTTCTGCCAGAACAGAAGCCGCGGGAGGTGCACCCGCGGGTATGTCGCGTCGTTGTCGATAAGTGGATGGCTGTTGTGCTCAATGTACCACAAGGTGTTGGGCATGTTGGGGTCGTTGACGCAGAGCACCTGGTTCTGGTGGAACGCCCACGCAGGCAAGTGGGTGTTGTGCCCCATCAAGATGCAGTTGGTGCCCCTGTGCACGAGCTGGAACACAGACTCGGTGGCACGCAACTTGCGGAGGGGGAGCTCGTTCTCTGAGTGCGGTTTCTTGCCCACGATGCGCACGCGCCACTCAAAGTTGATCTCCGCGGTGTCAGTGCGGTTGCCGTCGCAGGAGACCTCGTTGGAGTAGTCGTGCTCCGAGTTGGGCGGGCGCACGTCGCTGGACCGGAGGTAGTGCTTGGTGTCGCGGTGGTAGAGCTTGACGTGGTCGCCGTCCTTGATTGGGCGGAAGCGCGTGTCGAACTTGCCGTCGAAGTTGGTGCCGGTGGTCTCAATGATCCACCGCGAGTTGGGGTCGCCCTCGAACCCGTACATGGTCACCTGCTGCTGGCCGGTGCCGGTCTTATACTTGAAGTTGTGCGAGTGCAAGTACATATCGGTGCGGTGGTGGCGGAGAGTGATCTGGCTGCCGTAGGAGACGTCGACCGCGGTGTTGGCGAGCGCAGAGTCGGCAAACTCCGCCCGGAACTGCGGAGATACGTTGCCGGTGCCGCTGTTGGGCAAAAGCTTGAAGTGGACGGCGAAAAAGCCGCAGTAGACCGCGAGGGGGACCGCCACGAGGCCAACAACGCGAGAAAAGGCGTGCAAAACCACCTGGCCCCACGTCACCTCCAAGTCTCCGCAGTACTGCCAGAGCTGCACTAGAGTCCACATTCCGACCCAGGCTACGGTGAAAAGACCGGTCAATTTGGTTGAGACGGCCAAGCCAAGCGCGAGACCCGTGGCAAAAAGAGTCCGGGTCCACAGCTTTGAAAATGGCGGAGCCAACGAAAAACGGTGGAATGAGTGCGTCGCCAACGCGGTGAAACACACCAACGGCGCGTCAAGAAGCATGAACCGCGATTGCGTGGCGAGAGACGTTTCTACGAGCACGAGAACGGCGCCAAAAAGCGCCGTTTGCGGCCGACAGGTCGACCGAAGTATTCCGTAGGTCAAAACCACGGTGAGCGCGCCGCAAACAGCGGGAAACGCGCGCATGGCAACATAAGGCACCAGCGCATCAAACACGTCGCCGATGCGGGCGAAACTGAACTCGCCGTCGTAGCCGCCAGCGAGCGAAATCCAGTAGTACACGAGTTTGGCCAATGGCGGGTGCACATCCACGAAAAAAACGGCCGTGGAAGTATTCGTGCACGTAGCCGCCCACGTGGACCTCGTCAAACACGACCTGCTGAGGCTCGGGGAGCTTGTACAACCGAGCCAATATTGCTGCTGCGGTTATAACAAAGAGATACAAGTGGTCGACTTTGCCGAGAGCAGAGAGGGAAATGTCGGAGGGCGAGACTTTGGTGGAAAAGTACGGTCTCAATGTGCCCTGCTTATATCCCGGCGGAAGCCCGGTGGGTTTTTCTTGGGGCATGGTGTGAAATATGGAGTAGTGAGTGCAGGCAGAAAGAAGTTGGATACCGACAAATTGGATTGGAGAAGTTAATTTTGGGGGAGACAATTTGGAGGGGAGAATTACTTTGGAAAATGAGGAATTGACTTGTTTGTTTGACTTGCTTGTTATTATTTGTATGTGGAGGGCTCATTCCACTGGGCCCTGATTAGGCTGAGCATACAAGGCACAGTTAGTGGAGTCCACGGTCAAGCCAATTATTGAAGTCGTCGTTTTACAAATCTTTTAAAATAAAGTCTCAGAGTGGAAAAGGCGACGTTTAGTACATGTTAGGAGGGAGCAATTCTTTCGAAGGTGGAGATACCAACGAGGGCCGTTGAGGAAGTCTCTATAGAACGCACTTGACAGGGTTATGAAGACTCAAATGAGGTACACCCAGTGGATTGAGACGACTAACTTGGTCCTCGATTCCGGCCAATCTCTTATCAAATAGTTATCTATTATTGTGAGAGTGGATGAGGCAATTTCTATTTATGTGTACGCCTTCTTTACGAAGAAACTTAATAATAGGTAAAGTACCTTCACAAATCAGCAGAGTCTTGATGAAAGCACACTAGGAGGCACTTGACAAAGTTATGACCCAAAGGAGCTACACCAGGTAGTCTTGATGTCAATGAAGTCTAATATCGTACAATGTCAAACGCTGCCAGGTTGCTAAGATGATCGTTCCTTCGATAATCTTCTGCCTGCCAGCCCCTCAATATCCAACGTAAAGACCGCCGTTGCGCTCGTCCAACTCACTGGCTATGTACGAAACGCCGTCAGATTTCGGGTCCCAACCCAATTTTGCCGTGCACCGCACGTTCTTCAAGTGTGGAAGCCGCTGGTCTCCAAGCGCCACCGCCAAATCGAGCGGATCCAATTTGTCGGTCGTACCAAGCATTCCACTGCTGTCTATATACAAAGTTCGAAGCGGACGCGGGTATGGAAGGAGTGGAAGCGACTCTTCGTCAAAAAACTCCGCAGACATGTAGTCCACCGACACCTCAAGCACAAGCAAGTTGGGGCAGTACGTGAACACAATGTCGAGCGAGTTGGACTGGAGACACGGCATGGGAAACTGGATTTTGAGCGACTGCAAGTGGTGGCCGACCTTGAAGAGAAAATGCTGGAATCCCACATGGCGGACTCTCGGGCAGTGGGCAAACTCCATATGCGAGATAGTGCTGGGAAATTCCGACTCGATGAGGAAGTCGTCGGAGATGCCACCGGAAACCCGAAGAAATTGCAACTTCGGCGGCCACCGCACGTTGTCGTAGTTGTCGATTTCCACTGAGGACCTCGGAAACGACAAGTGGGTGAGGTTGTTGAGAAGTCGGATGGAGTGGAACAACTCCTCAAGATTGAGCGTTTCCGACACGAGACGCAAATCGAGAACCCTCAAGTGTTCACATCCGCGTAGTGCCATTAGTGGACCAAGGCCAAAACTGGTTTGAGGCGCTGTGAATGCCTCGAGGTCTGGTCGAGACCGCTTGAGCAACTTTGCTACGAAAGCGTTTTTGCCCGACTGGTTGACGTTGGCGAGATCCAAGTCCCGGATGTGATGGCCCAACAGCTTGTTGGCGGAGATGGTGTCGACAAACTGGAAGAAGTTGCTTCCCTTCAACACCGGTCTACGATATATCATGGGGAGCACCACCCAATAAAATAGCTTGCTCACACGGAGAAACTTGGGCCTGAGGTTGCCCTGGTAGTATAAGATCTCCAAAATGTCCACCACGATTTCTAGAGGGAGCACCATCACCCCCAGATTGTTCCTTTCCTGCTCCTCTCGTTCTAGCTCAAGCAACTTTTGTCTATAGGCGTCACTTCCGTGGTACAAGCACCACTGAAGCACGTCCACCTTCTCGAACTGCGATCGGGGCCAGATTTTGCCTTTTAGAGCTCGCTGGCTAGTCAACACATACACTGATCGGATGTTGGAGTTCGTTTTCGAGTTGAAATCCTGCCAGTTGCCGTACTGGTCGGTCGCACGTGACTCCAGGTCGTCTTCGTCGTCGCTCCGCCCCTCCGTATAGTTGGACTTGTAGACATATTTCCGGTACGGGGGGCGGGTCTGCTTTGGTCTGCGCTTATTGGCGATTGTGAGAATATGCGAGACCAGTCTGTTTTCTTAGACTGGTGCTCGGGCGATAAAGTGTGGTGATGAACGTTTTCAAGAAAAGAATTTCCTGGCTTTGGATCGTTATCGAATTCGATGAGTAATGATAAGTCCGATGATGATGCTGCGATGTGCACACCCGATCGAGTAGGTGAGCCGATTAGGATAAATTCGAGCTAAGAGAGAAAAAAAAATATGGTTTAAGTTAACTCAAGGCAATCTTGTCAAGATAGGTTTTGATGAGCATTTGGCAAGTCAAGGATTTATCGAGTGCTCCAGTCTGGGCGCAAGGAAGCGAACTTGAAGTAAAGATCAGTCCAGAAAAGCAAACTGGAACCAGATGGAAGGCATGTACCAAGATAAAGCTTCTAGAACATTCCACCGAGCGAAGCGAATCTACACGGATAGCAACAATCAAAAACACATAATGATCCAAATGTAGTTGAAAGAAACTCTAGTGAAGAAATCTAAATGAAAGTCATAATAGTGGCAAGGAGCACCAACAACCCCAGTAGTTCATAAGCGGAGGTCGTCGCCAAGCCTGAGAAGGAATCGGAACTGGCACCATTTTGCACCCATTGGCTTCCTGAAGCCTCGGATGTGCTCTCTGTTTGCATTGTAGTCGACTGACCCGCAGCAGCAGTTTGGCCAGCACTTGAGGAGTTGGCAGATACGGTGGAGGCTTCAACCGTGGACTCCGGAATTGTCGAAGAAGCTTGGTCGGTAGTTTCAATCAGAGAAATTCCTTCCGAACTTGTTGTGCTAATAGACAGACTCTCTTCTGTTTCTGAGCTTTCTCCCTCTGTAGTTGTCGCATCCAAACCTCCAGCACTGTTCAAAGTGTACGGCAAGTCCGAAACGGGGTAAAGATGAGTAGACCAAGAATAACCGGTCTGGTGATATCTCGCACGAACCTTAGTGCTGCTATAGTAAGGCGCCTCGGTAGCCAGCGGAATAAATGAGCCAATGGTCTCGACTTCTGGCTCCTTGCTCGAGGACGCAGCTTGTGCCAATGCTACCTCCTCATTCTCCATATCCACAACCACATAGGCACTCTGGAGAATGTCCTGGCCGATAATGATGGGTCCATCCAGAGCCTCGAAACTCAAGTAGCAGTTCAGCCTGCCGGCCCAGATGAGGTCTCTGACGGGAACCAGGATCTCCTTTCCACTAAAGAAGAAGGAAAATTTCTCATCCAGCTCAAGTAGGTCGCAGTCGACTTTGTACATTCCCGACGATGCGTAGCTTCCGTCCAACTGATCGCTAAACAACTCCATGATACTGAGTGGGAAGTACAGAAAAGTGTTACCCACCTCGATGACAGCAGGTAGTTGCACGAGTTCAAAGAATTCCTTGCCGGACGTCAGCTCTCCAGAAAACCCATCGAAAACAATCAGGATGTCGTCGATTCCGTAGTTGGTGTAGAGAGGCACCATTCTGATTTTGGTGAGGTCTCCTTCGTACTTGCTGTGGTCCAAGGCCCCAAGCAAAAGCAGCCCCTCAGAGGCGTTGTTGACTCCAATCATGTAGGAAAACGAGTTGGACGCCACATCGCCTTTGCTCACCAACTGCTCCAAAAAGTTGCGATTGAGGCTCGGAACTGTCTCAAACCGCCTACGCCAAGAGGAAGACCCGATGCCAAAGATGCCAATTGTGTCAGCATACGGACACGAACCAAACTTCACGGTATTGGATTGGTTACCAAGCATCACACTGTCCTCAGCCCAACTTCCTCTGGCAGAGTAGCCATAGTTTCTGAACTGATACAGATAGTTCAGGCTGTAGGGAGTGTCAAAAGTCGTCAGGTCTTCTGGATCATAGCCGCCCAGGTATCTGCAATTTTGCACATCATAAATATCCATTCTTTTCATTTTGGAAGAACTGCTATCCCAAACGCAATCGTTCGTTGGGAGCCAAAATAATGACACTCTGGTCATGAACCAAAGCTCGATGCTTTCTCTCCTGGAACCGACGCTAACCTTTACCGTATGGATGATGTTACGGTTGTTGAGGTCTGCGTCGATATAATCTCTTTTAGCTAGGGCTGCTGGTGCCACTTTCTTCGTTGTTTTGAGCTCAAAGAATGCGTACGAGAACGCAATCAAAAACACAATAAACAACATGAGACAATGATAACAATTCCTACGGACTACACCTGCTTTTATAGTGTTCTGGATTCTATTTGCTTCATGTCACGATGTTTTTGGCGTCATGGGCCAAAATGGGCCTGGTGCTTGAAATGAGTGCTGTATCGGGCGCTCGTAACCTCTTCATACATTCTGAAAATAGATAAGCGCTGGTGCAGAAATCGACAGGGTCGCTCACAATTAGACCTTCAGAGATTGCCAATTCGAATACTAATCGCAACTTTTGATTCTCAGTTTTCTTATTCATCACTGTGGAGTTCTAGACAGTTGAATCAGCTTATTGGAATCGTTACCTTTCGAGCTCCTACCCTCCGTCTTGGCGGTTTGGTGGTCTTGGCAGTGACCAAGCTACTTAGGAACAAACAGCCGCTACGCTTGAATGGGGGATTCTATCGCCCTTTGCAGGTATGACTGGACCGCAAGATTCTAAAACACAAAATGGCTTAACTCAAGAACACGACAAAAAAACCATTGGGTCAGTTTCGTGACGTTCGATTCGATAACTGGGCTGCAAAGCACTTAAAAGTAAGAAGCAAATTGATGCAATGAACGTTCCTAATCTTACTTTTTGAAGTTAATTAGTGCGATAAACATGAGTCGGTCCATTGAAGTAGAAAACCGAACTGGACAGCGGTCAAATGTCGAGTGATTTCGTGCATTAATGAACTGGTGCCGGTATCTGAATTGACCAAACAAGGCAGCTGTGCTCTGAGGTGCTCCGTCAAGGTTGTGCGCCTCAACATTGTAGGACTGATTGGTCCCAATGCGGCAATTAATCTCTTTGGTTTATTTTATTTTCATAATTGAATATAGATCAAATGAAAAAGCTTTGTAATTGAGATGGTCTCATCACAGCATTCGATTCTGAAATTCAAATTCCGTAAATGATTAAAATAGCATCGTCTATCCACTCGATCTGCAATCTCCCGCCCATGTCGTTCTTGGTTCCCCGACTTCGGATGTTCCTAAAGGTGATCACGTAGATAATCTGCAGATCGCTTAAACGTCGTATTTTTGTCAACAAGCCCTGATATTAGCCGCTGTGATTTGCCGAAGAAATCCCGTGACCGGGGGGTTTTGTATGAGGAGTTCTATTGTTAGGACAGATTCAGGTACAGATTTGACTCTGGGCAGGCCATGCATACGCCGAGAAACCGGATACCGCTCAGTATGAAACAGTCTGTTCCGGTTGTCGGTTGATTGCTTTCAGACCAAGAATCAATTAGAACCAAGCAGGATGAGTGATAGTTTATTTTTAGAAGGTAGAGGCTCAATAGCTAGCGACTCTGCCACTACACCACTTATTCAATTTAGTTTGCACTTGCTTCCCTCAAGGCTTCAAACTGCTTCTGGTTAGATTGAGCAGATACGTATTTATTGGTGATTGCCGATTCTTCCACAAGCTTCTGCCATCAATAATTATGACCCTCTTCAATACTGGAATGAAGTGCATTGCTGAATGCTCTCTTTAATCTCTGTTTGGAAACGGGAATGGGTCGCGTTCGTTGGTACTCTTTAAAACGCAGATTTTGGTCGCATCCGAAATACTCCATGGCAAACACAATGGGCGAGAACACGAAAAGCCGTATTGCAAACCGAGTGCAAAGCAGCGTGAGCGACAACAAAAAACGAATGATGCCAACAGGCAAAACGTACCATAAGATGAACGCTGTTTTGGCCACAATAAAAGGAACAAGCACAACAAAATACGCTATGCTTAAAATACTCTGGCGTACTGGGAACTTCTTCATGGCATCCCAGGTGGTAAAAACCAAAGTGCCCGTATCTCTCGACTCTTTGATCTCCTGGTGGAATGAGCCAAATAGGTTCATGCTGGAAGTCTTGGTCTGATCTTGCATGTACTCGTATATCGCCGCCTTGGACTGCTTCAAAAAGAGAGAAATCTTGGCCTCATTTGAAGGAGTAGGATGCTCGGCGCTCTCGAAGCTTCTCCGATACGGAGATGACTCGCCTAATGTGGACTCGTTGTCTGGTACGGACTCAATGTGCTGAACATAGGGAGGAGTTTTCGAATCAATGAACAAAGGCGGCGTGTGGATAGGAATTGAGAAATCAAATTCAGCCTCATTGGCTTCCTCGATAACGGATAGTGCTGGAGGTTTTGTTTTCCTGACGAGTGAATCATCGAATGCTGCATCTTCCTTTTTTGCCAAGGAGAACGGAAATGGAGTTATGGTCACAGTGACCTCTTTAAATAGTTCCTGAGATCTGCTCTTGTTTTCGATTTCTTTGGAATGAGGAATTGAAACTATGTCTGAGCGCTGCGAATTCTTTCTAACTTGCAACCCCTGACCTCCAGTTTCACTTCCGTCATTTTCTAAACTTGATGAGTGGAGATCAAAATCGTCGCAAAAAATGGTAGCAAAGTGGAGTGCCCACTTAAACATGCCCCAAAGAACAAACATAGTAAGGTTTACCAGAGTGAGCGACAGATTGCGCAGCGCTACAGGCAATTGAGAGCCAACCCAAGCAAAAAGCAACAGGCTCAAAAACACCCCAAACATCTCAAGTAGCAATCCGTAGTTCTGGTACTTATGGAGCAATTCGACCGCGTGCTGTGTTTTGACGGAAATTTCGTGACCAAAAACTGCCTCAGGATGCGACGCTTCATTTCCGGCCTCGAGAGATTTGACGTAACGTATCACTTTTTTCTGCGAGTGAACTAGCTGGTCGGTCCACTTGCTCGGCCAACTCAAAAGCAATTTGGCTATCCAAGACACCTCGATCACCATGAGGATATTGGAAACCACCGTAGGCGAATCTGTCTGGGACGAGTTCGAAAAAAATATCGAAACGAGATGCGGAAGAATAACGCACGTAATTGCAAGGTAGTCGTATTTCCACCACGAAGACCTCGCACTGGCCAAATCGGGAAGGAGCGACAGAAGCATGGAGGAATTTACGGCAGGTGTTTCAGAAAATTCCCGATTGGGGCTAGAATTTGAAACGTACGGGTGTGGACTGCTTATCATAAGGTGGTGGAATTTGCGGCAACGGGCTCCTAAATGTGTCAATCGGCGTACATTTGCAGCAACGGCGTGGGGATCACGCATCCAGATCGGGAAGCTCTTAAACATTACTATGAAGGAACGTTATAGGAGGCTCGACCAATTCATAGTTACTCTTTCTATTAGGCAGGCTTTCACCAGCTCGCTTATCGTGATTATGTAATGCGGCGCTGCCGAATCAGGCAGTCAGTGAGGAGCTGATTCAGCAAGTGGAAAAAGAAATGGTTCAGGCTGCTCCCTAAGCAATTGTGAAGTATTACACAATTGGCCACATTCAAGAGACGATACAATACAATTGATGTGTTCACGTCACTGAGTCTCAATCAAGACATCAAGATATGTGGCACACAACTTTTAAAAGTATTGGAAATTCGGAGTCATCGAAGACTCAAACTCCGAGACGTACACGAGCTGTTCCTACATTTCACTCTTATTGGCCTTCTTTCAATTTCTTTGGCCTTCTTTGATCCATTCTACTGTGACCTTGAAGGGCCCTGCACCTGCACAGACAACCACAGGATAGTCACTATGCCCCAACAAAGAAGTAAAAAGACTCGACAAGAAGCTCCCAGAACCCTCCAGAAGTTTCCTCTCATCAATCACAGCGTCTCTTCCCCTCCATTCCACCTCCTTCTCTTCGCTTCCCTGGTCGTGCGCGCACCAGTCTGTCGTGTGAGAAATAGAAAAAATTTTCCGCATTTTCTTCCTCTTCTACTACACCATGGTCTTAGTTCAGGATTTGTTGCACCCTAACCCAGCCTCCGAGGCTCAGAAATACAAGTTGAAGACGTTGGTCCAGGCGCCCAGATCCTTTTTCATGGATGTGAAGTGCCCCGGCTGCTTGAACATCACCACTGTGTTCTCTCACGCCCAGACCGCCGTCACCTGCGACGGATGTGCCACAGTTTTGTGCTCTCCTACCGGTGGTAAGGCCAAATTGACCGAGGGCTGCTCGTTCAGAAGAAAGTAATCTGGGACAAGGAAATCCTAGCATTTAATGACAGGAAGTTGGAGGTGAGCCGGCGGCGCCAGTGCTGAAAAAGTGCTGAGTAGGCCTGTCCGCTGGCCCCACGTCCCCAGAATGCATTGTATTATAGATTGTGCTGCGGCAGCTTTACTTCGGAGCATACACGGTCATACACGGTCATTGTTTGGTTTATAGCAGTACACTCAGTGTCGAATATACCTTGAGATTGAAAAAATGTAGATTGAATTTATTGGAAAATGGAAGGCGGTCCTTGGAAGATAGGTGCCGTACAGGAAACTGTGGCTCCCATTGCTGAAAGAAACTTAGAAGAAATTCACAGTAGACGAGAAATTGAATTTAGGATCTAGAGACGATACTGGCCACGGAAGGCATTGAACTTTGAAAGGCTGCTTTGTAGTAGATTTGAGAGCGGGGTGTCAATAGTGCGAAGGCACTGGCATGAAAGTGCTCAACCGATTACCTCGAGTGGACGCACTATTCTTGAAACGAGTAGAAGGAGGAATTTCCTAGAGGATTCGTCGAGAATTTGAGATTCAAAGACTTGAGCTTGAACCAGCAAAAACCGCCATAGTTGTTTTACAGCCGCACTCTTCACATTACAAGGCTGGGAACCATATGGAGTTGGCAAAGTAGCTCGATTCGATCGCATTTAACCCCAATTACATTGTCTCACAGACATCTTCTCAATGTCACAAATTGCTCTACAAACATTTGACCAACCCAATCTATCCTGAGATCACTGCTCTGGTGCTCCGACTATATACTCGTCCCGATCTATGTACAAATTATTTCCCGTCAAACTCTCGAGGATTCACGTCAAACTTGGCCCGCTTTCCCTCCGTTTTGTACTTCTTGGAGTTCTCCAACTGCGAAGCCAACCGGTCCGCCAAGGCCGATGGCTCATCCTCGAAGTCGCCCTCATTCTTACTCACCACCTTCTTCCATTGTTTCTTGATTTTCTCCTTCACAACAAACTTCCGCTGGGTGCTGGCCAAACGGATCAACTTCTCCATTTTAGCGTCAGACATCTTGTTTTTGACCACCACACTTTTCTTCCCAAGAGCCCAAAGATCGCCCTGTTGGACCTTTCTTGCGTCGTGGTACGTTTGCTTACCCAAACTCTTGGGAATCTGCCAAACCTCGACGTTTCCAGAGGAGGAGCAGACCTTGAGCTTCACGTTGTTCTTGATTTTGGCGGGGGAGTCAAGAATACGAGGCCACTCAATACTCTCGTCACTTTCCATCTTTCCCTCGTTGTCAGCACTGTGTTCTCTGTCACTCTCTATCTTGCGAGTAGTTTCTGCGTCGTTGGGTGACCGGTGCATGATAAGGTACGAGAAATTTCCCGACTCGGTGTTGTTCCCACCTGGACGGCCCGAGCCCTCCAAGTTTTTGAGCCTTGACTTGGAAATCTTGTCAATACCCATCCCGTCTACGGCTCCTTTGTCCCACAGAGTGGCCAATCTGCGTCCTCTTTTGAGTTCCATGGTGTACTTTGGTCTCTGGACAACCTGGTTGAACGAACAGAAATCAAGGCGATGCTTGTGGTCAGAGATTTTGTATAGGTTTGGATCTCCCATTTGAAGAGGACATCTTGCGTGGTTTGGACATGGAGCAACCACACTCAAGTGGTAGTCGACAGAGTCAAGAGCTGGTTCAGTTGACACTTCCACAGGCAAGACTTCGAAATCTTCGCTGTCTTCGAATTCAAATTTGAGGTCCTCCTCAGAAACCTCGCCGAACTTGGCTGTAAGCTGCTCCTCGAGGTTTTCCACATTCTCGTCCAATTCTTCGAGAAAATCGTCCATTTCCTGCTCCGCAGAGAGCTCTTCGTTTTTGTTTCTGGCTCCCTTTTGCTTTCTTGCCTCTGCTCTTTCCTCTTCCATATCCTCCTCCTCCATTCTGGCAAGAAGCTCCTCCTCGAACTTGATGTGGTCCTCGGTGATGAGCTGGTCCTCTTTTCTGATCTTCTGTGGTTTGTACGAGGAACCCTTGACGTAAGGTCTGGGAATCTTTCCGACCTCTCCCTCGAACGATTCAGGACGCAACATCACTTGTCTAGCTCTGGCAATAATCTCGAACCCTAAAGCGTTTCCGCGCTCAATTAAAACCAAGTGACCGTTGGGTTTGAGCAAACGCAAAAGCATGTGGATATTGGTATCAACGTCCTTAGGGAAGCTGTATTCCCTTGTGAGCAACGCCTGGTTGACCATAATGAGCTCATACTGCTTACTGGAGGGCAAAGCATCTCTCAACTTCGATTTGATGTTGATTTTGGAGGCATCCACCGGGCCAATGTAGTCCTCCGTGTCGGAGTACTCCTCAAATTCACTTTCCTCTGTAAACTCGGGGAACTCCTCGGGAAATTCCTCACTTGCAGTGGAAACTTCAGGTGCATCAAGTTCGTTCGCAGCATTGACTTCATTGGACTCAGTGGCTTCCACTGCTTCACATAACTGCCTGGATAATATGATTTTGGCCCGCTTCTTCATCTCCGTATTAGACCGGCCAACAACGTAAATGTCCTTGACAGAGGGATTGAAATCGCTGCCCATGATGTCGTTCAACGCCACCATTCCTGTTCCTGGCCCGTATCCCACGTCCAAAATGCTGTCTGGCTTGAAATCACCCACCCTTTTTTTGAGTTCTGAAAGAGCTCGTTTCGCATGGGCGAAGTTCTGAAGGAACAAAGAGGCAATAAACGCATCAGTGTCCAAGCTCAGCTCAGGCGCTTTCTGAATTTGCTCTCTGTCCATGCTTTGAAACAACTGGGCCGAGCGTTCTCGGAGTTTGTCGGGCAGAACCACCAGTAAGATATTCTTGTTAATGACCAGAGCAATTTCGTGAGGAAGTACTGTTACCGTATGATCAACTCTTCCTTTGAGCGTGCGGGGATCGAGTCTGGCCTCTTCGGCGTTGGTTCCTTGGATAAATGAGCCATCTTCGTTTCTGAAAGGCGACGGCAGCATTTCGTAGTGCGGGTTTTCTGCGGTCAACTCCACCTTTTTGACAAAATCTGTGTCATGTAAATCTCCTCTGTTCTTCCAGTGCTCCGACCGCACTAACTGGCCGAAGTTTTCACCGTGTCTTCTTTGTTCAAATGGTAGTGACAGATCTTTCCTCGAACTGTCGATCTGAGCCTGGTCCACATGAGCGGTAAATGAGCTCGAGGACTTGAAGCGCAAAGCACTTCGAGGCACCTGAGTCCGCCATCTCAGAAGCTGTCTTAGAAATGGCATGGTGAGGTGGAGTTAAAGAGGTGAGCGATGAGGTAAGGTAGCACGTGAGGCTTGTCACGTGCTGTGTCCAATAAGCTGGCGACGATATGAAATGCGGAGAGAGGGTGGAAGGGTTTAAAGGGAGAATTCGATGGAAAATTGGAGTATTTGGGAGGGTGAGGATGGAATAATTTTTGGTTTTTGTGAAGACTGCAGTGGGAGCATACAGTTGTGGATGTGCCACCAGTAAGTCTGACGAGAACGAAAGAAGACCAATTTGTTGGATTCAGATCTTGAATTTGTAACTTTGAACAAATTGGTGGGGCTGTGATTTTGATTTGTGCGTTCACATTGTGAGCTGCTTCACTCTTCTATGCATCAAAATGCTAACGCAACCCACATCGGTCGTCATTTTGAATCTGGAATTTCCGAAAACAAGCGATAATTTGATTACACTGATCCAGTTTAATCCCAATGTATTCAGCGTGCGTCCAAACACGCGGGTTTGTCGTGTTGCTGCTTGACTCTGACAGGAGACATACGATGCTCTCATTCACTTCAAGAATTACTTCCTAAAACGATGGAATTCCTCAGATTGAACAATCAGACCCTTTTCCCTTTTCATAAGTACTTCTCCTTTTTTCTGCAGTTTCTAATTACCCAGAAATCGTGGGACCTTCGCAACTTGTCCGATTTCGCACCCAAATTAGCGCTCATGAAATTATTCAACCAAGCCACTAAAATGCCATAAAACCCACACCAGTCCAATCCACTCCCCGTCCAATATCCCTCCATATCATATTCCTCCCTTCAACATCCCTTTATCTTCTCCTTCTCTTCCTCTTTCCCCTTCCTCTCTTTCCTCTCTCTTCCTCCTCTACACCCGTGCACCAACCTTCATCAAATAGAATCGCACCTTGAACTTCCTTCGCTTCCTACCAACTCTTTCACTCCGCCATGACTTCCTCCACCAATGGCGACTCTAAGCGTGACTTCTACACCGACGACAACAGTGTCGCCCCCAGCGTCCTGGATTCCCGCCTGGTGGTGAACGGCGTGACAGTGAGAACCACATCCGGACTCGAGAACGCCTTCCGCTCACTCCGGGAGGCTGCATACGGCGCGTACACCGCCACCAACGACTACTTGAGCGACGGAAAAGACCGTGTGGTCAAGGCCGAGCGCAAAGTGACTGGAACGATAAGCGCCTTGCACAACAAGAGAGAAGATCTCTTTCCCAACGCGCTCTACGTTGTGATTGGCGGACTCAGCGGAAGTATATTTGCGCGGCAGCGAGGAATCGTGGCACGGACGTTAATGCCCGTTGTGTTTGGCTTGGGCGCGTTCCGCTACTTCTTGCCCGAGACGTGCGCCAACACGGGGGCCTTTTTGTGGCAGATTGAGCAGCGCACGATGCCCGACGTGGCCGCCGGGCAGGTGGCCGCCGTCGAGAAGGCCAGCGGCCTCGTGGACCACGTGGAGCAGAGCGCCCGCACCACAAAACAGTCGGTGGTCGCCAGCGTCGCCAGCGTGCGCCACAAACTCGCCAGCGCGACCGGGCTCGACTTGGACGCAGAGGTGACCCGCAAGTAAGCGCGCGCAAACCGCGCGTTTGTAGCGCCCTCCCCATGAACGACAAGGAGTCGCACACCACCGTGCTCCAGTCCGCGTACACGACGCTCACGCGCCCCACGACCGCGGCCGTGGTCAAGATGTTGGGCAAGCTCGCGCCACTCTACCGCGCACGCCTGGGCCGCAAGCTCCGCGCGCCAGACCTCCAGAAGCTCATTGAGAAGGTGCACCGCCGCCAGAAGAAGGTGGACGAGGCCAACAAGGCGCTCCTCAAGGCGTTCGACGTGTGGGGCGCGGAATTGCCGAATCCCGAGAACGCCGTGGTGGTGCGCGAGTTCGCCGAGCTCTTGGAGGCGGTCAACGTGGCGTACCTGGCCCAGGCCGACCGCCTCAACACGTTCAAAGTGCACTTGGGCGCGATCGCCACGCGCGAGAAGCGGCAGACGGAGTTGTTGGAGAAGCACCGTGTGCTTCAGAAGCGGTTCGACGAGACGGCGCTCAAGCACGGACCGCGTGCGGCCCAGACGTCGCTCTACTTGGACCAGATCGAGGAGAATGAGTACAACCTCAAGTTGATCGAGCAGCAGTTGATGCGCATCGCGTCTCTGAGCTTGCACGAGGCGTGCTCTGAGTACCTCCTGTGGCTTCAGGGCGCGGTGCAGACCATGTCGCGGTGCTCCGGCAGCTTCCAGAACACGCTCCGCGGCACCGAGCCGACCGTGCTCCGCCGCGGCGAGCGCCTCAGCTCGCCCAACTCTGGGCTCTCCCGGCTCGCACCGAGCACCCAAGTGGATGGGAGAAGCGACAAGGAACTGGCCCTCGAGCGCATGGAGAGAGCGGAGAGAGTCGAGAGAGTCGAGAGAGATAGAGTAGATCGAATGGATCGGGTGGAGAGAGATCGGGTCGACCGGGTCGACAGGGTCGATCGGGTTGACCGGGCCAAGGAGGAGAAGCCCGACGACTGGGCCGCCTACGACATCCGGCGCTACGAGCGCAACCAGGAGGGATGGGTCTAGCCATTCTATGTACATCATGCCAAATTATCCTTGAAGATCTTCTTGCCAATCTCGTAGGACGAGATCATGATGGCGCACGACGGCGCGATCTTCATCACCCGCGGGCCAAACCCGCTGTAGAGCGCGCCGGCGCCCTCCTTCGCGTAGATCAGGTAGAGAAACAGGAACATACCTGGCCGCGGCCGCGTCTTATTGTCGGTGGCGATCTGTAGGCGCGTTTTTCCCACGTCGAACGGATTGGTGAAGAACGCCGCAATGACTCCTCCGAGCGACCCAGACACAAAGCTTGTGGCAAACACTTTGGTGTCGTCCTGTTTTTGTGCCGAGTCGAACGTCACGCCCATCGCGTCGCCGATCCGCTCCTTGAAGAGCTCGTAGCACATCCAGTAGATGCCCAGAAACGGCACGTCTCTCCAAAGAGTAATTTTCAACCCCGTGAACATGGACCCGATGCCGCGTGTGCGGAAGGCCTCGGCCGAGTTGCGGAGGAGCGATGAAAGGATCTTGCTGCGCGGCTCCCCACGTGCCTCCGACGGAATGGACTGAAGCCTGGTTTTTATCAACTCAATTGGAGCTACAACCGTGGCCGCCATGGTCCGCGCAAACAGACCACATACAAGCGGATTAAGGGGGTGGTTTTGGATCGGCAGGTGGTCACGAATGTACTCGTAGCCCGTGAAGTAGATGATGTTGGCGGGGATGGCCATGATCAAGGTCAAGCCGAGCCCGCGCCATAAAGTGGCGAGGCCCTCGTTCCGGCCGATGGAAACCATGCCTTGGAATGTGGACGTGATGCGTGGGCACTGCTCGGCCGAATGGCAGTAATGCTGGTTGATCCAGAACACTCCAGGCGGCGACTCGGGAAGAGCAGCTTTTTTGAGCACGGCACGGGCCCCTTCCGGCGCCGTCGGTAGGGGGCTGTTGTTGCAGCACTGGTAGTTTTTAGGCATCACCTCCTGCTGCTGCACGCGGATGCGGACCACGTCGAATGGCGTCACCACAAGCGAGGTGATGAACGAACCCAGACACGCGGAGATCATGCGCTGGAGCGCGGAGATTTCGCCCGTTCGCAGCTGCGGCTCGCGCAAAGTCACATGGAGGTTTTCGTCTTCGATCGCAGCGGCGAGCTCCGACGACATCGACATGACGAAGAAGATGAAGTGGTGAGAATGTCACTGTCCTGCAGGCAGAACGGACCGATGAGTCGAAGCAATATCTTGAAGGTCGATGGCAACTGAGACAGAATTGCGGTGGAATGTTTTGGTAGATTTCGCGAAAATTGTAATTGCTTATCTTTCGTGATAGCGTTTTTTTCGGCCCTGGACGTCCGATTTCGGCACCTGCGATCAACTCCGACCACTCGGACTTGCCTCTAATACTCTAGAATCACCTCTAATATTCCAGAATCACGTCCCCACACAGGTAAACGTTGATGTTGCCGTCCTGGTTGTAGTTGGTGGCCAACATCATCCTGTGGGGGTGAAACGCGATGCTCGACAAATAGTTGGACGTGCGGTTGGTGAGGTAGTTGTCATGAGGATTCCGCAACGTTGCAACCACATCGCCCAGAGTGGTCCAGATGTTGACCGATTTCGAACCGGTGGTGATAATCGGCGCGTGTTCGTGCACGTCCATGCACCGAATGTTCTTCTCGGAGCTCATAAACTCCGTCACGGGCTCGCTCATGCGGATATCCCAGAGATTGATGTATCCGTCGGCAGAACCGCTCACCAACTCACGGAACCCGCCTCTCTGCATGTGAACATCCCGGATGGAGCCGGTACCGATGTTTCTGGCACCGCCACGACCGTTCTGCCACACCTGGACCATCGACTCACGTGCGTCGAGTCGTCTATCGTAGACACGCAAACTTCCGTCGTCAAAGCCAGCAATGAAAATATTTCCGGCGACCTGGTCGGACGTCAAGGACGTAATGGATGACGAGGACCTTGCGGGAATGTCGAGCACACATAGCTCGCGGGGAGCGTCCCACACTCTAATGATTTTCACGTCTCCACTCACGAGCAAAGAGCCTCGAGATTGTTGCCACTCGCTGATCAAGCCAGAACTTTTTGAAGTCAACAAAAGATCTGTCAATGCTCGCCAGGCGGCCACTGTCTCAACTGGCTCGTTATCGCCATCGCAATGGAAGTTCTTGTAGATTTTAATCACCCCATCCGACGAGCCCGTCAACACCAACGGCAAGTCGTCCTCGTTGAGAAACTTCAAGTCTGTGATTTTGGTGCCGAACGGGTTGCCGTTGCAGAACTTCGTCACGACAGAGCTGTGCTCCCAGTCCCACACAGCCACAGTGTCCTTTTCGTCGGTGGTTACCAAGAGCTTCTCAAACTGCATGAACTTGATGAGTTTGGGCTGGCTCCGGTTGTTGAGCACCGTCATGCGGTGGTTCCAATCGCCCCTAATAGCCAACTTTTTCTGGGGCTGGGTCTCCTGGATGGTCTGCTCGTTCCGGTTACGTCTCCAAAGTCTTTTGACATACTCCTGCGAGCCTGGTTCGTCGATTTCGGTCTTGGACATCTGTGGCTCCTGGAAGTACTCGCACGAGTACTCGAAAAAGCCCGAGTCGTCAGGCAACGAGGGGACTTTAGTTACGTCACGAGGACGGAACCGCGGCGTTTTGGGCTTGTACTCCACGCCGTACTGACTAGGCATTGGGCCCGTGTTGAGAATACGGGAAAAGTTCTTGATCTCATTGTCCTCGTCGATCTGGAACGACTTGAACAACTTTCCTAAGCTCAAGCCCTTCAACTTCGAACTGATGGACACTGCATCGGAGTTGTCGTTTGGTGCGTTTCCTTGCGAAACTGACCTCGTGCGCAACGATGAGTCACCAATGGTCAAGGTATTCTTTCTGTTCATGACCGACCCACTGGAAGCCTGTCTCTTGGCTGCCTCGTGCTGCAAGGACATCGGAGCGCGATTAACGATCGGCCTGGCGGGCTTGAAGTTGTCGCTGATGTTGATGGTCGACTTGCTCAAAAGGTAGCCCTGCATCTCCTTGACCAAGTCGGCAAGCTCGCTCTCGTTCAACTTCACCATCACGGAGTCGATGAGAATCTCTGCCAACTGCTTGACTTCGAGGTGAGGATCCTCGGACAAAATCAACAACGCCTTCCAAATGGAGCTGAAGATCGAGCCGTAGGCGGGGGACTTTTTGCGGAACTCCTGGAGGTTGACCGGGTTGTCGATCAACACAATCTCCTCCTCCAACTGGTGGAAGGCCACCACCAAGAAGAACTTCATGTACACCTTGATGAACCTGCTGATGAAGAAGACGATTTCCTTGCGCACGATGGTGGAGCCGTCGCCAAGCAAGCGCAAAATCACATTGGCGAGTCTCAAGTCCTGTTGTCTCAACTCGTCCTTGCGCAAGTCTGCACTGACGTTGTTCATGCCGTTGGTGGACAGGGTCTGTCTGTTCTGGGGCTCCTCCTCGCCGGGCTCGGTCAAAAACGACGTGAGAGCCACCACAATGGAAGTCCGCACCTCTGGAATGGGGTCGTTGATCAAGTCGAGCAACTTGCTCAAGTAGCCGTCCTTGTAGATGATCCACTTGCCGTCGGGGTACCGCAACCAGAGCTGCAGCAAGAGCAAGCAGCACCACTGGCGCAACAACGGGTTTTCGCTGGCGGAGATGAACTTGATGCAGTTTGTGACGAGCTCGATGGAGAAGCAGAGCCTCTGTCCGTTTTTGAAGTCCTTGATGAAGAGCGTGAGAATGAACGCGCTCATGGCCTTGTGGTCGTCGTTCACGATGATCGTAGCCGAGCCAGCGGAGCCATTGACGGAGCCAGGCGCGCCCGGAGCCCCGATCGGGTTGGTGGGGCTCAGGTTGAGAATGAGGTAGAAGTAGTTGTAGCCCTTGTCCTTGCACAACTCCTGCTGGGTGCTCTTGTAGTCGATGGCCATGATGCGGGCCCAGATGAAGATGAGCACGGGCTTCAACTCCTGGGCCGGGCTCTGGAGGAGCTTCAACACGTAGGGGAAGATGCCGATGGACAACGACAAGTAGACGGCCCAGGGGCCCAAGTCCAAGAACTTCAGAAGCAAAATGAGCGCGCGGAGGCGGTGGACCTGCGAAAGCAACACTTGCAACACAATGGGCAACTGCTCCGGCGGGTCTTTGGTGGAGGGCCCTGCGTACTTGAGCCAGAGGTCGAACGCGGTGAGCTGCTGCTCAAAGAAGGTCAGGTGCTGGTAGTTGACGAGGGTCTGGGACGGCGCCGTGGCGGTGGAGACCGCGGAGCCGTTGCCGTTGGAGGAGAGCGACTGGGCCGAGGGGGTCAGCGAGGTTGGCACGGAGTCGGTGAAGTCCTCGCCGCCGTTCTTGATCAACTGAGCAAACACCTGGTCGATGGCAAGGTCCCAGGAGTCCCACATCGGGTGGAAGCGCACGGAGTCCGGGAGCGGCGGGTCGGACACGGGGTTGCAGTTGAAGTGGGGCATGATGCGTTTCGCCAAGAGGAAGTTGCGGAACAACGCGGCCACCATCAAGTCCTGGCGAAAGAGCCGCTTGAACACCGGGCGCAGCAACAGCGTCCACGCGATGGTGTCGGTGATGGCGGTGAAGATCCAGTTCAACTCGCCCAACGGCGTGCGGCGGTCGGTCAACTTGCCTGGAACCGCCACGTGCCCCTGGGCATTGCGCGGAAGCGCCAGGTAGTAGGTGTTTTTAAGGGGCAGCTGCATGACAAACCACTTGAGTGAGATGTCGATGGGACAGGTGAGACAGCAGGTGAACAAGTCAGCCGGGAGCGCCGGGCTCATGGGCAAAAGCTCGTGCAGCTTGCATGCGGCCAACTGGATCAGGTCGAGGTAGGCCAGCGTGGGGGACGGTGCGCTGACGTCGTGGTTGCCCTCGTTGTCGTCGTCGATGCGCTTCTGAACAAACTTCTTGAAGTTGTGGACAATGTGGCCGGCGGAGTTGCAGTCGTAGACGAAGATGACCGGGGCGCCCAACCAGGTCTGGAGGTCGTAGAGCGAGATGGGGATGTACTGGGTGTAGCCTCGGTTGAACACCCAGATTTCCCCAGAGGCAGTGGGTTGGGGCACGCCGTGCCCGTTGTAGTGGAACAAAATGCGCTCGTCCTTGGCGTTGCGCCGCAACGTGTTGCAGAAGCGCTTGACGTCCTCCACGCATGGGTCCAACAGCTGTTTGTAGCGGGTTCGGAGCAGGAGCGTCTCGTACTGGCTCTGGAGGCTCTTGCCGATGGCCTCGAGCGCCTTTTTTGTGTCCGGGTAATTGGCCGCGTCGCACCACGCCTCGAGCTTGGCGCAGGGGTACGTTTTCATGATGTCTGGCGGGTCAGTGCCGAGATTGAGGCATAGCACCAACACGGCAGAGAGCGTCTTCTGGCGCTCGCGCATGATCTTCCAGTCCACAATAGGCTGGTAGTTTTTCGCGAGGGCGGGCTCGCGTTTCATGGCGTCGGAGATCGGGTTGCCGTTGGCGTTGTGGCGCTTGTCGTCAAAGTAGATGTAGAAGGTGTTGGCGAGCGACGTCAAGAAGTTCTCCGAGTTGTAGTCGTGGTCGAAGCCGTGGCGCATTTTGGTATTGAGCGGCTGGAGGGGGCGCGGCCCAAAGTACACCACCGGCGATGTCATGGATGAAAGGTGGTGGTAGACTGATAGCGCTGTGCAGGTTCTGATGGAGGCTGGCGGACGGGCGATTGTGGGACTTTCGTGGTTGTGTTGTTTTTCTCTTCGTTTTCTTTCTTGCTTGATTTTCTGTTTCTTTCTGTTTTTCTTTTTTTCTGTCCTTTTCTTCGTGTTGTCGCTGTGCTGGCGGTGGGTGCGCACTGAGACAGTATTAGGATAGAGAAGTGAGAGTGTGAGAGAATCTTTCCGATAGAAGAATGTTCGTCGATGAAAAAATTTTGGACAATGGAAGAGTCTTGATCAATGAAAGAATCTTGGTCGATAGAAAGATTGCCAATGAAAGGCCGGGCCAATGGAAGGCTGGACCAAGGTAAGGCTGGACCAAGGTAAGGCTGAGTACATGTAGGAGCTTGAAGTCAGGAAGCCTAGTCTCGCAATAAAAAATTCCATGAGCTGTTCAGTTGATGGTGATGGCTAAGAATCACTTATCCAATGCATCTCATGGAGTTACAATCAGGATATGAAAGAGGTGCGATTGGGTTCACGGTGGAGGAGACTGGAGTGAATGGAGATTGGGTGAACCAAAAGGCCGAATAAACAAAACGACTGTAAAACGAGCACGGTCTGCTAACTGAGTGCTTTTGGGTAATTGCAAGAGTGGGTCTTGTTCGAGCTCTGAGGCGTTAATACACGGAGAAGGTGCGAGAGCGAATGAGGCGACACGAATCTCTTAGATCGTCAGGCCAACAACCGAAACATTCTCAATTGACTGAAATGAGGATACGAGCAAGCTGGGAAAAACCGGTGGGAGTGTGGTCGATTGGGGGAAAGGTATCCGGTCAGATAGGTCAAAAAGAAGAAGACCACGAACCTGACGCAACGCTTTTCCCAACATGAGCTATGTTACGACCTAAAAACCTCTTCCCTAGTTAATTTCCCGAGCCTGGCAAAATCTGGGAGAACACCTATCGAGAGCTCGTGAAATCAACTGTTTCCAAACTCTCTCTTCTCTATTTCTTTTACATTATGCGGTAGATTGATCTTTCTCAGTGGAGTCCGGACGTCATTGTCGACGCACTCTTTTCGGTACTCATTCAAATTTGGTCCAAAGGACGAGGCAGCCAATCGATTTGTTCAGAGAGAGAAACGAGAGTTTACCGCAAACAGCGAACATACAAGGGCCGCCGAAACTGAAAATTTGCTCGGCCCTTCTGGCGCTCAAATAAGAGCAAAGGTGTGAGATTCAGTGACCCTTTGCTCACTTTGCAACCACTTATCTTCGATACCCATAGCACCCAAAACTCGGGGCGAGTTACATAAATTTGGCCAAGAGTACAAGCTCAACGTTTAATACACTTGGCTGTTGATGTTATTGGTAAACTGTGTCCGACAAGAGAAGCCGTGTAGCAGGATGAACCAGTAGACATTGACCGGTACACAACATAGATCAAGATCCCCCAGTTCTCCCTGCGTTCATTATTCCACGAAATGATAGCAAAACTACACGGGAGAGACGGGATTGCAATCCTGACAAACAAACTCAGCCCCCCACGGAATAATAGCTATTGCGAGCAATCGGACCGAGACAACAGATTAAGCCAGATTCAGTACTGCACACAGGCCTGTCATCGGCTGTTTCCCCACCCGTTGAGGACAAAGGTTTGTATTAAAGTTACAATCTCGACTCTTAAGATACTTAGCCAGTGTTCTAGAAGTCTCCTTGCGAGTCTATCTCTCGCTTCCCCTGCATTAGTCATCCCGGTGCATATGACGTATGACCGGTCGGCATATGTGCACTTTCTGCACAGGTATAAATAGCTTATCGTGAGCTCTTAATTCATTCGCCCTCAAACCTAACTTTTTCTTGGTCGCTCAATTACTTCAAGAGTTCGGAATCCAATTGCCGCTTAACTACAACCACAAATCAACTTCCTCGTATCTATTAGGTCTATTGCTTATATTATGTCCAACGGCCAATTGTACTATAAGAACGGCTTCGAGAAGCTGAAATCTGATACACACGCGTGGAGAACCGTCGCCAATGCCGTTCCATACATTATTCCGTATCTAAAGAAGACGGACAAATTGCTTGACGTGGGCCTGGGCCCAGGAACCATTCTGAAAGACCTTGCAAACTACGTGGCCGAAGTGATCGGAATCGAGCCAACAAAGGAATTGATTGATCTTGCTTCAAATCAGGCCAATCTTCCCTCTCTGGTTACATTTGAGGTTGCTCTGGCGTACGATTTGCCGTATGACGACAATACCTTTGATGTGGTGCACGCTCTGCAAGTTTGTATCCACCTTCAGGATCCCGTGCGTGCATTAAAGGAAATGCTTAGAGTTTGCAAGCCAGGAGGATATGTTTGTGTCAAAGACGGTGACTTGAACATGTCAACAGTGTACCCAGAAGAGTATGAGAAGCCTATTCTCAGGTTCTTCCGGACCAGAGCAGAGGGACTGTCAACGTCAAACAATGCAGGAAGACTGCTTAAGGAAAAGGCGATAGAGGCTGGATTTGACCCAAAGGGCATAAAATTTTCTGCTCTGATGTTTGTTAGCAGCAGCAACGAGGAAAGAGCGTTCTGGGCTGACATGTACACTAAGCGGATTTTGCAATCGAGTGAGTTTGATTTCATGAGCAAAGAAGACGCAAAAGAGATGGTGGACGGGTTTAATCGATGGAAGGACGACGAGACAGGCGTGTTGATGATTGCCAATGGTGAGGTCGTGTGCCAGAAGTGACTGCAAAAGTGAGAGGGATTGGGGCTAATTTGATCTTAGAGGCTAGTTAGGAGAAATGGCTGGATAGCGGTAAAGATCGGAAATTCGCCTGTCGAGAGTCCCTTAATTTGCTGAACGTCCAAACGACTAGAATATAGCAACGGAATTGGCCTCCAAATCCAAATTTGAACCACAGATGTTTGGGTGTTTAGGTCTGGCATTCTTGCACTCCAATTTCAAGTATGACATCTGTAAAAGCTGGAATGTTTTTGTTTGGCAATCTTGCACTGGCTGATGGAGGCCCGAAAATTGAAAAGTATACACATCAATGAACAAGTTTTATAAATGAACAACAGAAATAAGGTAGGAATGCCCATTATCTTGCTCAGTTAGAGCGATTTGGAGTCGGTGTCAAGGATCTGATACACTGAACATGGACCTATCATCTCGTTTGAACAAATTCTCGAACGCTAAGCATATAACGCATCGTACAACCTATTCCCTGTTGAATATTGTCAAAGAAACAAATACTCTTTTATTCAATTTCGTACTACTGTCGCAGCCTTATCGAATGGCTGTCATCAAATTACGTAGCCCCGTCCCAACGTGACACCACCGATCACATTACCATCTATTTCGTACCTTCTATTTTGCTCCAAGAGCATTTCAACCTCTCACCCCAAGTTGCCCAACATTTTATGCTCGATCTGTCCAGACTGGAGCCACATCGGCAGTAGTGCATGAACTGACCCACTAACTCACCCACCTCACACTACGAGCCGACAAATATAAAGGCGAGATATCATAACAGACAAAAAAAACAAAGAAAGAGCAAAATACAAAAGAAAAACTAAAAAAAAAAACAAATTAAATTAAAAGAAACAGAAGTTCAGGCAAACAACCTCACCAGATATAGTTTCCGGTGTACGGGTGTTGTCCTCTACGAAAAGTCGCCGTCGGTTTCTTCCCACCATGACCTCGGATATCGTTCACAATCCCGCGATCCAGGCCGCGGAACTCTTGGTTCCGAGGCCCCTTTTCGCCCGTGTGTACGTGTGGCCCTTCGGCATTATATACCCGGTGTTTTTGCAGGTCTACGTCAACCATTATGACACGTACATTGGTGGCTCCGAGTGGACGTTTGTCTACTTGATTGCCATTGTCTCCCTCAACATGTTGTTCTGGTTGATGCCGCACTGGAACATCGCCATCGACGCCAAGTTCAACTACCAGTCGGTGGCCTCGATTGGCCAGGCGTCCCATGTCAAGATCACGCCGGCGCCCAACTGCGGAATCGGCGAAATCTGTGCCATTAACCGCGAACAGTTCGCCGACGGCGAGAGACAGGTGTCGTTTTTGTACCAGAAAAGACGCCACTTGTTCCACCCACTGACGGACAAGTTTGCTCCGCCGGAGTTCAAGGTGGACGAGTTGCCCAAGTTGCAGTACTTCCAGAACTGCGAGGGGTTGAGCGGCGACTTGTCGAAGTTGACGCGCAACTACGGCATGAACAAGTTCGACATTCCCATCCCCACGTTCATGGAGTTGTTCAAGGAGCACGCGGTGGCGCCTTTTTTCGTATTTCAGATCTTCTGTGTAGCCTTGTGGTGCATGGACGAGCAGTGGTACTACTCGTTGTTTTCGCTCTTCATGTTGGTTTCCTTTGAGATGACCACGGTGTTCCAGCGCCGCACCACCATGAACGAGTTCCAGTCCATGGGCATCAAGCCCTATGCGATTTATGTCTTCCGCGACAAAAACTGGCTCCACTTGCAGACCGACGAGTTGTTGCCCGGCGACATTGTCTCGGTGACCAGAACCAGCGAGGAGAGCGCTATTCCATGTGACTTGTTGTTGCTTGACGGCACTGCCATCGTCAACGAGGCCATGTTGTCTGGTGAGTCCACGCCCTTGTTGAAAGAGTCGATCAAATTGAGACCCGCCGACGAGTTTTTGCAGCCTGATGGAATGGACAAGAACTCGTTGTTGCACGGTGGAACCATGGCGTTGCAGGTGACCAAGCCAGAAAACTCCGTGGTTCCCGTGGCCCCCGACAACGGAGCGATTGCTTATGTGTGCAAGACAGGCTTTGAGACGTCGCAGGGCTCGTTGGTGCGCATGATGATCTTCTCCAGCGAGCGTGTTTCTGTCGGCAACAAGGAGGCGTTTTTCTTCATTTTGTTTTTGTTGGTGTTCGCCATCGCCGCCTCCTGGTACGTGTGGGTGGAGGGCACGCGCATGGGCCGCATCCAATCGAAGTTGATCTTGGACTGCATCATCGTCATCACGTCGGTGGTGCCACCTGAGTTGCCCATGGAGTTGACCATGGCCGTCAACTCGTCGTTGTCCGCGTTGCAGAAGTACTTCATCTACTGCACGGAGCCGTTCAGAATCCCGTTGGCTGGCAGACTCGACGTGTGCTGCTTCGACAAAACTGGCACCTTGACTGCCGAGGACTTGGTGTTCGAGGGCTTGGCCGGCTTTAAGCAGGACGATCTCCACCACCTTTTCACGTGCGAGGAGGCTCCCGAGACCACCTCGTGGGTTTTGGGCTCTGCGCACGCGTTGGTTAAGTTGGACGACGGCGATGTCGTGGGCGACCCAATGGAGCAGGCCACGTTGAAGGCTGCGGACTGGACCGTGGGCGCCAAGGACACAGTTGAGAGACCGCTCAAGACTTCCGAGTCCGACAAGAAGACCAAGAAGTCTGCGGAGAAGATCAAGATCTTGCGCCGGTTCCAGTTCTCGTCCTCGTTGAAGAGATCGTCGGCCATCACGTCCATCAGCACTTTGCCTGGCAAGAACTTCGTTGCTGTCAAGGGTGCGCCCGAGACCATCCGGAGCATGTTGGTGGACGCGCCCGAAAACTACGAGCAGTGTTTTAAGTCGTTTACCAGGGCGGGCTCGCGTGTGTTGGCGTTGGCGTACAAGTACTTGGACACCAGCGAAAACGTGGTCAAGGTCAAGCGTGGCGACATCGAGTCGAAGTTGCACTTTGCCGGGTTCATCGTGTTCCACTGCCCGTTGAAGGACGACGCCATCGAGACCATCCAGATGTTGAACGAGTCCTCGCACCGCTGTGTGATGATCACCGGTGACAACCCGTTGACCGCCTGTCACGTGGCCAAGGATGTGGCCATCACCAGCAAGGAGGTGTTGATTTTGGACGCGCCTGAGGAGCACCACCAGGTCGACGAGGAGGAGAACTTGGTGTGGAGAAACGTGGACGAGTCCACGGTGATCCCCTTCAACAGCTCCGCTGCCATCGACTTGGGTTTGTTTGACAAGTACGACATTTGCTTGACCGGGCACGCCTTGGGCCACTTGACCGAGCACGTGCAGATTTTGGACCTCTTGAAGAAGACCTGGGTGTACGCCCGTGTGTCGCCTGCCCAGAAGGAGTTCATTCTCACCTCCTTAAAGGACGCGGGCTACAACACCTTGATGTGCGGTGACGGTACCAACGACGTGGGTGCATTGAAGCAGGCCCACATTGGTGTGGCTTTGTTGAACGGTACTGAGGAGGGCATGAAGAAGATCGCCGAAAACAGAAGAATTGAGGCCACCAAGACCGTGTACGAGAAACAGGCGCAGCTCTTGGCGAACTGGGACAGACCCCCACCACCGGTGCCTGCGCTTGTGGCGCACTTGTACCCACCAGGAAAGTACAACCCACACTACTTGACGACTTTGGAGAAGAGAGGCGTGGAAATCACCCCAGAGATCAGGCAGTCCGTGGAGGTGGCCAACAGAGACGGAACCCTTCCCATGACCTTCGAGAAGGACGAAAAGGGAAAGGTGACGGCAGGCAAGATCGCCGACAGTTTCTTGGGCTCCGTGGGCGGCGGTGAGGACGAAGAAGGCGACGAGGTTCCCACATTGAAGTTGGGTGACGCGTCTGTTGCTGCTCCATTCACGTCCAAGTTGGCCAACGTGTCGTCGGTGACCAACATTATTCGCCAGGGCCGTTGTGCGTTGGTGTCCACGATCCAGATGTACAAGATCTTGGCTTTGAACTGTTTGATTTCCGCGTACTCGTTGTCGGTGTTGTACTTGGCCGGCATCAAATTCGGCGACGGCCAGTCCACCGTGTCTGGTGTGTTGTTGTCTGTGTGCTTCTTGAGTATCTCCCGGGGTAAGCCTTTGCAGAAATTGAGCAAGGAGAGACCTCAGGACGGCATCTTCAACACGTACATCATGGGCTCGATCTTGGGGCAGTTTGCCATCCACATTGTCACATTGATCTACATCACCCGCGAGATCTACATCTTGGAGCCTAGAGAAGCCAAGGTCGACTTGGAGAAGACGTTCGAGCCTTCTTTGTTGAACACCGGCATGTTCTTGCTCCAGTTGGCGCAGCAGGTGTCGACGTTTGCCGTCAACTACATTGGTTTGCCCTTCAAGGAGGACATCAAGGACAACAAGGGCATGTTCTACGGCCTCTTGGGAGTTGCTGGCTTGGCGCTTGCGGGCTCTACAGAGTTCATGCCAGAGTTGAACGAGGCGATGCAGTTTGTTCCTATGGATCTTGTGTTCAAGACGAAGTTGACCGGGTGCATTGTGCTCGACTTGGTGGGCACGTGGGCGGTGGAGAACGTGTTGAAGCACTTCTTCATGAACTCCGGCGCCGCAGACATTGCCATCAGAGGGTAATGGTCCACGCCAATTATAGAAACCTCAATATATAGTTAACCATGCTTAATCAACGCAACGTCGGTGTCCCGGTCGAGCGTATGCACTTTCACCGCCTGTACTCCTCCTCGTGTGAGAATCTGGATCTTGCCGTCGAGTCGGGACTCTAGTGTTTTTATCACGTCGACCACCTCCGATTCTGGAATCTCAAAGTCGAAAGAGTCTTGGACAATTGAGACGGTCTTTTGCAAGTCAAAACTCTTGAAAGTGGTTCCTGGTTGCAGCGACTGCGAGAGTTCATATAGTACATCGTACACAGCAGGCATTTTCCCGTCGAGCTGGGACTGGTATCGCTGCTGAGGCGTTTCCTTACTTTGGTTCAACTTTTCCTTTAGTTTGATTCGCTCAAGAAGCGAGAGTCCCAGAGCCTTGGACTGTTCCACCGCGGCTATTTTCTCCTTGAAACGGAACTTCGACAGGTCATTGCGCAAGAGCGACGCCTTGGATACCTTGGACTTGGTAGGTGACGTATTTGGAGACGAAGAACTGGACCTCCAGCCTCCGATTTTGGTCGGGCTTTTTCCTGACGAAAGCAGCAACCTCAGTGGACTCCGGGACATTGTTTCCTCGGCATAGGTCGCCAAACGGCGCAGAACTGGTTCGGTTTTGGAAGTGGAAACCAACTCGCTGAAATGTCGCTTTCTTCCCGGCAATTGCGACCCAAACTTAGGAAGCGGTACATCGGCAGGCACTGTTATATAGAGATCGTAGGAGTCGAGTCCGTACGAGAGGATTTTGTATGCTTTTGGGAAGTAAGCCAAGATGGCCTCGATGGTCGAAGTGTCGACTTTGTGGCCGCAGATTGACGTTGCTTTGCTGCAAATGTCACCGACGGTCGGAGCTGTGATCGAAGATGCATAGTGAAGACTCAATACAGTATCTATGGCGGAGAACTGGGCCGGTAGATCCATGAATTTGTAGAAGGTTTGGAAAGACGCGAAATTCTGAGAAACGCGTAGGACCAGGCACTAAGACAATAAAATATATGATAGAAAATTGAGAGATAAAAAAAACAACGATCCCAAATACAAAAGAAACGAAAAGAATTGCAAAAGAGAAAAAAGGGGTCAGAATGGTGGACAGAGACGAGCTTGGTTTAGACATTAGGGCACTCCACTGAGATGGCCTACAAGCAACGATGTAGTGCACATAAGTTCTGTACGTTGCACTACCGTTAGTAATAGAAGCAAAGGGCGTCATTTATACCCTACACCCCGAGTAGGGTGGGCAGCGGCTCTAGGCGCTCGCGCAATAGTCTAGTCGCGTTTTGCGGAGTATCTGTACAAGCCCCTGGCCCCACTGTATAAGAGTGGGTTTTGCGCACTTTTGGAGTAGATTTGATCTCAACTAGTTCAGTGATTTACATCAAGAACGGTCGTTCAAGTCTCCTGGGTGCGTTTCCGTAATGGAGTTCCCGAAACACACTTGAAATTGACCAACGTCTGAGATTTTCCTGTCAGGGCATACCAATTGACGAACCTCGTGTAGAGAGACCAGCTTTTGCACATCGTACACCAGAAAAACAAAAGCGGACGTCCCGTGAATATACCGAGTACTTCAATCGCATTGTGATGCATAACTCAGATATTGGACCGATTGAACACAAAGAAATCTATATCTGAGACCGCAATACCTGGTGCTACTAAATGGAAGAACCACGACGTTGCCAATAAAGCCAAACTGATTCTCTGGTTGTGTAAATTATACGATGACAATGACAGTCGATTTGCGATATAATTGAGCATTTTAAAGTTCACCGTGCTTGAAATGAATCGGTAAGATCAACCGCTAAACTTTCTACTTCCGTGAGACCAGATGGTAATTTTTTGAGCTCATCCCACCTTTAAGAATTTCAATGAGCTTTTGGCTGAGTACGGTTTACAAGCAATGTGCCATGAAGTGGAAGGCGAAAGATCGCCGCAAGAGAACAGAATCATTAGAAGAGGCACGAATCTTCGTTTCCCCCGAGAATAGAGACTTCAGAAAAGTGATAATGGAACGAAGCAAACGAGGAATAGAGCAATAGTGAGAGAATCGGAGAGAGTAGCAGAACTCAAAGCAGTAGAATAGAAGTCGACTCCGATCAAGCCCAAAATCATATCCTTCCTGAAATGATAAGAACGTTCGAGAACGAAGCACTGAAAAGAAATGAGCGGCTGGCACACGAGCGGGGCATTCTCACAACCATGGGGGCATGCACGATAAGATAACGAAAAAGCAACGAACGACTCCGACAGTGCAACCAACAACGAGTCACCAACTAACCAAATCTGAATTCTGAAATCATATCATTGGGCGGAACTCATTGAAACGAGATTGAAACGAGATTGGACCGAGAATGTCGACCCAATGCGGAATGCACAACAGAATGCACTCGCAACACAATGCAGACCAACCAATAGCCCCCATGCATGAACACGTCAAGATCAAGCGCCCCGGAGGCTGAAAGTGGCTGGTTTTCATTTTGCTGACCGGGGCTTAGACGGAGCCGGCCAATGGAAACACGCTCCGAAAAAGCCGAGAAACCCACCGCGACCGATTGCCGATCGGAACCATGGTGATTAAGCATAGAAGCTCGCACAACTGTCAGTCAGCGCTACATGCCAGAAGACTCCACTATTCACGCAAACAAGTCTCATACAACACTAAAGTGGAACTGTGAACGCGAGAACAAACGCTCGTGAAACGCCCGAAACGATCCACAAAAATACTCCGAATTCCTTCAAAACACACCGAATTTTTCAATTTACTCCTATACCAACATTCCCATACGTTCAGATACTCCCTCCAATAACTCAATTGCGTCACCTCACTCAGTATCTAATCTCCCACTGCTTGCCACTCACTCAATTGCTCAAATAAATTACTCTTTACTGGCTCTACACTTCTCAATCAAGTAGACATATATTACTTGTCCTCCTTCTTCTCGTCCTTGGACTCGGCCTTGAGGTCCTCCTCACGGTCCTTCTGGTAGCCAGAGTAGACAGCCTTGGCCTTCGCAGAAAAATCACCCTCGGTGGAGTTGTAGGTCTTGTAGGCCTCCTGAGCATCCTCGCCCAAGTCCTTGTAGTCGACCTTACCGTCCTTGCCGGCAAGCGCGGCCTCTCCCTTTTTGATGATGTCGTTGAAGTTCATTTTGGATGGAGAAAATGGCGGGGGAAGCGGCCAATTTATACCCGGGACGCACGCGGCTGCATGGAAGTGACGTAAGGGGACGAATCAAGGGCCTTCCACGGTGGCAGAACGATGCATTGACCGAATATGTGCAGGTCATACATCGAATATATGCAGGCTGGCGCGCCTCGACGCGCCCCCTATCGGCATGTGAGAGCTCTGCTGCCTCTTGTGGCGAATTATTGAGCCAATAATTGTAGGATAACATGCAGCAAGCAGATACAACGGGATATCCGAAAGGAAGTGCAATAAGTGAGGACTGAGGAAAACAGTAACATTATGGATTCGAAAGGTCGACAACTCCACTGCAGTGGAATACCTTCCAATATCACCATTATTTGAACTCTCTCAACTGTGATACTCCCTTCATTCTCATTAATTTCCACTCCATACGGCTAATGATCTAATATTTATCTACTATTTCTTGTCTGTACAGTCTACACTCTACCCACACCTCTCCTCTGCTATATACCATCAACTCTGCACTCTTTACGCTTCACAACTGCTATCCGATAGTTCTCTTTACTTTCTACTATCGACTATCTGATAGTATCTCAAGTCTCACCACTCAACACTTCTCTCCTATTTTGCTCTGTATTCTCAGCTCGCAACTTTCTTGTGCTGGGGTCCAATCCACACTGAACTCTCCGATTATAAATGTTTAAAGATTTCGTATATTCCATACTCTCCGCTCACCTGAACTTCTATCCCAAAGTTCTCCTCTCCTCCTCTGCCTTTTTACTCCCAGGTTTCAAAACTCTATGCCAACACTCTGGGTCCCCATCTAAACCATTTGATACCATTAAAACTCTGAAAATATCTAGGGTTCTAGGGAAGCGAGAAGCGACTCACACATTCCTTAACATTTCAGGCTGTACGGACTTCCAACTCTCAGAACACAATCCAAACGCACCCAACACTCTTAATACAAACAAGAACTCGAATTCTATCCTCAAAAGTCTCTGATCTGTCAGAATTCTCGAACGCTATCAGGCTGTCTCCATCTCTGATGTCACTCTCAGTCTCTCCAACTCCCCAACCCTACAACGCTCCAGCATTTCTCCCCTTCAAACCCTCCCAAATGCCACCAAAGATTTACAAGATTCTCGACGCTTCACTATCATTGCTTCTCAAACCTCATAAATCTCTCTTTTCTCTGTATCTCTTACGATTTCCGTAACCTCCCCAAACCTCGATTGTTGTCTCTATTCGTCACTCTAGGGAAATCAATGTATTCTCCGGTCCGATGGTCACTGTCGTCCATCTGCAACCACTCTGATGTCTTCAACGCTACCATGATTTTCCCCTTCGTAAACTCCCAATTTCCTCTACATTCCCCATCTCTAGTCTCTAATCGATTACTTATGTACACTAGAGCTTCAACTGCTCCAAGATGGCCACCGTCTGCTCGTAGCCCTCGATCTCCGCCTGGAAGTTCTCCTGCCGTTTGTAGGCGGCCTCCTTGGCCTCGGGCTTGGTCTTGTCGGTGAACTTGGAGATGGAGTCGTGCAACTTGCTCTGGAACTCGCGCGCGTTGGTCAACTTCTTGTTGACCTTGGCGATCTCCGCGTCCAAGTCGATCTGGCCCTTCACCAACACGTGCACGGTGGTGGCGGAGCTGATCGCGTTCAACGCACAACCACTGGGCACGGCGCTGCCGGGCTCCACCACATCGATCTTCTCCACGCCCTTGATCAACGCCACGATCGAGTCCTGCTGGTCCCGCACGATGGCGCGTACCTTGTCGTCGGTGGACTCCACGTACACCTGCCCGTTCTTCAAGATGTTGTACTGCGACAACAACGAGCGCGCGCCCTTGGTGATGTCCAACACGAGCTCGTAGGCGCTCAAGGCGTCGGCGTCGTCGAAGGCCGCGTCGTACGCGGGGTACTTGGCCACGGTGATGGAGTCGGCGGTCTCGGTGCTTCTTCTGGGCAACCGCTGCCACATCTCCTCGGTCACGTACGGCATGAATGGGTGGATCAAGCGCAACGCGCCGTCGATGCACGTGTACAACGTGTCCTGGGCCGACTTCTTCTGCTCGGGCGTGCCGTCCTGGATCAACGACTTGGAGTTCTCAATGTACACGTCGCAGAGGTCGTACCAGAAGTTGTAGACGGCGGACGTGGCCTCGGAGAACTCGCGGCGGTCCAAGTGCGTGTTGACGTCCTTGGCCGCGTGGGTCAACTTGTGTAAGATCCACTTCTCCACCAACGACTCGTGGCCGGACTTGGCCGAGGTGGCTGGCGGCTGGTACTCCAGGCCCAACTTGCCCAACACGAACTTGGTGGCCTGGTAGATCTTGTTGCAGAACTTGCGGTAGCCCTCGACACGCAAGATATCGAGGTTGATGTCACGGCCGCCGGTGGTGTACGCACACAAGGCGAAGCGCAAGGCGTCGGTGCCACACTCGGGAATGCCGTTGGGGTACGACTGCTTCTGGCCCGCGGTGGCGATGGCGAGCTCGCGGGGGTCGAGGTTGCCCACCAACAACTTCTCGTGCAACGCGTCCAACGAGATGCCCAGAATCACGTCCAACGGGTCCACCACATTGCCCAAGGACTTGGACATCTTGCGGCCCTGCGCGTCGCGCACCAACGAGTGGCAGAACACCTCCTTGAACGGTGCCTTGCCCGTCAACTTCAACGACAACAAGATCATGCGCGACACCCAGAAGAACAAAATGTCCCACCCCGTCTCCAACATGGACATGGGGCTGAAGAGCTCGAGGTCCGCGGACTTGTGTGGCCAGCCCAACGTGGAAATGGGCCACAAGCCCGACGAGAACCACGTGTCCAACACGTCCTCGTCCTGCTCCAACGAGAACTTGACGTCGGGGAACTTCGCCTGCGCCTTCGCCAACGCCTCCTCGTACGTTCTGCCCGCCACCCAGTACTCGTTGTCCAAGCGATCGCCCTCCTTTCCTTCGATCTCGACAAAGTACACCGGACATCTGTGGCCCCACCACAACTGGCGCGAAATGCACCAGTCCTGGATGTTCTCCATCCAGTGGAAGTACTCGCGCTCCGACGTCTTGGGCGTGATAGTGATTTCGCCCGACTTGACCGCCTTGATGGCTTCCTTGGCCATCTCGTCCTGTCTGACCCACCACTGCGGCTTCAACAACGGCTCAATGACGTCGCCAGACCGCGAGCAGAGCGGAATGGTCATCTCGTTGTCCTTCTGCCCGACATACAAGCCCAAGCGCTGCAACTCCGAGATCACTTTGGTTCTGGCGTCGAAGCGCTTCATGCCCTGCCACTCGGGCCCACAGTTCTCGTTCAACAAGCCGTTGTCGGTGAAGATGTTGATGAACTCCAACCCGTGGCGTTTGCCGGTGTTGTAGTCGTTCTGGTCGTGCGCAGGCGTGATTTTGACCGCTCCCGTGCCGAACTCCATGTCCACCGCCTCGGAGTCGGTGACAATGGGGATCTGCCGCTCCAAAAACGGATGCTGCACAAACTTGCCGTGCAAGTGCGTGTAGCGCGGGTCCTTGGGGTGCACTGCCACACCGGTATCACCGAACAACGTCTCGGGTCTGGTGGTGGCCACGGTGACCTTCTCGTCAGAGCCCACAACCTGGTACGAGTACGAGGTCAACACACCAAACTCAACCTTGGCGTCGTAGTCAGGCACAGAGAGCAAGGTTCTGCCCGCGATGTTCTTGTTGTCCACCTCCAAGTTGGAAATGGCCGTGTTCAACTTCGTCGACCAGTTCACCAAGCGAGACGCACGGTAGATGGTGCCGTCCTCGTGCAAACGCACAAACGCCTCCACCACCGCCTCCGACAAGTCGGGGTTCAACGTGAACGCCTCACGTGACCAGTCGTAGGAGGCGCCCAACCGCTTCACCTGGTTCTTGATTCTCAGGTGGTACTCCTCCTTCCACTCCCAAACTTTCTCCACGAACTTTTCGCGGCCGTAGTCGTGGCGTGTTTTTTTCTCGTTTCTCCACACCTGTTTCTCCACCACAGACTGCGTGGAGATGCCGGCGTGGTCGAATCCAGGCAAAAACAACGTCGTCTTTCCCTTCATTCTGTTGAACCGGATCAACGTGTCCTGGATGGCGATGGTCAATGCATGTCCAATGTGCAAGGCACCGGTCACGTTTGGAGGAGGAGCGGGAATGGAGAAAACTCCTTCCTTCTTGATGTTTCCGTTGTCCAACTCGGGCTCAAAGTAGCCCTGCTTTTCCCACCACGAGTACCAGGAGCTCTCGACGTTTTTGGGGTTGTACGCCTTGAACGCAGCGTCATCCAACGACGCCAAGACCTTCTTTTCGCCAGGCTTGGTCTCGTCCTTCCATTCTGGAACTGGCTCTGCAACCTTCTTCTCCTTTTTGGGCTTTTTCTCCGCAGTTGGCTTGCTCTTGGCGTCAGCCTCCTGCTTCTGCTTCTTGGCCAAAAACTTGGCCATCTTCTCCGCCTTCTTTCTCTCCTTCTCTAACTCTTTGGCGGTCTTTTCCTTTTTGGGCTCCTCGCCCGAAGCGGCCGCAATAGCCTCTTTTTCCGACATTCTGCTGTGGTGTAGACTTCTTTGGGGAAAAACGCCGAGACTGGTTCTGTTCAATACGTTTCCAAGAAGAAGTCTTCTTATGGCCATGTACCGTGGGAAAAATTTTAGTTAGTCATAGGACGCACACCCGTACACCACAAAGAGTCATCGCTGGCCCCGGCCTCTTTCCGTTATCAGGGAGGTAATTTTGGCCTAAGGGATGTAGTTTGCTGTTCGCCGTCAACTTTTCTATTTTTTTTTTTTTTTGTTTTGTTGTTTTAAGGTGTGTTGGAGCGCAAGTGGTGCGACACGAAAACAGACGAGATGGGACGTGTCGATTACTCAATTGGGTTTTGGGATCTTGCCGAACCGTTGAGTTCTCGTTGTTTCTTCGCTTGGAGTTAATTTCAGGGTTTGTTTGAGTTTTTGTGGTCCGTGTATCGTCGAAGTGGACGTAATGTGCCCTCAAGTGCAACAGGGGGCAGTCAACAACAAGTGAAGAATTTCCCTTCTTCTAAAGTTACTTGTGAGTTCGCAAACACTCAATTGCGTGAGACTGTCTCATTTTAGTTCATACTATTCGCGTTTTTTTCTTTCCCCGAACTTATCAGCTCCCCCACTATTCGCAGCCACTGAGTCATTGAGCCCATTGAGTCAATTAGTCCACCACGTCACACAATTTGAGCCAGAATACTGCTACTGTTACTCTAAGAATTATACGAATTGACTTTTCGGATCAAATTAGATGGAACCTCATCGAACTATCGTGGCTCTCATTCTCCCATATTCTACACTTCGCTAGGCTGTACACTCATCTCAGTTTTTACAGCTCCCTCATCCCTCCCACTCTTATGAACTCTCGCATAATCATCTATATCATACATTCCTTGATCAGTCATCCCCAAGAAAATGTGACCAATCACTCTTAGTCTATGTCGAGTCTGCGCCGCTTCATACGGCCCCACTCACCGCTATCCTTTTCATTTTCTGTTCTTGTTTCCGGCTTTTGTGGCGCGAACACTATCGTATCAAGATCCTCCCGTTGTTTCTGCTGTTGCAATCTGCTGATCATTGCCTTGGACATCCTGGCGTCAGTGTTACGGTTGATTTGGATATTGTCAAGCAGCGACACCATCCCCAAGCCCACTTCCTCGCCAAAACTGTCCACCACAACTTGCTCCTGCTTGCCAAATTGCATCTTGTTTTGAGCCTTGCGGAGGTCAGACATTTGGAACCGCTCCTTCATCTTTCGAAAGCGCCGACCGCCTCTTTTTTTCGACTTTTGCTCCTTGGGAACCGGCAATGCTTTTGGGGCAGTCCGATCTGGCGGAGTGAGAAGCTTATCTATTTTTGAGTGCACTTCGTCCAAGTACTTCAAGCCCATTTCGCCCTCGGGACAAGTTCCAGCCAAGTCCACCCGTGCTGCAAGTACGACCTTTCCACTAAGAATTCTGAGTGCCTGTTTGACAACCTCAGGTGGAAGTCCTTTGACAACATCACAGTAGTAGAGGTATCCGGTCGCCCGAATGAAATTGGACCGGGTTTGAGTCTGCGACAGAAGATCGCGCACTCCAAAAGAAGGTAAATTGCACGAAGGAGTCAATGCGAGCTGTTTGAGCGAGCCGATGCTGATGAGAAGTTGCGAAGTTGCCACCGGGCCAATGAGATTAGAGACATTGGGCGCAAAACGTGACAACTTGCCCGAAATAAAATTCGATACTTCGTTGAGAAAGCCGCTGAGCTCAATGCAGAATGTGCATGCCCTAACAATCGCGTCCATGTCTGACTTCAGTAGCTCAAACAGAGAACTGAACTGTTGGAGTGCGGCCATCACTATGGCCAAAACCTTGTCGCCGGTCACAATTTTCTTTAGATTTTGCTCATGCGACCGGATTCCCACGAGTTCTTGGCCTATTTCCACCACCACTCTACAGTAGTCCACTGGGCTCGGAACAAGTTTCTCCAACTCGGGGAAAACCACTCTGTAGCGGACCGCCGCAAACCTGTGCAAGACGGCAATTTCGTCGTTGATTATAGTAGGAAGTTCCGAGAGCTGCATCAAAAAGCGGAAATCCTCGGGCGTGTTGTCGTTGTTCACACTGGCCAAAAGTTCGTAGTAATCTGCGTCCATGCCGGCGTATTTCTCCAAATCGAGCCGGATTTGCGGTATTAGACGATGAACCGAAGCTAGATCGTCAACATTGGCCGCAGAAAAGTCGAGTTGGTTGAGTTTGGACCCCACACTGGCGAGTTCTGGGTTGTTTAGAAGTTGGTGCAAATCCTGCGGCGCAGACCCATATTGGTGCGGAATCTCTTCAATTTGCTCGTCACCTGACTCGTCTGAGTCGCCGAAATCGGCTTCTAGCTCCTTTTCAAAGTCCATGGCTTGACTATGGAGTACAAGTTGGAGATGAGCGCACGTGACCTGCGGCAGGTGACCGAGCACATCCCATCGGAAACAGAGTTCGAACGACTGTCCAAGCGGAAAAAAAAACACAGCAAATGTCGACGTTTGAGGTACAGATGTCGCCTCTAACCGAGGTAGACGGCTCTGCGCGGCTCACCCAGGGAAACACGACGGTGGTTGTTTCTGTCACTGGTCCCATAGAACCAAAACCCAGACAAGAATTGCCTACACAGGCCAGTTTGGAAATAGTGGTGCGTCCCAGCCGAGGACTCAGTACTACAAGAGAAAAAGTGTTGGAAGACCTTCTAAGATCGGTGTTGCAGCTGGTGATAGTGCGGTACAAGTATCCCAGACAGCTTATCCAGATTGTGGTGCAGATATTGGCCAGCGACGTGGATTCCGAGGGCTCGGTGGTAATTTCCGGTGAAACTGCCGCCGCAGGGACGGATTTGACTGCCAACGAGCTTAGTTGTGCCTTAAATGGCTGCTACTTTGCCCTTATAGATGCAAATGTTGCGCTCTTCAACTCATTTGCTGCGGTGTCAACTGCAATGGACACAGAGGGTAACCACGTGACTCAGCCATCGCTCAAGGACTTGCAGGCTGCTGAGAGCAGCCACGTGGTGTGTTTTGACATCCGGGAAGGAAAGGCAAGCAAAATCCTATTGGTAGAGAGTACTGGGTCGTTCACAACGGAGGAATTGATTTCCACCGTCGAGGCTAGCAGTAATGTTTGTGAACAGATCCATAGAGAGTACCAGCGGCCCACCATCGAGCTGAAAATCCAGGCGGACTTCATCTGGGCGGACAAGTAATGCTCTGGGATACCATTCCACAAACTTAGATGCACTAATATTGTGAGCCAATGCATACTTATTGACAGCAAACTACATTAAGAACCAGCGAGAGTGGCGTAGGCATCGTTGACGGAGATTCCGCTGTTTACTATGGGTGTATGGATGTTTATGTCCTGGTGTATGGGTGTTTTAGATTTGGTGTATGGATGTTTTTGTTGGTGTACGGATGTTCAAATTCTGGTGTATGGGTGTTTTGTTAATAGAGGTACGGGTGTTTAATAAGGGAGGTACGGGTCTCCAATCGAGTTTGTGGCTGCGACTTAGTGGTTGCAAAACCAAACTCCACCTACAACAGCTTCCAAATGAACCTAAATGCAATAAACTAATCCAAAACTAATATAGTGTGGCCAACGGATCCAACCTGTTCGCTCCGAACGGGTTTTTGCCTCCAAGACTCGTGGGCCCTCCCAAGAGATTCACCTCACCATTCAGGAACTTGTTGTTCGGGTTGGACTTGTGTTTGAAGGTGAATCCGATGAAATTGTTGTGCCCTGCGTTCTTGCCGCCGATGTGCAGATTTTCTAGAAGCGACTCGTTCTGCTCCTGTCTGGCAAACACATCCTTGTACTTCATCATGCTCTCCTCGTCCTCAAAGTCGTCGAAGTAGCCTGCGTCTTCCTCGTTATCTAATTGTGGCGTGAACGGAGGCGTTCTCGTTCTCAAAGTATCCCAGTTTCCGATATCGGTGAAGTATGGCTGGCTCATGACTTGCTTGAAGTTGCGCAAACGACTGGAGGGAGACGCAATCAACTTGGTCACCAACATCCAGGTGCGATCACTGAACACAAAACGGCCGTCTCTGGTCTGCGGTCTTCTCAACGCAGTTTTCCAGTTCTTCAAGTTGTAGTACGTCTCGTCCTGTTTGGAGCCACTGAAAGGCGGATATCCACAGAGTGCCTCGAAAAGCATACACCCTAACGACCAGTAATCGATGGTGAAGTCGTAGCTCTTTCCCTCCAACACCTCGAGTGCCATGTAGTCAGGAGAGCCAACAATGGAGTTGGCCAAGTTGTGGTGACCCTGGGACTGCTTGAAGATGCGCTGACGCTCATACATGAGCTTGGATGGCACCTCGTAGTTGTCCAAGTCCTGCAAGTTGGCCAACTTGATGCGCATGGACTCGATTCGGTCGTTCGAGACCGTGCCGGCGGCCAAGCCAAAGTCGGTGAGCTTGATGTGGCCCTTGGAGTCGATCAAGAAGTTCTCGGGCTTCAAGTCCCGGTGCGTAAACCCCAAGTCGTGCAAGGAATTGACCGCGGCGAACATCTCCGCGATGTAGAAGCGCGCGTGAGGCGGAATAAGGTAGCCTGTGTTGTTGAGCAACGTCCGGAAGTCTCCACCGGGCACAAACTCCATGGCCAAGTACACTTTCTGGGTGTCCTGAAACGCATACAAGAGCTTGACCAACCACTCCGACCGTGTGTTGGTCAAAATGTCGCGCTCGGTCAACACGTGGCGCGTTTCGTCGAGCTTCATCAACAACTTTTTGTTCAAGATCTTCAACGCACACATCTCGCGCGTGTCCTTCTTTCGGGCCAAGAAAACCTGCCCGTACCCGCCCTGGCCGACCTGCGTGATCATCTCGAAGTCCTTGTGTTTGGGCTTGAGTCTGCGTTTTCTCAAAAGCGCCCGCTCGCGACCTACGTAGTTCTTCCACTCCAACTGCTGTCTGGCAGGATTCGAGTTGTATGCGGGGTCGCTGGCCAAACGAGCCTGGACCATTCTGCTTCGCTCCTGTCTCAGAATCACGTAGTCGAACATGTCGCAGTAGTAGTCGAGGAAGTAGAGCTGGGCAACCGAGGTGAGCCGCTTTGTCTTGGCTGAGTTGGCCTTGGTGAAGAAATCTGGGCCCAAGTACGAGTTGGGCGGCTGGAGCTGCGAGATGTTGTTGTGAATCTGCAAGTTTTGCGCCTGTGGGGTCAACGGCTGCTGCCTTTTCTGGTAAGGTGAGCAGTGGAGTACCAGTTTAGTAGGCGAGTTCATTGGTGTGATGTTCTCCTTGTCAAATGGCTGCTTGCGAGGAGTCAGCCGGTAGGATGTGTCGATGTCCATCATATTTGACAGAAACGAGACGTTTTCCAACGACTGGGAGATGTCGGCGACATCGACTGTGGCTTTGTGCCGAGGCGAGCGAAACAACGCCATGATTGGAAGAGTGGGGCGATTCTGTGGTCAAAAAAGATTGGCAGAGCTGTTGATGTGGGGAGAACGCGCTGATCTGATAACAACCAGGAGTTTGGGATCCCTTGAGGTTTTGAATGGTGCTGGTGTTTACAAAAAGGCTGGATCGGGAAGTAATAATGTGCGTCACTGAAGCGAACAGTGCAGGCGGTGGAAGCAGGACACTCAGAAAATAATGTGGAGTGGAAAGGGAAAAATCAAAATAGGCAGGCGCAGGTGGTACCTGCGGATCAATGAGCGGATTTGAGGTAAATCGGGGTCGCTTGTGGTGGTCAGTGTCTTGCGGTTATGTACTGCTATTGTATCTCCGCTGCACGGCGTTAATGATCAGCAACCCGAGTGGGCGATCGTCGTTCAGACAACGAAAACGGAAATGCCGGCTGGTTCGAAAAGATCTGAGCGAAGACATACTAGGCTTTGTGAAGTCTGAGCGAACACCAGGGCCCTGTAACGGATGAGGTGGAAGTCTGTTGGGCGAGAATTTGAGGAAAAGAGGTCCAATTAAAAGTAAGAGGGGCCGAAAGCTAGTACTTATGTTATGTTTTGGCTGCTCTTTGGTTGCTAAACAGAAGTTACTTGCGCTTGCGCAACTGTCAGAATTGACTTTGTAGTGGAGGCAGTTCAAAGTGAGGGCAGTAGATAGCGCGAGTATTTTCGTCTTTCTATTCCCTTGAGACGTTAGTTGGCAGTGCTAGAACTTGGGTCCTCCGGACATCGAGGCCCAGCTATAGCAGGTTTGACTGAGAGCGATGAATTCGCAGAGATATGAAATGGAGCTCTAGCTCTTGTTTTGTGTATTGCTGTATCTTAAACTTTGTTACGGCTACCACTTTGGACCGAGATATCGCAACTAGTGTTTAAAATCCCTTAACGTTCTGTGGGAACTTCTGATTGTTACCTGGCTGTCACGATTTGGGATTTATAGACACCTAGGACTTTCGATAATTGCAGACGCCCTGGTTCCTAGAATGTCTTATAATGTACTCTCCTCAATACAATGCTTCGTTTGATTCTTTGCAGTATGGGCACCAAGCATCAGGGCCTTGATATAAAGAAGGATACTCGTAACGGAACAACAAAAGAGACACTTTTGTAACGCAAAGGTGTAGTCCCAACCAAGAGCTCCGATGGTTCACGCGTCACTAAGGTCAATATTATCCACAGACGAGGCGATTAAGCCTTGGGCCGCCCTGGAGTTAAATTGAGGAAAGATACCCATACGTCCGGGTTGCTTATCTCAGGTATCCCTCTCGTCGTTTCACCTCGCCGTCTTAGCCCCTTCCTTTCGCTATTGGGTCTCCTAATCCAATTCAAGATTTCCCGACTGTCGTTGTTACCAATAAACTCCAGACATCCAACTCCGCGTTGGCCTCCCGTTCTCCTGTTGCGATTTTATCGTAAACCCATGCACGATCCGGATATAATGCGCGCATGGCATGCAGAGCACTGTCATAATCCATGACAGCGACAGCCAATAACGACCAAAACGGCGCCCTATGGAGGACATCGCGAAGCTAATTTCCCATTTAGACTTTTCCCCTATCTAGTAATCGCCCCACGGCTCACAATGCGCAGCCTTCTTATCCTATGCAGAGGTACCCCTCAGGTTCACATGCTGCACCATAATGTTGGGATATATATATTGTAGGGAGGCCCCACAAAATGGAACCGGTAAACAAAATGGCAAAGTATGCGTTGATCACCGGTGCCGCTTCCGGCATTGGATACCAAATGTCGCTCGCGCTCCATCAGAGAGGATATTCCATCATCGGAGTGTCCATTGAGTCGGATGCATGGGGCATGAAACCGTTGCAGGAGCAAATCGGGTTGGTGCCGATCGTGTGCGATATCACAAACACAAAAGATATCGAAAAAGCCGTGGAGCAGGTGACGCAGTTGACGGGTGGAAAGCTCGACATTTTGTACAACAACGCCGGCATTTCCAATTTGGGCGGACCAGCCATAGAGTACGACGACGCCAAGTTGCGCTTGCTTTTTGACGTGAACGTGTTGGGCCACATGTACATGACTAAGTATTTTTCCGAGCTTGTCATCGCAGCCAAGGGAACCATTGTGTTCACCAGTTCTGTGGCTGCGCGGGTGCCGCTCTCGTGGGTCTCGGCCTACTGTGCCACAAAAGCTGCCATTGACCAGTATGCATTTGTGCTCAGAGGTGAAATGAAACCGCTTGGTGTGAAGGTGCATAGTGTAATCACCGGTGGTGTCAATACGGCAATCTGCGACCCATTGTCCACCCCGGTTTTGCTCACCGAGCACTATGACGTCGAGGGTGTTTATGCCAGTATCCATGCCTCGGCCGATATGAGCCGGAACCCTCGGACCTCGGTTCCAGCTGTGAAATATGCCAACCAAGTGGCCAATCAGATCACAAAAAAACGGGACGTGGGCTTCAACATCTACCGGGGCTACGGCGCTTACATGCTCCACTTTTTGCGGTGGTACACGCCTGTGTGGTTCTGTGAGTTTTGCATCCAGTTCCACTTCAAGCAGTGGTCGGTGCTCCGGAGAATCGCCAAAGCGGTGCGTAGAAAGGACGCTGAGAAGCTGAAGTAAATGGAATGAACGACGGTATAAAGTAGGATTTGAGATTGTAAGAAGTATGGTTTGATGAAAGATAAAGGCTGTTGTTGAAAAATGAATTTGGCAGATGCGCTAGCCAGTACGATCCTTGACTCGTTTGATTAAAGACAATGTGGAATAAACCTAGAATTAGTGGGCCATTCTGGTGATAGTGGTGAAATCGTTTGCGTTACTTCGGAGCTTGGATATAGCATCCGCGTGCGCCAACTTAGCGTACATAGACTGTCTCACATCAAATGTCGGCATTTTAGCTGGGTTTTGCTCGTCTCTAACACCATTGGTAAAATTTAATATTCTTCAATTTTGGGCGCAGATCTCAGGTGTAGTGTTCCATGATCCACACTAACGAATGTCGGGAATAAACGGAAATACTTTCAATGTTGGAGTCGACTGTACATCTGCGCTTTCGATGGCGATGGCCAACTGCTTTCTATCATGGAGATGGTTCATCGCCTTCAGAAGTGACTGAAACGAGGATGGTATTTTCAACTCTTACCAAACAACAGCGAGAAACATCCGAAGTCGAAAACACAAGCAGTGATTAAGAAACGGTTGCTGTAGGAATTATAGGCGACAGAATACCGCTGGAGGTCAGGTGTACTTCTCTTAGAAAGGACTTCTCGAGCTGGCTCGAATGTTCTCGTCTCTCCCAAAAACAACGCTTTAAGAATTCTTCCGAAAGTGAACCAGGACGACAATTAATCGCATTTCCTTTGTGATGATGACGGGGATGCCCTTACTCCGGCGTTGGTAACTCAGGTGGACGAGAGAATGATTTTGGAGTCGAACAGTTGGTGAGCACAATGGAAACTCAGACGTGAGAGAGGATTAGCCCGCCGACGCTGGTGACCTTAGATGTGATAGCTTGACTCCAGGCAGAAATCTGCCAACAGCACGTTAACAGCTCCTGTTGGGAATAATCTGTCTAGTACCAGTTACCAAAATCGATCGAAACGAAACGTAAGAAGAAGAGTGTTAATGCCTTTTGTAACCGAGATAAGTACCTCAGAGATGTTCGAACGCTCAAAGTACTTCATTTTATCGAGTCCATTGAACAAAGTTCGAAGAGCAGACCAGGCCAGCAGACACCAGACCTGAAAACATTCAACCAATTTGGCTATCAACTAAATCAATACAGCTTTTCGGATATTCGGAGCAAGTCGGCTCAGCGGGGCCTAGCTTGACGTATTTCTGTTCCAAAGTCAGTAAGTACGGTCTTCCATCACCACATGTAAGCTCCTCTCCGAACCTAATTCAATTCCCATTAGCTTCCCAACAAAGGTCGTCGGATGCAAGATTTCAAAGGGCAAGTAATTGATTAGAATGCAGTGAAACACCTCCATTGTTGGTCACTTCGTGTCCATTTACAAGCACAGACAGTGGAACAGAAAGAGGCGGACAGAACCCAACAATAGCAGAGTCACAATCCATTCATGTCACAACTCGTTCAATAAAATCCTCCGGCAATGCCTAACACCTCAAGGTTCCGCCCCGGCCCAACTAATTAGTTGCCCCACTACCGATGATCTCAGATCCCACAATCTCATTGAACATCCCACCGTCTCACTCCCCTCCATCCCCACCTACTTACATCAACTACAAATAACCAACCACTCCACAATTCCCGGAGAAGCCGACCAATAAAACGCCCAGAAATATCAGTACCCCAGAAAATCCGACACGCAGCGAATTCTGGGCTCCCCACAAGTCCAGATCGAACCACTTGCTCACCCGCACTAACTCCTTTACTCCGGCCTCCACATTGGCTAAACCCCACTAACGGGGTCCCCACAGAGCGCGCACCCGTGCACCAGAAAGAAAAATCACCTATGTGCCGTCTTTGTAACCAGTTGGACTGCACATACACGGAAGCTCACCGTTCGTTGCGGCGCTGTGCTGCGGTTAACTCGGTCTTAGATGCGATCAACACCCGTACCTCCTGCCCTGGTAGCCTCTCGGTGCGGCGTTGCTGAGCCAAAATGGCCCGGATGGGTGGCGGAAGGCACAAACACCGATGCTGCAAAAGCACAATGTCACAAACGCAGGCCAAGCGGCGACCCCCACAAACAGTGGTGCTCGGAGTTTCGTGCCGAAGTGAATTCCGGGGGCAGGCTGCGTGTGGGGAGGGTGAGTTCCGAGGGCATCGCACGTCACCAGTGAGAACCGCAAGCCTGGTCGAGGAAGATAGCGGTGAGATAAGAAAGAATAAAGAGGCAATAGAGACTCTTGAGACGTCTCTGTTTGTTACCCAAAGTTTAGGGGTGACCGGCGTAATTTGCGGCGGTGTGCAACCACGTGACCTGTATCACGTGGCAGAATATTTCGGCCCGGATCTCCTCAGTCCGGCCGGAAGTCTTACCCTCGGATCTGCACCGCCAACCTCGGAGCCCCACTTCACCACGTCTCACCTCATCTCCCCCACAAAGGTATAAATATCCTCCGTCCGCACCATGTCAACAACCAATGTCTGACTTGGAAAACCAACAACCTCAGGACCACACTCTTATTGTCGGTAACACCGGCCACGCCGGCAACTCCGAGAAAATCACCAGAGTCACCCACGATGACGACTACATTGTGTTCGGAAACGAAAGATACTTGAAAACCGACCTCGCGTCCGCTTTTGGTGGTACCCTTAACCCTGGTTTGGCTCCTCCACCCAAGCACGACTTGGCCAACCCCGCTCCATTGGGTTTGTCTGCATTTGCGTTGACCACTTTTGTGTTGTCTTTGATCAACTGCGAGGCTCGCGGTGTCAAAATCCCAGCAGTTGTTGTGGGTTTGGCGTACTTTTACGGAGGTGCTGCGCAGTTTGTGGCTGGCATGTTTGAGATTGGTGTGGGCAACACCTTTGGTGGAGTTGCCTTGAGCTCGTACGCTGGATTCTGGTGTGCGTGGGGAGCAATCCAGACCAAGCAGTTTGGCATTGTTACCGCATACGGCGACGACGAGACAGAGTTGCAATATGCGTTGGGTATCTTTTTGGTTGGCTGGTTCATCTTTACGTTTTTCTTATGCGTGATGACGTTGAAGTCCACGGTGGCATTCTTCTTGTTGTTTTTCTGCTTGAGTATCACGTTCTTGCTATTGGCCATCTCCGAGTTTAAGGGCGGAAATGTGCCAGTGAAGAAGGCGGCCGGCGTTTTTGGTGTGATCACCGCTTTTATTGCCTGGTACAACGCCTACGCCGGTATCGCGAACGCCCAGAACTCGTATATCACCGTCAAGGCCATTCCGTTGCCCGACTTGCAGGCCAAGAGGGACTAGGCCGACGCTATTTATTGATGAGTGACGCACCACGTGTTTTCTTTGACTAATGCCTGACATATTATGTTGAATGTGTAGAGTAGAGTAAAATTGGTTTGGAGTTCGGGCAGATTGTTGTGTGGGGTATTGTTCTCCTCCTCCTAACTCCGAGTATCACGGAGATTGGTGCCTGGCTTTGACGGATAAGGGAATTTTTCATGGCCCGTGATTAGTTTCAGGCACTGTTAGAATGGCTCAGGAGAGAAGAGATGCATATTGCACCGGTGGCGTGAATGTTAATTATGTCGGTTGTTGATCGTTCTGTTGAGCAGAGGTGCTTCTCAAATTACTACTGAACATGGCCCACCAGGCAGAATGTCCGAACTTCGGGAAATAAGAACTCTCTAATCTCAAGGATTTTCCTTTCTTATCCAGTGCTTTGGGCCTACTCTCCGTCCGGTTTTGATGAAGACTACCTTACGTCTGCGATTATTAATGTTTGACAGCCTTCATTGCACCCAACAATTTTTGAAAGTGAACCTAATCGTTCTGTAACCACAGTCATCACGTGTTGTCTAGCTGGGCCCAACACCTGTTGCCCCGCTCTTGGTCTTGTTTCCTAAGGGAATCTTGGAATCAGGTGACTTCCGACCAGAGCGAAGGACTTCCGGCAATAAACGAGAGAGTTCCGGAAAGAAAAGAAAAGACTTCCGGCCTGCGGCGCCTCCCAGCACTCATTGGCTGGCATTTCCGATTTTCTCTCATCTCCGATATCTTTGACAATGCGTTGCGAGCCCGCGCGCTTCGGACAAACTCCGCCGTCAACGAAAGTCCGCGTTCGGTGAATGGCGGCATTGTGTAGAATTAAGGAGTCATAACTGAGCCTCATACTCTTCCGAAATTTGATTGTTTTCCGTCATCTCTTTTTTTTCTAGGTGGCGCCGATTCCCGCCTTGTCAATGCGGCGCATCATTGTCCGGATTATTTTGCGAAACTTTCCGCAAATGTTGACAAGATCGGCCACCACTGCAAAAGAATTGTAATGGATCTGGTGCGTTTTTTATAATAGAATTGCTGGTGAGTTTAATACATTACAGGATATCCCGATGAGTGTTCCAGATGTCAGCTTGAGACTGCCAGAAATGTATGGAGGAAACTTTTGAGACCTACAGTAGACGAACGGCATCGAATGACGTCAATTGGCATCTTGGGTAATCAAAGGGCATGGCCTAACGTTGAGACAAAATTTATGCTCGGGCTTAACCAAGGTCAGCACGGATCAGACACGCGACGTACTACTGGTGGCTCAGCCATGGTCTTGGCGATCGAATCAGTTGTTTGCTGTAACATTTGAAGCTTTGAAGGACGCAGGACAAGTTTCATTTCTCGGATACCACTATCCGCACATTCCAACTATTCGTCTTCTATGTATTTCATGTCTCATAATCATCGATCTGAATGATGCACCGATATTCAGCGAGATGCAGTAATGATCCAAAGAAATCAACAAGATTGGCTTGAAATCCTGATTCGTGTTGAGCATTTGCTGTGCTTTTAGCCTCACTAGGCACGTAGTCAGTTCTCAGCAAAGCAGAAAGGGGGTATCATTACACGCTCAACAGAGAGACTTGGACCCACTTTGAAAATCTCCCCTGACCTAATTTTGTCGGATTCTTGTTTTTCGCAATTGACAAGTCCCGCGGTTTTCAGCAAAGCTCAGCGGATTTAAACATCTTCGCAAAATTCCCCATGTCACATAAAACTCAGAAAACATAGCATAAGCATTATAGATCGCAAAATCTTCTTGCCCTAGCATAAAGCGAGCTGGGGCAATTAACTCAAATCAATAATGCCCATGTCAGATTCTTGGCTGCAAAATCGAGGCATCCAAGGTCTTCCAGCGGCGATCTTCGCCTTAATGAAACAAGCACTATACCAAAGCATCAATTTTGATCTCTTCTGTATCAAGCACTCAAACTTCACTTGCGGGAGGAAAGCTTCTCTGCATTGCTTGGTTGCTCCTCTACATCACTCACGTGACTGCATCTCACCTATCACTACTCTTATCTAATGGAGGATCTCGAGAAAGACTTGCAGGTCAAGCTTGTGGACCAGGATGAGCTCGAGCTGTCCATTACCAGAAAGGCCAATCGGGCTCTTATCGCAAAAGAATCAGAGTTGGACGAGAAGAGACTAGAAAAGGCCAATAGCGAACTTAAGAAGGTGGAGAAGAAGATCAAAACGCTCGAGAGCCGACTTGCGAACCCGCGAACGAAGATTTCGCAAAGAAAACTGCTCAAGGATGAAATTGAGTGGTTCGAGAAGAACGAATTGGCGCCATTGAAACAGGATGTTGCGGATATTCAGGAACGCCTTCGCCAGAACCAAGAGCTGCTCCACGACACAAAACAAACCACTTCTGACCGGATGGAGGGGGAGACTGAGCGGGACTTTTTGATTCGGACGGGAAAAATCACTGCTTTTGGCAACTCGAGTGCGTTTGCGTCCTCCAATGAAGGGGTTCAATCCCATCGAGACCTCCGTGCGCCTGGTTTCATGCCAGAACCGGAAATAAAATCTGTGAAATCAGCTGTGAAAGAAGAGGAGGAGCCAGAAATGGATGAGGGAACAGAGATGGAATTGGAAACAGAAGCAGGAACAGAAGCTGAAACAGAAAGGGAAACGAAAGCAGAAAAGGACTCAGAATTGGAGTTAGTGGCCCAAACTGAAAATGAAGACAGCGTAAAAATTGAAGACGAGGATTCAGAGGACGAGATAAAGCCAAGAAAACGCAAGAGAAGAGGCTCTGAGAGTGACTTCGAGGTAGGATCAGATTCTGAGCCCGACGAACCTTATTTGGATGAGGATGCCAACGACGCCTTGGGCCTCGGCACACTTGACGTATCATCGAGAGAAGGTTCTGCTGCCCCACTGTCTCTTGCATCCCGTAATGTCGACGATGGAGACGAAGCATATTACCAGATTCGACTCGCTGAATGGACGCAAAAACGGTCGCTGCTCCGAAAAAGTCCAGACGATCCGAACGTCGACGAATGGTACAAACCGCACCCGACTATTCCCGATGCTGTACTTGACGCCCAGTTCCGACTTCCGGGTGATATTTACCCTTCGCTCTTCGAGTACCAGAAAACGTGTGTTCAATGGCTCTGGGAACTCTATTCGCAAAAGACAGGCGGGATTATCGGTGACGAAATGGGTCTAGGAAAGACAATCCAGATGATCTCGTTTTTGGCGGGGCTTCACTACTCTGGGCTCTTGGATAAACCTGTTTTATTAGTTGTGCCAGCAACTGTCATGAACCAGTGGGTCAATGAATTTCACCGGTGGTGGCCGCCTTTTAGGTGTGTGATTCTCCACAGTATAGGCTCCGGAATGGGGAAGAGCACCCTTCGTTCTGAAATGGAACTCGAGGCACATTTGGAAACTGAGGAGGACGCCGAGGATCCGGAAATCAGTCTCCGGGCCGCCAACAACCAAATAAACGCCAAAGAAATGGTGGAAAGAGTGATGGCCCACGGTCACGTGCTCGTCACCACCTACGTTGGGCTCCGAATCTACTCAAAGCATATTTTGCCTCACGAGTGGGGTTACGCAGTTTTGGACGAGGGCCACAAGATCCGAAACCCGAATCTGGAGATTTCCTTAGCGTGCAAACGCATCAAGACGTACAACCGCATCATTTTATCGGGAACGCCCATTCAGAACAACCTTATTGAGCTCTGGTCGTTGTTTGATTTTGTATTTCCGGGCAGGTTGGGCACTTTGCCTGTTTTCGAACAGCAATTTGCGATTCCAATCAATATGGGAGGGTATGCGAATGCCACTAATGTTCAGGTGCAAACAGGCTACAAATGTGCGGTTATTTTGAGGGATTTGGTGTCGCCCTACCTCCTCCGACGGCTCAAAGTGGACGTGGCACAAGATTTGCCTAAGAAGAACGAGATGGTCTTATTTGTCAAGCTCACGCAGTTCCAACAGAACCTCTACGAGAAGTTTCTTGGTAGTGAGGACGTTAATGCCATTTTGGGTGGCCGCCGCAACGTGTTGATGGGTGTGGACATGCTTCGCAAGATCTGCAACCATCCGGATTTGGTAGACCGCCAGTTACTACTCCACAAGAGGGGCTACAACTACGGAAACCCGGCCAAATCTGGCAAAATGCAAGTTGTCAAGCAATTGTTGCAACTTTGGCAACTACAGGGCCACCGGACATTGCTTTTTTGCCAAACGAAACAGATGCTCGACATCTTGGAGAAGTTTCTCGCAAATTTGCGCTGCGTCAATGACGACGGAAACGACGGAGGAGAGTTTCATTATCTCCGAATGGACGGACTGACGCCAATTGCAAAGCGGCAGCAATTGGTGGACACATTCAACGGAAACGAGTTCTACCATGTGTTTCTACTCACCACTAAAGTAGGTGGACTTGGAGTAAATTTGACTGGAGCGGACCGGGTGATTATTTTCGATCCCGACTGGAACCCTTCGACCGATATTCAAGCACGTGAGCGGGCGTGGAGGTTGGGCCAGAAGAAGGACATTACCATTTATAGGCTCATGACCGCCGGAACAATCGAGGAAAAGATTTACCACCGGCAAATTTTCAAGACGTTTTTGACCAACAAAATCTTGAAGGACCCGAAGCAGCGGCGGTTCTTTAAGCTCAATGATCTCCATGACTTATTTACCTTGGGAGATCCAGATGAGCGTGGCACCGAAACTGGTGATATGTTCAGTGGAAGCGAAAGAACATACCAGGGCAACAAAGAGCGCCAGTCGATGCGGCTTTCCAAGGCACATAAAAATGACGACGACTTCTACCAGGTTGCCAGCCTTATGGGAGTTTCCAAAATGGACAAATTCGAAGGCGAAGAGGAGGAGCCCAACGAAGACGAAGGTCGCTTGATGGAGGGAATATTCGCTAACGCAGGGGTCCATTCCACACTCCAGCACGACGACATTATGGATCTGTCGCAGCACGAGCTATCTATCGTGGAACAGGAGTCCTCACGTGTGGCCAAAAACGCCGCCGAGGCACTTAAAAGATCGAGAACTTTGGCAAGAAAGAGGAAGGTGGGCACTCCAACGTGGACCGGAAAGTTTGGCGTGGCGGGGCGTTTCGGGCCAAAAAAGACTACGCAGACTAGTAAGTCACCTACCCCAAAATCTGGTTCTTCGCCCGGGCCAGAGTCAGATCTGGGTGCATTGTCGTCTACTTCAATTCTCAGTCAGCTCCGACAGAGGCAGAGTGGCGACCAGACTACTCAATTCAGTTTTGGCAAGAGAGCCAAAAAAGCAACCTCGCTGCCAGCGCCCGACAAGCTGCAGCTTCTCGATCTCATTGTCGAGTTTCTTTCGAAGCAGCCCAACGGGTTCAGCCAGTCCAACGCGATTTTGCAGTCGCTTCCCAAATCGGTCAATCTCAGCAACGAAAAGGAGTTGGTGATGGTGAGGTCGCTTTTGCGGGAGGTTGCCGAGTGGGATGCGGCCAAGAAGGGGTGGAAGCTCAAGCAGACGTTCCGTGCTGAGGCGTAGGCGCTTCGTGCATATCGCCTGCATTGGCGAGCGATGTGCATTCGCGACCAGGTGCATTGGCGAGAAGGTGCATTGAGAACGTACATATCGGCCCGAGAACCGAAATTCCTACATATAAGCGGGGCGATGAGATCTGGTCAACCAACGACAGCGGGCTGCTCCACAAGGCTATGATCTCCCGATCCGTGAAACGTACGCTCCGAACATACGCGACAAAGTTCGTGGATCTGTGTCCATCGCCGCTGTATGACACAGGATGCACGTACTGCAGTGTTCCGGATTTTCCCCACGACAAGCAGATCGATTACACAACCAATTTGAATGGGACGGCGGCGGCAATGTGGAAACACGTGCTTGCGTTTCTGCACGGTGTCACCGACTTTGACACCATGCCGTCGAAGATCAATCTCATTCCGGGGTCGCTAGCGAGCGATTTCGAGACCCTCAAACGGCCAATGTTGAGTCCGACGCATCCTGTCACTTTATCCAATGCGTTAGTTCCGGGCTTGAACGACCCCGCAGGAAAACGCCAGAAGGTCTACTTGTACCCAGACGGCAAGCAGGTCATTTTCGACATTGACCACCTTCCCCAATTCATCGAGCACTACTTGCTTCCCAAAACGGCCGCGGAGGTGTACAATCCGTTTGCGACGTCGAAAGCATCGAAGCACGTCCAAAAACTGCATCCGGGCCTCTTCCAAGAATCGCCCATACGCAGAGACCTTATCCTCATATGCGGACACACGCAACGCGACATCCGGTGCGGCGAGCTCGCGCCGTACTTGCAGCGAGAGTTCACGTCTGTGTTGCACAGGGAAGGTTTACATAACCAGGTGGATGTGGGGCTCATTTCCCACGTTGGCGGGCACGCGTACGCAGGGAACGTGATTTATTTCCCAGCAAATTGCGCCGACATTAAACCCGTTTGGTACGGCCGGGTATTTCCCGAGCAAGTGCAGGGCATTGTCAAGGAGACTGTTGAAGGAAAACGTATCATCAAAGACTTGTACCGGGGCCGGGTGGAATAAATCCGAAGTACCTACGACATGCTCTTTTTGACAATAGACGCACCGTATCGGCACGAACGGTATCCACCGATCAATGATTTACATTGATTGCATGCAACCCCAGTTACAGGGGAAGGCAACAGCCATTGGTTGAGACCTCGACCGATTGCGAAATACTACGGCACTCACTTCGCTAGCCATTCGTTAGCTGCAGCCCCAACGCACCATTGGCCTGTTGCCAAGCCGCTCGGAACAATTCAAGTGCCTCGAGGTTACGATAGGATCTGCGTCTGTGGCTCGCGTGCACATGGCCGGGTTTGTCAATCGGCGATGCGGCGTAGATAACGTCGCTAATGCGCACTGTCGTGAATGCTTCTTCCAATTGCCTGTCAAAAACGCGGTGCGCCGAACTCGGCATGAATTGCGATGAGCGCCAACGCACTGCGGCGACCGTCGTCCGTATTTGCGCAGCCTCGGCTCGAGAAGAGGATCTACAGCGCTGCAGATCGATAACGACCTTCTGCAATATGCATGTTCCACCTACAGGTGCAGAGGAAACGCCCGATGCCACAACAGAGCGTGATACGACTGCGGCAGGCGGCGACAATTTGAGAGGGTTTCTACAAAACGTACTAGCGTCCAATTGAGCGTCGCGAAGGTTCCATGGGCTTAGCGAGGCTGAGCACGTGACGAGCGAGACGCCATGTAGGACGCTGTATCGGCATGTAGCAGTATGTACGGGGATGTATCCGCATGCGCAAATACGTAGCAGCATGTTGGGGTAATTATTGCGCCCGAGGCCTCGGAGGTACAGCAAAGAATAAAAATATTTTGTGGACCGTAAGAGAAGCTGGCTTCCGAAGAAAGATCGACTTAGGGGTGCAGGGCCTCGGATAACGATTGCCGAGCCCAGCCCAAGACAGAGACAGACGAGATCTCGTTCTGTCCCTTTGGTGACATCAACCTCGCATGCTTCCATGTACGATTGACCGCATCCACGCACACCGCAAGGGCAGTGCATTGTGCATAGTGCGCACAGACACATGCATGTTTTCGATAAGTAGTAAGAGGCGAGATATGGGCCGCGGCTCGGTAAGGCTGAGGGCAAGCGCCTTAAAATAAATCCGGTAACGGGCCTTCTTTGCCGTTCATTCCAGCAATCGCTTGGAACGTTCCTCACATTCTATCCTGTGCAGCAACCTAATCTGCAATGTACACGGTGTCGCACTATGAGATGGACGTGGCGGCAGCCCTGACCCAAGAATCCGACACCCACATCAAGACCTGCGCATTCTTGCAGGAGTGTGCCTCGTAAGGATGGGATGCGCATGGAGGCCGCATGGTCTCGCATGGTGCCCGCATGGTATTACATGGCAGCAGAAAAACAACCAGGGCCCGGGTTTTTGGGCGCCCATCGTCTGAAAGCAGCGAACAATCTGCCACGGCGTTCCCTCCAGGCGACAAAAAAGGCCCCGCATCGGCTGCGCACGTGACCGGATATGCCTCCACATACTGCCGATGTGAAATTGTTGGTGCGCCAGACCACTGCAACATCCGGAGTGAGGTGCGTTCGCGAGGTTCCACAATACACTTCGGCGTGCATGGACGGCCGCGATGCCTTAAGGTGCATAGCACAATATGGACGTTGCCGATACAGATTTGCAAAACACCCAGGGCATACTTCTTGTTTGCGCAACCGGAGCGCGGGCTGCCTGCAGAGATGGACAAGTGAGCATGCATTGCATGACGAGTAGGAAACAAAATAAACAACCCCGTATGCCGAACGCAACCTGAAATTAATGTGGTCCTAGCCAGCCGGAGGTAGCACGTGCCATACACTATGTCGGGTCGCTCGTACCGCGGTAGCGAACAAGGAATATCTACCGCCGGGGAACTCAGCTCGAACCCGCATCAACGTGCTCCGCATAATGCATTGCGCTAGTGAATCTAGGCAGATGGCAAACATGCACCTGCGCGGCACCTGTTGCTGGGGCACAGCGCTCCGAATGGGGTCATGCACTCTGGTATAACCGCAAGCACCAGGCTACCTGCCGTCTGCACCTGCCGGTAGACCAGACACCGGCACACAGTAAGCAAACCCTGCGTATATGCGCCTACGAATGCCGCGGAGTTTGCATACGGAAAGAAGACACCGCCAACCATCTGCCGGATTTAAGCGGGCAGCCAATGGCAGCAGGCGGATCCCAAGCTGTGCATGGGTTCGCAGCACTCTCGGCGCGTGTTGCATTGCCCTGTGCCCCTTCCGCATGCATGGTGCATCTGCATGCGCAACGCACATCCGGTGTCACTGGCGAATTCGTGCAGTGACATGGTGTCGTTCTATTGATGTGCTTTCGCTTGTTACTCTTCACTTTTTTCGTCCTTCCACCTTCTTCTGTTTTATCCTTCTGAACTCCACTCAGAGGTTTGATATTCCAATCCACGACGGAAGCTCCGCCATTCGCGTTTGATCTTGTGCTGTTTGTGACTCAAAGCGACGGATCCCAACAGAACACAAACACGCCGTTTACACCACATACCACAGATTGGTGTTGATCTGCCGCTCCCTCTGCGCCGACCTCATCTATTTTGTTAGTGCTGGCGACCCCTGCGGTGAAAACGCCAGATCACAACAAATACCTCCGCCTTGAACTAGCCGCCAACAGCCCCTGGTTGTTTGTCGCAAAAACATCAAGCACTTGCGGTCTCGACCCAATCACACACCACCACCGCGCACCTTCCCTTTTAGTCACTTAGCGCCCACTTCTGCCATGTCCACGCAGCAGCAGTACTCGCAGATGCCAACGTCGTACTACGGCCTGGAGCACTACCCGTATCAGCAGTACATGAACGGCAGCCAGACGCAGCAGAGCCAGACGCAGGCGCAGACTCAGGCACAGCTGCAGACGCAGAGCCAGCCGCTCACTCAGCAGCTGTTGCAGGCCCAGTCCGCCCAGTACCAGCAGCCTTATGGCCAGTACTACATGGTGAACAACCAGCCTGTGCAGCCAGGCCAACATCACTTGGCGGCGCAGCAGACCCCCCAGCAGTCGCAATACCAGCAATACCAGCAGCCGCAGGGTGTGCTGCAGCCTCTGGTGCCCCAGACCCTGCAGCAGGCCGACTATAGCCACTACCCCGGGTACAATTCGTCTCTGGCTCTGGCAGCTGCACCATACGGGCAGTATGCATTGTACCAGCAGAACGCGCCACCACTGCTGCTGGGCGCGGCTGCAGGTGGTGCGGCTCCACAACAGCAGATGTACGCGCAGCCTGGGCAGCGCGCAGCCGCGGTGTCATCGCTGCAGACGCCTGCAGTGTCTGCGTCGCTGGCTGCGGGCGCGTCTACTCTGGCCGGTGCGCCCACTGCCGCGTCGGCCGCCACTGCCGCGCTGTCGGTGCCCCCTGTGTCAACAAAGGGCTCTGTCTCGTCCGACACCTTGGGCGCGACTGCAAACTCGTCTGTCGGACAGTACCAGCCCTCTGGTATCCGTCCTAGAGTTACCACGACCATGTGGGAGGACGAGAAAACCTTGTGCTACCAGGTGGATGCCAACAACGTGAGCGTGGTGCGCCGCGCTGACAACAACATGATCAACGGCACCAAGCTCTTGAACGTGGCTCAGATGACGCGTGGTCGCCGTGACGGCATCTTGAAGCTGGAGAAAGTGCGCCACGTTGTCAAGATCGGCTCCATGCACTTGAAGGGCGTGTGGATTCCCTTTGAGCGCGCGCTCGCCATGGCCCAGCGCGAAGGCATTGTTGACTTGTTGTACCCGTTGTTTGTGCGCGACATCAAACGCGTCATCCAGACGGGCGTCACACCTGCGGCCCTGGCTACCGCCGCCACCGCCGCCGCCGCCAAGGCTCCAATTGCGGCCAACGGCGCGTACGCGTCCAGCAACGGCGCCGCGGCCCTGGCAAATCCCAGCATGAGCTACTACCAGCAGTACCCACTGCAGTATCCCCCCGGCGCGTCCAGCGGTATGGGCGACGGCAACGCGTCCTCTGCCGGCATAAGCGCACCCCAGCAGCAGCTGCAGCAGCAGCAGCAACAACTGCAGATGGCCGCCCAGCAGCAGCTCTACGGCTACCTGCAGCCGTCTTACTACAACCAGCTGTATGTGTACAACCAGTCCGGTAGCGGCGGCGGCTCCAACAACTACCTGGCATACCTGCTGGGCCCTGTGTACTCGCTGTACGGCCAGGGCTACACACAGGGTCCCCAGGGACTGGCGCAGTCGAAGCCCTACGACCAAGGGCAAGTGCCGCAGGCGATGCAGCACCAGCTGCCCCAGCAGAGTCTGCCCCGCCAGAAGAAGGAAAAGGAGGAGAAGAAGTGAGCGCAAGCGAGCCGGGATTGTATCAGTAGTGTACCAAATAGCTGCAATAGAATGTGTTATATGGGTTCGTAAGTTTGAGATGGCAATTGAGAGCAGGGCCATTGTTGGTGTAGACTCAGCAGCATACCTCGACAAACCTCACTGAAAGCTGTAAAGGAGGTACGCTGTTTAAATGCTTTAACAACGAGCTGTGAAACACAGCGTCCAATCGATCTTTTTATTCATATCGAAATAATCGGAAACTCAATTTTTGAACGTGAAGAATAGCAGATTAGCAGAGAAAACGGAATATCTTCGCGAAACACATTTCGATAGATTCGCTGAGAATTTGCACTGCTAAAACCGGCAATCATCAACACTTAACTACGAGTTCACTTGAAGTTCAGAGTCAAGGAAACAATTCCCATTCATTAGCAAGCCTTCCCCATCGATTGAGCTCTGTAGTGCTATGAGGAATTAGCATAAACACCGATTGCAGGAGCTGATCGGGGTTCTTGATTATTTCCCGTGGTGCAGTCGTTTAGATCCATTTGATAACGTGCAACAAAATTCTTCAATTCCATTTTGACCAAAAAGTCCCCGACGCTTAACTTTTCTAATTCTTCCCCCACTCAATGAAACTTTTCCCGTTCAAAGTTACAAACCCGACCTTAGTCAGATTGCCCCGCTCAGATCAAATTGCCTGTTCAGGAATGGTACCGGTTAGATGTGCGTTGGCTCGATCTTCAACGGGCAAGTGGACGGCCAGTTCAATGTTGCCCTAAGCCCATTTGTGCCTCAGACATAGTTTTATTTTCACGCTCACGGCCAGATTATTTTCTTTCCTGAGCGCGAAGTTGTACCTCACCTGACCACGACAGACAGATCCCCGAGTACCGAACAATTGTAAATAGAACAAGTTGATGTGAGCTAGCTTCGCTAAAGCCCGCCTCGCCCAGCTGCTTCCAGAAGCCCGTTATTGTCTTCTCTGTCAAGCAATGCACCATGCACCACATACGTACCGTAGCGCCTGCAGCTAACGCGGTCCGCGGCAGCGCACCTTGGTACAGAATGGCATCGTTACTCAAACCTTCCAAGATAAGAACCTCGCATACGTGTGCCGACAGCGATCGGATGCACATCGAAAAGATCTCTTTGGAGACAAAGATCTTAGTCCTTAGCCGCATGCTGCGCGACGCTCCCAATGGCACGGCCGCGGTCGATGATCATGCAATGCACGCAATGGAGAAGTGCCTGCAGACGCACTTGCCCGTTTTGCATTGCATGGCTGCTCTGCCGAAATATCCGAGCATTTCTCGCAAACAGTTGTGCGAAACAATTTTTTAGTTCCCCATGGCAGTTTCGAGGTGAGCGAGTCTGCGGCGTCTGTGCATTGGGTTGGAGGCCCTTCCCTGTGCCGAGTGCTGTCATGGGGCCGTAGACGACCGCATACAAGTCGTGCGCTTGCATGCTTGTGCCTTGCGTAATGCACAATTAAGCTTTTTCTGGCTTTGCGAAGAAGTTTCCATCGTGCAGATGTCAACTGTGCTGAATGCATGCGTGGGTCACATTCAGGATCGCAGCACCGTGCTTAACCGAGAGATCTGCCGTTAATCGTTACTTCAGAGACACCTCCAAGTACTACAGCCATTCCTTCGATATTCCGTTGATTTCTATGTACCCCGTCGGCATCTCAGTCATCTTTCGACCGTATCTCCGACTTGTTCAAGTCGTCGTACGCTGTCTGCATGCCCTTCAACTGCTTCCGGAAGGTGGCAATGTCCGTCTCCTTCTTGGAGAGCTTTTCCCGCAAGGAGCGGATCTCCTCGTCTTGAGAGGCGGTGCTTTTTGCCCCCGTGGTCAACTCCCGGTAAGAGCTCTCCTTGTGCACCAACTTCTGTAAAATGGACACCACTGTGTTGATGGACATCTCCAAGTACAACACGGCACCAGTGATGTAGAGATTGCGCTGGGCGTAGAACTTCGATGCAAGCTTGTCGTACAGCAACGTTCCTGCCATCTGCTGCTGGGTGTTGAACTGGGCAAAGTAAGGGTTTTCAAGCTCGGCGAACCGCTTGAGTTTGTTGACACAGTCCATGAACTGGAGCCCCAATAGCGCAGTGGTAAACACTAGGCCCACCTTGAAATTGGAGTTTTGGCGTACGAACGCACAACCCTCGAGCACACGGACCCTGACGATGTGGGGCAACGGCAAGAGCAAAAGTACCAAGAAGGCCATCTCTGCCACGAGAATGCCGAAAACCATGGACATCTGAATGCTCATCTTGATGGGTTCGATGGATGAGTTGCGAGATGACAACTGTCGATGCGAGCAAGGCACAGCAACCGCCCCCGGATTATGTACAGGAATTTCAGATAAGCCTAGCCAGACAGGTAACTTCTCCAGTCAATTGTAGTTGAATCCAGGACCCTGCTTTAAATTTGGAAATTTTCGAAATGCGGTCTTGCCAAGGGAGCTTCCTAACTGATTTTCCCGTATGGGAGTTTTGATGTTTGGCGAGTTTCGAGACACGAGGTCTAACATTTGGGGGCCAACTTCCTAAAGTCCTGTCACCTTCTTGGCGTAAATGTAGGAGGAGAAGGAGAACATGATCATGCCAATGACAATGCCAAAGAACCACGTCAATCCTTCGTGGTCCTGCCCCGGTACAATGCAGTTCATGCCCCATAAGCCTGTCACCACGTTGATGGGCAACACCACCGTACCCAAAATGGTGATCTTGCCCAACACGTCATTCATGTCGTTGTTGACCTGAGTCATGTCAATGTTGATCTGCGCCAAGTAGTTCGAGTGGCTGCGCGCCAACAACTTCTCGTAGTGGTTGAGCAGCTGCACCATGGTGACTATGTGGTCCTGAATGTCGCCCAAGTACATCAAGATTTCCTGGCGCAGCGCAAGCCGCGCGTTGTGCGCAGGCGTCTCCGCCGGCGAGATGGTCTCGCTTTCGTTGAAGCGCTTGCTGAAGCCCTTGATCACGTCGGCCTTGGACCCCAAGAGCCGCATCACCGACATCACGCGCTTACGGCACTCGCCGATGCGCCGCAACATGTCGCCCTTGCGCTTCCACGCGATCTTCGACAGCGTCAGTTTGGACGAGCTCAGGCGAGTGGAGCGGTTGGAGCCCAACGAGTACTCGGCGCGAGAGCCACGCTTGCGCCGCAAAAACTGCAGCGGCTGCGGCGCCTCCACAATAGACTTGGAGCGCTGACGGCGGTAGAACACGTCCGAGGTCACTGCGCGCTTCGGCACCGGCCGCTCCGCCTCGGACTCCAGGTCGTCCAGGTCGGACTCGTCCAGGTCCAGGTCGCCCAGGTGCATGCGCATGATCTCGTCCTCGATCAAGTAGACTTCGGTCTCGATGCTGTCGATCATGGGGGCGAACGAGTCGGTGATGTCGTCAATCAACGCGTAGCAGATCCAGTCCGTGGACACCGTCAAGTGGTCCTTGAGCATGCGAGCGCGACGACGCACGTTGATGGGGTGTGGCGTCGCGCTGAAGTGGAACGTGATCACGCCGTGCTTGAAGATGATCATGTACATGTTCAACGGGCAGAGCTCGCCGCTACGCGCACGCTGACCAGTGGATGGCGCCAGCGAGCAGGAGCTGGCGTGGGTCTCCTTGGCAAACATGCGGCGGAAGCGCTTCCACAAGCCGTCGTCAGAGTCGTACTCCAGCATCTTGCCCGCCTTCTTCTCGTGTTCCTTGGCGCGCTGCTTACGCCGCTCGTAGACAATGTCGAACAGTGTAAAGCAGATGAAGTAGTACTGGCGGAATAACTCGACCTTCTCGCGGGTCTCGCCGAGGAAGATGTCCTCGGTGGTCAACGGGTGGAGCCCAAACGTCTTGGAGAGCACCTTCATCTCCTCCTCCAGCGGGTCGAGCACGTCGAGCCAGAACGGTGGTGTGTGCCGGCCCACCACGCTGGTGGCGGTGGTTGCAGGGCCCGTGCCCACGGACGGCGCGCTGGGCGCCATGGGCAGACCCTTTGGCGTTCGGGTCCCGCTCATCTGGACGCCTGCATTGAGCAGGTAGCCGGAACCGGGGCCGAACAAGTTGGAGCCCAAGCCCAAGCTCGCATTGGCGCCAGTGTTGCCGTTGGAGGTGCCCGAGTTTTGGGGGTTGCTCTGGGTGCTGGTTTGGGCGCTGGCTGGCACTGCCCCGTTGGACGCCACCGTGGCGCCATCGGCGTCGGCGGGCGTGTCCAGACCGTAGTGGGGCGGCGCAAACATCCGCTGTAAGCGCTCGCCCACGGGCTCGCCCTCGACAAGGCCGCCGAGCGTCGCCGAGTGGAGCGTGCGCTCCCAGTCCTCGCGGAAGTACGTGAAGCGCACCAGCGCGTCCGTGCCACGCGTCTGGTCCCACGGCTGGATCTGCCGCGGCCGCACGCGGAGCGACAGCGCCAGGTCGGCGTGGTCGAGCCCATGTTCGTGTTCGAGGCCGTCGTCCCCGGTGAGGAGCGGCGCCAGCTCGTTGGTGGGCAGCACGTTGTCGTCGCGCACGCGTCGCGCCACCGGGTAGCGGAAGTTGACCGCTTCCGGGGCGTCGGACTTGCTGGACTCACCAAAGTCGGAGGAATGCTCTGCGTCCGCCGCCTCCGCGGCCTCCGCCGCCTCCTCCGCGGCCTCCTCCTCGATGAACTCCCCGAGCACGTGCAAATCTGGCCACGGCGCCGCGCTGGCGCCGTCCATGAGCAGCTCGTAGTAGTCGGGGAAACACACGTCGTCCAACGACGTCAGGTCGCTCAGGTGGTCCAGCGGCGGGTTCAGCGCGCCAAACTCGAGCAGCAGCCGCAGCCCGGGGTACAGCGCCTCGCTGTACGTGCCGCGGAGCTGCTGTTGTTGCCTCGCAAACTGGTCCATGTCCAACGCCACGCTGCCGAAGCGCTGCGACCCGCTCTGCTCCAAGAGCGTCTGCAAGTTGCGGTCCGTGAGGGGTAGCAGGCCGCGGACCAGGTCCATGCGCTGTTGGGGGCTGCCAAAATAGGAGGCCGAAATGGGCGGCGCCAGTGCTCGGTGGTCTGCGCCAGAAAACGACCGCACGTGACCCGTGTAGGCGACAGGGTCGTACTCTGTTTCGGCGGGCGGCTTGCCGCTTCTGTTTTTCTTCTGTCTGCGGTTCTTCTTCTTGGCCATGGCGGCTAATGTCAGGAATAGATGGGGGGTTTAACCGCCGAGGAGAATGTGTCTGAGTGGCTAGTGCAGCTGAGTTACCCCCGTAGCTAGTGAGGAAAAATATAGCCAGGAGTACAAACAGCTAGCAGAATGCAGCCAGTAGAAATGTAGCTAATGGGTGCGATTGAGCAATTGTTCTCAGATCAACCTTAGCGCGAGTTGCTGGTCACGTGACCGGCGAGGTTTTCGGCGGGACAAGTGCGAGCGACGAAAAACGCGGGGCCGTTTTTTTTTCCGAGTTTAAATCGCGGCTTTGGCTGTTTCCAGGGCTGCCGTCAGCCGTGTTCTTTTTTTCTGTGCAGGCCGCTATCGGCGATAAGCCGACAATAAGGTTGATCCGTGCCAAGTTAAGCTCGGTGGTGGGAGTTGATGGTCCATTGTGCAGTTCGGAGGGGCGCGCGCCGAGACAGAACAATGGGTGGAGTTTGGACAAACATTGGTATGCTGGAGGTCAATGATTGGTGTAGAAGACTAGAGCAGAGTTGGAAATTGAGTTGGCTGGCCTGTAATTGGTAGTCTGTCCTGGGGTCTGCTCTGATTTTGATCCGGTAGGCTCATGGGACCTTGAGATTAGATTTCTCATATTGGTTTATGAGCTTGGTCGATTCATCTTGGGAGAGGCTGTTGAGATTCCATTGGCTAGAGACTTCTGGCCGACGACTAAGTTGGTGAATTTTGGCCAACGACTAGGTGAAAGAGTTCTCCCCATTGTCTGGGTGATGAGTTCGCCTTTGTTGACATTTGGTCATTGTAGACCCGATTGTTCTTCGTTTTCATGGAGTCTTGTCCTATGTTGGGCGTCTTGGCCTCACGTTTCTATGACTTGACCTGGGCTTTTGATATCTCATCCTCGTAATTTTAAGTCGTCAGAATCTGATGCGTAAAGAGTCTCGTGCAGAATTTGATGCTTGTTGATTTTGATGTCTTGTCCTCGAGTTCAGATCCTCATTGTTGTTGAAAATTTGTTGAATTTGATGCTCATTGTATTGAAGATTTGTTGAATTTGATGCTCATTGTTTTGTAGATCTGTTGAATTTGATGCTCATTCTTCTGATGTCTTGTTGAGTATCGCATAGTAACGTAACGACCCAAGAGATCACACTGCCTAGGACCTCAATTTGAATGCCTTCCCTTTGGAACCCGCAATGGCGAGTTCTGAGTCCTCAGACCAAGAAAGCTGATAGGAATCGGAGAACTTTCAAGCTAGCCAAGCAAATATGGTGGATCCCGACCTTTGAGTACTTCCGACGTGCTTCTTTCCGTTACAACCAGTGTCACGGCCAAAGCTTCTAAATCAACAGTTTTGAGTCACTTAAGTCTATGTCCAGAAGTGCTGAGTGGTAATCACCGCAGGTGCATCGTGAATGGGAAAATCTCAAACAGAACCGGAAGAACAGGTAACTGTACTTCTGGTCAGCAACCAAGCAAATAGAAATGAGCGGCTGCTCTTTTCTCTGGCTGTTCTCACAACTTTGCGGGAGGCAAGCCAACTCACCTCGTCTTGTCCATCGCCGCAAACAAAATCAGCAAAGCCCTATTTGAAAGCATATCTTCACCAACTTGCCATTTCTAATTCAATTCAGTTCCTTCAACGAAATGAAATTTCCGCCTTGCAATGTAACCGCCAGTTTCATACCCGTTCCTTTCCAGTTCTCTAATCGAGCGACTCCTTTTTCACCACTTTTATGGTCTCCTCTACAACCTCCTCACCGCCATTTTTCTGCTTTGTCGCAGTTTCCTTCTCAACTTCGCTCTCGATTTCTCGTTCCAGTCCCTGTTCACTAGCAGGGGCTTTTTTCTGCCGTTTTTGCTTCTTTTCCTCTTCCAACGCGTCCAATGCCAGATCAACTTCGTCTTTTACTTCCAAAAGTCGTCTCCACAATTCTTCGGTGAGCGCAATTCCCTTTTTTCCTGGTCTTTTCTCGCCTGTTGCTTTGTCAATGTAGAACTCACGTATGTCCACGAGGGGCACGCCATTGTACTGGCGGACAGTGACCAGCTTTTTCAGGTCGAGTTCAATAGAGACTTCTTTGTCATTGCCTCTTTTGGGCGGCATTGTGGAATGTGATGGAGGTGGTATTCAATCGCTTATGAGCTTCAGTCACGTGAGGCTATGAAGTGAATAATCTAGAATTAGGGTGGTGTCAAATGCGGAGAAAAAGAGCTCAAATCCTTTGTAGAATAGCTAAAGTCGTTGGAACAAGGAAATGCTCTCGTGCTGGCCATCCAGAAATGACAATAGTGTGTGACTTTAGCATTTTATAGTAGCCGTGGAGAAAGTTTCGAGAGCGATAACTGCCAGATGCGTCTGAAATTGCTTTGGTTTTATTTTACCCGAGGGCTCTAGTCATTTAAGCGCAATTGGACGGCAGACATCCTCTCAGTATCACATTTGCAACTAAAATTCAACGTGCTGTAGTCCGCATGTACCTTACTGATTAAGTGGTGGGCTTTCTTTTCAAGTTTGCTTCAATGCTCAGAAGTAGCTGTATTTATGTTGTCAAGTCACTAGTTAAGGAAGTCAAGATGCTCAAAGATGCGGTGACGTAGACGAAGCGCTTGTAAAGGCAGTCAAGAGGCGCATCCTGGTCTCTAGCCGAAAGTTGATTCATTTGTGCTTTAAACAAGCATCAGCCGGTTTGATTTGAACCTCAATTACTTAGAGCTTTCTTATTCCGTGCAAACGACTATACTTTCGGCGATAAGAGCGATAGTCGATGAAAATTTAATATACGTTAGTCGCTTTCGTTTGGCTGTTTGGATCTTTGGGCTGAAAGTGAAGTTCGTCCATTATTGTCTAGACACTCGCATCCACCATCAACCATGCCTCAAGGTCGATCCTCGGACCTTCATTCGAACTGAACTGCTCAGTTATTCCTCCTCACTGTGTCACTCTATCTCCGCTGCATCTATACCACCGTCATCTATCAGACCTCATCCCTCAGAAATTGGTTTGGCTGGACTATCTTCATCTATCTGACCTCTACCAGAGCCTCGTATATGGGAACTTTCAGAACCTTCTCTTCAAAACCTAGTCAATCAGAATTTCGTCTATCAGAACTATCTATCAAAAATTCATCTATCTGAAATATCTATCAGCCTCTATCCATCAGAACCATCTATCAAAACTTCATCTATCTCAACTATCCATCTGAACTCATCTATCCAAATCTATCAGCTTCACCTATCAGAACTTCTCAAAACCGTCCACTTGGCCAGGTCTCATTGAAGTGGTCACCGAGCTCGGCTTTCACCCGCTCATAGAGCTTTTCGTCCTCGTTTTCCTCTTTCACCGCCTCGTACGCGTCCAACGCCGCCTGCAACTCAAACAAGCTGGTGACTCCCAAAACCACCAGGTTCTTTTTGTTCCAGGACAACTCCGAGTCCGTGTTGCCCACCTGGTAGAGCCATCTTTTCATGGCAAAGCGTGTGGCCAAATCGGCGAGCTCGATCTTCTCTGACAAAAGGTTCTGCGCAATGGAGTCCACTTTGTCCTTGAGTGGCTGTCCTCCAGGGTGGAACGGCTGCGTAATGCCCGAACGAAGGAGGGACATGGACAAAATCGAGCCGTTCATGATCTTTTTAAGCCCACAGGCCAAGAACTCGCCGTACAAGTCAAACAACCGGGTGTTCTGAATGCAACCGTGGGAGTACGACAACACCGCATCTAAGGGGCCAATGTCAGCCCGTTTTTGGCACTTTTGGCAAATCTCCAACACATATTCGACGGGGTAGCCCGAAACACCGATGTTGCGCACAAGTCCTTCTTTCTTCAACTCTACAAGCTCCAACAACGCCTCAAAAGCGTTTTCCTCTGTCTCAAACTCAATATCGTGCACATACACCAAGTCGAGGTATGTAGTATTGAGTCGTTGCAACGACCGAAGCACCGACTTCCGGACCCAGGCCCTCGAATAGTCGAACTCATCCAAGGCAATTCGGCCCACTTTGGTGCAGATGAAGTAGGACTCACGGGGCCAGTCTGGTCGGATCTGCTCCAACGCCTCTCCAATGAGGATTTCCGAGGGTCCGTAGTATGGTGAAGTATCCACAGCGTTCAAGCCTTTGGAAAAGGCGGTGGTGAGAATTTCCCGGATAGGAAGCTTCTCGGGGTCTGCTGCGTACTGCGTGTTGAACACTGCTCCGCCCACTATGAGGGGCGGGAGGTCGGAAATGGATGCCATAGTAGATGAAATCGATAGTATGGCACACAGCGGAGATAGTATGGTATGAGATGAAAGTATGGTGAGTCAGCGAGAGAGGAAGGGTGGGTTGCGGTAGAATACGAATGGTTTAAGAAGATTTTGAGTGGGTTTTGTTGTGGTTATATTGGTTTCTTTATGCTTTGATGATGTCGTTAATTGGATCGAGTGCGCCATGCATAAATTGCGTATGAGCAACAGCTCCACACCTTTGCTTCAATTAAATACAAAGAGTAAAGACCGACCAATTTCAGAACGGTTGCCCTTGGTGGAGTTTGTACTCTTATCAACCCTAAAAGCGTCATTTTGTTTGGTCCCGGTGTCGTTCGCACCATGGACACTCACCACTGTTCTGAATATCATCTGTTCTCTGACCCCAATCTCGTTCTTTTTCCATCTTCCTCTTCAATCTTCCGCTCATGGTTTTCTGTATGATCACTATACCTACTCATTCATTGCTCAGTCTTTGCGCAAGCGGATTATTCCTAGATCAACCAGATAACTACAACAGAAAGTTGGAAGACGACTGTAGCCACGTAATCTCTTCAGCGGACAAGCTATCGGTTTTGGGTCTCTGATATCACAGTTCATCTACCAAAAAAGTAATTGAGGCGACCAAATCGTTCATCATAAAGGCAGCCATCCTAAATCCACTCTCCTTTGCTTACAGTACCTACAACTAAGAACTCAATAAGTTCCATCCTGCCAGCTCTGTCCTATTGATCCGGGCTCCTTCCCTCATTACGTCGTCAATTGTGAGCCTCCCTATAATACATCAGAAAACCGTGTCGCCCTCCTGGACGTAGTTGTAAGGCACCAACCCCACCTGCCCCGCCGCGGGGCTGTTCTCTCCCAACTCACACACGTACCAGTTGTCCTCCTGCTTGTGGATGACAAACATGTGCCAGCCCTTCCTAAAAGAGAGCTCGCCCGCCTCCCGTGCGTTGTAGGAGTACTTGGCCACTGCCTTGGTGACGTAGTTGTTGCGGGTCCCCGGAGTCACTTTCTCCACGAGCGAGTGGAGGTTGGTATACGACTTCGTGGGCGACTGCAGCAACAGTCTGGGCTGGTTACGGACGATGGTGCCGCTCAGAGAGTCTTCGTGGTAGCTTAAGACGTCTCCGGTCGATTTTGGCCGCGGCTTGCGGAAGGAGATGGTATCGGTTCGGGTGGGAGACGCTCCCGAGGTGCCGGGGGTTGCGGAGGTGCCCGGAGTTCCGTTTCCGCTGTTTCTGTTCCTTCTCCAGCCCTCGCTTTGAGCCAAGGCACTTCTAGCTGCGTCTGCTCTCATAGTGGCATTCGGCACGTCATTTCGTGCGTCGCCTCTGGGCACATCTCCTCTCGCTCTCGAAGACACGTCTCCTCTCAGGTCTCCTCTCATTGACATGTCTCCTCTGACGTCTCCTCTCACATCTCCCCTCATCGACATGTCGCCCCTCAATGTCAAATCATTCCTTGAGCCTCGTTTGCTCCCCTCTGCTCCGACTCTTCCCTCTCTCCTCTCACCACCCCAATCACTGAGTGTGTCGTGCCTCACGGCAACCTCGTCCGCGTCGTTCACAAAGTCCAGGCCCGGGAGAATCGTGTCATCGACTCGGGTGTTTCTCACCGACCTGCGGAACTGGGTAACGTCGCCGTCACCTCCCGCATTGAGGTCCTCAAGCGCCTTTGCCATGAAATCAATGGAGAAGTCCTTCGCAATCGGCACATTCGGCTTCGGCACCGCGGCCTGGGCGTTGTACCCCGCAAAAATGTCCGTCATGTCCCGCAGTCTGCGGTTGATCAGGTCCTGGACGTCCCGAACCAGCCGGTCTTTCCGTCTTGGCAGCGACCAGCTGCGTCCGCTACCTGCCGTCTTGACATTCACTCCGTCGACGGTCTCAGACCCGTAGTTGGTAGGGTTCAGGTACTCCAGCAGCCCATTGGAGTTCTGGAGTCTGTTGCGCTCGTCGAAAACATCGGCGCGGTCCTCGCCGGAGGTGTAGGCGCTATTTCGCGAGGGCATTTTGCGGAGGCCGATTTCCCTTGTGGGAGAGGTTCTGGTGGGAGAGTTCCTGGTGGGTGAGTTCCTGGTGGGAGAGAGACTGTTGGAGGACAACGGGTCAAGCAGGACCTTGGCGTTGGGCGACAACAGCGCCAAGTCGAATTTGGGCGGCAGTTTCGAGAGAAGCGGCTCGCGGATGGGCGGAAGCCCGGGTGTTCTCGGCTTGGGGCTTCCGTTCAAGATGTGCCCGGAAAGGTGGGTGCTGTCCGCCTGCGGCGACATGTGGGGGCTGCCAAAGAAGCCGCCTTTCTCTCTTTCTTCTCTTTCGACGCTTTCTCTTCCTGTTTCTCCCCTCTCGGTCCGTGCAGAGAAGTACGACATCGCTGGGTCGCCTCGAGAGGCTCTGGACGCCTGCGACATTGTTGGTTCCCGAGTGATTCCTCTTTCTGTGTCTCTTTCTCTGTCTCTGTCTCCTCCTCTCTCTCCATCTCTTTCTCTTTCTCTTTCTCCTCCTCTTTCTCTCTCTCTTTCCCTTGCCTCTCTCTCCCTCGTGGGGCTCCGGTTCTTGCCGGGACTCGCCATCCCCGACTGCACCGAGAACGTCCGTGTCAAGATCTGCGAGTAGTCCGGGTCCTTGAAGTTCGCTCGCGTGTGTGTTGGCGCCGATTCCTCAAACCCGTTCATGAAGTCAACGTACTCAGGCACACTGGGAATGCTGTCGCCCGTGCCATACGTCCCCGCGTAGTCGTAGATGTCCTTCGGCGCCGTGACTTTCGCAAAAGTCCCCCTCGAAACGTCGGCACAGTGGTCCAAGTCCACGCAGAGCGACGCTACATTGTTGCAGAAGCTGAAACAGTTGAGCTTGCACATCTGGATGCGCTCGATCTCAAGCTGGTAGAGGTTCAGAAGCGCGATGGACCAGTCTCGCACCCAGATCTCGTGGATCTCGCGGTGGTTTTTGACCGCTGCCTGGTACTGGAACTTGGCACTGTCTAGGCCGTGCTTGACCTTGTTGAGCTTTGCGGTGTTCTTGTCGAGCTCCTTGCCCCACGTGGTCTGGCACACGAGCGAAAGCGACTTGACCTGCGAGCTGTCGCTGCGGTACTTTTCTTTGGTGCTCTGCAAGTGGAGCAGACTCTCTCTCTTGCGGGCCAACACCTTTTGCATGTGGGCCACGATGCGTGCTGTGTTCTTCTGGTAGATCTGGTAGAAGTTGTGGAGCTTCTCGTAGTTCTGAAGCGCCACGTTGCGGGCAAACTTGTGGTTCATCTCCACCATGGCATTGGTTTCGCTCTGGAGCTTGTCCAACGCCACCTTGAGCGTGCCGGTCTCGCCGCTGCCCAACACGGTGGCATTTAACTTGTCCAACTTCTTGCTGTAGTCCTTCTCCACGGCAATGCGGGCCTTGTAAAACCGGAGGAGCTCCTCCAACGTGGTCAACAGGTTCTTGATGCGGGTCTGGGCCACGGGGAAACCCTCGTCGTTGAGGCCCCAGAACTGGTTGACAAACGCCTGCTCCATGTTCGTCGTAGTCGCAGTAGCACGCTGCAGACAGGCTGGGTTGTTGTTGGAGTGTTTGTTTACCTCTTGCCTAAACAAGTAAGGTGATGAAGAGAGCGAGAACGACGATCCTCTTGCCGAAGCTGGCATTGCTCCGATGGCCGCCTTAGACACAGGAGATGGAATCTAGATCGTGCTGGTCGGGGCGTTTGGTCTCGTTTGGTGTGGTTTGGTTTGTTTGCTATTGGGTTACCGTTATTGGCCTTGGTTTTGGTTTTGGTTTTGTTTTTGGTTTTGCTTCTGGTTCGGTTTTGGCTTCACTTTTGGTATTGCTTTTTGCCTTATTTGTTTGGCTGTTCTTGGTCACGAGTGCTGTAGTGTCAGGCACTGGTATGTAGGTGAGGTGGGGCACGCGAGTGAAGACCAAAAAAATCGATGATCGATTCGGGTGTCCGCCGATGCGATAAATAAACTGTTTCAATGTGTTTTATTCTTTTGCTCTTCTGCTCTGTTCTATTTTTCTCTGCCTTTCCCCAGTTTACAGTTATCTGCGCAAATGACAGCCGTCGATGACATCATTGCCCGACTTTAGTTTCGACAAAAAAAAAAAATATCCCGGGAAAAGAAAAAAAGCTGAGAAGCCGAGAAATCGCATAGCGGTGTCATTTCTCATGAAATCTTCCTGCTTTTCGATCACAGGCTGGATTTGTTGTCAATTTTCTCAATGGTCATAACCAGGGAATTGAAGCGGGCAATCTGACACCCGACTTTGCATCGCAGATGATCCTTTAGCTATCAAAGCTCGGACTGCAAAAGCACAAATCGAAGAGTTAACTGAAAGGCACCTAAGCTTTAATCTGCGTCAGAATCGGTTGTGTCCAAGCATTACAACTCTCCGATGAGTACAGCAATAGTTGACGCTCTATATTTGAGGGCTCGGTGGTGAAATTGAACGGTACTCCGAAAGTCTTGTTTCGCTATATGCGAGATTCCCGATATTCTGTCACGTACTTCTGAGAAGTTCAGAGACCATACAACCCAGGTCGGATTGTCTTTTTCCGGAAAACCGAAGGTTTAGGGCATATGCTAATAGACAACTGATATTTGCTTTTCTCGATATCAACAAGGAATGTTTAATTACCAAGCCCCTGGGCCTGGATCATGCCAGGGTTCGGCTGTTCCGTGCTTTCCGCAATACTCGGACCGAGTCCGTGGGTACAATCATTAGTCTTTGTTCGAAGTTCCTCGGGAGGCAAAAAGCTGACCTCAAATTGACCTGGCAACCCTGTTCTAAAAATGGAGATTACCATGAATTTACGGTTAAAATGTTGTGTGAAGCCATCATCCAGATGCGCTAACAACTAATTGATTCCTCATTACCTCCGAGCAACTGCTTAAACCTCTTGTCCATAATACCTCTCTAAACATTCGGCAGCCACAATAATAGCCAAGCCTCAGCAGATTTACTACCGAACACACCAATAGACATTGGTCACGGAGTCCATTGGACCATACCGTTCCTTCAACATCGAAACCGCAGACTTAGAACAAAACTATTCGTTAACCATTTCAAACTTAGAACAAATCCATTCAACAAAGTCACCTCTTTGTTCCTCTCCATTACAATTTTTCTAATGTTCTGAACTCTTTCTCCTCGGCTCCTTCCCTTCCCCATCCGGCTCTATCGCCGAGATGCCTGCCCACTGCGCAACCTGCATGACCACCGCTTCGATCCGAAGTTGTCGGTCACGTGACCGAGAGGCTAGCATAAATCCAGCCGATTTCCATTGCTACTCTACCATGGACTGGACTCTGCTCAAAAAGTCGAAACCCTTCGTCTGGGCCAAGTGGGTCTTTGACTTTCTACTAGCTCAGTGGTTTTTTGTGTTGTTGGGTGTGTTGATCGCTTTGGCCCATGCCTATCCGAACTTTGGAAAGCAAGGTGGAACTGTCAAGTCGGAGTACACCATTCTGTATGGCGCCGTTGCGGTGATTTTCTTGATCTCTGGGTTATCCATGTCTACCAAGGATTTGTTGCATAACATTGCTCATTGGAGAGCTCACTTCACGGTCTTAACGTCGTCTTTTCTCATCACCTCGGCCATTATATTTGGAATAGCGTCGGGGATAAAGGCATCAAAGGACGGAGCTATCGATAACTGGCTTTTGGTTGGGCTTATCGTGACGCACGCATGTCCTACCACGGTTTCGTCTAATGTAGTGATGACCAAACAGGCCGACGGCAACTTTATTTTGACCACATGCGAGGTTATTATCGGCAACTTGCTTGGCGCATTCGTGACCCCCGCTTTGGTCCAAATGTACTTGACCGGAGGCTGGGAATTCGGAAACCCAGTACACCAGCAGGCACAGGAATCCGTGCTGGAGCTTTACCGGCACGTGATGAAACAGATTGGCTTGTCTGTGTTTGTGCCGCTCTTTGTGGGCCAGGTCATCCAAAATCTCTGGCTAAAACAGGTCAAGTGGTGCCTCACCACCTTCCGATTGAGCAAAGTTGGCTCTTTCATGTTGCTTTTGATCATGTACCAGTCGTTTTGCACGGCTTTTGCCCAGGATGCATTCACGCTGGTTTCCCACGCGTCGGTGATTTTCTTGGTGTTCTTCAACATCGGAATCTACCTCTTTTTCACCGTGCTTGTGTTCTTCTACTCAAGACCGCCGTTCATTCCGAGATTACTTCCGAACGAACCGACGCCTGAGTCGTCCAAGTTTTACACTTGGTGCTACAAGGTTTTCAAGCCTTTTTACTACAACCGCAGAGACACAGTGGCGGTGATGTTGTGTGGACCAGCGAAAACTGCGGCGTTGGGAGTTTCGCTTGTTTCGTCTCAGTACGGATCACACAACCCGAAGTTGGGTGTTTTGCTTGTTCCGTTGGTTTTGTACCAGGCCGAGCAGGTGATGACGGCGCAGATCTTGGTCAAGTTCATGAAGAAGTGGATCCACGCCGAGGACGCAAAAGAGGACATCGAAACTGGGAATGTCAAGGCTGCTAGCGAAAGCGGCGAACCATCCGCCGAAAACGACAAGGTCGAGGACAGATCCGAAAACGACAAGCAAACTGACAACGAGACGCACTCGGACAGCGTGGAGACGGAACAGAGGTAATATTTATTAACATTGCATAAATAAGATACAGAAAACAGAGAGGTAGAGAAAGACAAACGAAAGGGGAAAGAGAGAGAAGGAGAAATATAAAGAAAGATAAAACAGAACAGAAAGCTAAGCAGTTTGAGAAACGCACAGAAGTGACAGGTTGAGAAACGCACCGAAGTGACAGGTCTGTCAACGGCAAGTGGCGTAGAGTGTGGGGAAGTGGGGGTTCGTGTATTGTCCTTGACAGGCGATTTGCGTTCTTGAACGTTTTGGGAGTAATGCAGCAGTATTGATGCTTGGTTATTGGGCCTGGAGAGACTTCCAGATGCGGAAGCAGCCAATCACCAGACACAAGGCCAAAAATGGCTGCGAGGTAATTCAGAAGCTGCGAGGAAATTCACAAAAAAAAAAAAGAGCTTCTGTGGCTCGCTTAGATCTGCCCATTATGCCAACCAGCTTATTGCATGACGCATTGTGCGGTGACGTGATTGCGCAATACATTAGCACCACAATATCGTCACATGCGAATAGGCGTCAAGTTTATACGATGAGGCGCTAATAAAATATGATACAAAGCGAATTACCTTTGGTTAAACGCTTAGGGTTCTTTTAAAACGCTTGAGTGCTTGGAATGCGCTAATGGGCTCAATCGATAAGATATGCACTCGGCCCATTCTGCACTACAATGCCGGGTCTGGTCCGCGGACCAATAGAAACCCGACCCGGCGCCGAACTGATTGGTTTCTTTTCGTCGCACGGTCTTTGTTCCAGAACCTCTTGGATGCACAGTAGATTGGCCTTAAGCGCCAGAGCAGCTTCAGCTACCTTTCATCCGAGCCAATCAATCTCCTGGCACAGACCAGATCGACCCATCGTATCTTACCTGCAGGAGCAATTCGAGGTCGAGGTGATTGTACTCACATCTGGGTGCATTTCCAGTGCTCTGAGGATGGCAACCCAAGCAAGAACGCAAGTAACCACCAAGCCAGAGTACATCAACCAAATGAAACCAACCTTATCGTATCAACAACCAGAAATACTGTACTAACCAACCAATACCCGCCATCACTCCACTTCACGCATACTTCTCACTTTCCTTTCTCACTCCTTTCTCACTTCTTTCCTCACCCCTCTGTCCCTTCTTTCCTCACTCATTTTCTCACCATTTTTCCTCCTTTCTGTTCTCCCGCCTTCCCACCACTCTTTCTAGTACTTATCCCACTATCCCGGCCTGCACACGCCTCCTGCAGGGCCCCGTGGGAGGGGAAGGCCCGATTGGGCAGCCCAATCCAGTGCTGCAAAAACCGCGGAAAACAATACTTAAGAATCCCACGCCCTCGCACCTAACCGCATCGTTATCGGTGCGCCCACATTGCCCCTGCACATACGCCGCGCATACGGCACACGGATCCTCCCTCCTGCATGGGCTGCGGGCTGATTCACACCACCACCGTCACCACACCAACCTCCGTGACAGCGCCGACCTCGCCCGCGGACCGCCCCCACTGTTGCCGCGCCCCGTGCCCACGCTGTCCGATATCTCCGAGCCCCTCTCCCGGCTTTTCCCCCCTTTTCCGCCAACCATGTCCCACCCGCCCCAGCTCGGGTTCGACGTGCCCGCCGACGTCGGCCAGCAGGACTGGCTTGCCGCGCCGGACTGGATCCCGCCGCCCGCGCTGCTCGCCACCGTGCACCTGGACGCCCTCGACTTGAACGACGAGGTGTTCTTCTCCTACGCCGGCGCCCCGGGCGCCTACGCAGAGCCCCAGCAGGTGGACGCCCTGCTGCTGACGCTGCTGGTGGCCACCGTGCCCTACGGCGCGTTGCAGCTGGCCATCACCACCCCCGACTTGCTGTTGGCCTCGCCCCACAAGTTCGACGCAAACCTCCACTACCTGCACCGCCGCCGCTTCCTGCTGGCCGTGGAGCAGCTCAATCGCATGCTGTTGCTTCCGCGCCGCCTGCCGCTGCCCTCCGCGGACGCCGTGCCCGCGCCGCCGCCGCCGCTCGCCTGGGAGGAGCGCACCATCAACCCGCGCGAGCTCTTGGGCGTGGCGCCCCACTCCGCCGGCGTGGCGCCCCCAGCGCCCTCCCGCTACATCTTGCCGTCGTCCGTGCTGTCGCCGTCGCTCCTGACGTTTTTCGCGCGCGAGCTGGCCGAGGAGGCCGACCTCGCGGCCCCGGCGAACCCTCCGGCGCCCCAGGCGTTTGTCATGAACGACGAGTGCGTCAGCGCCATCACCTACTGGCTCAACAACACCGAGAACGTGATCCAGGACGGCGGCGCGCGCAACCCGACCGGCGTGACCAAGCCCGCGTGGAGACGGCGCAACTCCATCCACATGCCGCCCGAGGTGATGGCCACGCCGCGCGCGCCGGTGCCCAAGCGCAAGCGCAGAAAGTCGTCCACCACCACCATCCCCGAGGGCGTGGCGCCGTTCCAGGCGCTGCCGGTGATGAGCTACGGCGCGTTCCAGCCCATGACGCCGCTCACCGCCGAGGAGCCGCCCGAGTTGCGCGAGGACGTGGTGGCCGAGGCCCAGGACGACGACGAGCCCAAGCCGTTCCCCTGTCCCGAGTGCGACAAGCAGTTCAAGCGGCTGGAGCACTTGAAGCGCCACATCCGCTCGGTGCACCTGAACATCCGGCCCTTCCACTGCAAGTACTGCGACAAGAAGTTCCTGCGGCTGGACAACTTGGCCCAGCACTCCAAGACGCACTTCAAGGTGAACGCCAACGGCACCACCACCATCATCTACGGCAACCCGAACCCGCACAACCGCGGCGGGCGCAAGAAGAGTGTGTCGGACTCTTTCCCGGGCATCCCGGACGGCCCCTAGGGCCTTTGTTTTTACGGTACGGGCTTTGGGTAATCGACGGCGATTTTGTTTGTTTGTTTGTTTTGCTTGTTTGTTGGTTTTTTGATATACTGTCGCAGGACGGCTTCTGCCGAACGCTCGGCTTTCGGTTTGGAATCACTTGCTGTTGCTTCCCCATTACAGGTTTGAGATGGACGTTGGCGGCACGTGTGCCGCTTGACATGCTGCAACAGGCGCTTGGGCACCGCAGGGCGTGGTCTGGAATCTGCCCTTGCCCTTGCGCTCCGTTGCATGCCAGGACAATACGGTGTCACCACCGCCGTCCTTGGTGGAAGATAGTGGAACGCCTTCTATTAAACTACTCTCTTAACATTTAGAGCTGCCCCCGGATCCGGCGCGCCAACTGGATGTCCTTCTGCATGATGGTGACGCGCTTGGCGTGGATCGCACACAAGTTCGTGTCCTCGAGCAAGTGGATGAGAAACGCCTCGCACGCTTCCTGGAGCGCCATCACCGCGTTGGACTGCCACCGGATTCCGTAGTCGACCCCGATGTAGTTCTCGGCGATCTCCTTGACGAGCCGAGCAAACGGTAGTTTCCGGATAAGGAGATCGGTGCTGCGCTGGAACTGGCGGATTTCCCTCAACGCGTTGGTTCCCGGTCTGTACCGTCTCTTCCGTACTCCTCCGGTCGGCGGATCTCCGGGTAGATTTCGGTAAAGTCCGGGTTCTCGGCCTCGCGCCGGTTGTCTGGTGTTTGCAGATAATCTGGCCATGGACAGAAGTTCCTTGGATCGAAAGAACTATATGGAAAGGAGAGAAGGACTGAGGTGGACAGAATGGGTAAAAAGGAATGAGGAAAGCAATATCGGACGTTTTTTTGCTGTTTCTGTGGTCCTTTCTGCTGTTCTAAGCTGTGGTGCTGAGTCCTCAAGTAGTAGAAGATGGTGACAGTTTCCGAAACGGGTAAATTACGTGCGTGCACAATGGAACCAGCAGCGTGTTTACACGATAAGAAATCCGAGGTAAGGCAGTTTGATATTAATTGGGAAAATACAAGTATAGTGGAAATAAGAATGTAAATTTCGCGATCAAGTTCTCGTGTTCCGTGTTGGAGTGCCTGTGATACCATATTAATGACGTGTGCTAGAACACTCGCACACAGTCAGAGATTCAGAAACAAAACAGAGTTATCAGGCCTAACCTTACGAGGAAATTTGGACCAATCGATTCATTAAGAGATAATAGGTTGTGGGACGGCTCGGAGTGTGAACTGCATGGGTGGATTACGACTCGTATTCTGGCTTTAGTTTCGTAAATTATTTAATTTATTGCGAAGAGTCTATCGCCCGTGGAGTCATCAGTTAGAGTTTGGAGCTTATTGCGCGTAGACGTAGTACATCTCTTTGAGTTTGGCTTCTCAGCCAACAGTCAAAGGACTGACAGACAAGTGCACACCAAATCTTTATCCCTTAGCCGCTCATGATTTCTTTCTTCTTTGAGTAAACATTTTCCTGAGATTACGCTTGTCGTATCGCTCTGACAATCCTTCCGATCTAGGTCCGGAGTTAAACCCGACAATAGAGCGCAAAGTCAGAACTTAGTAAGCGCATCTGCTGATAGGTATTGCGAATGATGCTCGAGATTTCGGGTATATGATCCTACCCCTCGATCTGTTACCAATCAGACCAAGCTCACTTACTCACGAATTTGCAAACTTCAATAATGTCTTCCTTCTTGATTAAATGTCGGCCGAGTAATTGCACCCCGACCCAAACAATGCGTGGCATCTCTACCTAAAACGGAACTCTCGGGAATCATTGCATTGTAGTACACCTCAGTAACTTACTTCAAAAATCATTGACTATCCGTAACTATCAGTAACCTTCCGTAACTGTCTGTAACTATCTTCGAGTATCTCTAAGCATCTCCACCTGTTCTTAATTTTACTATGTCTAGGATAAGTCCGATTATTCTCGTTGTTCATTTGTCACCATATTGCTTTTCAAGCAGCATGCAAAGATCTCCGCACTACGAGTTGTACTTGGCTAACATACCAATACAAGCATGTGCAAGAAACAACCACTCAGAATTCCCCAGCAATCAGAATCGTTTAGCAAGATCTTGGACTTGAAAACTTATCATCTGAATCTATTTACAGTTGCCCATCAAGGCTCACCTCAGTCCACATCCTTCAACCCCAAATCATTGAGATCAATATCAACCAATACCCTAGACATGACATCAACAATCTCAATATGAGATCAATGCCAATATGACACTGAATTCACATTTACTCCTCGTCAAAGTCCATCTCGAACTTTCCGTCCAAAATGTCGTTCAACCCATCCTGGATATATACGGTATCAGCGTCCATGGGCATGTTTGCCAACTCCTTTTCTTTTTGTGTTCCGCCCATAAGAGCCTTCATGCGCCATCCAAACTCCCTGAAGCTCGAAACATCCATTATCCAGCACGTTCCGAACGTGATCATCGATGAAACAGAAGCACAGAGCATAGTTCCTGTGCCGACCGCCACAGCCGCGTCTGTAGTAAAATTGTAACTAAGTGGCGGTTGATGGTTTCCCTGGAAAAGAGAGGGCACATATTGCCTGGTGATGGTGGACTTATAGGCAAATCTGGAAGTGAAAATGGTCACTGCGGCCGCGGTCATAAAAAGCATCATCTGCTTTTTTCTGCGGGCAATATACTCGGGCGACGCATCTGCGAGTTTGAAATTATACTTTTTGAGGAAACCAACGGCACTTTCCGACATTTTCAGGTCGTTGGAGAAGTGGTGATGAAGTATGAAGATGTTTGTGCAGGTCAGACGACGAGAAGATGTATTAGTAGTGGGGAAATGCTGCTCCAAAGAGAAATTCGAGGTGTGGGGAGTGACCTCGGTTCATCCGATTATAATATTTTCCTGTCTCATACTTTAAGGCTGTGGGCTGAGGAAAACTTGCTAACCGAGACGATCGATACATCTTGACTAATGCGGCTGACATTGTCACGGAAATTTAAAGTCGTTGATCAATTAGTGAAATAGCTAACTTAGGAAGGCATCCTGTGCATATTTTGGATCTCTCTCAAAGTGCCAGTTTATTGTCATGCGAACAATTCAGACTATTCCACGGCCAGTCGATTACCTTTTAACCAAAAAACTGCCAAAGCCATAGGGTTTTCAAATATAGGAACTCATCCAGCGGGCAAAGAGAAAATAAAGGTGTTATGTTTTCTAATTGTGACCTTAATTTCGCAAGCATCTAGAAGGCAATTCACCAACAGACCGACATCTGAGCAATGCTTTCGTTGACTATACATCTAAGATAATCATTGTGCGACTTGGAAAGAGACTGGTCTTGAAATTCAAGATCCATATGAGTTCTCGGAGGAAATCAAATGAAAAATTATGAAATCATTGAGATGAGAAAACAAGACTTAGCCCATCGCATCACAATGTAGACACCAAGTCGGAATTGATACCTTTGGTAGATGCAAATAATATGATTGTATTCGGCTACATGTCCTGTTTGTCCCAACGGTTACTCGATGGCCAATCCATACAGCGAATGGAACAATTTTCTGATACATATTGATACACATCAAAGTGAACTAAATAAAAAGCGCCGCGCGCTATTAGGCTTTTAGATCTCTTCCTTGAAGAGGCCACCCTGCTTGGAGCGGTCGTCCTTGATGGAGATCTCCTCGTCGTAGTTGCTGGCTTCCGACGACTTTTTCTTGCTATCGGTCACCGCAGACTTCTTGGGCTCCACTGGCTCTTCCTTCTTGAGCGCCGACGAAACCGTGGCCACTGGGGCCGCATCCTTCGTGGGCGTCTTGAATGCATGCTTGATGCTGTTGATTCTCGACCGGAATCCTTTTTTAGGCGCACTGATGGGAGGAGCAGGTGAGTCTTTGGCCACGGGCTTTACCACCTTTGGCTCGACCACCTCCTTCCTCACCAGTGCAGCAGCAGTAGGAGGCGCGCTGAAGAGCGAGGCAGTATCACGGAAACGCGACTCGTCAACGTCCATCTGCATGTGCTCAGGCAACTCCTTGTTTATCTTGTGCTCATCCTTGACCTGGTCGTCGATCTCCAGCAAAATCTCCTTCTTGTGCGAGGCCTTGGCGGCAATGTTTTCTTCTTTCTCTTTCTCCAACTGGGCCAACTGCTCGTCCAACTCCTTGTGGGACTTCTCAGCGGACTCATCCTCAGTAGCCTTGGTGGCCTGCAACTCCTCAACTTCCTTGTCAGTGGTCTCACGCTTACCCGAGGTCTCCTCAAGGTCAGCAGTGCACGACTCGAACTCGGTCTTAGTGGACTCCAACTGCTCCTTCAACTCGGCGATTTTGGCCTCGTACTCCTGCTGCAACTTCTCACCAGCCTCCACCTCACTCTCCAATTGCGTCTTGGAGTCGGTCAACTCCTTCAACTTGGCGGTTTCAATCTCCAACTCGTCGAGCGTGGGCTTCAACTCCTCGTCACGCTCGGCCTGCATTCCGTCCAATTCGGCCTTGCGGTCTGCGATGAGCCCGGACTCCTCCTCATCGATGCGTTCTTCGTTCTCCTGCTTCTCGCGCAACAACACCTCCTTCTCGCCAGCGTACTGCTCCTCCAAGGCGGCGAGCTCCTGGGTCTTCTCGTCAACCTCGTCGTGGCGGCCCTGTTGATACTCGGCGTAGCGGCCATCCTCGTCACGCTTGCGGCCCTCGTTGGCCTCCACGCGGTCGCGCTCGGCCTGCTTGCGCTCGGCCTTCTCCTGGTTGCGGCGGTTGAAGTCGTCAATCTTGAACTTCTGGTGCAAGCGCAGCAACTCGGCGCGCTTCAGGCGCTGCTTTTCGTCGCTCTCGCGCTTGGCAAGCGCCTTGGCGCCCAAGTCAGCCAACACTGGCAGCACAATCAACGTGGCCAACTTGTCGACTTCGGCGTAGGGCAACAGCAAGCCGCCACCCACGTCAATCATGCCGCTGCGGTGCGCCTTCAAGCGCTCCTCGGAGTTGCGCTGAGCGGTGGCCAACGCCTTGCTGTAGAGCTGCGCCTGCTGCTTCAAATCCGCAGGCTCCGTCAGCAGAATGGTGTTCAAGCGCTCGGCAGCCTTCTTGTTGGCGGCGGCCAAGAGCGCGGCGTCCACCACGTCAGCGGCCTGGAAAGTCTTGGTGCGCTTCTGCAGCGACACCGAGTCCAGATAGCCGGCACCGTGCATGGTCATGGTCAAGGAGCGGCCCGCCGACTGCGCGCAGCGCTCTTCGCTCTTTGCGGTCAAGTGCTCGGCGGGGCGCGACGGGAATGCCCGAGCGGTAGTCCTGCCCGGGGTTGAAGCGGGTGTTGAGCATCTGCGACGAGTTCTTGTCGGCCACCGGATACCAGCTTCTCGGGAGTGGTGCGCGAGGTCATGGTCGACGTGGAGTTGCCGCTAGCGGCGCGGAACACGGCGCCCTTGTTGTACTCAGGAATACCCAAGTCAGTCTTGGGTCCCTGGACGGGTTCAGAAGCGCGGGCCGAGGCCGCGGCCGCATCCGCCAAGGGGTCGGCGGCGCCGCGGGACCAGGGCGTAATTTCCTCGCGCTTAGCGGCTACCGCCGCCGTCTGAGCCTCAGGGGCGGCGCGGAGGCGCTCGTAGGAGGGGCGCACGGTCAAGTCCGAGGACGCGGCCAAAAGGGCGGCGGCGTCGGACGCATTGGAGTTGACGCCCACGCTGGGACGACCAGGCTGGTTGTAGACGCCCTGGCGCAACTTCTGCTGGTACAATGCCTGCTGCGAGAGCGGGCGCCCGCTGTTCTGGTACACGGACATGGGGAAGTGAACGGAAGACGGGAGACGGGTCACGTGCGGTGGGGTTTTGTCGGCACGCTGGGAAAAGAGTAGTTGCTGTGCAATCGAGGAGAGTTGAGTGCTGGCGCGGGCCTGCAGGCTTGGTTGCGCCAGTGCGCAGGTTGTGGGTCTGACGTCAAAGGCCGCGAGTGTGCAGGGGCTAGAGAAGAAGAAGAAGTGGTAGAAAAAAAAAAGGAGGAGAGAGGGAGCAAAGGGGAGATGTGGGAGGGCTGGTGTCAGGGTTTTGCATGTGCGTGGTTGGTGCATGGAGTGTGCGGCTTGGGTGCCGGAGAATAGGGGTGGAGAAGCAAAAATAATAGATGAACTAGGGAATAATAATAAAAAGATTAGAGCGATAGAAAAGCTTGGGTGGAATAAGTGGGAATTGAGTTGACATATTGAATGTGTGAAGCGGAATAAGTGGGTCTGGATGGTTTAGGGGTGGGCGAAGTTCATTGGTCAGGGTCCCTCGCGAATTGGCTGCAAAGATGCACAAAGAAGAACAATAAAGAGACGAAAGTGTTGGAGTGCAGGAAAATGGCACAGTCTTTGAGTTATCGAGTTCCTCGACTTGCTCTGATGAATTGATCCAACTTATCTGTCCCGTGTTAAGATAGGCAGAGGTGAGAATTGGAGAGAAAGCAAGGGAGTACACGGGAATCGGGAAATAAGAGTTGAACGTGAATGAGTACCATCTATTTCTTCTTTTTTGCTGTCTTTGCCTGTGGCTTCGCTTATGAACGTTCTGATACTTGAGAGTGGTGGCTTAGTTCGGGGTTTCCGCGATAGGACAAGGAAGAGATAAGGATAGAAAAAAGGGTGCCTAAAGCAAGTAACATAGGTTGACGTTTCTGTGCGATAATTAAGAGGTAGGTATTCTAGAGAAATCTAGATTCTTTCGATGCATTATAAAGATAGTCGAGGGAACACGAGCTGGTCGAGACAATAAGAAAAGAGAAACGAAACACCGCAAGTGGGAACTCGATTTATGGATGATTCTGGCGAATGTACTATCTGTATGAGATTTTGGTCTCTTGACATACGTTTTTGGAGTTGGTGACGAATAGCAGGTTGAGATTGGTTTCCCAAAGCATCACTATCGAAACGAGACAACGAGAGACGCTCGAGATTAGGTCGATACATAAAATATTATCTCTGGTTACACAGAATATGGAAGTTTTTCGATTTTGAAGAATACACTTTCTTAAAGGTTGGCGGTTTCACCACACTCCTGTGGGTTGATGGATCTTTAGTGGCTATTGGCAAGTACCGCAACTACAAGAGAAACTAGGAGAGCATAAACACACAGGGATAGGTAGCAATCAATAGTAGAGCTTGAGGAATCTGACTGTCACTTGCATGAATCGCTCGTTTGATGACTCAATTCTTCTGCCGAGAATCACGGTAGAGAAAAACGAGTTAGTGAGAAAGGGAGATAACAATTGAATATTCTTGACCCTAAAACTGAAGACCTGTTTTTTCCTGGTTGATGACTCTTGAAATGCTTGTATTCTTTTCGTTCTCAATGTTTCCCTTCGCTGGACACTCATGCCTTCCAGGGAAAATAATCAGAAAAAAGATCAATTGAGAAAGGGGCTGGAGCTGCTCAACCAGAACTCTCGCCAGTGGCGAATTCAGGATTAAATCTAAGACTTGGTGTTAAGATACCACCGTTTACGAAAACAAGGAAACTTTTGGAAACTGAGTCCAAAACGAAATCACCGCTACTGTTGAATGCCGCTCAAGATCAGGAAAGTCAAGTTCTTGTCTTTATTCACCTTTGGACGATCCCGAGAAGACTTACAATTACAATTCTCAACTGGAACTCCATTCTTGCCTTCTGAACTTCTGTGTCAAATGCTTCCGATTAGCAGGTCAAATTTCTCAAAGTTTTGACCTCAGTTACATGGTGAATTACGCAATCGTTGACTGGCAAAAGTTCCCCCAATCAAGAGGGATGTCAGGTCACACAGACGCAGGGAGGTAAAACGGAGCTACGGAAACCCATAATCTAGAAAATACAGGACACAGGTAAACACTCTCTGCAATTGTGAAAACACAGCCAACCCGTGACTCAGAACCCGCGCTGGCCATCGACTTAAGAGAGGAATTGGTTGCAGTGGCATCTTCATCAACTAAGAGCAACGATTCTACACTAGAATTTCTCGTCATAGAGAAATCTATATTACCAAGTGATTGCCGCGTTGTTTAGCCAACTTCAATCAACTAATAAAAAACCCCCCAGAAAAGGTGCACAGTCAATGACGTATGAGAGTGACTCTAACACACTACCAGAGGACAGTTTAAACTTTTCTGCCGTACATTATGACTCAATTGGTCAGCAACAGGCGATCAATAATGGTCACAAGTAAATTATTGGCGGCATAAACAGGATTTCTTGCAAGATCCTACAGACTCAATTGAATGACGCCACTGAGTGTCCAGTTAGCCTAGAGGAATTGCCCTCCAGCAATACGGCCAAGTCGTGTGAGGGGACCGTATCTATCAAGTCCTCTTTAAAAAAATTACGTAGATTGATCGACAATGTCGTACCTTAAATTACAGCACCCTCGAATAACAGTACATTCCATCTATCTACGCGTAAACTAAACCCGCCAGCTGTTGAATGTAAGTGTCGCCAATCACTAGATAGAAAGTACATACAGCGTCAACTGATATTCTCTTGCCAGCATGGTGGAGTCACAACTGGAGTCAACTTACGAAATAGGAAGTCCGACCACAGGATCGTCTAGATCCTCCCACGTGTCATAACGACACCTTGATGCAACACTACGTACCGAACGCATGACAGTTAGTGCGTTGCTCCGATAATGCACCAGTTCCTATGGCGGGATCCCGTAATACTAAGCCCGGAGTCACACGGAGGGATTAGTAAAAAAATGACAAAAACGGAGCATTCTAGGAGCGTCGACAAAAAAGAAAAGCAACCGCCTCGGTCGGAATTAAGCAATGTAAGAGAGCGATGACCGGGAATACCAGTGTGATAACTGGCAATACGAGAGTAAAAGCTTGGGAGACTTGCGCCATGACCTGGGAGAGCGAAGATTTACGCATGACACACAAACCACACCATGGTAGGTTCTAGAAACGGCCCCTTGGCTAATCAGCTTGGCCTGGTCCCCTCATACAAAGACTAAAACCCGGGGAGCAAGAATAGCCGGACCTGTAACATTAAGCCGGCAACACCATTTTGAGCGGATGACGCAACCGCTGACCTGTCAAAAATAGACCATCATGAGGACCGATAACAGCCAGCAAACATTCAGATCGTCGGCGCAATACTGCGGCTACCCCACACCCGTTACATCACAGATACCCCCAAAATGCACCTAGAGGGCCCAGACCCAATGCTCTGAACTTCTCTGCAAGATTCTTATCAGGAACACCTGGCATGACCTCCAGTACCGCGCCTAACAAATTGCTGCTATCGCTAATCTTATTGCAGCCACCCCGGCCTTGACGTCGCCAACACGGATTGTACCGAAAGTCCTCCCGAAAAAAACTAAGTCATTCTGCTTCCGCAAGCCGGTACCTGGTTGTCACAAAACCAAACCGTCTCACGCCTCTGCCCATCGGCTAATTGGCACCCCAGTTCGTCTATGCCTGCATGCAAGCGTATATGTCGGCAGGGCCCGTGTTGTCGTAGCAACCGACCAACTGAGCGGATCACAGACCTTCAATTGGCTGCGTTCTCTGCCCGTTGTCTTTGTGCTCGCAAGACCTGCGGGACCCCTCTCAGTGATCGGCGCGGTCTGCACTCCGCACTACACGCCGCCCCATACATCATGCACGCAATACGCCCAATGCGGCAACAGGTAAATAGTATGCTGGACTTCTCGCCTCCCCTATCATCAGCCTTGGCCGTGACACATGACGACCGTCGTAAATTCATGCAGGGCGGTTAGGAGGCCTATTGCGCTCGCTATCCGGCTGCATGACGTTCCTGCAACAGGTCAATCCGATAGCGGGTTCCTGCGTCCTGTCAAAACTCGCATGTGCCCAATGTAGATATATATGGCCCGGCGGCCCACCAAGGACATCTCGTTTCCTTAAATTCACAAACGGTACCGAGTGCCGAGTCACGACCAATCGCGGCTACTTTGCGCACCCGACGCAAATCTGACTGATACACATCGGTGCGATTTCCAGAAGCGGCGATTTGACAACACGCCGACACCTGGCTGAAAATTTTCGGATATATTTCTCTGAACTTCTCGAGAGGAGTTGAGCGGAAGTCAAACAGTCGGTCCTTACACGGTTCAAATACCCACCTGAAACAGTGTGGAGACGCTCATTACGAAAGCGCAGATTAGGAGCATTGCAGGTCCGTCAACCAGCAATTGACGAGCACCCAATTGACAAGCATCAGACATCAGCCGACAGTCCAAACAGACATCAGTTGGGCAAAGCCGTCGGTCAGACCGTCCATCCAGACATCCAGCAATTGACTCAGAGATCAGCGTGACTCACCAGATCCAGTCATTTGTCATCCCGCTTATTGGCAACCAATCAGCAGCGACCGAGTCAGTCACTCCAGTCCTTATTCAGAGCCTGGTTCTGCTAGCTCCTTGTTAGGTCTCACTCAGTCAGGCCCCAGGTTCTTCAGTCGGGCCACCAAATTTTTCTTAAGTCTATCGTTGGACCTAGTCATCCCAGTCAGGCACCTGTCGTCTCAGTCCGGTTCATTCCGGTAGTTCCTTCAAGCGTCACTCATTCACATGACTGTCAAACGACCCAAGCGCGGTGCTCGCTTTGTTCTCGGCAAAAACGGGGTCTACAAACGTGACCCCGAGATAGTTTACAATGCAGACAGGATGGAGGAGCTCCAGGCGTGTGGGTACACGTTGGAGGATGTCAACGCTCCCATGTTGGAGCAGCAGCGGTTGAAGCCTGGAAATACGCTTCTCACCAGCGGCGTGGACACGTCTCCAGTGATTCCACAGTCGGAATTCGCCCCGAGAACCACTCCCGAGAACCTCGCCGAACGCCGCGAACTTGTCAACCGCTTTTTGCCCGATTACCTCACGGTGATTTCTCATTTGGAGCGAACGCGGCGATTTCTCAGGCGATTCCCGTGGGAGCGGTGGGCAGGGCCGTTTTTGTGCGGCATCGCCTCGTTCTGGGGCATCCAGTACTTTGGGCCGCTTCTCCAGTACATGTTTGGTGTGGCTTTCAGGTGGTCGATGTTGATCTTTTTTGCTTGCGTCATGATAGCCATGGTCGCCGCTTTCTTTGGTTACAGGGACTGGCCCGAGCAGTTGTGGAACTACCGTAGATCCCCATTTGGTGCTCCGCCCGAGCCAGCATACGGTCAGGTGCCCAAGGCCGAAGATTGCATAGTCGAGACCGAGCCAGAGCCGGTGCGACGAGTTCCGGTCCGAGAACAGGTCGTTCCGGTCCGTGAGCAGGTCGTTCCGGTCCGGGAGCAGGTAGTTCCGGCCCCGGGGGTGCCTGAGACCATTCCCGAAGCGGTTGCTGGGGTTCCAGGGCCCCAGGTTCTCGAGCTCGACCCATACATCCCACCAGATGAGATTCTCAACGCTCGGCCACGCAATATCCGGGTGAACACGGCCCGGGAGGCCAAGAGAGAGTCTCCATCGAACCGCACACGTGTCTCGCCGACCCTCTCGTCCGAAGACCGGAGACACCTGTCAGCGTCACTTCTGAACAACGGAGATCGGTATGCCAGGGAGCGATCGAGAAGATCGCGTTATGAGTTCATCCGCAACTCTCACTCTCGCAATTCTCTGAGAGATCTGCTCGAGTACCGAGACCCGTACTTCCACGCTCGGAACAAGTACCGCGAGGGCCGAGAGACACGCGAAATGCGGCCAAAACAGCAATCAGCCGAGCAAGATGATCCGGACCAGCTCATGTTTGCGACTCAGGTGCACTTGGATCGCGATGTGGGCCGTCTGGGCACTGTTTTGAGCAACAGGTCGGTGTTGGGCACGCGAGCCAATAAGGGCTTGTTCCTCGCGAGAACCGAGCAGCTGAACATGGCGAGGTAGGAGGATGAATGTGAGAGAAACTAGCGGTTTTCTCAGAAGAGAGAAGCAAGTGACGGAAGAGAGAGAGAATGAAAGAGACGATGGATCTGAAGACAATGGCGAGAATGGAGTCAGGACATTATGCACGAGGCGGACGTCCCCGGCTGCGACAGGTTTGTATAGGGCATCGGAACGGTACTTGGGTTGCAGTGTAGAAGTTTGTAGGTTATTAAGTGGATGTCCACTAAGGTGATGTTATGATCACTGGGTAAAAACAACTCTGTTAATATTTTTTTCCAGCTTCCAGACATGGTCTTGGTTCAGTCAAGTCGGTTAGTCTGGGCTTCCCGTTTGCTCTTTGGGCTCACTGATGACCGCACTGGTTGTTCTGTCTCAATTTTAATCTTTATTCTGGTTTCTCGGTCTACTGATTAGGAAACTTTAATCCAGAGTGACATGACCCCTAGATGGTGGACCCTCTTTGCTTCTGGACCCTTTTTTGATGAACCCTCTTTGTTGCGGACCCTCCTTGTTGCGGACCCTCGCTTTGACATGGTAACGGCACCCCAAAAATAGAACCTGCGGCTCGGTTATCCCAACAGTTATTCCGAACATTGAGTTGGCCTGACAGCAGCTCCTTGATGAATACTGTAGCCGAACGAGACTCAATCGAAAGTCAATGTCAATCTGAGCCGCATGTTATGTCAATCAATTGGAATGCCTTCGGAAGACAAAGCTTTCTTCAATCTGAAATTTGAAAGTTAAAGGTCGATATATTTTTATTTGTCAAGCAGCCAGTAAATAATTGACACTTACATAATTCAGGTGTCTTCGTTCGATTCTCAGTAATCAAATGCGATGTGAACTTTCCAGGAAACAGTTCTTTCACAGTTATACGGGGAGAGAAAAAACTGCTTTCTGAGTCCAAATAGGGGCACACAATTAACTCTTGCCAGTAATTGTGTCAACTCTGGCGAGATCACCACTTAGAATGTAACTCCCTTGCTATTAGGGCCGTTTACTTTTCAAGGGAATCTCAGTAAGAAGGAGATTAAAAGAGACCACGGCGTACCTTTGAAACCAGTCCTCGCAGTGCACCCTTGAGTGAGATGGAGGAAACGTGGTTTGCGAGAATGGCCTTGAAATGCTATCGACTACGGCCGTCTATACTTGTCAGGAGGACCTCAGTAAGAAGGAGCTTACGAAAGACCACCGCGTATCAAAGATCAGTCCTCGCAGAGCGCACTCGAGTGCGATAGAAGAAACAAAGTTTTTGGGGATGGCCTTGAAATGCTATCGACTACGGTTCTACCGTCATTCGAATCAAGAGATTGAAAGAATGATCCGGGTTATGCAAGAGAACAGCCATTCGGGGTTTGATACACTATCCACCTCAGCTGCATGATGAGTCTGTTCTTTCGACTGTTGCCCTATGGCATCAATATCCCATTATCTCCTAATGTGCTTCAGACAGAACAGAAGAAGAGAAAGAGCTGAGAACGAAGAGAGGAGGCCCCCTTTCTTCGACTTGAATGAGGGCCCCATTGGTCGATAATCTTGTTTATTGGTACATACGACGCTCGCAGGAGTCAGTGTCGCCTTCCACTTTGGCAGCCGGGCCCGTCCCAACTGGCAGTTCCAATGCCTCCGCACGCACGCCAGTGGCTACGTTCTCCACAATCACAGCCGTGGTCTCTGCTTGTGAGGTCACTCTGGGCACTCGGTGTCACCAACGAGCCAGGCAGTCTCTCGCTCTTGGCCTCGCGTGAACTCAGCTAAATCTTTCCACCCTTGGTGTTTCGCACCGGCTGCCAAGTCACCTCCTTCTTTTGTTCGCCCTCACCTCCTTCTTTATTCGCCCTCACCTCCTTTTTTCGTTCGCTCTCACCTCCTCCTTTGTTCGCTCTCTCCTCCTTCTCTAGTTCTCTCATTGCTTCACCTGGCCCCCATTAAATCCTGACCTCCACATGCCATCGCTGTGGTCGCCCACTGCTTCGCACAGGCCTCCATTAATAAACCCATCAGCCTCCACTAAACCGGCCCCCTCAAAATCTAGATCGCCACGTCCCACACCGCCTGCGGACCCCGCTCCTCGTACACCTCCGTGTCCATGAACAGGTCGCCGCCGTGGTTCAGGTTGGCGCCAAACACCTGCTTGGCGTAGATCTCCGCACCCAAAACCGGCGCGTCCGCCCACGAGCCGCCACGGCTCTTTGGTCGCTTCCATTCGGGAAAGTACTCGGGCTGGCGGGCCAACTTGACCGACGCCGGTACCTGCACAGGCCCGTGCACCTCGCCCAGGTCCACCGCGTCGTCAGTCTGCTGGTACGCGGCGATGGCGGAGTTGACGCCGTTGGCGTCGTTTTTGGTGCGTTTTCTTGTGGGCGCCGGCCGCGTCACGTACTCACCAAGACGGAGAATCACCGCCTGTTTGAGCCCCGCGATGTTGCTCGGGCCACCCACGAAAATCACATTGTCGTAGCACTCCTGGCGCTTGTCCGCGTCAGGCACCAACTCCAACGACTCGTGGATGGCGTCCGCCAACGCAGACACGAGGCGGCCGGTGCCCTGAAAGCGTTCTTTGCCCACTGTTACGGAGTTGCCGTCGGCGTCCACAAAAGAGTTGCGCTCCAACTCGTTGTTGGGCCGCGTTTCCGTGGTCTCCTCCGCCTCACCAGTGACAATCCGTGCCACGTCGAAGTCATCGGCGGCCGCGGTCTCGGCCAAGTCCGCCACCAGGTAGAAACCGTCGTGGGAGTTGAGAACCTCGAAGATGGGCGAGGTCTTCAACGCGGAAATCTGGCTGCTCAGAAAGTTGGGGAGCAACGCCGCCAAATCTGCGTCCACGGTCGCTCCGCCCACTTCTACACGGCGGCCGGCGAACTTGACGCACGTGCCGCCCACTACAGGCATGACCTGGGTCGCCTGGTGGCCCACGTTGACCACTAAGGCGGTGCTGGCGCCATAGCCGAGCGTGGTCGCCACCGAGAGGTCCAAGACGTTGAAGGCGGTGAGCTCCAAGGTCTCAAACACAAAGCGCGTCACGTGCTCGACGGCGCCACGCGCGTACGAGAGTGATGGCGCCACCAACAACAACGGGATTTGAGTCAAGGTGAGAATCGGGTGTCTCTGCACCACCGTCTGCACGACAAATTTGAGAAGCGCCTCGAACGCAGGCACGTCCACGAGGCGCGAGCCCCGGATTGGCCAGATCTCCTCGAACTCGCCGGTGGGGTTGGACGCCCGGTAGGTGTTGGTGGACTTGTCCAAGTACACCACCGATGGCACCTTGTGCTGGGGTGGGGCCAACAGGTCGCGCAACCCAAAGAGGAGGAGGGTGTGGAGCAGGCCTGCTTGCACAATGAGGAAGTTTTCGTCTCGAAAGAGCGGCATGGTGTTGTTGAAGGTGCGATAGTGCGCAGGACAGGCGAGAAGGTGTAGGAGAGAAGGTGAGAAAAAGAGATGTTGAGGGGGGAGAAAAAGGGGAGGTGGGAGAAAAAAAGGGGGCGAGGCGAGAAAAGGAAATGAGAAGAGGGAGGAGGTGGGTAATTGGTGAGAGAGGATTTTCTCTTTTGGTGTTTTTGGTGGGAAGTGAGGTGCGGTGCGAGGTGGGAGAGTACTGGAAGCACCATGTAGAGCTTTATTGGGTCAGAACGCCGTGACCACTTCGCAGGTCTGAAAAGATTTTATAGGTAGAAGTGCTTTTCTCAAAGAGTGCGTTGCGCCTTTGATGGACTAAGCACTTTTACTTCTTATTAACTCTCTTGTCTCCCAGCCTTCATTAAATCTTCATTAACTCTCTTGTCTCCCAGCCTTCATTAGTCTTCTTTGACTTAATGTGGATCGTACTTCCAAGCCTTATCTCAACTACAAAGCAAGTCTCTTGTCTCCAGACTTTATTTAGTCTTCATCGATAGAGGACTTGGACTGTGAAATGTACTTCCAAGCCTTTATCAGTCTTCATTGACTGAAAGTCACTAGTTCTTCAATACAGTGAGACAGGCATTTCTGAGATCATGTGCTCTTCAAGATTTTATATGGCATTTACTTCCTATCCCCGAAGAGCGTGCTATACCTTGATTAACTCAGACAGTGACTATTCCTAGTAAGCCTTCATTCACTCAGAAGAGCTGCTAGCAAGTCTTCCATCAATCTTCATGGCCCAAGAAATGCATGAACTCCAAGTCTCATTCAAGTCATAAAGTGTTTTGTTTTCCCGTTGAGTCTTTGTTGGATCTGAAAGCACCTAAGGTCTTTCAGAGCTTAAAGTGATCGACAATGGCCTCGAAGAAAGCCAGTGTTCGCTTTCTTAGTTTGTACTTTGTTCTTCCTAGCCTTTATTGGCCCTGAACTGACTTGTATCCCCAATTCTTCATTGACTGAAAAGTGCATTGCACCAACTAAATGACTCCGGTGTCTCTTGCCTCTCAATGACCCCAAATATACCCTTTTCTTCATTTACTTGGAGAATGCATGATATCTTCAAGTTTTCAAGCCCTTGCTTCATTCAAGCTCTCAGCAACTCAAAAATTGCCTTATTCTTCTAATTACCCAAAACGCCCCTCATCTCCCTCATCTTTTAAACTCTATTCAAATCAGCACTATTTCACTGCAATTGCCATTCCAACCGCAACCATCCCAAATCACTCTTTTCTTAACACAGTGCATTCACTATTTATCAGATCAATTACTCTGGGCGCGTCTCACATCACCTCGCGTTTCACCGTACCCTCAAAGTCGAATCACCAAAAAATATTAATCAAGTCAAGTAAAACTCAGCCTTCCCTATCGTCCCCTCCATCGCTCACTACTATTCATTTTCTTCCATCCTTCCCTGTTCTTTCTCCTCTCCTGCGTACGCGCATCACCAGTGCATGCTACTATACCAAGTACGACGCGTCTTCAGCCCCAGATCACCGCTCGTCCGTTTTGCATACATATCTCGGCCCGCTATGGAACAGCAGTCGATCTTGAGATTCTTTGGTCTGAACAATGGCCCCAAAACGGCCCCAAAACGGCTGAGAGCAGCCGGTGAGTCTCCATCACCGAAAAAGGCCAGAAAAGTGGAATCTCCTGTCGAGGAAAAAAATCAGCCTTTGTCCCAGATGGAAATTGACAAAAACGATAGCGATGCCGAGGTTCTGGAGCCAGAACAGCCGAAAGCTGAGGAGATCCTGGACGCTTCCAAGCTCATCGAACTCTCAGCAAAGGACCACAAACACCAGACTATTGTGCCTGCCGGAACTAAGATTCCGTACTCACGGCTCACCAGTGTACTTGACAAAGTCGAGAATGAGTCAGGCAGGCTCAAAATGACCGCCATTGTGTCGGAATTCTACTTGGAGGTGTTGGAGCAGTTCGAGGACCCAGCCGAGTTGGTCCGTGTAGTATACTTGTTTATCAACCGCTTGGGTCCCGACTACGAGCCTGATTTGGAGTTGGGTTTGGGCGAAACATTACTTACTAAGGCCATAAGTGAGTGCTACGGCAGAACTCCGGCCTCGGTCAAAAAAGACTACCAGGCGCTCGGAGACTTGGGTCTAGTTGCACAGAAATCCCGCTCGGGCCAGCGGACCATGTTTAAGCCCGAACTGTTGGACGTTGACACTGTGTTTGCGAATCTCACGAAGATCGCCAAGTCCACTGGAAAGGACTCTCAGGCAAGGAAGGTTGGCATCATCAACAAGATGCTCACGGCGTGCGACGCGAAAACAACCGAGGCGAAGTTCCTAATTCGGTCGCTCGAGGGAAAATTGCGCATTGGGTTGGCGGAGAAAACGGTGTTGGTTGCCTTGGCCCAGGCGTTCTTAAACTTCCAGAAAAAACCCAAAAGAGTTCTGCCCGAAGCGCTAGCCAAGGCGGAAGACGTGATCCGCGAGGCGTTTTCGCTAGTGCCGAACTACGAAATCATCGTCAGAACTGCCCACCAACACGGCATCGAGAACTTGTTGGAACACTGCCAATTAACGCCCGGTGTCCCATTAAAGCCGATGTTGGCTAAGCCCACAAAGTCCATTGGCGAAGTTTTGGACCGCTTCCAAGGCGAGGACTTTACGTGCGAGTACAAGTACGATGGAGAACGTGCCCAGGTGCATTTGCTTGCCGATGGAACCGTCCGCATATACTCGCGCAACTCTGAGGACATGTCCGAGCGGTACCCGGACTTGGTTTCCATTGTCAAGGACTTTGTAAAAGAAACAAAGGAGCTGGAGTCGTCGGGAACCCCAATGTCGATGATTTTGGACTGCGAGGCAGTGGCCTGGGACAGAGAAAAGGGCAAGATTCTCCCTTTTCAGGTGTTGTCGACGAGAAAGCGGAAAGACGTCAACGAGAGCGACATCAAGGTGCACATCTGCTTGTTTGCATTCGACTTGCTCTTGTACAACGGCGAGTCGCTCATCTCCAAGTCGTTCGAGGAGCGCAGGAAACACTTGCACTCTAACTTTAAGCCCGTGGACGGAAAGTTCCAGTTCGCCATCTTCAAAGACTCGTCGGACTTGAACGAGCTCCAAACGTTTTTGGACCAGTCGGTCAAGGACTCGTGCGAGGGGCTCATGGTCAAAATGTTGCATGGCTCTGAGTCATTCTACGAGCCCTCGAAGCGGTCGCGGAATTGGTTGAAGTTGAAGAAGGACTACTTGGACGGAGTCGGCGACTCGCTTGATTTGGTGGTGGTGGGCGCCTACAACGGAAAAGGAAAGAGAACCGGCTCGTACGGCGGGTTCTTATTAGCCTCCTATAACGACGACACCGGCGAATACGAGACCACGTGCAAGATCGGCACGGGTTTCTCCGAAGAGGTGCTTGCCAGCTTGTACAACCGGCTCCACCCCACGGAGATCAAAGCTCCCAAGCCGTTCTATGTGTACGACACCAAAAACGCCAGCGCGGTCCCGGACGTGTGGCTCGAGCCCACGACGCTCTTTGAGGTGCTCACTGCAGACCTCTCGTTGAGTCCGATCTACAAGGCCGGACACCAGACGTATGGCCGGGGAATTTCGTTGCGATTTCCCCGTTTCATCCGCACCAGGGATGACAAGGGCATCGAGGATGCCACGACGTCGAGCCAGGTGGCGGAGTTCTATGAGCGGCAGGCCAGCGTGAACTAGCGCAGTCCTCAAGTTGATGCATTGAAGCAGGTGCATTTGTGGAATAGATTCATAGTTCGTGACAAGCCGCGTTCGGGAACCAGAGGCATTGAACTAGTTGCTTGAACTAGTTGCATTGTTCTTCAGCTAGGTCGTCAGGCAAATGCATAGTTCGTGAACGAGAGGTTTTGGAACTAGATGAGTGAACTAGCTGCACTGAGCTGGATGGACTCGCCATAGTTGCTTTCGAGAGTTAATGCATAGTTCGTGGCCGCGGAACTAGACCAGTGAACTAGGTGCAGAGTCCGTAGCACACTAATGTTCCTCGTTGTTCATCTCGCGGCTCTCCATCAATTTGTTCTTGATCTTCTCGCTGAGCGCCCGCCGGTGTCGGAGTACCTCCGGCGATCCCCGCAACTTGCTCACATCCACACGTGCGCCAAAGTTGAGCTCCATGTGAGAGTTGTTGCGAGACAAGTCGACCGGTGTGGACGCGCTGTGGTTGAAGTCGTCCGCCATCGAAACCGTGGACGGCATTGCCGAGGGCAACATCGACGCGAGGCCCTTGATGTCCACCTGCGAGTTCTTGACGTTGGCGTGCAAGACGTAGTCGGAAAACAACGGAATGTTCGTGTACGAGCTCAGGTTGGAGTTCATGAGCGAAATACCGTCCGACAGCGACGACATGCCGCCATCGCTGAGCGACAAGTTGGAGTCGCTGTCGGCCGAGGCCGGCGTCAGGGCTCCGTCGTCGTTGGCTTTCTTGGCGAGCTTCCGGGCTTTTCTTCTCTTGCGGAGCTCCTGCGTGACCTTCTCCTCCTCCTCGTCGGAGTCCACGTACGTCTGCTTGGCCTCCGCGTCCTTGACCTCCAACAAGTTGAAGTCGTCGGGGAAGAGCTCGATGCCGTAGGTGTTGATCATCTCGGTGATCTCCTCGCTGAGCTCCTTGCGCAACTGCTTGAGCTCGGTGATGGACGACCCGGAGAAAATCAGGAGGTACAACGGGCGGATCGACTTCATCAAGTCCATGCCCTGCTCGCCTGTGACCAACGCGGAGTACGTCACCAAAACGCCGAGCGCGTACAACACAAACCACATGCTCACAAGGCCGAAAGAGGAAAGGTAGTTGTTGCGCTTGCAGTACCACGTGCCCAACGACGCGTACAAGCTGTAGAGCAAGGGTGCTGCGCCCATGCTGATCAAGATCTTCCAGGTGGCCACCACGTCATTGGCCTTGATTTTGACGGTGGAGTTGGCCAACGCCGTCTGCTTCTTCTTCGACGAAACGTGCTTGGAGAGCATGAACACGGGCGAGAACAACACCGCGCCGGGGAGCGCCAATACAAAGAAGAAAATGAGGCGGAGAATCCGCGACAAGAATATCGGAAGCAAGTGCAACTTGTGCGTCTCGTCGCAGTCCTCCACGTGGTGGTCGGGCAAGTGCATCAGCTTCAAGAAGTCGTTGTAGCGCAAGATCTTTGTCTTCAACCGCTGCATGTCCGGTCTGTCCTTGAACGTCTCGTACCCGAGCACCAAGCGCCGGTTCATTTCCACCACCATCGGAAGCGGCAAGTACTGGGCAAAGTTGCCGGCGTACATGCGCCGGGCGGCCTGCACCACCATCAACGTTTCGTAGTCCTGGCAATTCACGGTCACCGCACGCAAACCGGTGGTGACAATGTCCAAAAACTCCTTGACGGCCTCGCGACTGGTGTCTGCGTTCTTGTACATCTCCACCAATTCCTGGGGAACGTCGATCGGGTGGCCAAACTCCACCACTGCCCTGGAGCGAAACTTGTGCGCACTGAAGTAGTTCATGCCGCACGGAACAATCTTCACCTTGCAGTTGGGGTCATTTACCATCGCCCCTAACGCCATGACCGCCACCCCCGCCTTCAATGGAAGCATGTCGGTCCTGTCGTGGGAACCACCTTCGGGAAAGATGCCAAGGCAGTTGCCTGAGCTCAAGTGCTTGAACACAAAGTCGTAGACCTGCTTCTGGTCGATTTTGTCTGCGACCTTGAACGGGGTGCCCTTGCGCAAAAGCTCGGTGATTTTGTCGGAGCGCTTGAACTCCTTGCGCAACACCAACTCGGTGTCGGAGACGATTTCGGCGATTTCCGTGGCGCCAAGCGACTTGGGCAACGCAACAAGACCACGTGCCATGCATTCCTGGGTGAATTTGGTGCCTTTTCCGGTGACCCGGAGCGGATCGGTGTCGAAATCGATGGAGATCTTGCCGGTGCCGGGAACAAGCATGTCCTGGGCTCGGGAGACCGGAATTGCCAACTGCAAGCGCGACAACGGGCCAATCACAGGGTGTTTGTACGACTTTGTGGCAATCAAAAACGAGAGGCGCCGCTGGGACTCCTTCCGAATCTGGTTCAGAAGTACGATAGGATCGACAAACTGGTTGGCGTGCGGCGCCGCCACGAAAATCACAGGGCCCAGTTTGGGAAGGCGGAACGCTCCGCGGGGCCGGATTTCCCGGAAAAAGCAGTCGAAGATGACCGTGAACATCCAAAGAACGAGATCATAGAGCCACAACTGGGTTTTTGTGAACGGACGGTACTGAAGAAGCCCGGGGACCGGTTTCCGGTTCTGCAGAGGAACAGAGCCCTCGGAACTTGGCTCTGACATGGCGAATGTCTGATAACTGGTGGTCGGAAAGTGGATGGATCGGGAGTTTTGGGTGGTTCGCCTGGTGTACGGGTGCGTCGGTCTTAGCAGCCATTGTTTGTGGGGTGGCCGGCATGGAGGGCGGGACAGGCATCCCGGCGCATATGGGGCTGGAAAATCTGTCTGGCGAACTTTGAAGAGCGAATTGCGGCTGGAGGCTGACGTCGAACAAGCCCAACATTAGCCACATCCTGCAGGCGGTTGGAGGCCATTACTCTATTGGGCGGAGGGTGGGTTTGAATCATCGAGGGAAGGGCCACAAACCCAAGGGTCTGTGGTGATCGCCAGTGGTCACTTGTGTCCCATTGGCGCGTTAGGTCGAGTTCTGTAGGTATGGAACCCTGTTACGGGCGCAGGGCCTTCCATGCAGATGACTCCGCATGCGGCGCTAGCCTTTGCATGAACGCACAGGGCCAAGCTGCGTCAGCAGGCGCATGGGCGAGAGGTGCAGAGGGCACATTAGCGAGGGGTGTAGAAGGTTCATTGGCGAGTGTAAAGAATGCTCCTCAGCGAGGGTAAAAAATGCTCCTCAGCCAGGGGTATAGAAGTCTCATTGGAGTACTCTCTCACCTAGCCATCTGTCGTTTCTTCTGCTAATCCCCTGTACATGCCCTCCGGAATATATTGAATTCGGGAGTGGAACCAAAGGCGTTGAAATATACCTAGCCGAAGTGCGTTGTAGGTCCAAATTTCTTGTTTTGCAAGTCCTCAATCAGGCACTTCGATGTTTGGGACCAGTAATGGCGTTCCTTATTGGTCTCATCTGGAAGGCATCATTCAAGGAGTGCGCAAATGTGGTGTCCAATATCAACCGTCAAATCAAAGAATGGGGAGCGTAATCGGTAAGGGAAAACAAGACCTTCCAAACGTGTTCTTTCTGTAATGGTTACTCACCACGTGACATGCCCGACGTGTCGGACAAGTTAAGACGCGAAGTCCCCGAGCTTCTAACGCTACATTGGCGGGCAATTTTCCACAGTTTTGTTTGAAATTGTTGCGTCAATTCCAGGAGCGCCATAATGGCACGTGTGTAAACAGTTAGCAGCCTTTAATTTGGATTACGGCTATTCATAAACACCTGTGAAGACCTGGACAAGCTTGGAAAATAATTATAGTAGTTAATCAAGCTGGCTGACGACTCATTCAAACACACCAAGGAAGGTCTCTTTGTCGTTGAACAAGATCAAGCTCGGACCAGAGCTCAATGTTCACCATTCCAATGGCACTTTTATCGCATTCCATTCCACTATGGCCAATGCTCATATCGATGGAATGGCTGCCAGTGAAATCTAAGCCTGGCCATCGAAGATTTACGGTCTCAGCCACCATATGCGACATTGGGCCGAGATCTGGTCATCCGGTAAAAACAACCACATTTCCAAAGTACCTGATCATGGAATGTTCTCACTGCGACGCGTTCCTGGTTTGGACCCGCCGTACATTGTCTGTACCATTTCGCCTCAGAAGATACACATCTGAATTCCTTTTCTATTGTCATCCACGTCACAACTTAATTCTTCGCTCCCCACTCTTCCCCGTTATTTTCAATTCACGACATGCCACCAAGTCATTGACATACTGCCACGCAGGATAACTCGAGGTTGATGCGCAGTGCCTGCAATGACTGAGTCATGCATGGCGACCGGCACAAAAGCGCGTCATTTCGGTGGCTATAGTAGGAAATTAGTTCCTGTGCAGAGACAGACCACATTCCAAAGCGGAGAATACGAGCACCGGTTATGAGGAGGACGCGGCCAAGGTTACCGCGCAAGAGATCCTACTTTGATTGGTCACCGTTTCGCCCCCTGTAACGGGCGATTGTGCTTGCGGATGACAGCTCCGAATTGGTTTTGTGGCTGCGGGCACCTTCCATGCGCACAGGGTTCCGTGTGTGTCTCCCTGCACCGAAAAGAGGGCTTAGCGTGCGGCAGTATGAGCGCTTATCTTACTGCAGAAATGTTTGTCGCGCACGGTGGTCACGACACGCTATACATGTGCCCCACTGAATAATTGACATGGTATAAATTGGCGCCCGGCCCCAAGATTCTGCTCCTCCAACATGCGTGCTTCCTTCTTGGCAATTGCCTTCTCTGTGCTTTCCTTGGCCCGTGCCGACCTCAACGACCTCTACTCCCAATACGGCGGTCTTTACGAGTCTGCCTTGGCTGAATACAGTGACGCCTACGGCGATTACTCTGATGCTTTGGGTGATTACACCTCGTATTTCGGTGTCTACAGTGGTTACTACAACAACATTCTTCTGTTCTACTCTCGCTCGGATGTCGTGGATGCCTTGTCCAGATTCGAGACAATTAGTTTGGACAACACCAAGGGCTACACTGAGTGGTATAACAGCTTCTACAAGGCGTACCTGAAGGAGTTGACGTCTATTTACTCTGCCGAGGGTCTCAGTGCGTTCACGGGTCTCAACGGAATTGGTGGTTCTGCGTTTGCCTTTGCGACTGCCTCGTTAAGTGGTTCGTTGGGTTCGCAGATTTCGTCTCTTGCCAAGAACACTGGAACAGCGAGTTCTCTGGGTTCCTCTGCTGAGACAGGATCTGGCTCGAACTCCGGCAGTGTGACCAGCAGAGGGTCTTCTGGAAGCAGTTCTGCGTCTGGCTCGGGTTCTTCTGCGTCTGGTTCGGGTTCTTCCGCGTCTGGTTCGAGCGAATCCAGTTCTACTGCCAGTGGAGGTGCTGACAGCGCCAGACCACTTTTGGCTTTGGGCGCTGTGATGGGCGGACTTCCTCTTCTTTTGTTGTAGTGTGTAATGAATATTTCTTTTGTGGACGTGGACGTAGTTTGAAGGCCATTGAGCTCTTTTGGGCGCTTTCTCTTTGAAATCACTTGTTGTATCTGCAAATTGCCGAATTTTGCAAAACGATGAGTATAATTATTCGATAAACTGGTTTTGGGGTTTTCAAATCAATCATCGATCTGTCTCGAGCTTACAGCCGTCTCACGTTAATCCTATCCAGCTCAAACCACCTCAATTGTCTAGTTCGCTTATTCTCAGTATGACGACCTGGTTGAGTCTGACGATTTCCACACGACAATACTTTATAAACTCGCATAATGACTGCACTGATAGTCAATCTGGGACAGCCCTCCTCGCTCCATACCATCTCAGATTATGTGAGGATTGCGAAATAAGTCAAATGCGAAGTATAGCGTCAGTGATTTTCGTTGGATGTATCTGGATCCTGCAGTTTGATCTTGATAATAGCCTGCCTTCTCCCATTGTGGCGCACGTAAATTAGCTTCGAAGGTGGTCACGTCTTTCGGGTCCTCGATCAAATATTTCTTACACTTTATTTGCTTACTGGTTTCTTGCTGCCCTGAATTTCAGAACAGCACAAGTCTGAACACTTTGTCGGGTGAACGAAAGAATATTTCAAGTCCTTAAGAGACTGTCACACGTTGGACAACGGTCAGTCTAGGACATAACCAAAAATAGGAACCACAAGATTTTCTTACAACTAGATAGGAATTGGATCACGTGCATATTTCCCAGACGTATTTTCCTGGTAAGTCGGTCGTTTTGATCTCAAAGACCACAATCACGGTAGGTATTAAAACACCCCAACATTGTCAACTTCTACCAAGCATCGAGGACTCCTAGAAGTAGCTGACTTTACAGTCCCAATTAGAATGTCCTGGGTTAATGAGAAAGTGTGAAATCATTCTACGGTAGTGGATTTATGGACGGGAGGGAACACGAAAAAGAGCCAATACAAAACGAGGCGCATACAAAGCAGAGAACGTAAAGGTATAAATTCAACGAGCGACTTGAAAGTAGGAATAAACGAAAAATAAGAACTGGGTAAGGAACAAGGAGACAAAGGGTTGAGGGACCCCACAAAGATCCAAGAAATTACTGGGGAAGCCCTCGAAGTATATCAGGAGCATCAGCAACAAAGGAGCTAGAAGGTACAAAGAAGTGATATAGAAACCCAAGGAAATATAGTTTGCCTTAGATTCAGAAGTGAGAATTGAAGATGTAAATGCTGAGGTCTATGAAACAATCTCCAAGGCGTTCCTGAGTACCTACTAAGAGGACTAGCAGGTTCACAGAATTACCTAAACGGGCACAACAATCAAATAAGAAATACCTTACAATGGCTGGTACGCATTTCTCACCTCATACCGAGGCTCGCATCAGCTAGTTCACCATACGCAAACCAAAACGAGCGGTAAACCATGGGAATCATGAGAACACCAAAACCAAAGGGCTTATCCAAAATCATGCAAATTTATCGTTCTAATTTGCCGTTCCAAATTACTGTTCCCAGTTATCGTTTCAATTATTGTATTCCTTTTTCTCGCTTAACGGCTGTTTCATCCATCTGCATCTCCGCCCCACATGCAAACCTGACAGTAGCCCCTCTCCGCCTACCCGACCGTCTACCCTGCATCTGCGCGCCCCACCCATGTGACAGGCGCGGTGCCATGTGAAGAGTTCCAGAAGTCAGCATGGAAGCCAGCGTGGAACACGTCAAATCGACACTACATCATCCCATTGTCGTTGTTTATTACTGCCTCTATTGCACCTCGCGCACCACCGCCCCCACTAACTCGCCATAGTCATACTGGGACACTTCTCCGCTCACACACACATAGGCGGGGCGCCCGAATCTCGTGACAAGCACCCGCCCCAAACCCGACGCAACCTCCTGCAAATCCCCCGAGCCTCCCTGCAAGACACTGGCCACCACGCTTCCATCCTTTGCCCCGATGGAATACACGTAGCAGCCAATGGCGCAGGAGGGTGTCAGACTCACGTAGACGAGGAGCGGGGCGGTAAGCGAGGCCAAGTTGGCGTGGATCTGCACGGTAAAATCGCAGGCGCCGACGCTAACCGAGGTGGTTTTCATAAGAAGAAGTAGCCTGTGCACTCCACTACGCGAGAGCGGGATTTAGCTTTACTAGTGATGGGTTGGGAGCTGGCGCCATTTGGTGGGGTTGGCTTTGTGCGCACTCGCTTTTTGCTGCCTGTTTGTACTTCAGTGCCTCGAGATAAGCCCCAGAGCATTCCACCCTGGCGTAGAACACTGATAGGCGCTGGTGGTAATTGTCAATTGGGTTAATTGCCTTTTCCAGTGGATTCCGAGGATCTGTTCGGTTCATTGAAGACTCTTTTACTAATTGATCTTTCGTGGTGATAACGTGTCGATACCTGCTGACATCTGCTGCTTCGTTACTGCTTACTGTGATCTGCTCTCTTCGATTTGCTTACTGTGGTCACTGCTTTCTATTACTGTTCACTGTGGCCACTGCCGTTGACTATTGCCGTTTCTGGTCTTCACGTGCTTCGTCAACTATCGACCCCATATTAGGAACGCGTACCCCGTTTGTTCGTGCTTGGTGCGTGTTTCTGAAAAAGTGCTAGTGCTTGAATAGTGCCGTTTCTGAAAGAGTGCTTGAATAGTCCCGCTACTATTTGCTCGAGCTCGGCCATTGTCCTTTGAGTTCTGTGCTTTGAGCTCCATCTGAGTTGAGTGAACTTCCGAATCTGGAAAGTCACTGAACGTTCGTTTCATAGGTTGTTTCGAGCTGATTCAGCGTTAATAAGTACCTCTGGTCTGCTCACCCGAGTCTCTTTGACACTGTTGCCCGGTGTCACCAGAATTTCATTGCTGCGTTGTCATCTTATACTGCCTTATTGCCGTCTTATTGCCGTCTTATTACCGCCTTATTCTGTTGGTGGCGTTCTGACTTGAATTGTCCTTATTGTCTCTCGGAATCAATATGACCGCTTTGCCGAAACGGAACACTTTTGTGGAGACAATCTCCTCGCTTGTTCTCTCCGATTCCGGCGAGAACTCCGAGTTTCCCCTCCGAATCCGCATTCCCGTGCCCCAGGACGCCCGTGAACTCAAAAATCACTTGACCTCCGCAGGCATAGCATGGAACTCCCACCACAGCGAGCTCGAGCTCCTATTGGCGGAGAAGTCTGCCAGCGACGGCATCGTGGCATACTTGGTCTTACATAACTACCAGCCGCGGTTCGACTACTCGCATTTTGCTTCGCATCCGGGTATGGTCCATGTGAAAGGCATCAATCTGAAGGAAAACGAGGTCCGAGATTTTTTTAACCTGAAATCCCGCTACCAGCTGCTTGCCCAAGTGACTGCAAACGGGCTGGATTCAGTTCTTCGCTTCGAAAATTACATTGATGCCGATGTAATCACCCAAATGGATTTCGCATCCAACCCGTTTGGGACTCCTTTGGAGGTGCGCCACTACAAAAACGAGCATAATGTCCGCCCGTCGGCGCCGATTTCGGACGATCTGGTGGTGTACGACACCATTGTAGTGGAGAATTTCGGCGATGTTGCCAGCACTGCATCACTTGACCAATTGCGAGCTATTCTCGACAAGTTCGAGCTCTTTCTGCCAATTTCCGAAATCTTCTTTCCCGTTTCCAAGGACGGAGACCGAATTAGGTTCAAGCGTGTGGGGTTCATTGGGATGACGCCGCATAAAGATGTTTCTTCTCGTGTTTTGCGTGCTTTGTACTACTTGAACGACAGGACCTTGCCGGAATTACTTGCGTTCTCTAGAGAGGACATTTACGACATGGCCCAAGACGTGAACGTGACGGAACCTGCGCTCACTTCCGAGGGGCCTAGACTCAAGTTGTCAATTGCCCAGCGCAAACACAACCACCATCTTTACGAAAACGACGTTCACGTGCGGATCACCGACGGAAAATTGGCCGTTGCTGATTCGGCCGAGTCGCTCGCATCTCGCTTCACAAAGTCCGCCAACTACCAGGAAACCAACGTGTACGTGAACAACTTTCCGATTATGTTCGAGAACGACGACTCGCTGTGGGCGGAATTCTGGAACCAGTTTGGTGTCGGGCGCGTCAAGTCTGCCAAGATTATCAAACCGCAGTTCTACCTGAAGAAGCCCGATGGAGCGTTGGGCAAAATCGGCTTTGTCTTCTACGAGGACTTTCGCATGGCCCTTCGAGCTATCATTCTCACCAACAACAGGGTGGTACGGTACCAGAACGGCCCAGCCATTCTCATCCAGGCATCGTTTGCCATTCAAAAACACACCCACCAGCCTCTGAAGAAGTTCCACAACTTCAACTATCCAGTGGAATCTGCCCCACAGTATCCTGGAGCGTCTTATATTCCGGCTCCTGATTACATGCCGCTGGAAATGATGCCCCAGGACTATGTGCCGCAGGTCCCTCAGGATTACATGATGCCGTATATGATGGGTATGCCATTTATGGAGCGACCAGATGAGGAATTTCGGGACGATGCGCAGTCGTATCCTCCGTTTGGCTTCTACTATCCATTTATTCCCTACTCGCAGATCCCAATGAATCCAATGCCGCCACGGGCTCCAGAACGAAGGAGATCTGCTCAGTGATGCATGAGATTCAGGGCACTGAGTCAATATGCAAATTCGACGATCGACCAGCATGTGTTGTCGTTGTGAGGTGATACCTGCCAATTTCATGGATTGGACTGTCATCGCCCACTCTGACACAATAAAGGCTGCCGGCGAAATGCTAACACCTAATTGACTGTTTTGCCGATGAAAATATAACGACGAAGTAACGGTTCTTTGGGACTCTGGATGGGGTCCTGAGCAGGCCTGCCTACTCACGGACATGACAATAAACTATTCCCTGACAATACCGATAGAATATAGTCTTGATGAACGATTCCTTATTAACTAATTACTGGTTGTATATCCCAAGAGCCAGAGATTCCAAATTGCGCCTCGCAAGCTTCCTCTACCCACTCTCTTATGTTATCCTATTGGAATTACGACCATGTTATGCTGATTGTTGCTCCGAGTTACAACGATGGTGGCGCTGACCTCGCACTCGGGACTACCTGAGCCGCCTCAAACTGCGGCTCCTCCTCCTCCTTTTCTTCGCCCTCATCGACCGGCTTCACCTCCTGCACTTCCTCGATGTAGTACTTCAACATGCTTTCAATACCGTTTTTCAACGTCACCGCCAGCGAGTCGCAGGACCGGCAGGCACCTTTCAAGCGAAGAAACACCGTTCCGGAATCCTCCTCAAACAAAACAAATTCGATGTCTCCGCCGTCGTCCTGAATAGCAGGGCGGATTCTGGTGAAGATCAACTCTTTGATCATCGCCACGACCTCGTCATCGTCCTCGCTGAAATCCATATCGCTCGAGAGCTGTGCAGAGTCGGAAATCACCGGCGTGCCGCTGGTCAACTGCTCAGTCAAGATGGAAAAGATCTCGGGTTTGAGAAGAGCCCACTCCATGTGGTCGCCTGACTTTTCTACGGTGATGAAGTTCGACCCCAACATGATCGACTTGACTCCGTCGACGGTGAAAAGTTTCATCGCCAACGGACTGCAAGCAGCTTCACGTCCGCTGAGAAACTCGCGTGTTTCGTTTTCAGGTAAGATGTTCATCGACGGAAGAAACTTCAACGCGTTTTCGTTGGGCGTGTCTGCGGTCTGGATGAAAAGACTGCGGAAGTTGACCAAGGGCCTCCTTATCGGGAGTCTCCTCGTTAGCACTCTGGAAAACATGTGGAGAAGAGTGTACTATCGATGGATTTTCCGCTCGCACCCGTGCACCAGGTGTTGGTGCGCTGCGAATGGTTGCGAAAGAAAAGAAACAACAGGCGAATCACAGCACGGAAAATGACCACCATCGAGTAGAACAAAGCAGTTGGTCCATAAATCGGCCGAGTGAGAATTCTCGTATTCGCTGAAGTAGTCCAGGGTCCTTTCTCAATAAACTCTCACCGTCATCAATAATCGAAGCGGATCCACTAAACAACTCAAGAACTCATCAGTCTTATTCCCTCTAACTGAAAAGTAACTTCTCGAACATAGACACCGCCTTCTCCTCAAACTTGCCCTCTCCCGCCTCATTACTGATGGACTGGTCCAACTGAAGCTTGTTCTCTGCGAGCATCAAGATGTTCTCATCGATCGTTTCCTTGGAAATGAGCTTGGTCACCTTTACCTCGTTTTCCTGTCCCACACGGTGTGCACGGTCCTCGGCCTGTTTGTCGTCATGGGGATTGAACGACTGGTCGAAAATCACCACGTTGTTTGCCGCAACCAAGTTGATACCGAAGCCGCCCGCCTTGGTCGACAAGAGAAAAACGGGAATGGTCTCGTCCTCGTGGAACCGGTCAATGATGTCTTGCCGAGTGTCGACGCTGGTCTGGCCGTCCAAACGAAGGAACGTGATGTTGGAGAAACTCAACACCTTCTCCAAGATGTCGAGCATTTGGGTGAAGAGAGAAAACACAAGGACCTTCTCCTTCCGCTCTATAACCGCGGCCAAAACCTCCAACAACACCTTCACCTTGCCGCTGTCCAACCACTTCGACTCCTCAAGAACATACAGTCTGATGGTGGGGAACTTCTCGCACAACGCGTTCAACTCGTAGTCGCTCATCACCAGCATGTCTTCCCTGATGTACTCCTTGTTGGCGTTGACGTACTCGGGTTCTCTCATGATCTTGGTGGCCATTTCGTCCAAGTCCGAGTCCGTGTACAACTTGCGGAAAAGCAACGGGTGCATGGCCGCCTTGCGGAGCGACATCATCACGTTGGAGGTGGACGCGACCGGCGTTTTCTGGGCCTCGGTCGCTTCTTTTCCGACCAACTTCTTTCTGCGTTCTCTTTCGATCTTGGTCGCTTTTCCCTGCGAAATGTAGTCGTCGTAGATCTCCCGCTGAGTCGGCGTCATGTCGCAGCGCACAATCTCGTGGCTCTTGCCAGGGAGGTACTGAAGCACCTGGGCCTTCTTTCTGCGCAAAACGAACGGCGTCATCATGGTCTTCGCCTTGTTGATGGCCTGCTGCGAAAGCAACGGGTTGAAGTTGTCGGTGGCGTCCACGCTGGCCTTCTTGTTGAACAAACCCTGCAAGTCCTCGCGCTTTTCGACGAACAACGTGGGCAACATGAACGCCAAGAGCGACACGAGCTCCTTCAAGTTGTTCTGCAACGGCGTGCCGGTCAACAACACGCGGAAGTCCGCCTTCATGCGCATCAACTTGTTGTACCGTTCACTGGACGAGTTCTTCAACATGTGGCCCTCGTCGTACACCACCACATCGAAGTGCTGGTTCTTGAGAAACTTGAAGTCGGGCGCCGAGCCGGTGGCCAAGTTGTAGGTGGTGACAAGCACGTCGTAGTGCATCTCCTGCAACTCGTAGCGCAAGTCCTCCCGCTCGGCCTGCGACCCGTAGTAGGCCTGGACCACCAACGTGGGGCAGAACTTGCGGAACTCTCTGAGCCAGTTCTCCAACGTCGACGAGGGAACCACAACCAAGTGCGGCTGTTTCTTCTCGGACGTCGCCTTCAAGTGCGCCATGAACGAGATCACCTGGCACGTCTTGCCCAACCCCATCTCGTCGGCGAGAATGCACGACAACTGGTGGTGGTAGAGCAAGTTGAGCCAGTTGATGCCCACCTGCTGGTAGCTCTTGAGCTCCACGTCCTCGGGGAGGAGCGTTGGCTTGTGCTTGATGTAGGGAAGGCTTCTCTTGCGGGTGACCAAGTCGACCTCCTCTTCTTCGTCCTCCACGTTGACGTCCACCATGTCCAACTCTCCCTCGCCGGTCACTTTCACGCCCCACCGACCCATCTGCGCCGAGATCACGTTGCCGTACTCCAGACACTGCTTCACCAACAGATCCACCGCCTTGTAGCCCTTCAAGCTGAACTCGGTGCTCTCCACGATCCGCATGCCCATGGCCTTTCTGGGCCCGCCACGGCGCTTTGTTTCGGGCTCAGGCGTGGCCTCATCGAACCTGTCCTCGGAAATCTCGTAGATGGTCTGGAACGGGCGCTTGGACATCAACGTCTGCGCCACCTTCGGGGGAATGTTGCAGATCTCCACGAGGTCGTCCTCCTCGGCCTTGTTCAAAAAGTCCACAATCTGCCCGTCGATGGAGGTGAGCCCGCCGCCGAAGTTGTGCTCCTCCTCGTCCGACATGTCGTCGCTGAACACCTCGTCCTCCAACTCGTCGTCCGAGTACTTCTTCGACTTCGACTTCTTGCGGTTGGCGCGGATTTTCTGCTCCAACAAGTCGAGCTCGTCGATGTCGGGGCCCCCGGGCGCCGCCAACCGCGGAATTTCCTCCTCTCGGTACCCAAACGCCTGCGTGAGCATCCCCGCCTCAAAAGGAGTCGGTGACTGCGACGTCATGGGCGTCTCGAACTCGTCCGCACGCACCAACCGCTTTTTTCTGCCTGCCATCGGCAGGTACAAGCTGTCGATGCGGGTCTGCGCGCGGTTTCTGTACTTCTCGAGAATGGACACCTTGGGTTTCATGAGCTGGATCTTGGTGTCGGGCGCTCTCTGGGCGTCCAACGCAGTGAGCGTGCGCTTCTGTCTGGCACTCCCCGCCTTCACCGGCGACGTGTCCTCGTCCTCGTACCCGTAAAGGGGGCCGCCCATGTACGGAGCACCCATATTGGATGGGCCAGGCACCATGCCCGGGTCGTAGAAGCCCGGGGCGCCCGGCGGAGCACCGAAGTTGCCTTGGCTCGGAGGCACGTACTGCTGGTTCGGGTACTGCGCGTACGGCATGCTGACGTTGCCTCCGTACATGGGCGCCGGGTTGTAGGGCATGTTTCCGTTGGCAGGCGCGTAGTTCGCGCCCGGAGCGCCCATGTAGCCCGGGTTAGCATAGTTCGGGTTAACGGAGCCCGCGCCCCCGTAGCCCATGTTCATTTCCGCGCCAAACCCGCCGTAGGGGCCGCCAAAGTTTCCCCCCATAGTGTCGGGCATGTACGGCGCAGCACCCCCCACCATATTGCCGCTGCCCCCCACCATGTTCCCCCCAAGCATGTTGACCACGTCCTGGCCGCCGTTGGGCGGAATCCCGCGCAGTTTCTGGTCGTATTGTGTCATGCGCTCACTCAACGAGATGTTGCTCAGAAGCCACTGGCAGATGTCGCGGAGGTTGCCTTTGCCCTTGACCATGGCCTTGAAGAGCTCGGGCTCCGTCAAGTAGTAGAAGCGCTTCAGCAAAAGCGGCCAGAACTTGTGGCTGTAGAACCGCTTCTTCATCTCCTGCTTGCGTCGCTCTTCCTCGGTCTCGTGACTGGGAATGGACTCCTGTGCGGGCGAGGCCCGGACGTTTATGGGCGACAGGCTCGGGACCTGCAAAATGTTGTCTCTTGCTGGCGTTTCGTTGGGTCCGGCCATAGTAGGTACTTTTTTTCCAATCGCGTATGATAAGAAGGCAGGAACGATCGATGAGGTGGAAGAAACAGGAGGGACCAGGCGTATAGGAAACACAGCCTGTTGCTTTTGTTTTAGTAATTTGTGTTGTTTTAGTAATTTGTTTTGTTTTATTATTTGTTTTTGGTAGGGCCCTCTTCAGCACCGAGTGAAAAGACCAGTGAGCGCTGAAGGTGAACGTGGTTAATAAATAGTAGGGAAATGGTGAGGAGAACGTCAAGAAACGAACAAGATACGCCCAAATGTGCTTGAGCGGTTTGAGACGTTTTGGGCTGGCTTTTAAGGCTTTTCATGCCACGTTGGGTGGCTAGGATGGCTAGTGGTGATGTCTTTACCAGTCAGGCCCAAAAAAGTCGGACATCTCGTAAGAAAGACGTCCCTTCTACAGCTCCAAGCCGGTTCTGTCCTCTTCTTGCTTTTTTTAGTGCTGTGCTGTCGCGTCTTGGTGGTTGGGTTATTGTGATCTCGGAGTCAGAGTCTGCCGACCAAGAACGGGTAATGCAAAATACGGGTAATGCAAAAACAGGTGTGAAACGTCCAAAAACAACGACCGCCAATCTGATCGGTTGCCTCTTTAAATCACGCATCGTGCTCTGCCCTGTGGTCCAATAATCGCACAATGGCATTGTAGAAGCTGACGCCAATTCCTAAATCAGACGCTTGCAAATACTTCAAACACGCTTCCAAAATACTCTCTCCCCTTCTCTTTCTTTTCTTTCCTTGTCCTATCTCCTCAATCCTGACGTTGGACCATTTCCGCTCATTGATCGTCACGTCAATCGCTCAACCGTGCACCAAACCAAAAAACATCGAAGTTCTAAACCAGATCTAAGCTGACTGGTCCTACAAGCTATTATTAAGATCCCCTTTAATCTATTCTCCTTGCTTGCTTCAGACTTACCAGTGTCTGCAGTCCAATGACGACATGGCCCAAGTCCTAGCCTGTGGTTCCAACGGCAACTACCAATTGGGAACCGGCGATAACGACGACCGCCTGTCGCTAACTCCGGTCAAGTTACCCACTAGCTCCGTGCCGGTGCAGTTTGCGTTCGGAGGAAACCACACCCTAATACTCTGTGAAGATGGTCGAGTCTTCGCTGCCGGAGATAACCAATACGGTCAGTGTGGAGTGGAGGGGCCACTGACGATTCGAAATTTTGTTGAGGTTCCTGGATCATGGTCAAACGTCGCCGCAGGCTGGGAATTCTCTGTGTTTTGTGCGGCTTCAGGTGAAGTCTATACCTGTGGGCATGGACTCAAAGGCGAGCTTGGCCTAGGGCCGGAAATTACCGAACAAAGCACTCCCACCCTTATTAAAGTGCCTCAGGATGTTCTAGGATGTAACGTCGTAGCGCTTGAAGCGTCAATTGGCCATGTTTTGGTCAAGTACTCCAATGGTCTTTTGGTTGGGTGGGGCACATCCAGAAAGGGTCAGTTGGGGACTCCTGAGTACATATCGAACAGCAGAGGAGTACAAAAACCGGTCTCTCTGGTCTGGTTGCCAAAAGTCTGCAATTTTTCTGCAGAAAACTTCTGTTTGGGCAGGGACAGAAGTGTGTTATACGGTGAGGACATCATCATCATAGGACAAGACGCTCAACGCATTTCTACGTGCCCAGTTGAGGTTAAATCAATGTGGTCGTCTATCCACTACTCTCAAATGGGCAATAACGGGCTCAATATCACATCTGTTGGAAACAATCTGCATGGCCAGCTATTCGAGTACGAGAGTCCCGGAAAAATCGTGGACTTCGAAGTTGGTAGTGAGCACGGGGTCATTTTGCTCGAAAATAATTCAGTTTATGCCTGGGGATGGGGCGAACATGGCAATTGCGGAGAGCGGATGAAGGATGAAAATATTGGTTCCAAAGAACTCAATGAGCTAGCCTCGGAAAGTCACCCTTTGGCTAATCCCAGTGGCGACAAAATGGAGCAATCTCTAAGTGCTACCGGCACTCCAAAAACTACTGAAACTTCTACGATTTCTGGAAATTCTGGACCTTCTGCAACGGGCTCCGCTGTCACGTTCAACTGCTTGAACCAGATCTACGACGGACACCGCCGTGTTGTGCACATGGCATGCGGTCTTGCTACCACATGGCTTGTTGTAATGTAGCGAGGTATCTTTCCCATATTCATCTATGCATCAGACAAGTCTGGGCTCAAAGATGGAAAATATGTTCAACGCGTTGCTATTGGACAATTGTATCGTCGGCAATCCAGAGGTTCGGAGGGCCGTCTTCTTGATCATCCTGCACACCGCAACGCCACAAGCCTTTGTGCCGTTGCTGTGAGCGTAGTAGAAAAATGTGGAAAAACGAGAGGTTTATATGTGATGAGGTTGGTCACATGCAGGTCGATCTTCGTTAGGGTTGGGTTGAATATAGATGATACCACAGAAGCTCAGGCACAAAACATTTAGAAAGGTTTCTCTTGAACATCTATTTATGGACAATTATGATGCGACCGTATTGTGTTGTCTCTTTGGCTCCTCTCTAATACTTCTCTCCTCATGCGAGAAATTGGCAAATAACTCATGTCTGAACGGACTGATAAAGAGCTCGTGCCATTGTTTTTGGATGTGTTTTTAAGATTCAATCGAACCAAGTTTTTACTGCTTTGCAGTTCCTTGTCAATTGCAAGATCCATCCAAGCAAGAGGCTTGCTCATCAACTGAGAACCAACTATAACTAATCCGAGCCTTCGCCCCTTTCCAAGATAAAAAAAAAATAACTCGCAGTATCTTAGCTTTCCCGTCGTCAGCCTCTCCTTTTTTTTTTTATAGTTCGAGATTCTATAATTATTGCTACTTATCTTGGCCTGCACATCTCCTACTACTATTGCCTGCTATCACCTACGACTCGTGATGTTTGGTGCAGTGTGTTCCGGCAGGCCGATGGAGGTCGCTCGGCAAGTTGAGTCCACTAAGTGGGTGTTCACATTTTCCAACGCTGCAAATATCAACCACATTGCGGTTTTTCTCCTTCCTCAGACGGAGTTCACTGATGTTAGCTATACTGCACTCGTGTACTTCCAGCTCTCGGATCAGGGCGAGTTCAAGTTGCTTGGCGGACTCAATCCGGCAAAACCGTCGGCAATTTTCCGTCTCAGTCATACGGCAAAGGCCACAACGTCGTATTTGGCTGACGATGACCTAATGAATGACGATCCCGTGGTGGACAACTCGGTACTTAATATCGGCATCTCCATAGAGCCAACTCTGCAGGCAGACATCCTAATTGCCCAGGAAAAGGCAAAAACGCCGGCGAAGATTGCTCCACTGCAGCCAACCCCAACTCAACCTCTGGATATCGCCGCTCTTGCGAACAAAATCGTGAAACACGCCTATAATTACTTGGGAAGTTTTATTGACAATAATGGAAAGGTACCGATGAAGGCTTTTGACAACTGGTGGGACAAGTTCAAGGCGAAGTTGAGTAATAACCCGAACTTCTTGAACGAGTTGGATTGAGCAGTGACTGTTTTCGTGTAATTTGTTGCTGCTCAAAGTTGCAGTTCCTGGTCCTGGGGCTTCAATTGGTGTCGGGGATTCCCTTTTAAAGTGCTCAATTTTGGCAAGTCCTGCTCTCGTTGGGAGCCTTGTGAGCTGTGCGATCAAATAACCAGTGAGATGGTTGTGGGCAAATTAGCAATCTCTGATGATGAAGGCTGACTCAATGGTTTCAGGGATTGATCAGCTTTGACTTGGGTGGACTCAGTCTTCTTCACTTCTTGAAACAGGGAATCACGTGAGGTAATACTGAGACGAACTTAACAGTCCCTCTTTCAGTTATAGTAAGGGGCTTCAGGTTAGAGTGCTTTTTGGAGTGTTACATAATGTATAGTTATAGGCCGGAAGGGGAGAGGATTCGAATACCATGTGAGACAAGTTTGCCGATTCCTGTCAATGGCCATTACGAGGATTTTAGTTCTGCGTAGCCGGATCAGATATTGCGATGAGAGCAACATCTGGTTGGAGTAGTTCAAGCACGGCCAGAGCCCAATTACCTCCCCAGGTAGTATTGCAATGTTTACGCTGTCTCAGGCGGTGAAAGAAAATTACCTGGGGAGATGATATTGATAATGAAGCTTTAACACAGTGTTGCAACGACGCCTCATCAATAACGCTTAAAAACGAACACTTCAACATTAGCAATTCATATTCTTTGCCCAGTCCGTCGGCAGACTATTGCTATGGAGTGCGTCCCACACTCGGTGGTCACTCCAATTACAAGGACTCTAGCTCCCCATTCTACATCGTGCTGTCATGTTGTCATCTATTTTTTGCTGGCATAATTTACAACAAAAGACCTGCGGCAGCCAAAAAGGCGCCAGCTCCAACAGCAACGGCACCAGCACCGTTGGAGGTCGAACTGCTCGACGAGGAAGCCGACGAAGAGGCCGAAGACTTCGAAGTGGTCGAAGATTTCGACGAAGTCTTCGAAGAAGACCCAGAAGAAACACTCGTGGCAGCAGCAGCAGACTCGTGGCCCGACCCAGAGGCGTGGGTGTGGTCCTCAGCCATTGACATGGACATTGACAGACCCATGTCCATGGACATGTCGTGGTCGGCAAGAGCGAGCGAAGAAATGGCAATCAAAGCAAGAGCAAAACGCATTGAGGGTTGGAGAAAAATGCTGGGATTCGGCCACGAATGGCCTTTTATAGTTTTTCGCACCCAGTCTGGAGCGTCGGCAGATGTGCCGATATGCGCCGATTTTTTTGCTTTTTGAGCGCGTTTCCGAGCTGAATTCGATGAGAGACAGGTGAAGAATTTTCCTTCAGTACTCAGCTTCGTTTATTGTCTTCTTATGCTTGGGTTCTTCTTCGAATTCTGTCGCTCGGGCTATCATTCGCGCCGATAGTGCACAGAGGCTCTTGGCTCCCCAATATAGCACGTAATTTGCTCGCCAGGTCGAGAATGGCGAACAATACCGAATAGTTGAGTCAAGCTGCGGGGCAGAAAGAGGAATTGTGTCAGATCGGGAATGCCCGGTTATGTTTGTCACTCCGTCACTCAGTCACTCGGTCACTCAGTCACTCATTCACTTCAGTCGTTTCGCTTTCATTTCAGTCATTTCGCAGTCGATCTCGAAGCCAACCTCTTAGTCAACCACTTAGTCAACCTTTCAACCTTGCAGTCGAACACAACGTCGTGGGAACCTTTGGTTCGGGGCTATAGAGACCTTTGTATTGTGATTCTGGCTAAAGCGATCCAATTCTCAGTCTATGTCTAGGATTTTGAATTCCGGACTTTGATTCACCGCGACCCCTTGCGGATAAATACACCTAACAAATTCAGAAAACAGTAAGAGCTGACGATCTTATAAGTTTTTTTTTTTTTCTGAAGCATCGCTCTTCTGAGTCATACTGGTTGCCGATGATAGTAGGTCGCCCTAACTACCTGTAGGAGGCAGCTGACGCAGGATCTAATGGCAGCCAAAAGACGGCTGTATCAATGAACGCGGGTCATTCCATTTTTTCCACAATCGGCCGCTCTAAGGGGCAGATATCGAGGAGGGAGATACCAGAAACAGACGGCCAGACTGTTTCTAAGGTCGTTGGAAGGGCCCCGAACGCAATGCATAAAAACTGATCAGGAATAGGCAAAGAAATGACTTTCCTATTAAGTTGCAAAGATGTTAGTCCAGCATAGATGAGTTAAGTCAACAGCGCCGTAGTCGTTAATTTAAGGCGGAGACAATACTTCTACTTATTAGACGGATTTGACTGCCTTGACTGACTTGACTGCTTTGGCTGACTTGGATGCTCCGATTTGACTACTTCGACTAGATTTGCACCTACCGCTCGTCACCCAGAATTTTGCATTCATTTTATAGGTGGCTTCGTACCAACACTCACCACAACGCAATCCACATTTATCTAAGTTTACATGCACAATAGTATCACGCTCTACTTCTGGAGCGTCGTCCTCTTATTCACTGGAGTTGACTGTTCAAGTTCACTCTAAAAGAGATGGCTAGTCAGCGCAATATTCTAGATAACGTTTGATACCACCAGAATTTGACTCCTTTGAACACTTTGAATACCTTTGGTCGCACTTGATAACTTTGGCTCTGTGTTGACCTTTGGCTCCAACAGCAATAACCCAACACGTTGCTCAGAAGTTTGCACCCATAATCTGGCCTCAACACCCTATTTAATCCACATTTAATCCTATCTTCACGTGTCTCATACTCTCACTCTCTACATGACAATTTATTTAATAGCGTTTATTGTGGACTCTACCATTATGTCTACAACAAAAGGCCCGAGAGAACCGCAGCAAATGCTCCCACTGCAGCCACTGGGCCAGCACGTCCGGCAATACCCGAGGAAGAAGAAGCAGAAGAAGACGCGGATCCAGATCCAGACGCACTCGAGCTTCCAGAACCGGTCTTGCTGGCGCTTCCAGAAGCACTGGTGGTCTTCGCACTGGTCTTGCCCGTGATGCTGGCAAGCAATGCGCTCTGCGACAGGTTCAATTCCGGAATCACGTACGACCCATACAGAGAGCCGTCCGTGACCAGCGCACTGGGTGCGTTGTCGATGATACTCTTCAAAACGCCCGAGAACTCGGCGATGTCCGAGTTGGCAGCTGCACTGAGGGCTGCCGCGTCCTCGGACAACGACGCAGAGTCAGCGGTGACAAGCGAGGCCGCAGCTAAAATAAGGAGAGAAAAGCGCATGGTGAAAAGTGCAGATATGGGTGGAATTCGCCCTATTTATACCTGCGGGGACCTTAACCCGAGGCTGAGGCGAGATTGCCGGCGATCCACGGTGTTTTCGCGGCCGAAAAAATTATGGCGTCACCGTGCCGGGCGTGCCTGCTCGGAGATTTTTTTGCAGGTCCGTGGGACGTGTTTGTGGCCCTAAACCGAGACCCAGGGCAAGCATGGAGTATTGCGACCTGCAGGGAGACGGTGGAAATTTCCGCATTGGGTAAAAAGTTGGTGCTCTCGGCTGCGACTGCAGGTGGCCGGAGACGGCGGCTGTATGTCGGACCTTCCATCTAGAATCCGCTGAGCAACGGATTAACGATTTCAGTTAAAAACGGATAACGGCGGCTAAGCAACGGGTTTTCGCCACTGATACAGCGACAGTCGAGTAATTTCTTTCTCAGCTGATTTTCCTCCTCTGTTAATGTGGATTGGCAGGGTCCGGCATTAGATGGTCACGACTGGGATCTGAATATCTCCGCTCACGTGCCGATTTTCGTGACGACGATCGGAACAATGTCCATGTGATTCACAATCTGGCAAAAATTGTCTAAGAAATAGCGGGCAGTAATTGGTTTGTAGTGGCGAGTGAGGAGCTTTTGGTTTTGTTGTAGCAAGTGAGGCGATTCTGTCTGAGACCCTGGATTCGTAGGCAGCAATGTGAAAACCCTATAAAACAACAATAGGTTTAAACCATTTTCACCAAAAACTTTGTAGGTTATTTGATCATGCTTGAATTCGTTTTTTATTTTTTCAAGATTTCCCTTTAATATCTTGTTGTGTGTATTTTGTGGTATCTTGTTTCAGACTCTTGAGATCCTACAAAGTCCAGCCTGCATTCTTTTGCAATCTACAAGGTTCCAATCCTCGCGTGATCAAGAAATAAATCGATGTACTAATTCGGTCGAACTTCCGATCACCCCAGTTCAGGTTTCATTTTCACGTTAGGCAATGTTTTCTAGGCCATACGGGTTCATTGGCATGTCAATTGCAACCCAATAGTGCTACAGTTTCTAACAATCATGAATAACTAAAAACGTCTCACATCAACAACGGAATCGCCGCAGCAATGGCACCCAATGCCATAAGCGGTTTAGTGTAGTCAACTCCTCCAGTGCTAGTGGCAGAACCAGAGGATCCTGCGGCAGAAGCAGAAGTTCTTGTTCTTGTTCTGGGCGTATCTGAGTCATCGTCCGAGTCATCTGTGTCGGATGCCTGACTAAATGTGGTTGTGGTACTTGGCAATCTCGAACTCGAGGGCCCAGAACTTGAATTGGAAGTTGATCCAGAAGTTCGAGTTGATCCAGATGATCTAGAACTCGAAGATCTTGTTCTGGATCTGGTCACGTCCCTTTCATCGTCGGAATCATCGGAATGAGAGTGTGAATGGGTCGAAATTGAGTAGTACTCCCATTCATCATCCGAATCATCCCAACGAGACGTTCTGGCCACTGTGGTGGTATCTGATTTGTCGTCAGAGTCATGCCAATGAGTAGTCGTGTCCAAATCATCGTCCCAGTCATCATCCCAGTCATCATCCCAGGTGTTGACACGAGTGGTTGTGGTCTGCTGAGCTAAACTATTGGTGGTCGTGGTAGTCGCACCGACAGTGGCTGCGAAAGTGGCAAGAGCAAGGTATGAGTAGCGCATAATAGGATATAAAGTTGAGAGTTTGGACTTTGCTCCGTATTTATGCTTTTTGAATTCCAGTGCTCAGCCCTGAGGTGATCATTTGGGTTGGACTTGGCATGCAAATCACCGTGATATTTTTCGGAGTCAGGAACAAGACCATAAAGTTGGCATACGAATGAAAATAGGGTAGAAAAAAAAAAGAGAAATAATGATGAAGTGAATTGAAGTTATTTGCCCGGTGTCTCTATGTGCTTGATCTGACTGGAGATGTTTCAACAGAAAGCGAATTTTCGATCGTTCGACCTGTGGCTTAGGTGCCTCTAGAATGATTCCATGCACGTCCAGCCTGGGCACCGCTCGGAAATGTGCCTTAAATTATTGCATTAGAGTAACCCCAGCAAAATTTGAATTGTAGAAATGGTAAAATGCACTGACAACTCACGAGTGATGATGCTCCAGCAATGTCAATATCTGTCATTGTTTCTGTTTGATTCCAACATTGTAATGGTTCAGGGACCTGGCGAGGCTTGATTTATTTTTGGAACATATCGAGGGTGATCTATACCGTAAGCCTGTCCTGTTCTCGTGGCTATGTTTCAACCAATTCTTGGAGTCAGGCATGCTGAGCCCCGCTGCCAAGTTTCTGCGATTCCAATAATAGACGAACCTGGGAAAACCTTCCATCGAGATTGAGTGTCCAGTAAGATTATCGAGTGAGAGCGTCGAATATTTCGGTGACTCCTACTGCACGGTCAAGAAGTGTGCTTCGACCCCACATCCCCATCCCAATATACTATGAAGGAATCAGTAAAATCGATTTATGGAGGTTCGAGTGTCCAGTGCGAGCGTTGTAATCGAGTCCTCAACTTCTGATTGAACTTCATTAGTGATAGGTCTGAAAGGAATGTGGAAACCCCTTTGATCGGCTCTCGTGTATTGAGTAAAGTGTTGAGCGTGGAGTATCGGAGTCCGAGGAGACGAACATCTGACCCAATCAAGTTTCTTTCTCGGTGACATCTTCTAGAGACACGTCAAATAAGTGTTCCTTTAGAAGCGAAGCCAAGAGCGGCGTTTTAGTGACTCAACGGAGTTGTAAGTAGAAAAGGTGGATCTAAGGGATTAGCCGCTTAAAAGCGGGCCCGGAATCTGTATCCGGTTCTGCTATTTATATCTGGCTACACCCATAGTCCAGGAATCTGGAATCGCAGGGTCAAGTATCGGGTACCTATTCGTTCGGAGTTAAGTATCAAATCCCGGCAACGGATATACAGACAATGCTGTTCATAATTATTCCTTTTCCATTTTTGCGACCATTTCACCAGTCTTCAGGAAACTCAGTTTTTGCTTGACCGAGTTTCTTGTATCGGGTTAACAGCCAAGTCTCAAGTCGATGGCCGAATCCGATTCACTTGAGTTCCAACTCCCAAAAGGAACCTTGGAGACCCAATAATGATGGGAGTTGAGAACAGCTGACCATTTTAGGAGTTATTACGACTTGAAGTAGCTGGACATTGTCGGTGCCTTAATAGAAGTGCATAGTTTCTCTGAAAAGTTGAAGACTAGAAAAGCGCATATATTTTGAAAAGTCACGAGAACTTCGCCACTAACGATAACGCTCTGGCAGCAAGTTCCGCCTGTTGTAATAATTTCCAAGTTCAAGGCGGTTTCACCTCTAAAGGGACCTAGATCGTATCGAATTGAGAGCCGAATATCGAGGTAACGTGTATCTCAGGTGCTGTTATTTCATATTTCACCGTTTCAGTCTCGAAGGAGCCCACAAAAGAAACAAGAAACAGGCTGGGCGTGTCCTGTGGAGTGTTTTAACGCTACACCGGTAGCAGAATGTAAATAGTGGAGGCCCCTATCCACGTGGTGAATAGGCGCCTTGCAGAGAAGTACGAGGCCAGAAATAGAACGGGCTTAGAAAATCACGAGCAGACAAAAAAAAAAAAAAAATAACTAAAAGTGAATCGTGGGGAAGTCAAAGAAGTTTGAGAGACAGGATAAGATTTCGGGTGCGATGAAGACATTAAAAATGCGGGGCCACCGTCTACCAAAAGCACGACGTCTAAATAAAAAATAGAAGTCATGGAAAGGAAAAGAAACAAGAAAGCCTCTGGTTCCTTGCATATTGATGAATGTGTACCGTTTCATCAGGCTCAGCCTACATCGCACACTATGAGCCTAACTCAAGCATAATACTCAGATATTACTTATAGTATATAATACTAAGACACTAAAAGTATCGAAAACGTAAGATACTCGGAGCATCTCTTCTAGGACAATACTAAAATTTTGCTGAGAGCATCCGACACTAGACACTAGAGGTACCCAATACTAAGGGCACTAAAGGAGCATCAAAGGCACCGCACCGAGCACAGCACCATAAGCGTAAGGACGCAACTGGTTCACTGCGTTCGAGGCAGAGCTGCTTCCGGAAGTGGCAGAAGAGCCCGAGGAGCCCGAGGCAGAACCCGATCCGGAAGCACCCGCAGCAGTAGAGCCCGAACCAGAACCAGAACCAGAACCAGAACCTCCCGAGCCAGTCGCACCCGAGCCAGAACCTGCAGTCTTGGTGCCCGAGCCGGTAACTGGACCCGTCGTGTTGGTGAAGGATCCAGAAGTCGCAACAGCAGTGCCGTTTATGGCATTAGCAAATGTTCCCCTCTGAGGCGAGGCAGTCAGAGTGGCGTTGGCAGCAGCAAAGGTTCCCCTCATAATGCTTGGGGTGCCGGTCGTAGAGGCACCGGAAGCGCCGGTGATGGTTGGGTCCGACACAGAAATCTCCATGGAGAAGGAGAACAGAAACTCCTCGGAGAAGTACTCATCGGAGTAGTAATCGTCGGTGTTGTAATCGTCGGTGTTGTAGTAGTCGCCGGTGGTGTAGTCGTCGAAGGCGCCGGACTCCAAGTAGAGAGCGTCGGTGTTGTAGTCATAAGGGTCGTAGGTATCGGACTCTGTTGCAGCAAGCGCGGTGGCCGCAAAAACGACAGGGAAAACCAGGTAGGAGAAACGCATTGGAGTGCAAGTGGAATTGGCTGCGAATTTATAGCGAGCCAGCCGAAATTGCGAGGCGTGGAATGTACTGAGTGCAGAACAGACCCGAGGTTCGCATACGCGAGGCACCTCGTGTTTCGTTTACGAGTTGCTGTTTTTAAAGCCTACCCCACTAGATATGCTCGGACACCTAAATTGGCGACCCTCCATATGGGTGTCCTGCATGTAAGCAGACGGTGTCGGCTCGTGGACATGACCACGCTGGGCACAAACGCCGCCCAAAATAGATTCGCCCTTTCCGCATGCGTCAAGGTCCGCTTGGCCGGATTCGGTCCAGACCAGCGGCGTTTGGGCGGTGGTGCCGCGACATTGTCGCAATGTCGCACTGCATCTCATCTCGAAAATCTTGACTCCATCGCACTAATGGATGCTAAACCCAGGGCCCAGCCCTCCAGAAAAGGCAAGAAGGCGTGGAGAAAAAACGTCGATGTCGACGACATTCATGCCGGACTCGAGGCCAAGCGTGAGCGCGAGGTTTTGCATGGCGACGGCGACGATTTCGTCATCGATGAGGGTGGAGACACCAAGCATGCCGGTCCCACGTTGAAAACCAGGGAGATTTTGGCCAACAAGTCCAAGGTGCCCTCCGTGGTGTCGCGCAAAGTCAAGCATAAGGTCAGCAAGGCGCGTGCGTCGAAGTTGATGGCGTTGGCAGGACGGCTGCTCACTGAACACAAGCTCAAAGCACGTGTGGACGCCGACGGCATAGATAGGGCCAAAAACGTCGATGTTTGGGCCGACGAGAAGGAGCCAGAGCAGCCGGAGATCTACAAAAAGACTGCGTTCAAGGCGTACACCGCAGCAACCAAGGCACCCTCTACCATGGCGCACCAGCCAATCAAACTACATGGATTTGGCGAGAGCGAGCTCGTGCACGCGGGCAAATCGTATAACCCGACTTTGGAGTCGTGGAAGAGTCTCATCGACAAGGAGTTTGACAGTGAGCAGTCGCTTGAAATCAAGAGACAGGCCATGGAGGAGCACCACAACCGCATCCAGCATTTGATCGAAACTTTGGACGGAGAGGACGTTATCGAATCCTCCGACGACGACGCTCCTGCAGAAGAGGAGCCCGAAGAAGATGTCGAAGTCGATGACGACGACAAGTACAAGCTCTCGCTCAACAAGAGAACTGAACTCAAAATCAAAACGAAAACAAAACGAAACAAGGAGGCCCGGCACAAACAGCGCGAGGAGCTCCACGCAAAACTTCGCGAGCTCAAAAAACAGATCCATGACTTGTCTCGCTTGGAGGAAATCGAGCTCGAGGTTGCAGAAAAGACTCCCAAGGTGCGGCCAGCGAAAAAGTACGTCCGTCACGGCAAACACGACGTAACTTTCCGGCCCATTGAGGTGAAATTATCGGATGAGTTGACCGGCAGCTTGCGCAGCGTTAAACCCGAGGGAAACTTGCTCTACGAGCACATGCACAAGTTGCAGACGTCGGGACGGGTCGAGGCGAGAATCCCGGTGGCCAAGAAGCGGAGATATGCGCGCAAGTTCACCGAGAAGTGGACCTACAAGGACTTCAAATAGTGTATACTAGATTGCATGGGTGGGTATAAGCAGTAGTGGGAGGCAAAGAAGCTGAGGGAATGGGATATATTATTTAATAAATCTGGTCTTTATATTGGCATGAGTGAGGGCATGGCCGACTAGTCTGGGATAGAATTGGATAGGCTGGAGTAGAAGTGGGCTGAATACTCTGGAATAGAGCCGGAATGAGCAGGAAAGAAACAGACAATGAGTTATCTCGAGCGGAAAGGGATCAAAACAAATTGTGCATCAATTCTCTGATTTGAGTTGTCTTTCATTTCCAAGGTTGGTACATCTTCCACATGTACTGAACAGAGCAGACAACCTAACTACCCCAATCACATCAAACCAGCAACGGGGGCTTGAACTTTGTACTGCTGTTTGAGCCAGCTTCACCTCTGAACAGCTTTATGACTAAGCAAGCAAGAATCTATTACTATGCCATTGTCACCAACAGGTCGATGCAAAGCGGCCAACAATTAATTGAGTTCGATCGTTCGATGCTCCTTATCTGGATTCTCCCTGTCAACTCGTTTCTATGTCTCCGTCCCAGCTTTCTTCTCTGTCTCAGATTTCTTCTCTGTCTCCACCTCTGGCCTACTCTCACTCTTGCTTCCTCACTCAACCAGTCCACCTCTGACTCCGCTCTACGTCTTCTCTGTGTATCGTGCATTTCCCCTATCTTCTCCTGGCGATCTATGTCCTGCTTGCCTAACTGAAATCCCACGTTCCGTTGATGTACCCTCTGTACATTCTCTCTCTGAACGTGAAGAACTGGTCTCTGTATGGAGTCCAGTACGACTCCTTAATGATGTGCGACGTCTTGAAGTGCTCGGGAGCGACCGCCTCCGAGGTCTGGCCACGCTTGACTCCAGTCAAAATGAAGTCTCTGGCCATCATTTTCTCGTCCCAGTGGTCCAAGTCATATCTGTCGTTTTTCCAGCCGTTGTCCCAGTATCTGATGAATCCGACTCCGTGGCCGGCAAGCCCGAAAAAGGCAGTCATGACTGCGTAGGGCAACAAGCCCTCAAATGGAAGAGGCATGGTGTTCTATGTAATATTTTTGAGATTGAGGTGATTGGTCGGTGGGGCGTGTGCGACCCAAAAGGGCCGCCAGCAACAGAAGAACGATCGAAAAAGGATCGTGAGATTCTCTGAGAGCCAAGAGATCACGGGTTATGCCGTTTCAGCTCTGCTTTTTGTTTGTGGTGGCTCGGATTTGGAATTTCCAACCCGCATTCGCAGCTACAATACGAACTCTGGATACGAACTCGGGCGTGTTCGATAAATGCAGCATAACCGACAGGCAGAGGAATTGTAACAGCTCGTAGTTCGTTATGATTTGCTCGGTCAATTCCCGAGGGCTTTCCGAAGGGTGATAACGTAGATATATCCGAGGGTTCGGAGGAGAAAGCAGCGATAAAACGATAATATAGGAGATACTTGGTAAGCGAAGAGAAATTGCTTTCTTTTGAAATTCGCTGGATAATGTTTGTTGGCTTTTTAGACGACCAGTTAGGGCAATTCTTCGATATGTTTAATGCGCAATACTGTTAAAGGTTAGTGCCTACGGAATTTACAGGAATAGGAAGCTAAACGGGACAGGAAAATGAAGGCAATCCAACGCTGTTTATGATCAATATTGGGCGGAAATTTGTTTCAGTGTGGTGAGACACTTCGAATATACGAACATCGCAGCATGAACGATTATTGCGCTCCATAACAAGCAAATCTCGGAAAATTGAATTGATTGAAGGAAATGGCGTTTCAACAAGCAGAAATTGTGATCTTCTGACGAGCCAAGTGTGGCATGTGCGCTCAAAGGTGTTTGAAAGCACATGTCAGCGGTGAAACAACCTCGCAAATACGAACATTGGCCTTCCTCCACGCGGTATTATCTCTGTGGAAATTAAAATCGTTGACTAGAAATGGAATTACAATTGGGCCCTACCAAAGTGCGGTGTACGGCCTGATTTTGACCGAAGCACAGACGACCTTCAATCTACGACGTCCCTGTTGAGTCATACATTAAGAAGTGCAAATCGCGGGAGTAGTCTGTTTTCAAAGAACGCTCCCCCTCCCGGTTTACTCCATATTCACTTCGATTGCTGTGAATCAGCCGGTTTCGTAACCCCAACTGACCGTCAGTCTCTCCTCAACATCCCACCAAATGCTACCGCCCCAGAAAGCCATCCATTAAATTACGTGTGACGCCTAGTCCAAGTCCGCGCCCCAGAGCCGCTGCACAAACTTCTCCATGTCCACGTGCACGCGCAGTTGCCCCACGCACCACGGGTGCTGGAGCATGCGCTGTGGGCTGGGCCGCTCGTCGGAGTTTTTCTTCAAGCAAAACTCGATGAAGTTCTTGAAGGTGGCCGACCAGTAGATGTCCTCGTCCGGGATGTCCTCGAGGCGCGGCTGGTACTCGAGGATCAACGACAAGAGCTCGATGGGCCCCAACGGCGCCAGGTCGTGCACGTGGTAGGGGAACTGGCCCTTGGCCACCTCCAAGAGCGTGAGCCCCAACGACCACACGTCGCAGCTCACGTTGTAGGGCTTGCCCATGATGCGCTCGGGGGCCATGTAGTACTGGGTGCCGACGAAGGTGGTGGCCAACGAGTTGACCACCTCGCCGCTCACGCCAAAGTCGCACAACTTGACGTTGCCGAGGCGGTCCAACAAGATGTTGGACGGCTTGATGTCGCGGTGGATGATGCGCTGCAGGTGCAAGTAGCTGAGCCCGCGGAGCACCAGCTCGGCGATCTTGCCCAACACCTTCTCGTTGATGCGGTTCAGCGCGTCCATGGCCAACACCTGCTTGTAGATGGCGTCCAACAGCCGCCCGGCCATGTACTCCATGGCAATGCCCACCATTCCTGGCTGCGCTAAAAACGTACCGTAGTACCGCACGATGTTGGGCAGCGCGCACATGCGGTTGTACTGCAACTCGCGGATCATCTGCTTCTGGGCCACGTCGCCGCCGTCCGCGATGATCACCTTGAGCGCAAACACCGGGGACCCGCTCCGGAGCTTGCACTTGGAAACGCTGCCGCCGTTGCCTTCACCCAAGCGGCACATTTCCACGATGTCGTCGGCGCGCGCCGCGGCGTTCCAGTCCTCGGGCGTGAGCTGCTCGAGCGACTGCCAGCCCACGCCGGTGTTGATGCGCAAGCTGGGCGGTGCTTCTCTAACGTTGGCCGGGCCCTGGTTGTTCAAGTTCGGCAGGTTCCTCGGGTCTGCCATGTTCGTGTTTGCAACGTTTCCCATGTTCATGTTCATGTTCGGGTTCGGGTTCATGTTCATGTTCATGTTCATGTTCATGTTCGTGTTCATGTTCATGTTCATGTTCTTGTGCATGTTCACATTCGTATTCACGTACATGTTCATGCCGTGGCCGTCCTTGTCGGCCCTCCCGTCGCCGAGCGAGGCCACCGGGCTCGTAGTGTCCGGGGTGTACGAGTAGGAGCCGTCGATCTTGGAAAAGTCAATGGGCGGCGGCTTGCGCCGCGCACACGCGGGCTTCGGGATCTGCGGCATCACGTCGTCCGTGGCAAGTGACGCGGGCGACGGAATCGATAGCAGAAGCGGCGGCCGCCCGGGGTGTGGCGTGTTGTGATGAGCCATTCCGTCAGCTGGGTTTGGGTGTGCCATTCCATCAGCTGGGTGTGGTTGTGCCGAGTGGCCTCGAGGCGGAGACACTGGGCGCGTTTTTGGTGGGGTCGCTGTGTTGCGTTGCGCTGGCGTCCACTGGTGGTTATGACTGATTGGTTGATGAGTGCACATTGCGCTCAGGCCAGGGCCCGATAACAGCGTCGGGGAGCAACGTTCGGCAACGAAAAAAAGGAGACTTTTGCGGCTGCAAACTCGGCGGGGCTTTTCGCAGCGTTTTTTTCGCTGTCTCAGACGGCGTTGGCTGCTTGGATGCCTGGTGTTGCGCGTGCACACTGGAGACGGCCAACTCCGGCGACAACCGAGAATAATAATGGGATTGGCTGGATCTGGGTGATGGATCTGGCTGGATCTGGCTGGATTTCGTTGGATCTGGCTATTTTGGTTCGGGCGGTCTGGTGTCATGCGAGTTGGCTGGTGGAAGGTTCCGTCACCTCTTGATCTTCTCGAATCAGTTGATCATCTCGTTTTCTGGAACTTCTTGTTCTCGGGATCATTTCGTATCGCTTGTTCTCGGGATCATTTCGTATCGCTTGTTCTCATATTCTCTTCTCTTCTTCTGTTGTTCTCTTGTTTTGTTGTTCTTATCTTCTCCTCTCATTCGTCTCTTCCTCTATGCTATGCTGGCACGGTGGACGCATACACTTCAACTTACCGAGAGACGGCCCAGCGGAACAACTTTCTGGTTACCGCCGAGTTCTCAGTTTTCGATCTGCGTTTTGCTTTTCTGATCCTTTGAGGCACCAAGCAAGACTCATGCGTGGCTGCAAAATCTCGTGATCGTCAACAACCGCTTCCGTGCCGACGCAAGAGAGCTCTCACGACTTGAAGCGCTCTGCTGTGCCAGTGCAAGCTTAAATCTCCACCGTGGATAGACGTTGTTGGCTGGTGAGGCACTTCGCTTCCATTCACATTCACGCAAAAAGTGAGCAATTGCACCGTTTTCGTTCAGTGCTTCCGATCTGAATGATTCTGGAACCGCCACGGACGATTTCATCCTGAGGATCATCGACGACTTTAGATTCATTTCAATCCTGGGGGGTTCAACACTCTGCCTGTGCCTCGCTTTCGCCTTCTTTGGCCTCACCATGCTTTCCTTGCTTCGGCATGCCTCTTCACCTAATGCTTTCCTTGCTTCGGCATGCCTCTTCACCTAATGCTTTCCTTGCTTCGGCATGCCTGCTTCGCCTTATGCCTTCTTTGGCTTCGCCTTCGCCTTCGCCTTGGGCTTCGCACTGGCCTTCGCACTGGCCTTGCGTGCCTTCGGCTTCACCTCCTTAATAAGCTTATCCTTCTTCGCGTCAATGCCGTCGCCCTCCGGCTCCGCCTCCTCATCGTCCTTCGCAGTGTCGTCCTCCACCAAGTCCTCAAAGTCCACCTTCTGCCTCCGTGTCTGCCCTCCGACGGAGTTACCCGTCCTGTAGATGGCCACCGGATGCTGGCTGGAGTTGTACTTCCTCGTGAACGCCGTCTTGACCTTCGTTGGAATGCTCTTGATCATGCTGTCGGCCCCGCTGCCCACACCGAGCTCAAGCACCGTGTCCCAGTCCTCGCGCGTCATGTAGTAGTAGTCCATGGTGTCGATGACGGACGCAATGCCGTCTGCTCCGTTTTCGCCCGCCATGGGCTCGGTCAAGCGCTCGCTCATGACCGGAACGTAGTCCAACCTCAACTCCGTCTTACTGGTGGACGTGCGCATCCGCGTGTGGTACTGCAACTCCTGGAGCATGCGCTGGTTCTTCATGGTGCGGGAGTTGTTGCCGAGCCACGCAGAGAAATTCACGCGGGCCATGATCCGGCCGTTCACCTCCTTCGACGGACGCACAGTGGACATCACTGCATGGAAGGGAAGAAGACTCCATTGCTGCTCGCTCGAGCGGATCATCGAGTTCACGTGGTCCGAGCGGCTGATGTCGTCGGCTGCGTCGGCGACCCTGCGCAAGTGGTCCGCCGGAGACGTTGCTCCGTGAGGATTGGTTGAAAGGTAGTTTTCCTGGATCATGAGCGGCGTGAAGTCCATGTCGTTGAAGTACATCTCGATCTTGTCGTTCAAGGTGGAGCCCGAGTGCTCGTTGAAGATGGGGCCGCCGAGCATCAGCGACGCGATGGCGAACGGCTTGAGCTGCGTGTGTTTCTTCCATGCGTCCGCAATGCCCCGCGCGTTGCTGTGGTCAATCGTCTTCTGCGTTCGCGACACCGTCGACATCAAGTTGATGATCTGCCGGATGTCGTTGCTGGTGGCCTGGACCAACTGGGCAATGACGGTGTGGTCCAACTTGAGCTTCTCGCGGTGCGCGATGGTGAGCAAGCGCGACCGCATCTCCGTCTCGCTGGGGCGCTTGAACGTCAACTCGTACGTGACCTTGTCGAACGTGCGCATTTTGGGGAGCGACCTGTCGTTGCAGATCAAAATCATGGGCATGTTGGTGGTGCGGCAGAACGCCGACAACGCACCGGCGCCGCCGTGGTCACCGCTGGACATTCCATCTACCTCGTCCATGATGAGACAAAAACGCTTTTCGTTTTTGTTGTGCTCGGCCTTGTCGTGGTTCTTGAAGAACCCCACCACCGACGTGTTGTTGAGCACGGACTTGATGCTGCTGTTGAGAAGCGACTTGGACCGCACGTCCGACGCGTTTTTCTCCAACACGTCAAAGCCGAGCTCGTGGGCCACCAAGTGCGCAGCAGTGGTTTTGCCGATTCCGGGCGGACCGCTGATAAGCACAGCACGGTAGATGCCGGAGCCATCGGGCCCCGCCACCTTGAAGTCTTTCTTGGCGTTGCTGAACCAGTTGCTGAGCCAGTTGCGCAATTTCTGCACCTGGCCCTTGTTTCCGCAGAGCTGGCTGGTGTCTGTTGGGGCGTACTTGACCGTCCACAACTTCTCGCTGCTGGGAATCTCACGCGGTTTTGCCGCACTCAGCGCCTCCACCTTGACGCGCTTGGCCTCGCGCGCCCGCTCCTTCTTCTCCTCCTCCATGGCCTGGTCCAAAATCAGCTGCTCCTCCTCCTCTCTTTTCCTCTTGGCTGCCTGCGCGTTGGCGCCGTCGCCTCCGTCTGCGGGCATTCTCCGGAGTAGCTCGAGAAACCCGTCCTCGGTTATGGCCTTGATGCCAAAATCCTTGATCTTCTTGACTTTCGACGGTCCGGCCTCCTCGCCAATGACCACCAAGCTGGTTTTCTTCAGAATGGACTTGGTCACCTTGGCTCCGTACCTCTTGGCAAGCGCCTCGGCCGCCTCGCGGTCGAGCCCGGGGAGAACTCCGGTGAATACTATCGTCAACCCACCAAGACAGTTGGGAGCGGCTTCTGGAAGGTCGCTGAGACCTGTGGGCTGTGCCACATTCTGCTGCTTGTTCTTCAAAGCAAAATAGTTCATTTTTCCCCCGTCTTCGGGCGCATCAGGCAACTCTGCGTCCTCAATCTGAGCGAGAACCACGTCGGCGGTCACACCCGAGCCTCCAGCACTGGCAGGCTCGGACTTTGGCTCTGTTTTCGCCGCTTTGGTAATTTTTCTCGCGGGAGCCGCCGCGGCTTTTCTCTTTTTGGGTGGCACGATCTCCTGGATGCTCACTTCTTCTTCCTCTTCTGGCTCGGGCTCAGGCTCGGGCTCTTCTTCCTCATTATCGTCAAAGTCGTCACCTTCAAAGTCGTCACCTTCAAAGTCGTCCTCCGATTCCTGTGCGTCAGGCTTGAAATCGTCCTCGGAGTCTTCGAAATCGGAGTCCAAGTTCACGTAAGTGGCAGCTTTGGCGCGCTTTTTGGGCGACGGCGTGGCAGTTTTCGCTTTCTTAGGCGACTTCTTTGGTGATTTCTTTGGCGATTTCTTCGGTGACGCCTCTGCCTTGTCAAAGTACTTGCTCTTCGTATTGTCAGGTTTCACCTCCTCGTCTTCAACAGCGATAGGTTGCTCCTTTTTGGCGGGCTTTCTTGCCGGGGTCTTTTTCTATTGGTTAGAACAGGTGCTAGAACACTTCAAAACATACATTGCCAGCGTTGCCGCCGAAAAAGTTCCGGATATCCACCATGGTAGTAACTAAGACGCGATTGATGCACTATGTAGGCCCTCAGTATGAAGAGAAACCAAAGGTGAGGATAATCTTGGTAGAAACCGAAAATCGGTAGCTAATTGGATATATGTACTATTCCGTTCTTTTTTGTTTCTCTATCTTTCAAACATTGGCTGTGAGGAACTATCTTGGTTGGAGGACCGCTAATTAGCTCTAGTACTTAGTGCACAGTCCCGGCCATAAAAGAGCACAAGCTGCTCAATTGGTCGGAATTGCTCAATCGGTAGGAAAGTTTGACCTACTTGAACTGAATTGACTCGAGAAGTGCAACTTTGAGTGCACTTTGAATGCAACTATGAATGCAACTTTAGTGCAACTTTGAGTCTTCACTCTCACTCCAAGCACTCTTACCAATAGTTAAGATGCATCCGGCCGGTACGAGGTATATAAGGCCTTCCCTTACATCCTTGATTCTACTTTGCGGTATTTATTTATATGTTACCTTAGGTGCTGCCACGGTGATATACGCCAGTCACCTACAACTCCTCAGCAATAACGTCGTGACTGACACAGGAGTGTAACCGGACATCTAAAAAGCCCAGAATCTGGCACTGCATCCCCACTACTGTCCCCACTGTTGCCCCCACCCTGCTATATCCCAGTCCTACTTGGCTGCCTTCGAGTTGCTCTCCTTCTCCAAAAAGTCCGTCCACAACGACACAAAACTCTGCCGCATTGGCCGGCCATCATCATCTCGTGCCCTCAGGCCATGTGAAAGCCCTGCCTGGACTTTGCGCGGCTCGTCCCACTCAAGCAAGGCGCTGATGAGCAGAAGCGCCTCGAACTTCTTGCTGTCGCCGCGCGGGATCTGGAGAAAGTTCAAAAACACGTTCGAGATCAATTCGCGGTCCACGGTGTTGTCCGTGTTGCTCAGCTGCTGCTTGAGCATGGACAAGGACTTGGTCAAGTGCTCGTTCAAGATGATGGCCTCGTGCCTCAACTTGCCGATTATGAGCTGCTTGCCATGCAATTCCTCCTTAAGCAGCGCGATCTGCGTGGTTTCTTGTGTGAGGGAGTCGATCGCGGTCTGCTTTTGGGTGTTTTCTTCGGTCAACCGTGTAGTTTCGGCGTTTTTCTTGTCAAGCTCGCCGTTGAGCTGCTCGATCTGGTGTTGGAGCGATGCTTTATCCTTCTCGGCCTCCAGCACTTTCAGTTCGAGTTTCTGCGAGACATTCTCCACCATCTGCCGGTACTGGCTGATTTCGGCGTCCTTGGCCTCCACCTTTCCCTTGAGCTCCTCGATGACAAGCGCAAGGTTCTTGTTTTCCATGGCCACCTCCTCTTTGGCCAACTCGAGCTCGCCGTAGGCGCTTTTCTGCTCCGACACTTTTTTGGTCAACCGGGCCACTTCGTTCTCCAACGCGTACTTTTCGTCCTGCGAGGTGTCGTCTTTGCTCTGGTACTCTCTTCTTAGCGCCGTCAACTGCAGGCTCAAGCGGTCGCACTCGCTGTTCAAGTCCTCGCTCTCGGTCTTGAACTGAGTCAATGTCTCCGTCAACTTTTTGATCTCAGCGTCCTTGGTCGACGTCTCCAGCTTGAGCCCGTCCAACTCAGACTCCACGTCCTCCTTTTCGCTAACGATCTGTGCCATCTGCTCGCGCGTCTCGTCCAACTCCGCCTGGGTGGCTTTGTAGTTCTGGAACACCGTTTTCATGCTGGAAATCTTCGACAAAAAGCCCTCCAACTGCTGCTTGGCGTCATCGCGCTCTTTTTCTGCCTCTGCAAGTTGAGTCTTCACCTGCTCAAACTGCTCCTTATCAACACTCTCATTGTCTGGCTCCACTTGACTCTCCTTTTGGTTCGATGCTTCTGATCTGAGCACCTCCAACTCTTGGTCCCTCTGGTCTATCTGCAACTGCATATGTGCCAATTGTGTTTGTAACTCTGCCACGGCGTGGGCGTGTCCGTTGGATTGTGGAACATCATCGGACTCTGGAACAGAATCGGATTTAGGCGGTTTTTCCGGCGAGGACGGAGCGATTTCGGCAACTTTTGGTGGCTGTGGCTCAGGCTCAGGCGACTTCTGCATACTGTCGTCGTCAAACTCCGTATCGGGCCACGCATCGCCGTCCGTGTCTGCCATGATTGAGTGCAAGGTGGTCAAAGTGGTTGGTACTGCAGGAAGGAGCCAGCACGGCGGAGGAAGAGAGATAAATGGGGGATATGGAGATGAATGGGGGCTATTGAAATAACTAGGGGTTTGGAAATGGAGTATAGTTTTAGTAAGAGACTGGGAAGTAGCATGTACTTTGGGGATTTTGCAAGGACGTGGGGCATGTAATAAACTGCGAATTGAGTTGGATCCAGCCATGAATAGAGAAGAATTTAATTTGGGTCATTAGAGGCATACTGATGGAGTGTTAACTGATGAAAGCTTGAGGAAGTATTTACGGATGGAAGTTCGCTCGAGGAGTGTCGCCCAATTGTAGCCTAATAGAGAAACGGAGGGTGATCCGTTAAAAGGATTAGAAGCGACAATGCCACGTTAAATAAGCATGTGAAGTGTAATAGAACGTTGTTTCATCTTCGTTTCGATTTTTTATTCGGATTATGATCACTAGGATTTCGGCCATGTGCATGTCAATTTGCAAATAATTAGGTTGAAGTTGGATAGAGTGAAAACAGTCAAACGGAGAAAAAAATCGGAATGGGGTGAAATTGGAGACGCAGTGAATTGATGCTGTTGAGTGTGCTTATCAGAATAAGAAACTGCCAAGAGAATTCTTTCATTCAATCGCTCGATGTTGTCACGGTGTCTGTCACTTATCACGCTTTTCGAAACAAAGAAGCCTTGCACCCAAGTGATTAAAAATTCTGAACAGGCGGTCTACCTCCATTCTCTATCCAAAAGATCAACTCTCAATCTCCACCATAAAACTGTTTGTCGAAATACTCCGAGGTTGCTCACCAACTATGCCTTCGAAGCAATTCCACGCCGATAGCGAAACCATCGACACCGAAGACAATACCATCTTATGCGAAGTCAATGACACCATAACGTCAATAGCAACCTTTCCTCTGAATGGATTGTCCTCAATCCTGTCTACATTCCGATTCTTTCAGGCCTGCCTCAGCTCAACATATTCAGGTTGTTCTATTGCTCGTCGCAATCTGCTCCAGCCGAGTTTTACCTCGCTTATCGCGAACGTTCCTTCTACATCCTGTTGCATCGTTTTTATTAAGTGAATTCATTTTATACACGTTGAACGTGTCTGCCGCCACGACAGTGCCGTAGTACCCCAGCAGGCATGGCCAACAAGAGAGTGGGTGGGATTCGTGACTTCAGCTTAAATGTTGGATGGGTACAACATGACTCTGACGGAAGCACCGAAGGTCTTGGGAGGCAAGTTCTTCTTGAAGTTGGCTCTCACCACGCCGTTGTTGCCGTGGGTTCTGGCCACCTTGCCCCAGATGACTCTAATCTTGGTGCCTCTGACCTCCTTGGAGGCTCTGTACACGTAGGCGATTCTCTTGCCCAAGTAGAACTTGGCGTCCTGGGGAGTCTGGACACCGTCGATCTGGATCAACGACACGTTGGGGTTGGTCACGTTCTTCGAACGCTGGTAGGACAAGTGCTTACCCTTAACGTACACTGAAGTTAGTAATGTTGGAGAGGTCCTGACCTTGGTATGTTCAGTATCGACTCTGAGGAAATCAGAATAGTTCGAACGAACGGAACGAGGATTGAATATGGAACAATGAAGCGTTTGAGTCGATATTGCAGGTCAGCAGTCTGGCGTACATACATCTGTGAGATTCAGCCATGGCGTATCAGTTGGTGTGAGGAAGATTCAAATTTTTCTGCGAGTAGAAAAACTCTGCGTGGACTGCAGGGCAATAGACCCGTACACCAAGGAGAGAAGATGTGTGCAGGAAGTGTTCTGGTCACGTGCGTTCGGGAGCCCTAGCAACGCGCACGTGACAAGCCCTCGAGTACACGGGCAAGAGGTGCTAAAAGGAGGAAATTAACGGAGGTGGTTTAGATGATAAGGGGAACGTAGTTTTTGAGTAAACAGGTCAGTGGACTGGATTTCGTTGGTTCGTTCCGGGTGTGTGATGGGAACAGGAATTAGGTTGTTCGCCCGCTCAAGTGCTGTGGAAATCAATATCACCTTCATCTGACCCAATGAGTTTGAAAAGACAAAGATTTGAAATTGACGATAATGCCCAGTAAGAGATCGGGAACCTATTTTGGGAATTTTGAGCGCATATCTACTATAGTTGGTCGTTTGCATACTGGTAAGTGATCCTGGTAAGTGGCTGCAATGCAAGAAACAGCCAAAAGTTAAGGATAAGTGTGTGGGCAGGCGGAACAGTATCGTGGTCCCGAATTGTTGAAGATTTAAATACTTGCTGAAATTCAGAATTCGAGTCTCTGATTCAGTGGCATAGCATTGCAGATCGCCAGTATCCCAGGACCAACAAAAAGATAGAGTGGTTAATGATCTGGACATTATGATGAGCTCGATTGAGCAAATTCGCTTAAGTTAATGGGTCGTTATACTAGCTGGTCTAAACTACCTAGCCTGACGCACTCAGAACCAAAATGCCATGTTCGGACGCTATAGGTGCCGAAACCTTTCAAAATATTAAACTGATGAAATCGATTCAAGCCAAACGGAAAGGGTCAAGGCTTTGATGGAGCTGGTGCTTACCAATTGAGCTTTGCTATTATCACAAGGGTGCTAAAACAGGGAACTTAAATTATCATGGTTTGAGGACAGCTTCCACAGGACGGTATTGGTGTGAGAGGACATTTTTTGATAAAATCCGGTGAGAACCATGTGATGGCAATCCTCCAATTGCATCCCATCGTCTCTGAGCCAACAACAAGCCCGTTCTCAACTTATTGAAATATCTCGATTCACCACGAGGCTTTACCACCGGATATCCGTTGATTAGGAAATAATGAAGTTGATAGAGTATCAGGGACCAGTGATACTGAACCCGACCTTGCAATCATCCAAGGGCCGTCTGCACCTAAGTCAGCATTAAATTAATACGGTTTCACAACGATACTTTCGTTGCTTCTCCTCGATACTTTCCTCCTGTCCTACCTCTCTTCTCTTTTCGTGCCTCTCTTTCCCTCTTCTCCTCTTTCCCTCCTCTCCTCGTTCCCTCCTCTCCTCGTTCCCTGTTCCTCCCTTCGTCCCTGCTTCTTCTCCTCGTCCCTGTTCTTCAACTCTTTCCTTGTTCTTCTCCTCCTCCCTGCTTCTTCTCCTACACATCCTCATCCAGCATACATTAAACCAAACTACACGCGGATCTCGTCCTCCGCGGCCCACTTGTCCAAGTTCAAGCGCCAGTGGAGCGCGGCGTCCGTCTCGTACTTGGAGCCCTTGACCGAGCCCGACGGCGCGTTCGACACCGACAAATTGGCAACATTGGCCAAGCTCACCATCGGGTCGAACCCCGCGGGCTGCCCGCTCACGTCGATCTCGTCGAACCACCGCTGCTGCCACGTGGCGCCCAGCTCCTTCTCCTCCTTGCGCTGCTCGCGCTGCTCGTTTTCAAGAAGCGACTTCTCCTTATGGATGGCGTCGTAGTCGCCCGCACGGATGGCGTCGGCCACCTTCTGCCACGCCTTGCGCAGCTCCAACGCGTTCTGCTCCTCGATGGGCTTGACGGTCAAGTGCTCGGGGGCCTTCTCGTTGGCGTCGTAGAACAAGGTGTCTGCGCTCGACGGCGACGCCGCGCCCTTGGCGATGTACGACTTGCCCAGCCACTGCCCCGCGATGGTCACCAACGCGTTCTCCTTCTTCAGGCTGGCCAACTTGTCCTCGTAGATGCGCGCCTTGAACGTGTTCTTCTTGCCGGAAAAGTAGCCCCGGCCCAGGTACTCCACCACCACAAGGTACCCCAGCGAGCTCTGGATGTACGAGGTGCCCTCCAACTCCACAAACGGCGACGCGGTGATGAGGCCCTCGATGTGCAACGGAGGAAGCGTCACCAAGTACGTCTCGCCAAGGTTCTGGTACTCCAAGAGCGCGTGGCCGTACTGCTTGACGTTGATCAGCGTGGTGCTGATGGTGGCGCGGATCCCGTTGTAGCCCTGGAACACCGTCTTGTTCTTGTCGTTGACGATGCCGTAGGCTGTGACTGGCGGGTGGTGGCTCACCTGCTCGCTCAAGAGCACGGTGTCGCCCAACTTCTGGTCGTCCAGCTGGTCGGTCCACCGGCCCACAAACACCTCGCCCAAGAACGGGTTGAGTGGCTTCTTCTCCGAGCCCATGCTCTCATTTCTCAGGCAGTACTGCGAGCGCAACGTCGACACAAACCACCGGGCCACGGCAATTGTGCGCTTGAGCGCCATGGCCGACCGCTCCTCCGCGCTGTCGTCGCCCACGATGAAGTTGGGCTCCAACAAGAGGTCGGGGTGCTCGGCCCAGTATTGCGAGTACTCCACGAGCGAGGTCGGCGACAAAATAAATGGCGGCGCCGTCAACGACGAGAGGTCGCCGTTGAACGAGGCAATGGACTTGAGAAACGACGTCCACGAGGCGGTCAGGGCCATGATGGGAAGAACGGTGGTATGGGAGGTTTGGGTGTGCTGGCAGTGCGAGTCGGGTGATGGACCCAGCCACAATGCTGGATTTTCGGATGGATCGGAGCGACACCGCTGGGTTCCGGAGGTGTGTGGGTGTGGTAGCTGTGTTCGGCGGAGTCGGGAGCGGACAGAGATGGCTCCAATTGAGAGAATGCTCCAATTGAGAGAAGGCACCAAATGAGAGATGGCAGCTAATTGTTCGGATCAGCTCCAGCTTCTTCAGTCCAGTTTGTTATGTAGCTTTTATGCTCCGCTATTTGGCTCCGATTTTTGTGCTCCGAGTTTGTTCTGCCGAGTGTCGAGTTGGGTCGGCCTGAATTACCGTAGCCGGTATACGGCTCGTTTAATTAGGTCGTACAGCAGACCAAATTGCGGCCATGCGAGTTTGTTCCACCGTAAAAAAAAGGCTTGAATCTGGCTGTTTGTGATTGGAATTGTCAAAGGCCGAGCTTGGGGACTCGCTCCTTAGGAATTGACTCCGCTGGGTTCGGGCTCAGACTTTGTCGGATCGTAATGAGACTTTGATTGCTTGTTCCAGTGTCTTGAGTGATGTCTTGAGTGATGTCTGATTGTTGACGTATCGTCTTTTGAGTCCTTGGTGCTGCTGTAAGACACAGCGCAGCCGTAAATGTGCAGCCACGAAAGTGAATCAGCACCCGTAAATGTGCGCCTAACCTGGCACATTCATCCGTCTCCTGTTATAATGACTCCCTGGAAGCTCCACACTCTCTAAAGCTTGATGTAGACCCCCTTGTGGTTCAAGAGAATGGCGAGGCCCGTCCATGAAAGCGCATACGCAATCAATATCGTGTATGCCCCGCCGCTGCCCACCTCCAACGTGTTGATGGTCATATTTATAAGACCCGTGGTCAAATTCGCCACAAGAAATATCGCAAGCCCGTTGCTGTTGATGGCCTCGAGGATAGAGGACTTGAAAGGACCCACTATCTGCTCAATCAAACCGTACCCCAAGAGGAATACAGAGTTGTAGCTGACCACCCACATCACGTAGGGCAAGTTAGCAAGGCGTCTCGACACGTTTCCAGTTGCTCTAGAATCCTTAACCAAGGCGAAAATGCCAAAAGTGACTGCAGTGGAGATGACAAGACCCTGGATGGTGGAAACCGTCAACCATTTAGCAGGCCGGAAGAGTCCTCCCACCAAATTGTTTGGAGTTTTGCGCAGAGTCAACACAAACGACCCGAAGCTCTGGCCGAAAATGAAGATGCTCAAGTAGCCAATGAACGAGAACACGCCCTCCTTATTCATGGTCAACAAGTTGTCCCTGCGGTTGGAAGGGTCCAAAATGAAGGTCTGGAGATCGGTTTTCTGAAGAACCGCCTCGTACGCCACGCCAATGGCCAATGCCACGAAGAAACGAGGCACGTAGGTGAGCACAGGATCCAACACTCCCAACACCACCGGCAAAAGGCCGAGCGTCATGAAAAAGTTCCAGTGGATGCCGTACTCGGTCTCGTGTTCCTGGTACTCGAGCGACTTGACCGAAACGAGCCGAATAAGTCCAAGCACCAAAACAGGCAACGCTTTGACGGTGTTGGAGTACACCAACAGCAAGTAGGACTTCTTTTGCTGGGGCAGATACTGCTGCTTGATCACTGCACGGGAGTTGGCGAGACCCATGGCAAAAACAAACAGGCCCACTCCCATGTCCATAAGAGAGGTACCCCAGGTTTCGACTTTGGCAAAACGGCGCGGAAACGCGTGGAAATCCACCGCCAAAATGGCCAAGTTGGTGATAATCATCATCTGTGCTCGGTAGGCGGTGATGAACGACTTTCTTGGAAGAAGCTCAGACTCTGGGGTCCGGCCGACCTTCTTTCGCTTTTGACCGGCAGTGGCTACTCGGTACAAGAGAGTCAACGCGGCCGGAGTCAAAGCATACGTGTAGAGAAGCCCTGTCTGACTACTGAATATGGTGATCGACTGGAGCAACAACATGACGTCGAAGTAGAACTCGATCAAGAACGACACCGGCTGCCCATTGAGGGCCTCAATGGACGGAAGTACCCATTTTTTGACCAAGCCGTGGGACAAGAATGCGGCCAACACCACGCCGGTGACTGCGTATATCTCGGAGATCAGGCCCCCGGCGAGGTTGGAGACGAACTGCTCCTTCTGGTGTTTTAGAGACATGGTGACACCTGTACCTCTGGAACGACAGGCATTGACCTGAGAAGGAAAGGGCGGAAGAGCGACGGAGGGGCGGAGATAAGAAGGCATAGAACGCCTTGTGAGGCTTAAGAACGGATTTACTTAGGATGGTCTTGTTGGTGACGGTGTCGACCACCTGGGATGTTTGGGTCTAGCACCATGGGTGGCTGCGAAAGAGAGAAATTGAAGAGAAGAGGGAAGAAAAAGGGAAGAAAAAAAGGAAGAAAAAAGGGGAAAAAAGGAAGCAGAAAAAGAGAGAAACAGGAAGAGAAATGAGAGAGAAATTGTAAGAGGAAAGATAGACTGCTGAGAAGGTAATTAAACCAGATCAACAACGCACCCTCTAACCAATCGGCCGATCAAAGACTAATCAGAAACTGGCCCTCACTACCAGCCAAGCTCGGTCGCCGACCCAATTTGCAAAATAATTCATAATTAAACGTCTGTCCCCTCGTCTCCCCTATATCCTATTCCGGTAGCGACGTTGAAACTGTGTGCACGCCGTCCATCATGTCAGGAGAAGAAGACAAGATGCTACCGAGTAAGCCGTCGCCATCGCTTTCCTCGTTGGGAACACCGTCGCCGCTCAACTCCCCCGCCCTGCTCCTCGCCTCGCCATACTCGGAAAGCGACACCGAGCGCTCTCTCCATCCTCCGCACATGAACTTGGATCCTCTGTCCTATCTGGACCTGGAGTTGGCCCGCGACGACCGCGGCAGTGCCGTTTACTCCAGTGCGCTGGAGTCCGAGTCGCTGCGGAAGCCCAGGGCCAAAAAGGCCGGGGTTTCGCCGCCAGAATCGCCTCAACTTCTGCCCCGACCAAAGAAACAGGTCCGCCGCCGCTCCCGTGCGTCCGAGCACTCCGAACGGTCTCGCTCCGAAAACTGGGGCATTGGTTATACCCAGACGCCGCCCACGGGCAAGATTTTCCGCAATCTTTTGATCCTAGAGGAGAGTCTCCGTCAGCAGGTCATTCAACAGCGCACTTTGCGGCGCAAGTACTTGACGTTTCTCGCGGCGTTGTGCCTGTTGATTGCTGCCACCTCGTACATGCTCTACTGCGGCGTGGAGCTGGCACCGTCGCGTGTGGTGCTCCAGTTGGTGCTTCTGGCCCTCTGCGTGACTCTTCTCTTGTACCATCTCTCCGGCGAGTACCAGAAAACGATTGTGCTCCCGCGGAAGTTTCTCTCGTCCACCAACAAGGGCCTCCGGCAACTCAATGTGCGGTTGGTAAAGATCAAAACGCCATTGGCTCACACCATGGCCGATCTCACCCGCGAGTTCGGCCTTTTCTTGTGCACGATGGCGCTCAAGTTCGTACACACCGCCTTCCCCTGGACGGTGGCCAATCCGCGGTCTCGGCTCGAGGTGTGGCTTGTTTCGGGACAACTGCAGTGCCAGCCCCGGTTTGGCCTCAACGACGTCAAGTTGGTGTTGATGCCGCGCAGCTTCAGCACTGACATCAGAGAGGGTTGGGAGCTCTACCGCAACGAGTTCTGGATCAACGAGGGCATGCGCCGGCGCAAGAGTATGATGGCTTTTGCCAATACGGCTCCGACTGCCACGAGGTCTGGTTCTGTTTCGAGCGCGGGCGAGGTGGACGAGGAGAAGAAGGTGCGGAAGGAGCGGAAGGAGCGCCGGCGGAAACTGTCGGTGTCGACGCCGCACGCGGTGCTCACGCGTGAGAACCTCGACGCGTTGCTGGGAAAGAGCTACACGTGAGTGGTGGGAGAGAATTGGAAGAAAGAACAGACGACTTCGATCGAGTGGCGGAACGGTTTCACTTCGAGGCAATAATGTGGTCCAATGGTCCTACATCGCTCGTCTAATGGGCTGACTGATCTCGAAGGGCCCGCTAATTATTTCCAAGGGTCCTTTAATTTATATGGTGGTTCCCGCTGGTCCTTTGATTGTATGGAGTGATCTCTTATGGTCCCAGAGTGGCCTAGATCGATATCCAATAGTCTTCAATGATCTTCGATTGGTCTCCACTGGTCCTCCAATGGTCCTCCAATGGTCTCTGATGGTCCAGGTTAATGGCCCCCCAATGCTCCTCTAATGGTCCTCTAATGGTCAAAAATGACCTCCGATTGTCATCGATGTCACCGATGGTCGTCTAGTTGTCCTCAATGGTGGTCAGACGGTCCTCTACTGGCGCCCAATGCACTTTGATAGTTCATTGGTCTCCAATGCGAATTATCTACGATCCAAATGGTCATGATGCGAGGCTCCCCAATGTGTTGCTCCATCCACTACATGTCCGGTACGTTGTCGTCCATTTTGAGTCTGCCGTGTCTCTTAAATGAAACCAATATCCTCCATTGGTCTCCAATGCCTAATATGATTTCATTTCCTGCTTCCAGACTTCATCATCCTGTTGACGTCTACTTTTGAGTCTCTCTGGCGGCAATGATTTCAGCCACCTTCCGTCCAAATACCACACACTCGAGAAGCGAACTGCCGCCCAACCGATTTTCTCCGTGCAACCCGCCGCTGACCTCTCCAATGGCAAAGACGTTCTCAAGCAAGCCGTTTTCGGTCACAACCTGGCCCGACGTGTTGATTTCAACCCCGCCCATGGAAAAGTGCAACACCGGCGTGATGAGTCCAAAGTAGAACGTGTCGGAAATGTCGCCGCCGACATGCACACGGCCCAACTGGTCCGCGTGTTTTTCCGTGTTGTACCGTTGGATGCTTTCTGCCATCGTCTCTGCACTGGTGCTGTACCCAACCTGGTTGAACTTCTCGACAAGATCGGCAACGCCGCCTTTAAACATCACCTTCTGCGACACGTAGAAGTCGATGTGGTGTTTGGCTTTGAGGTAGTCGTCCTCTCCGACGATAATCGCAGCTACTGCCTTGTCTTTGTCGAAGCAGTGCGCCGAGATTTGCCGGGTGACCTCGTCTCGCGTCGAAAGCTCATTGACAAACCTGTCTTGGCTGACTGGCGACACTAATATTCCTCCAATTCCGCGGATGAGCTCTCCACACAAGAACTTCCACTTCAGTGCCACTGTCGTCAGATCCTTGAACTGAATGAAGCCAGTGGGGTGCACCTGGATCTTGTCCATGTGAACCAAGTTGGCGCCGAGGTCGCGCTCGGCGATTTTCTGCCCGTCGCCTGTGGTTTGTTGACCGTTGGTCAGCGGAAGTCCCAAAAGGTCGGGCCGAAAACGCTCAAGCAAGCCGGTGGAGCCGAAATCCGCAGAGAAGCCACCCGTGGCCAACACTACGTTTTTTCCGCGGATGACATCCTTCGAGGGCGTTTTGACCTCGACTCCAACTACTTTATTCTTCTCCTTGACCAACTTTACGAGTTCGCACTGTGTTCTGATATCCACTAGTGGCGATTCCTTTAGCTTTTTGGAGAGAGCGGAGATAATGGCAAATCCGGGTGGAAGTGCTCCGCTTCCGCGGTGTGTTCTTGCGTGCGTGTGGCCGCCTAATATGGTGACCCGAGACAAGTCAATTGCGTGGTCCTCGGTGAGCCACTTAATAGCGTCGCCAGAATTGCGAGTGAGAATATCCACCAACCCTGGATGTGACGAACTTTTGCCCGACTTGAACGTATCCTGAGCAAAGATCTCAACAGAGTCGCCATCCAAAGGGTCTTGGAAGCGAGTAGGCACTCCATTGATTCCAGAAGATGCCTTGGCTGAGTTTCCTCCAAGTCTCTCTGTTTTTTCGACAAGGGCCACTGTCAATCCGCGTGACAGGAGTTCGAGACCAGCTGTCAAGCCAGCTAGTCCTGAGCCCACGACAATGGCGTCGAAGACCTTGGTATTGGGCATTTTGGGGTGTATCATTGGCGAGAAGACACTTTTCAATAGTGACACCGCTATGAGAAGTGCTGACGTAATCACGACAAGTCGCTGGAGGCGGACGGGGAGAGGTATCTTGGATATTCTGTGTTTATGCTTCCACAGTCTGGAATTGTATATGGGGTTCTAGTCAATGTACTATATATGCGACTGATCAGCTCACCTGGGTTATGTGCCCGAACGCCGTGTCTTTCTGAGTGAGTATGCGGTTAGAAGGATATATGGTGACGACAACGTAGTACTTAGTGTGGAAACGAAGTCTCGCTTCTGTTGGTGTAGTCGCGATAGGGTTGAGTTTTTCGGTGGTACTCAAGGACTCATTGTGAGCAGATACGAGCAAGTACGGAAGAAATATATATGAGGAATATTAGATTTGGATCAGTGTGGGCATTCCTCAGTTTCTTGCCCGCCTGTGTCACTTATGTCCCTGGCGACCGCCAAACTTGAATTTGACGATTATCTGGTGGATTTCCTTGGAACTGACGACCACAAAGGATTGAGACTGTTCTCAGGTAAACAACGGTGCATTTTATGACACTTCCCTGGTCCCAGCTCGGTGCTGATTGAAAAAGTGACAAATGGGAGTTTGTGGTTTTTCAAACTGTAGTAGGGCCTTGGAAGATCTCCAACACTTCCATTGAAATGTGAAGCTCGAATTCGAATTGAATTAATTCTGACGACCGTTGAAAGCCTAAGTGGCCTATTTCCCCAAATTTGTAGTTCGGGATCGTCGACTAATACCATCCACAACTTTAATTCTCTTCGACGTCTTTAAAATACATCCACGTCTTTGATACTCAACTCTGAAATCCACTCAACCGTCTTACTACATAATTTCTTCCGGATAATCTCACGACACACAATCTGTTTTTCTTCTGCCCTTGTCTTACCTCGTTTTCCAGCCCTTGCCTTGCCTAATCGGTACACCATTCGTCGGGCCCTGCGCAGAAGCTAGATGCCCATATAAGAACAACCAGCTATGCAATAAACTAAAACAAAAAAAGAAAATAATCTCAATAATAAAACGTGTAACGATCCCACTTCTTCTTTCCACTAGCCATTTCTCTCTGTCCATGCTCCAGTCCAGATTCGATGTCCTGCACACCTCTCCACCACAACACGCTTCACGTCTGATTTCTTACCATGAATCTGTCCAACAGAGGGCAGAACGGCCCAAATGGCCCCCAAAACGGAAATGCACAAAACGGTCATGGCCATAACGGACAGGCTCGGCCGAACGGACAGAATCAAGGTGCTCAGCCCAGGCAAGGCAACACGCGTCCACCTAATACCACCAGGATCCAGTACCAGTCGGCAAACACAGCAAAAAGCAGTCCGAAATCGTATACCAAAGAGGAGGAGGAGCGGATCCAGAGGGCACTCAATAAGGTTTTGGGGCCCGAATACGTGAGTTTTCGCCCTGGCGGAGGCGGCCAGAATGTATCATACATTGAGGGATGGAAAGCGCTAAACCTCGCCAACGAAATTTTTGGTTTCAACGGCTGGTCGTCCGAACTTATCAGCGTGCAAGTAGACTTCTTGGATCTGCACGGATCGGGGCGGGTTTCGTTGGGACTCTCAGTAGTAGTTAGAATCACCATCAAAGACGGCACGTTCCACGAGGACTTTGGGTACGGATTTATTGAAAACGCCAAAAACAAGGCCATGGCGTTCGAAAAGTGCAAAAAGGAGGCGTTCACAGACGGCTTGAAGCGCTGTCTACGGTGTTTTGGCAATGTCTTGGGCAACTGCCTCTACGACAAGACGATTGTGGCGAAAATGCAGAAGGTTGCGTTGCCGGCATCGGAGCTCGACTACGAAGACTTCTACCGCGATCCACTAGTGGTCAAAAGAGAACGTGAGAGACTTCGTCGAGAGAAGGCAGCAGAATTGGCCCTTCAAAACCAGAACGTACCAAAAAGGCCCCAGACGGCGCCCAAAGCGGAAAGTACCGCAGTGGCGTCTCAGGTTGTGCGCGACTTGGCCGATTTCGACGACCTGTTCCAGTTCAGTGACGACATTGGCGGAGATGACGAGCTCAACGACAAACTCGACCACGAGCTTTTGGACAAGAGCGACATGGACGTAGACACAAGCACGTCTGCCAAAACACCCAGCCAGGTCTTTTTCACGTCGTCCAAAAAGGCGTTGGAAGTTCAGCAGACCCCCGAAAACGTCACTGCGCCGTTTGACCACAAGTTTGTCTCTGGAGGGCGCCGGACGATCGATCCTTCAAAATCGGTGAAAGTCCGTCGAAACGACCTTCCTGCGGCGCACACGCCGAGCCAAATGAACCGGCCCAAGGCGCCATCGCCGACGATTTCCGGCGGAATCGGAAAACGACCGCTCGGCATGCCTCCATCACAGCGGCCTGTGTCTAAGCGACTCCACAAGGAGGCGGAGGGTGACGGTGAGAAGGAAAACGGGTTGGAGAGCACATGATAGAGGTGTGTCATTCAATTACTAGTGGGTGAGAATAGGCAATTCTGAGTATGGGGAGAGTGGACAGGACGCGCGAAGTGAGGTTGGTACGGTACAATAACACTCTCACTTAGCTTGAAAATCAGGTGAAACGGTTGGTTCAGAACCTGCTTGAGTGTTTTCGTACGCTGGAGGAGGATTATAATAAGTCGCTTCCATTGCGACTCTGCTGATTGATCGAAACACCTCCTGGCTGAGATTCAAGGGTCTATCTCTCTAAGAGATTCAAAGAATTCGCTTACCAAATGTTGGTAATCTCAACTGTTCTGTCCTGTGCGCTTCTCTCTTGTGGTGACCATCTGTCCAGCAAACTCAGTTACCACACGATGCTTGAAAAAAACGTTGTTGCAGTGCTGAAGTTGTCAATGCCTAGCTCGACAGGACGAATCCATTTCGAATTGTCTGTCTGTCGTTTCGACATTTGGTGCCTGCACCACGACTACTAGCCAGATCCCTGCACAGACTCCACACATGGTCCGAAACCTCTCGTCAGTGTCTCCACTTTTGGCCGTTCCAGGCCCCTTCAACGAGTTTCCCGATGAATACGAGTCAAGTGCGGCGCACACTGCGCTCGCTTCCACAAAAATCTTGGTTGTTGGCGCCGGAGGCCTCGGATGCGAGATTCTCAAGAACTTGGCTCTCGTGGGCTTCAAAGACATCCACGTGATCGACATGGACACGGTGGACGTGTCGAACCTCAACCGGCAGTTTTTGTTTCGGGCGGCTGATGTTGGGCGGTCCAAAGCGGAAACCGCAGCCGAGTTCATTCGCAAGCGCATGGACGCGCTGCTATCGATTGTGCCCCATTTCTGCAAGATCCAGGACATGACGCCCGAGTTCTACCTGCAATTTGGCGTAGTTGTTTGTGGCTTGGATAATGTCGAGGCGCGGCGCTGGATCAACGCGTTGTTGGTTGGTTTCGTCGACTCCAACATGAACAACTTGATTCCGCTCGTGGACGGCGGAACCGAGGGCTTTCGCGGGCAGGCGCGTGTGATTATCCCCACGGTGACCTCCTGCTTCGAGTGTCTGCTCGACATGATTTCGCCCAAAACAACGTACCCGGTGTGCACCATCGCCAACACGCCCAGACTACCGGAACACTGCGTCGAGTGGGCCAGCCAGCTTGAGTGGCCACGGATTTTTCCTGGACGGAAGTTTGATGCCGACGTTCCCGGCGACGTGGACGAAATGCACCGGTTGGCTCTCGCCCGTGCCGAGGAGTTTGGGATCGCCGATGTCACGCGGGCGTTGACGTTGGGCGTGGTCAAAAACATCATTCCGGCGATCGCGTCCACCAATGCCATTGTGGCGGCCTCGTGCTGCAACGAGGTGTTCAAGATCGTCACCAGCTGCAACCCCACCCTCGACAACTACATGATGTACTCGGGCGACGACTCCATCTTCACGTACACGTATGCGCACGCCAAGAAGCCCAACTGTGCGGTTTGTGGGAGCCAGGTGAAGCATGTCCGGGTTCCCAAATGGTGGACCGTGCGCAACTTCTTGGACGACTTGGGAACAAGACAGGAGGTGATGATGCTGGCCCCCTCTGTGGCCACGGCGCACAATAACTTGTACTTGCGGCAGCCGGCGTTCTTGGAGGCGCAGACCCGGGTCAATTTGGAGAAGCGGCTCTGTGACTTGGTGGACGTGGGCGAGGAGATGTTGGTGACGGATCCGGGGTTGTCGATTCTGGTGAAGCTCGTGGTGGACGGGTACGACGGACCCGACGAGGAGCCGGAGGACGTCAGTTCGCTATTGCGGTCGTGACAAGGTAGCTGCTACAGAAGCTTGGGTCAGAGCCGTCATTGCTCGGAAAGCTTAGCTCGACAACGCTAAGCTTGGTCAAAATTGGTCGGAATGGGTACGGAATTATTATCTACTGGAGGTCCATACGCACATCGTCTACAATAACTTCTAACGGTGTCAATCCTAACAACCTAATAAACCCAACTAACTTTTTAACTCTAATTTTCCTGACTCAAGTCTGTCCAGACTTCGTGTCCCCGACCAAGTCTATCCGACTTCGTCTATCCCTCTGCTCTAGGCCTGCTCTGCTCTAGATGTGCTCCACTCTAGTGTTCCGCTCTAGGTCTGCTCAAACTTCTCCATCTCGTTCAATACCATGCGGTTGAACTCGTCGATGTTGTCGAGGTAAATGTGGTGGCCGGCGTTTTCAATCTCGCACGTAGTGCTGGCCTCCGGATCGCCCGAAACGCTGTTGACGATGCGGGAACACAACTCTCCGCCCTTTTTGTCCATCCAGTCCTCCCCCGTCCATAGCACCAGAGCAATTTGCACCTCAATTTGTGGATTCCGCGTTCAATAAGCGGATGTCTGGCCTCGGCACCGGGCGCAAGAAGAAAGTTCAACATGTATTCGCCCGAACCTGGGCCCTGAAAGATGCCGTAGGCGTACTTGTGGAGCAAGGCCGCCTCGTTTTCAGGGAGATTCGCAAATCTCCGACTCGACCACATGCTTACTAGCTTGGAGCCCAACGGGCCTGCCTTTCTTACCAAAGTGAAGGGTGAGATGTTCTGCTCCCACAACTTGGCAAAGTACGCGGGCACAGGCACCTGTTTTCTGTGTTTGATGATGGCGCCCGGCGACACCATGAGCATTTTTTTGCAAAAGTGCGGGCTCCGCCGGATGCCGTAGGTGGCCATCAAGTACGCACCCATGGAGTGGGCCATGAACAAGTTTTTGTGTGGGGCCACATCCAAACGGCGCAAGTGGAGCCACTCGTGCATGGAGTCGTGGAACCAGTTTTCTACGCTTTCGAGCGAGTTGCCTGTGAATTTGGGCCTCGACAGGCATCCGTAGCCAAGCAAGTCGATGGCATGCACGACCCAGTTGGCCCTAGCCAGAATCGGGCCGAAATTCTTTAAAAAAAAGCCGAGCCCGCCGCCGTACCCGTGCACCATAATCAAGTGGTTGCACTCGGCATATAAGGCGTCCTGTTCTGCCGCCGACTTGTTGTGGAACGCCGGAGGAAAAATGACAAATTCGTTGATGTCGTAGCCCAGAGAAAGGCGTGTTTGCACCACCTTGGAACTCTTTCCGGCCGCGTCGGCGTCGGGAAAAAACGGCAACGTCGCCAACAAGTCGTGCTGGAACTTGAGCGGGTTGTGCCGATGGGCGAAATCCTCAAGCAGCTGGGCCACCGAAAGCGGAAACAGTGCCGAAAATATGCGGTTAAGCGGCACCGACGTCGGATGCGTTGGTCTCCTGTACTGCGACGGCGGCTCCTTGACCAACTTGACGTTTTTTCTTCTGACGGTTTCGGTTTTGACAGCGTCGGAACCTTCCACCTCAGGCAGTTTGCGCAACCGGTCCAAAACGGTCCACGCGCCGCCCGCATTGGGACTTGACACGTTCAAGTGATGCAGACATGCAGAAAAATGACGTACGGCCGCCACAGACATTTGGTGCCATGGAGGCTCTAGTGGGTCCAGAGAAGAGCCAGTTGTGTGCAGGACATCATCATACTCCACTTGCGCAACCAGGGAGAGGCCGGAAATAGCAACCTATCTCGGATCTGCGTCGCTGCCAGCCGAGCGCTGCAACGTGGATCTCGCTCGACGCACACGTACAATGACGCATTGTCGGACCACGGCATCAGCGAATTCCGCCAATGGCAGCGGTGTCCTGTCACCTGACTCCGATCCAGACCCATAACCCGGACAATAGCCCTGCGTATGCGGCAGGGCTTTAACGATTTTCTCCCCTGTGGGACGGGCAATATGCGCCGTCGGAAATAGACGAGGAAATGTCAAATTAATCTTAGTTTGAAGAAACTGTAGGAGGCATGTCCAGGATGCGTTTGGATGTGTGATGGCGCCCCGGAGTTGGCTGGCTTTGTTGGGACAGAGGCTTTGTCTGGGGGGAGCTTGTATCTGTCTGCAGTACCTGGCTCCCAGTGGCTGTCAGTGCCGCGACCGCCTGCACGCGGCCGACAGGCGGGATGTCAACCTGCACCGTGCCAGATGGCCGCCAATCACAGAGACGCTCGCCTAAAAATGACACAAGGGCTGCATGACAGCTGCAGCGCGGGTGCAGGAGCGTACCGTCATTGGTTGCAGCCACCGAGCGTCGGGCCATTATCAGATACATCTGCAATCCCAGGTATTTAAACACCCGTGAGGCAATTAAATTCCCTTTTTCTCTTTTTTTCTTAGCCTGTTCTTTCAACTCTTAGGGGGAGTCTTGCACAGAATATGAGAGCATTTTCCGTTTTCATCTTCTTTCTCGCCAGCCTTGTGGCGGCAGAAACTCACACCTGGTACTTTAAAACTTCTTGGGTCGATGCCAACCCGGACGGTACTTTCGAGCGTCCTGTGATCGGCTTCAATGACTCTTGGCCCTTGCCCATTTTGCGGGTCAAGACCGGCGACAGAGTCAACTTGTACTTGACCAACGGCTTTGACGACAGAAACACCACCTTGCACTTCCACGGTATGTTCCAGAACGGTTCTACCCAGATGGACGGACCCGAGATGGTCACCCAGTGCCCAATTGCTCCAGGTGACACCTACTTGTACAACTTTACCGTGGCTGACCAGGTTGGTACCTACTGGTACCACTCCCACACGGCCGGCCAGTACGGTGACGGTATGCGCGGTGTGTTTGTGATTGAGGAGAAGGAGAAGGACGACTACCCCTTCGACTTTGACGAGGAGATTGTCTTGTCCATTGGCGAGTGGTACCACGAGCCTGCGGACGAGTTGATCCCCAAGTTCTTGAACAGATACAACCCCACCGGTGCGGAACCCATCCCTAAAAACTCGTTGTTCAACGACACCAGAAACAACACGTGGAAGGTGGAGCCCAACAAGACGTACTTTGTGCGTATTGTCAACGTGGGAGGTTTCGTTTCCCAGTACTTGTACATGGAGGATCACGAGTTCGAGGTGGTGGAGGTTGACGGCGTGTATGTGGAGGGTAACACCACCAGCATGATCTACATCACCATTGCCCAGCGCTACGGTGTGTTGATCCGCACCAAGAACGAGACCTCGCAGAACTTTGCTTTCATGAACAAGATCGACGACGACATGTTGGACGTGATCCCCAAGGACTTGATTCTCAACTCGACCAACTACATTGTGTACGACGAGGACGCAGACATGCCCGACGAGTACTTCGTGGACGAGCTTGACTTCTTGGACGACTTCTACTTGAAGCCCGTGTCCAAGGAAAAGCTCATGGACGACGCCGACCTCGCCATCACCATCGACGTGGCCATGGACAACTTGGGCAACGGTGTCAACTACGCGTTCTTCAACAACATCACCTACACCACGCCCAAGGTGCCCATTGTGGGCACTGTGTTGTCTTCGGGCGAGTTCTCCACCAACGCCTACATCTACGGTAACGTGAATGCGTTTGTGTTGCAGAAGGACGACGTGGTGGACATCCGCCTCAACAACTTGGACACCGGTAAGCACCCCTTCCACCTCCACGGCCACGTTTTCCAGGTCATTGAGCGTGGTGAGGGCGTGCCCGACACCGAGTCGCCTGTTGCCTTCAACCCCGACAACCACACCGCGTACCCCGAGTACCCCATGATCAGAGACACCGTGTACGTGAACCCTCAGTCTTACATTGTCATGAGATTCAAGGCGGACAACCCCGGTGTGTGGTTCTTCCACTGTCACATCGAGTGGCACTTGGAGCAGGGCTTGGCCATTGTGTTGATCGAGGCGCCTGAGGAGATGCAGAAGCAGGAGTCCCAGCAGTTGACCGACAACTTCAAGGAGGTGTGCCTGAACGTGGGCGTCAACTACACGGGTAACGCGGCGGGTAACACCGTCAACTACTTGGACTTGACCGGCGAGAACAAGCAGCACAAGGCATTGCCTTCGGGCTTCACTGCTCGTGGTATTGTGGCGTTGGTGTTCTCGTGTATTGCTGGTATTGTTGGTATCGCGGCCATTGCTTTCTACGGCATGGCGGACATCAAGAACATCGAGGAGAGCGTCATCAGAGACTTGGACGTGGACATCGACGAGCCTTTGGACGCCGATGCCGAGTCCAACGAGGTCTCGGAGGGCACCTCCAACCAGAAGTGAGTGAGATGCGGCGGCAGATGGTGAGAGAAGATGTGCAGCTTGGACCCGGGCGCGAGTGAGGGCTTCTATAAATGTGTGTGTGTTTGAACCTTCCCGAGCGGACGTCCGGTGCTATGAGAGTTCCAAGCTTTCCCTTTGTGTGTTAGAACGGCTCGACTATTTTTTTTACCCCCACCCCTTTTTTTATTGTTTTAATTAATTCCCCCGTGATGAAGTGTAGACAAATGGTGAGGTGAGCTGTGTTTGCTTTAATTGCTTCAGGAAGTGCTACAACACGAGCTACACGAAGACCTGCGAGAAATGCTGGACAAGTGCAACAACAAGGGCTACCGCACGAGCTATACAAAAGCTACAACAAAGCTTTGTACGAGTTTTCAACGATGTAGACTAACAATTGCGGTTTGTTGGCTCCAATTTTCTTTTTTTTTTTTTTGCCAAGAGTTGACATTGACAGATTATTAGCCGGCCGGAGTTATTCCACTCTATTGTTCTCGGCAACTGCCAGCTCGGTTCGTAAAAATCTTCCTGATTTGCTTCATTGTATGAGCATTCGGGCCCGGAGACGGTCTCGCTTCTCCGGCAGACGCATCTCCGATCTTCTTCATTGGTTCCGCCGCATACGGCGTTTTGACAGCAGGGAATGCATGAAAATAAGGATTTTATATGAAAAATCGCTCAGAATACGTCTGACGTGTTCAATGGCTATCTATTTCAGAAGACAGACAGTCATTGTTGTCGAGTTGAGGCTGATTGTTGGGTGTAGAGTTAAGACCGGCACGGACTCGCTGAGACAAGAACATTATTTTGTCGTTTCGTATCTGTACAGTGGGATCTACCGTGCTGTCGTCAGAGTCACCGGCAGTATGCTTGTTGGCTCGGTAACGATGTATTGCAGATCGTCATGGGAGGAAATATTCTCCGGGATATATCCAATGAGCACGGTGGTATTTCTTCTCTCTTTCTCTCATGTTTTATTTCTTCCGCTTCTGATACTCCTCGAAATTGCCTCTATCTTTTCGCTTTCAGTTCTCGCCCGGAATTTTCCCTGCTGGTGTGGCTGCGAACTCACTAAGTGCGCCAAGTAACAAACCTCCGAAACCGCAAGAAATAGCTCCTTCCAGCGGCCATATTCCTCTATTGTGTGGTTGTTTATTGTTGCTGTTCTCTTATTGTGCCTGCTGTGGTCCGTGTGCTGCCTAGTGCCAGCTACTTAGTACACCTGATACCTAGTGCACATACTACTTAGTGCACCTAATACCTAGTGCAACTACTACTTAGCGCACCCAATCCTAGTGAACCTAGCACAAGTGCACTACCTAATACTATATAGGCGTGGGGCCTGACGCCCTCATCAGAAACACAATATCCCTCTCTCTCTCCACTTTTCTCTCCACTTGGTTGGCCTTCCTTTACACCCGTGCCCCACTACTACACCATGTTCGAGGCGGTCTACATCGCCGACCGACAACACAACTTGGTCTACGAGTACCTTGTTCTGCTGGAGGCGCCCGGGTTCAAGTCGCTCACCAGTGCCATCCGGGCAAAATTCGGCGACGCCGACCCAGAACCACTCATTGACATCAACGCCGACTACTTTGTCTGCACTCAGCCCACCACCAACCTCTGGGTGTATCTCTTGTGCCTGCTGCTGTACAACGGCGAGGCATATAGTCCGTTGATCCCGCATGTGCTCATCTGCCGGTTGCTCGAGGTGATGAGGGAGTACTGCGGAGCCCCACTCACCTCGACCAAACTCGACGCCAACACCGACACGTTGACGCTCCTTCTCAACGAGATGGTGGACGACGGGATCCCGCACGTGACCGACTTCAACCGCTTGCGGGACTTGGTGCTGCTGAAGAGCTTTCTCTCCAAGATCCTCAGCACCTCCAACGACTTGGCTGCGGCCGCCACCAACAAGTCGTTGGCGCTGCTCCTGCGGCCCACATCCTCCAAACCCGACTCCGAGGTCATTCCCTGGCGCCGTAGCAACGTCAAGTACACCAACAACGAGATGTTTGTCGATGTGGTGGAGGAGGTGAGCGTGATCTTGCGGCCCAAGAAGGGCCGGAAGACCCAGACCTTCGACTCTGCCTTCTACTCGCTGTCGTTCCAGGGCCTGCGTCTAGTGCCGGTCACAGGCACCATCTCCGGCCGAGTGGACTGTCTCTGCCATATAAGTGGAGTGCCTCAGCTCCAGGTGCTCTTCAACCATGCGTCGTCGTACATCGACTCGCCCCAATTCCACCGGTGCGTGCGCCAAGAAAACTGGCTGCGTCTGCGGGCGCTCTCGTTTGTGCCGCCCGACGGCCAGTGCACCCTCATGACCTACCAGGTCGACTTGGACACACTCCCAGAGAAGACCCAGCTCGGCATGCTCGGCCTCCTTGAGTTCGACTGCCAGCAGGAAATAGGGGTTAACCAGAACGAGTTCGAGGTACGCCTCATGGTGCTGAAGCAGAACGCTGTTTCCAAGATCGAGAGCATCACGGTGGAGGTGTGCGCGTTTGAGGCGGCGCCGGACTCTGACGCCAATGCAGTGTCCAACATCAGAACCGTCCGTGCCTCCCACGGCGACTTCGTGTACAAGGGCGACGGAAAGGGCGAGTGGACCATCAAAAACTTGGCCACAGGCAACCACCCGGTGTTGCGCGGGCAGATTTCGACAAAGGACTCGCGAGACGACTCGGCCTCCAGCGAAGAAAACCTGATTGACGATAAGAAAAGACCGCTCGCGCCGTCCCACTACAACGTGTCCTTCACCTACAAGGGAAACGTGCCCAGCGGATTGAAGGTGGACAGTCTCAAGGTGGTGAGCAGCAAGGGCATGGGCGAGTCGGTCAAGCCGTACAAGGGCGTCAAGTACATCACCAAGAGCGGCGACTTCACCATCCGGCTGCGATAAGGTACAAAAGCATGTATTGGTACGAAAGCATGTATTGATACGAAGCTGTATTGATACGAAAGTGATACGAGCATGCGAGCATGACAAGCATTAGGACAGTGAGTGTGAGCGGCGTGGCTGCTAGCGCGAGGCGCGTCGTCCTATGTGTTAATAGAGCTGGATTAATCGGACTTCTTACTCTTCTTCAACCGCTCCTTCTCGGCGTTTTTCGTCAACACCTTGCCCACGAACGTGCCCACGGCCAAGATCGCCAACACAAGAAGCACCAAGGGCAACTTGATGGCGTAGCTGCGGGGGAGAAAGAGGCTCTGGAGGAAGTTGTCCTCATCTAGGAACGGCAACAAAAAGACCCACGCGGTGTAGTAGGAAAACACGCCTGTAGCCACCGCGAGCATTGCCAAGCCAACGAGTTTATCACAAGACTGGGGTTAGTAGGCGCTTGGCCAGAAGGAACGACATACCATGTTGCTGGAAAGTTTGAGAACAAGAGTCGTTACGTGTCCGGAGGCACACCCGTACCTCAGGCGATACGTGGAGGCACAATGAAGAATAGATGTGTTTGAAAGAAAAAGGCTTTTGGTGTTAGATTGTGAGGATCTCGGTTTTAGGCTAAGGCGAGATTCTTGTTTGGTTTTGAATAAATGTTCAGGTGACGATTTGGGGTCATTTTCGTTTCTGGCGAAGGGTGCGCAATTCAGTTAAAAAAGTAAAACAGATATGGAGAGAGGGATCGTAGGAAAAAGAGAAAAACGTGCGTTAAAAAAAAGGGAAGGGTGACTGGAGGAAACCGGAGAATCCGAGGGAGATGTTTATGACGTATGCTTGGCACTGGCTGGTTAAAAAGTCTGAGGTCTGTTGTTGGGTCGGTTATTAGCATGTTGTTGCCGTGGCCTGCGCACAACGCCACGGTAGCCAGGGTCCAACGACGAAGAGGAGATATTCTCTTTGGTTGCCGATTTCAGAAGTTCTATTAGATGTGGTGGACGTTATTTGATTACTGAGAGGTTCGACTATTGTGGTTGTTCGTGCTGGTGGCATGTGCTCAGCCATAGCACTTGATTGGCCCCAAGGCAATAAAAAAAATAAAGAAAAAATGGATAGGCGAGCCTGATAAGAACATTAAAAAACGCATGAGCCACTGGGAAGATTGCAATGGCTTGTAGTACATTGTTGCAGCTATTCCACATCCTGCGAAATGGCCAAAGATGGCCGGTTCTTCACAATTAAGAAGTTGAGCCGATAACTAAGTGAATAAGCCTCCTGAATCTCAGTTGAATTCGCATTTCCATGCTCATTTTGGCCGGATGGAGATTTGGGCTGTTTCTGAGTCCACCACTCTGCTAATAATTAGCTAATACCAGGCCACCAAGATGCTAGGCCCAAGCCAAAGTCCCCATCACCAAACAAACAAAGCGACCACTCCGAGAATTCATTCACTAAGAGACCAGAAACCTACGAGCTAATGCCAAGATATCATCTAGTCCACCTCAACTTACTCCACTCTCCACCCCACCCAACATCTGGTCAACCCGAGCTAACAAAGCTCTATGCTTTCCCTCCCCTCTTACCTCTTCCCCTTTCCTTTCCCTTTCCTCCCCCTCCCATCCTTCTATCCCATTCCCCTTGCCCCATACCTCCATTGTCTCCCATGCACACCATTCTACCATGTTCAACAAGCTCAAGCTGAGAAAGGCGCCGCTTTCGCTCAGCTCGGTCTCGAACGCCATCAAGTCGTCCGGATCGGCCAACTTGTCCCCGGAAATAAACCCAAAGCATCTAAAGGTGGCCGCGGGCGACCAGTCTGGCCTTCCTTGCGACTCGATAGTGACCGCCGCCTATGATCCGGTTCAGTCGCTCTTTGCTGTCAGCACTACCAGAAACACCATCCATGTGTACGGCCAGAGCACTGTGGAGGTTGTTTTCGAGCTCCGGTCGCTGAGCTCGGTGTCGTTTTTGAGGTTTGTCAAGGGTGTCTACTTGGTCTGTGTGGAGCAGTCAGGCGCAGTCACGGTGTTGTCGCTCCACTCCAAGGAGATCTTGGGGTCGTACCTGGTGCCAGGATCGGTGACTGCCGTCGAGTCCGACCCATCCATGGACTGGCTCGTGCTTGGGTTGGCCAATGGCTCGCTCTACTTCTACGACGTAGACAGACTTGCGTTGACGCCCATGCGCGTGGACAACTTGCAGAAGGTGGTGATGCCCAAGCAGCGGATGTCGCCGGTGTTGTCGGTGCAGTGGCACCCCCGCGACATTGGCACGTTGTTGGTGGCCTACTCCCACTGCGCAGTCCAGTACTCGGTGACCAGCGGCGCCATCAAGAATTCGTTTGTGTACGCGTTGAAAACAGGCGCCCGCGGGTTCGAGCACTCCAACATGGCCGAGACCGGCGGCAAGAAAAAATTGTTTGGCTCGGCCAAGGAGGTGGTGCCGCTGGTGGCCGAGGCCCACTACCACCCCAACGGGCTCCACCTCGTGACCGCGCACAAGGACGGCACACTAGCGTTCTGGGACGCCAACAGCGCCACGCTTTTGGAGGCACGCACCGTGAAACAGACGGGGCTCCACAACCCGGGCCAGCCCGTGGAGTTGGACGACTGCCACAACGTGCACGTGCGCTGGGTCACGGCACAGGACCCGGAATCCACGCTGTTGCTAGTGTCTGGCGCGTCCAGAAGCCACCCTGACGTCATCGACGTGCTTGACTTGGGCTACACCCTCAAGTACAGTTTGACGTCGCACGAGAAGCAGGGCGAGTTCTACGCGCGGTCGGGCCACCGCAAGATCCCCGTGCGGTTCAACCGCAGGCTGCAGGAGCAGGGCCCGTTGGAGCACATCGCGCAGGTGCTCCCGTTGGCGGCGGACTCCCAGCCGTACTTCAACGGAGGACACAACCCGGCCCGGATCGCGCTGGTGTCGAGCTTGGGCGCGCTCTACATGAGTCTCTTCGACCACGGCGCGCCCGACATGGACCTTCCGCCGTCGTTGGCCGCGGTGGTGCCGCCCACCACGTTCTCGACGGTGCAGACGGTCAAGCGGGTCGAGTGGTACAGCATCGTCTCCAACCGGCGCCCCGCAGACACGCTTTTGCGTGGAGGCGCCCCCGTCAACAAGCAGTACCCGCGCCCCATCGGCCTCGACGACAACTGGCACAACATTTTGGTGTCGGCGCACGAAAATGGCGTGGTGCGCATGGTGGACTTGACGTCGGGCGAGTTCAGCGACAGCCAGACGCTGGTGCAGGTCGACTTGCGGGACACCCTCAGCACGGGCGAGTCTGCGTCGTACCGCCCGCTGCACGTGAGCTGCTCGTTTGAGTCGCGCGAGTTGGTGGTGGGCTTGGCCAACGGCAACGTGGCCATCTGCAAGTACACCAAGCCCGGGCGAGCCGTTCCGGCGGTGGCCGGGGGCTACGACGACTGCGCCATCCAGCACGAGAACGGCGGCGTGCGCATCGTGGACTTGAGCCGGCGGGTGCTGGGCCGCTTCACTCTGCCGTCGTTTGTTCCCACCTCGTTGGTGATTGGCGAAAAGGACAGAATCTCGTGCTTGAAAATGTCCAACGCGGGCTTCGCGGCCATCGGCTACCGTCTGGGCCGGCTCGTGGTGTGCGACATTTCTCGCGGGCCCGCCGTCATCCTCAACCTCGACTCCGTCACCAAGCACTTGCCCTCGGTGACCGGCGAGTGCTATGTGACCGCGCTCGAGTTCGCCATCATGGAGTACGGCCAGGACGGCTACCTGTCGTTGCTCTTGTTTGTGGGCACCAGCGCCGGCGGCAACTTCATGACGTTCAAGGTGGTTCCGCAGCCCGGCGGCGGCTTTGACGTCGCGTTCGCCGACAAGACGCTCGGCCTCAACTACAAGACCACCGACACGGGCCCCTCGGGCCTCGACCGCATCATGCCCATCAACGCGGTGTCCGGCGACTCTGCCGTCGCCACCCTCGAGATGTTCCACCGCTTGGGCCAGAACATTCTTGTGCCGGGCTACATCGTGGTGAGCTCGGCGCGCGACTTGCGTGTGCTCAAGCTGCCCAAGCAAAAGCTCGCCCACAAAGTCGTGGACGAGCCCTGCGTCAGCTGCGGCATCGTCAACATCCGGCCCAAGGGCGCGGTGTTGGCGGCGTTGACGGAGTCGGGCTTCATCAAGTTCTTCTCGCTCCCGTCCTTGAGCGACGTGGCCGACATCAAGCTCCCGGTGGACAACTACAAGCGGCTCCAGGTTGCGTTGAAGGGCGCGGCGACCAACTCGTCCGTCACCATGTCGGGCGAGCTCATAGTGCTGCTCAACTCGTCCGAGCACGTGAGCTTGCTCGTGTACGACGAGTCCCGCAACAAGGCGCCGCCCAAGCACCGCCTCACCGACCTCTTGTTCAACGAGAACGCCGTCATTCCCCCGCGGCCGACCGCCAGTGCGTTGCTGTGGGCCAAGGGGCAGGCCAACATGATCTCGCCCAAGGATTTGGCGGTGTTGATCGCAGGACCCAACAGAAAGCCGCCCAAAAACACAGAAAGTCAGTTGGCCTACAACATCAGCCCCGAGGCGAACCCGAACAAGGGCTATGGAGGCTACAATGCGTCGGCACAAGGGAAGGAGGAACCTTATTCGCAGCCAGTGAGAAAGGCCGCAGCGGCCAACCCCTACGCTTTCGGCACCCTGGGCTTCATGAGGTCCATGCGCGATGGTTTGGACGCCATGGAGGAGGGCGTGAACCATTACGCCAACGGTATTTCTGAGACGATGACCGAGACGGTGGAGGACGGCAAGAAGTCGTTGTACACACTGGCGCTCAAGAGCAAGTTTGGAATGTGAGTGACGGAATGCTAGAGAGGCGGGGAGCTGCTTAAGTGTGCGGGGTGCCGAATGCTAAAGTGAGTGCTGAAGCCTGCTAAGATATGGTAAAATCTGCTATTGAGTGGGTGCTGGGTATAAGATCAAAGACCGCGGGATATGGCTTGGCCATCGGAGGCTATAACCCCGAAAGAACCAGGAAAAATGGAAGTACGGTATGTTAAATCACTAAAAAAGTAAATAAACGAAAGAGAGCAAAAAAACTAAGTGAACAAAAGAAAGCGAAGTGGCAAGCGTACGCGTTACTTGGGTACTGGCTTGATTCAAAATACACGGCCGGCATATACCACTGTGTTTACCTCATTGCTCTGATCTCAACTTCGATCACCATGGCTTCTGTTAAGGAAAACGTGCTTGTCACGCCCAAAAAACCAACAAGCCCTATCGATTACTCTCCCTCAAGTGCCAAGAGGGCGTTGAAACCGGTTTCTCCAAACAAACAGAACTCGGTGGGAAAGCTCAACTTTCTCCAAAATGACTTGGACGACCACTTTGACCACATCCACGGAGCAAACGAGGAAATCAGACAGCTGTTGGCACTCATTGAGGTACAGACCAAGCAAACCAACAACGATTTGGAACAACTTTTCGACCGCCTGAAGAACAACAACCAGCACTTGAACAAGCTTCTTGAGAGCATTGCCGCCTACTCCAACGAGGTGACCACCGAGGGAAACGCCACCAAGAGCGATGCAACCAAGATTTTGCAACGTTTGGAGGGCTTGAGCCCTGGCCTAGAGCTGCTCGTATCCAAATTGGTCCAGGCATCCAAGGACGACATCTTAAAAGGGTTCAAAGCGATTTTGACCGACTCACAAGGGGACCCCGACGACGCGAACATTGAAGTGCTTCTGAAACTCAACAATGTCGAGCGTGCACTCAATAAGCTCTCGGAAAGCACCAAGCCGGCAGACAAATCCACTTCTTCGGAAATCACCAGCGAGCTCGCCAAGATTTCGGCGCTTTTACGTCATAGTAGCGACTCTCAAAAGGATACCATCGACGCCGTTACGCGAAAAATCGAGGGCTTGAGTACCGGCAGTGACTCACTGCTATTGCAAAAAGTGGAGCAACAGAACGCCCTAATTGAGTCGTTGAAAAGCGAAATCCGCTCACAGGGAGACCACAAAGACCTACAACACAAACACGCCCAGCTCCAGCAAAGGTACGACACTTTGTGCGGGTACTACCTGTCGAAGTACTCGGATTTGGTTCAGCTTGAGCGCCGATTTGCCGAACTCACACGCACAGTAGACAAGCTCGACTCTCGATTGACCAGCATGGATGTGCAAAAGTACGATCGGTTGCAGCAGATGCACTCGGAGTTGTCACAGCCGGTGAAAACGCCTTCGTTTCTGCTGAAACGAATCGCTAGTATGCCCATCCGAGCACAAACGCCGCCGCTACGGACTGAATGAACATATAGTCAATGGAATGATTGAATGCTGGTAGATTAAGTAACGGAAATGGTCCCGCTTGAGTTAAAACAGGAATAGGTTCGTTGAGAAGAGGACATCTCGAAGCAATGACAAAATCTTTCTACATTGGAGGCATGTCAGCGGTGTTCTTTATCACATGTCGAGCATCTCTCTTCGGACGTTCTGGCTATGTACAAGTGTCCTATGTGCTGCTCTCAGCATACAGCGCTGAAATGACACAGCAAGTTCTGGAGGTAATCTTCTCATCTGAGCGAGTGATCTACTCCGCCTCAATGTGGGTCTTGCCGTCCATATACGGAACAAGAACATCCGGAATACGGACCCGGTTCATATCCGGGTCGTAGTTCTGCTCGAGAATCGCCACAATCACCCTCGGAACCGCCATCGCCGTGCCATTCAAAGTATGCACGTACTCCAATTTTCCGTCCACCTTGTGTCTGATGCCCAACCGACGAGCTTGGTAGTCTCCACAATTTGAGCAACTCGTCAATTCTCCCCAGGATCCACGTCCAGGCATCCATGCCTCACAGTCATATTTTTTCATCGCCGGAGCGCCCAAGTCAGTGGTGGGCATATTAAGCATTTTTGCCAGCAAGCCCAAGTCGCTGATTACGCCCGTCTGGAATTCTCTGAGCTCTTCCAACTCCGCCTTTGACCTTTCGGCTCCGGTGAAATGGAACAACTCTACTTTGGTGAACTCGTGTACTCTGTAAAGACCTGCAGTGTCCTTGCCTCTGGCACCAGCTTCTGCTCGGTATGAACGGGAAACTCCCACGTACTTTTTTGGCGTTTCTATCGTGGATGACGAGTGCAAGGCTCCCAACGGAATCTCAGCCGTGCCTGTGAGCGAGAGAGACTCGTCCTCGATTTCATATACCTGCTTTTCGTTATTTTGGTCGTTGGGCTTGTATCCACAGGCACCGACCACCTCGGTTTTGACAAGAGAAGGCGGAATCACCATAGTGTATCCGCTCCGGCGGGCCTTGGAAAGTGCAAACTGTACCAATGCCTGTTCCAAGAGTGCTCCATCTCCGATCAAGTAATACCAGGACGAGCCAGAAATTCTTGCAGCGGTAGAGAAATCAGTGATTTTGAGCTTCTCGGCGATGGTTTTGTGGTCAAACTCCGAAATGGGCATACGCTCTTCGATCTCCTGCTCACTTCTTCCGTGGATGATCTCCACAACTTCAGCGCACAATGGGTCCGCAGGAACTGTGTCATCCAACCAGTTGGGTAGTGACTCAACATAGTCATGCATTTGCTCTGAAAGTGCGTCGAGTTCGCTTTCCATAGCAGTGATCTGGGTCTTATACTCCAGAAGCTGATTCTGCAACTGCGTCTTTTGCTCCGAGTCTCCCAGTTTCATATGGACAGCCAACTGGGCCCCCAACCGCTTTCTGTCACTGACAAGGAAGTTCCTTGCCTTCTGGAGTTCGTTTTGCTTCTCTTTATTGGCGACCACGAACTCCAAGCGAGCGAAATTGGCTTCTCCGCGTCTGTCCATCGACTTTCTCATCTCGGCGCTTCTTGCAATGATGTCCTTGACATCAAAAATAGGCCTCTTAAGCGCCGAAGTGCTCTTGAACGTGCTGGCATACCTTCGTAGCATGTTGAAGATTATGGTGAGACTCAGCTCTCCATATCAGCCAAGTCACGTGAGTTATATTGATTGACTGTGAAGGTTGACGTTAAACAGGCCAAATTCCAACAGATTATTTAAGCTTCCCGGAGTAGTCACCGTAGACTGAATAGTTTCATATTATTGCAGTTTAACTGATCTTGCGCTGAAACGCGTGTCAAAATGGCTGCGAATGCCAGTTGCGCTATGAAAGCACACTGAACGAGCCAGAGAGAGCGATAAAAATAACGCCTAATCTCTCATCATAAATCAAATGCACTCGCATTGTCGTTTTTATTCTAATCTCATGATTAACGATATCTATTGATAAGTCTTTCTACATCCTCACCAATTCGTCTATGTACAGCTAGAGATTTCCGATAATCTCCATGGCATGCGCGTCGCCCTTTCTAAGTTCGGGTTGGTCTAGTGCATCGGCAACGCAGAGCCACGGGTCGCGGGTTCCGCCCCACAGAAGAATGCTGCGCCGGTACTTTTCGCCCGCCGCCCGGCTCCACGGATCTTTCTCAAAAAGGCCCTTCCAGACCTTCTCGGCAATGGCGCGGTCCAAAAGATAGGAGTAGTAGACGGCACCGTACGAGAACAAGTGGGGAAACTTTGCATGCCAAGTCGAGTACTCGTCACTGAACACCCGCAATTCTCGCTCCACCGCATGGTAAACCACGGTGGAGTCGAACTTAGCACCCCCGGTGCGGCCCATTTCCTTGAGAACCTGCTCGTCGTGGAGCCTCTGGTCCAACACCGCCATCTTCGATTGCATGTACGTCTCAGTATGGCGGAGGGCGTCGCGCTTGGCAAGGTGCTGTTTTAGGAGCTTTTCGGGGACCAACTCGCCGGTTTCGTGATGGCGGGCCACCCGCCCGAGAACCCTGGGATCCTGGCTGAACAGCTCCATCAACACCGACGGAAGCTCGACAAAGTCGGTCAGGCAGCGGGTTCCCGACAAGTTGTGGAGTCTCGTGCGGCCCAACATCGAGTGGGTGGCGTGTCCCATCTCGTGGAATATGGTGTCGACCTGGTCCAAGGTCAAAAGGGTGGGACAGTCGGAGTCAAACACGCCCGGGCTCCTGGGCTTGGGGAAGTTGCACACCAACGAAATCACAGGCAACTGGTAGTTGCCCGCGGGGTTCAAGTGCACTGCCTCCTCCATTTCGCCGAGGCTCTCGCTGCCAAGGTCGGTGTTCAACTCCCGCAGACAGACGATAGTGAAGTGCGACGGCATCACCTTCGACAGCCAAAAGTCCACGTACAAGTGCCCCAACACCTCATTGTTGGAGAGATCCACATAGCTCAACTTGCGCACGTGCGGCTCCCAGGTTTCTCCGGGCTGTGTAGTCAGCGGAGTCAAAGAGACATTGTAAATGCTGCGGAAAAGCTCGTCGAGTCCGGCCATGATTGTGCCCACTGAGAGATACGGCGAGATGTCTTCCAACTCGGCCGTTGACTCGTGGCCCAAAAATTTTTCTGTGGCGCTGTTGCGGTCGGTCGCAACCGGCTCAATGGCTTCGACCTCCATCGACCTTGGCTTTTCCTCGAGATCCACCCTGCTTCCGTGTGCGTTAGCCTCGGCCTCCATGAGAAAGTCGCGGTCCCAGGGCTTCACCAGCAGCAAAATGCGCTGGTCGCTGACCAAAGGCTTGGTGTTGGGCTTGAAGCGGTACAACCCCCGCAACTCCGCCACCACGCCGTCCTTCTTCGCCACCAAGCTCTCTTGGAGGTTGCGCAAAAACGCCTCGACGTTTTCGGGGCTCTTCGCCATCTTGTGCTCCAACTGGTAGTCCGCATACGACCGGTAGCCCAACTTGTGGGCCAACACGGCACGGAACCGGAGAAACGCCTCCAAGATCTCGACCTGGCGGGCGGAGGCGTTGTGCATGGTGATCCACACGCGTTTGCGGATCTCCTCCGACTCGCAGCTCGTGAGCACGGCGTACGGAATCGAGCCAGTCACAGGAATGTAGATGTCCGGGCCCCGTGGAGCCAGCGACTGAGATGCAGCAATCTCCCGTTTTAGCGCACTCTCAGGCAACTTCTCAAACTCCGCTACAGGCACCGCACACCAGTACAGCTCCAAGGTGTTCATCTCACTGCCATACAGAGAACCCAAGATGGAAATCTGCTGGGTGATGGCAACAAACTCGGAGCGGGTCTCAGGATCCATGGCAATTCCCGACCTCTCGAAGTCTTGGCGCAAATACTTGCCCACCTCAACCTCCTCGTCGCTCAACTCGGCCACCAAGTTCAGGTCCAACACCTGGGCCAAAATGCGGTAGAGCTCCACGTTGGTGTTGAGCTGGTTCATGTACTCGAACATCTGCTCGTGTGCATGCTGGGCCGCGTCTCCCCACTTCTGCGACGGATGAACCACCCGGATAAACTCGGCCACGTCGATCACTCGACAGAGAATGTCACTGAGCTGGTCCAACTTGCGGATGTACAGGAGCTTTCCCGTTTCCGTGTGCTTGGCCTCGATGACCATGGCGGAAACCAATTTCTCTGCCTTGGCGAGCGCCAGCTTCGAGAACTGGAGGAGTCCTTGGGGACGCTGGAGCCAGTGGTTTCGAAAAAGACCCACATTCTTGTGGTGCGCCGACTGTTTCTGGAAGTTGGTGAAGTACTTGTCGCTGTCAAACAACTTGGCGATGTGCCGCGACCCGGTATAGAGCGGGGCTCCGCCAGGGGGACGGGCGACCCGGGGAAACCAGCGTAGTAGTTGCATAGAGATGAAATTCGCGATGTGGAGAAAGATGGAGGAGGAGGTTGGGAAAGTGGAGGAGATGGGGAAGGCAGTGGAAGCGAATGAGAGGAGTCTGAGATTTTTATCAATTACGTGCTGTCGTTTCTGCTTTGGTGAGCTTTGCTGACAGGGCCGGTTTCGGAGGTGTGCAGATTGTTGAGGTGGGGAAGCCGATGAGGTGAAGAGATGAAAGAAAAAAGCAAAGATTCAATAGAGGGTGGTTGGTCTGAGAGAGCTTCTAATGGTTGTTGGTGTTTTCATTCTTTCCTTATGCTCTGGCGGGGTGCGCAGTGCAGATCAGAGACTCAGAGTCATGGAAAAGTGCGAGAGGAAAGAAGAGGAGCAAGAAGAGAGAGCAAGAAGAGAGAGGAAAAAGAGAGAGGAAGAAGAGAGAGGAAGAAGAGAGAGGAGAAAAGAAAAACGCTGAGAGGTGACGAGAGAGTAGCCAAAGAGTAACAAGAGAGATTCTCTTTTTTTTATATTCTGTTCAGGTGATGGCCGTGAGTACTCATGATTCGGGCTTCCGCGCTAATTTGTTGATTGGGGCCCGAAAACCTCTCGAACCCCAAGACATTATTGCAACTACAGTTCTATAACAACGGAATTGATTTGAACAATCGTTCTTTCGAGCTCATCTTTCAATGCCAGTTCTACTGATCCCAGCACTCACTGCTCCTGTTGCTATTGGCTCTCACCAAATATAGTACAGAACTCAAGTATAGACAGGACGCTGCCGTGGCCGGCTGTGACATTCTCGGATGCCACGGACGGTGCACCTACTGCCAGTTTCTGGCCAAGGCTCAGCGTCGAGCCATCAAGAAGATCGTTTACTCTGTCGAAATAATATTCGCTATCGAAATTAGACGGAAATTTCATCTAATCTCATCCCAATTTAGCCTTCAAACCATCGAAAATCGCGATCCATTTCTGACTCTCAATCATCGACAATCGACATAATTGACCTCCTACAGACCACAGCCAGACCCATTCCAAACTACACCGTCATCGCATAGGCTGTGGCCTCGCACACGACCGGTGAGCCTCGCTATTATGGTTCTGACGTCACTCGGGCCGCACTCGGTCCGGTGCCAGGGTTCGCACTAAAAGTGAAGGTTTCGCCTATCGCACAATGTTGGCAACAAAATCGTAACCATTATTCGCATTCATTCCTGTTTGAAGATCCGAAATGAACAGCATATTCCAACGTTGCCGAGTAAACAGATAAGCCATATACATAACACAACGCACCGACTGTCTCGCCTAACTCTATCCTCCGTCCCCCCGACATCCACTCATTTCTATATTTCTGTCATTTTTTTTTATTATTTTCTCTCTCTATCTCTCTTTCCTTCTTTAACTCTCTCTTTTCCCCTCCTTCGTTCCCCTTTTTCTTACTTTTCTTTTCTGCCTTGGTAGTGCACTGACAGCCAATTCGGTCCGAGTGCGATCCGCACAGCCAACTACAGCGACCACGTCAGCAGCGACTCACACGAATTGTCCTCCTTCTTCAGTCATTCCTCCGTCAAATCTGCCTCCGGTCTCCGCCCTCTCTGCCTCCGCCGACAAAGCTACCTGCAGTGACCAAAAACCATCATGGCCCAGGTCCCACCAGGCCAAGTGCCTCGCAAACGCACGGCCCAAGACTACCAGTTTGGCACCAAGATCGGCGAGGGCTCGTACTCCACCGTGTACCTGGCTGTGGATTTGTACACCAACAAGACGTACGCCATCAAGGTGCTTTCCAAGAAACACATTGTCAAGGAGGACAAGATCAAGTACGTGAACATCGAGAAAACCACGTTGCACCGGTTGGGCCAGCAGCATCCGGGCATCGTGCAGTTGTACTACACGTTTCAGGACGAGAGCAGCTTGTTTTTTGCGTTGGACTTTGCCGAGTATGGCGAGTTGCTTCTGATCATCGCCAAGTTCGGCCTGCTTCTGGAGCCTGTGCTGAAGTTCTACATGGCGCAGATCGTGGATGCGGTGCGCTTCATCCACCTGAAGGGCGTCATCCACCGCGACTTGAAGCCCGAGAACATCTTGGTGGGTTACGACTTCAACCTCAAGATCACCGACTTTGGCGCGGCCAAACTCCTTGGCGACGAGGACGACGCACAGGACGAAAAGATCAACTACGACTCCGTGCAGGTGACCCGGGACTCTCCCGACAGAAAGGGCTCCTTTGTAGGCACCGCCGAGTACGTTCCGCCCGAGCTCTTACAACACAACAACTGCGGCTTTGAGACCGACATCTGGGCTTTGGGCTGCATCTTGTACCAGTTTTTCCATGGCCTTCCGCCGTTCAAGGGCTCGACCGAGTACTTGACCTTCGAGAAGATCATAGCCCTCGACTTTGCCTACCGCAGCCCCATGCCCCAGCCCGCACGTGACATTGTCGACCGGACGTTGGTGTACGAGCCCCACCAGCGCTTGACGCTCCAGCAGATCCAGGAAATGCCGTGGTTCAGTGACGTTGTATGGGAAAGAGACTTTATCTGGGGCCGCAAGGTCCCGAGGTTTGAGCCGTACGTGCCCAACCAGAACTACAACTACAACTACAACTACAAGCCGCACATGAGCGGGTCCAACTCGAGCTACCAGTTGGCGCAGATTCTGTACGACTACAACTTGCCTGCGGGCAAAAAACTGTTCCAGCCGCCCACGCGCATCAAGAAGGGCATGATGAAGCCGGGCTCGAAACCGCTCCCGGCGGCGCCGGCGCAGTCGCCGCAGCAGCCGTTGGTGCGGCAGAACTCGGGGCAGCCTTTGGCCCAGAAGGCACCGGGGAACTCCGTGCCGAACGGGCAGAAGCTCGCGATGCAGCACTCAGGCCAGAAGCTCACGATGCAGAACTCGGGGCAGAGGCTCCAGGCCCAGAACTCGGGGCCGCTCACGGCGCAGAATTCGGGACAGAGGCTCCAGGCCCAGAACTCGGGGCCCATGCAGCCAGGGCAGCCCATGCAGCAGATTCCACAGTTACAGATGCAGCAGATCCCACAGTTGCAGATGCAGCAGATGCAGCAGGTGCCGCAAGTGCAACAGGTGCCGCAAATGCAGCAGGTGCCACCTTTTCAGGGTCAGTACCCCCAAATGGCACAGCCCCAGATGGGAGCGCAAATGGGACAAGGACAGGGACAAATGGGCCAAATGGCCCAGGCCCCTCCTCAGTCAAAGGCGCCTCCCAGACCTCGGAAGCCCGGACACCCGTACAACCAGTTGGCACCTGCTCCGTTGCTTCCATCTCCCAATGGTTTGACTGTGCACACTCCGCCGCCGCCAGTTAACGCCACGAGCCAGAATGCAGCCCGAATGGCCCTGCAGGGCGGCTCCCACCAGAACTCGCCCTCTCCGGTGTCGCCTGTCTCTGTTCCCAACTTGGAGAAGAAGATGGCCGACACCCAGATCGCACCTCGGTCGCCGCAGCGAACGAACTTGCGGGCCAACACGGCGTTTGCATCAAAAAGCACCCCCGCCACCGCTCCGCCTCTGGCTCGGCCGCCCCAATTTGCCAGTGCGGCAGCCAAGGCAGCGAATCCAGCCGCCAATCCGCCGTCGCCCAAACTCCCCAAGCCCAAAGAGGCAACACCAAGGGGACGCCCCAACACCGTGACCTTCAAGGAAATCTCGTCGTTTCTCGAGCAGGGCGAGAAGATCATCAAGCTAGATACCATCTTGAAGCTGACGTTGAGCAACCGGCTCATCAACAGGAAACCCGGCAGTCTCGACGACACCGCCATCGAGTCACTCATTCGGTCGCACCAGGAGGTGTTGGACCGGCACATGGCGCCGGTGGTGGCGTGCATCTCCAACAAGGCCCGGGTGTTTTTGGTGGACGGCAGCTTGGGGGTGATGATGGTGGACTTGACCGCCAACAAGGGCGGCGACTACCTGATGTACGACTACGAGTTCGAGAGCCTCTTGGTGGAGGACGACGCAAGCACCTATTCCAAGGGCGAGGAGGTTTACGGCTACCTCATTTTGGAGTTGATCAAGGAGGGCGGCGACTTGATCTTTTTGAAGCGATTCAGCGACAGCGACAAGGAGCGCTTCAGCGAGCCCACACGGGTTGTGGGCAAGAACGGCGAGTACGTGCGGCTCGGCGCCAACTTGGGCTGGATCGACTGTCTCATCTACGCCAAGGAGATGGTGGACAAGGAGACCGAGGAGAAGGAGACCAGAAAAGAGAAGGAGAAGGAGACCAGGAAAGAAAAGGAGAAGGACGCCAGAACGGAGCCGAAAAAGCCCAAGGTGCCCAAGAAGACACCGCCAAAGAAGGCTCCAAGACCGGCACGCGTGGCGTCGTCTCAGCAGGAGAAGAAGAACTTCAACAAGTTTGCATTGTCGGCTGCAGCAGCCGCTGCGCACCGCTAGAAGATCTGGGGTATTCGATTACCACATGCTAGAACCTATCATTGCTGATAGGCCACTCCCAATTGAAGGACCCCGTCAATCGCTATGCAAAGGGACGCAAATTGTCTAGTCGGAGTCTGGGAGATGCTTTACAGGACCACCACGGAGCCACTGTCGCAGAACTAGTGGCAGCCGTGTGGAATCCAACTCATTGTGACGTCAGGTTAGAAAAAGAAATCAGGGAATCGGGCACAAGCGCAGCGCAGCTCACGCAAGCGAAGAGGACAATCGTTGGACCTGTCACTGGCCGTGCCCGTATATAGCATCTAAATGCCATACACATCAAGATCCGCGTAGAACCGGTTTCCAGTGCCGTCACAATCAGTCGCGAACTCTAGATCGCTTTCGGTGGAACGGGTCCAAGAATCGGGTTCCAGTAGAAGGAGTCACCGCATTTAAGTGAGAGAGGCTCGCTGCCCCAAGTCTAATCCACTATAGTCTTGTATCCATTCGTCGATGCTCCAGATCTCTAACTACGACTAACTTTCAGCTTCAAATAACGTGTGGCAGCAATATTTGGATGTAAACTCTATCTTCAATGAGTCCATATCTGGGTCCAATCGTTCTAGCCCCTCATAACTACCGATCTCTTCACCCTTCTCATCTCTTGGTCTCGAATTTCATTTCATTGCGTGCATTGTGTCATGAACATTTACTTACATTTGGACTATTCGTTGTGGCATGCACCCATCCAGCCACATTCGAATCACCTGAGCCACTTCGCCCTTCCTTCATTCGTTTGATCCTTCACTCCTTCGCTTCACTTCTTTCTTCCCTTCTTCGTCATTTCTTGTCTGTCGTCTTGCTTCCTTCCCTTCTCATCCACTCGTCTTCTTATCTACTTCTCCCATTCGCTCCTTTAAGTCCTACTATCCCTTCTCACATCTCCCTCAGTCTATCAGAGATTTCCTACTGCCTCCCGAAAGTCTGCGAGCCAGTCCTTGTAGTAACACTTGTCATTGAGAACGTTCGCCGTCTGTTCCTTGATGATCGCCTCTACTCCCAGCTCGTTATTGACCCAGTTCTCTATGCTCGAGCACCGTGAAAACTGACGGTCCAACCTGTCGGTTTCGTCCTTGAGAGCGTACGGATCAATGCGCAAGTCGTAGTTGCCATGGACCTCCACCTTTTGCGACTCAGTCTGGGCCCTCAAGTCCCGGGCAAAGTCGGAACAGAAGGCTATAGCGTCTGCACGTGCCACCCATTGCGGGAGAATGCGCCGCCGAAAATACTCGTCGCATTGGGCGGGCTTGAGTTCGTTCAAGTGCTGTCTAATGGTGTCATCGGTAGCGATGCGAGAAAGGCGGAGAAAAGCCCGGATCCGGGACGAGGACTCGCAATTCTCGGGTGTGAGCAATGCCGGAGGCACTCTCAGCTCGGGCCGAGGCTTATATAGAAGGTCGGGCATCTTCATCTTGTGATAGGCTGTATATAGGCTATCACGGACCAGTGGCGATAGCATCAAAAAAAAAAAAAAAAAAAAAAAAGAGAGAGAGGAAAAAGGCAATTGAGAGTCAATCAGGGAGACACTCGAGAAAGAGGTGAGAGGGATTGAGTTGCAACTGTTGTGTTTCGGTGTGATCAATTGAAATGTGGGGTATCTTTTGATTGGTGAGACAAGGACCGTGGAAGAAGATAAGAGGTCTCAAAGAATCAAAAAGGAGTAGGGTTAGATGGAGAAAGAGTTGAGATAGAGAAGGAGTCAAGCTGGAAAAGGACGAAAGAATTTGATATTGGATCAGACTTCGGGGTGAACATTGTGTCGGCGTTAAGTGAAGTGCCTAATAGCGGTGGAATTAGGCAGACACGTGGAAGTACAGCCAGACACATCCAATGAGATAACTAGAGCAGATGATTATTTGATAGTAATGAGTAGTTTCCTTCGATTGACTTCCATGGGTTCAACGTTGGCAACCGAAGTGGAGGGCATTTGCATTGGCTGCGAAATGGGGGAGTCCGGAATCCAGAAGAGATAACAAGAATGCGCAGTTAACACTTTCAACGGGCACCCTGACGTGGAGATCACTTCAGATCCATACTTCGAAAGCATTTGAATGGAGAGTTGTTTGAGTCTTACGATTATTCTCACACCCGCGCCATGAGTCAATCAGGACAAGAATTACTTCCGCAGTCAATACGAAGGGAGACAACGACTAGCTTATTGATATCTTATTCTTGTTGTTAACCAACTGTTACCCAAATGTTGCCTTTTGTTTGGATGTCCTCTGGTGAGACAACTCCTTAGAATGCCATTTACTTGGCCTCAGGACAGGGAGCCAGCACTTCTTTATTTTTTTGATTTGAAATCGCACGAGGAGAAGGTAGCACTCTACTTGATTGCAGCACCGGGATTCTCTGTTAGCAGGCTCCCAACTGAAAACCAGTTTGGCTGCGGTCACCTAATAAAGAACCAGAATGACCGATAAGAATTTTAGAATAGTAGGAGGGTCGGCTCCTAAGACGGTTTAGAATATTAGAGCTCCTATCCAAACATTCAGCCGTTTCTTCGGTGGTCGTTGGCCAATCAGTGCCTAGCACTACTACTCCACACTTAATTCAGACCACAGCAGGTTCTATCCAAATACAAAGAAAGCCGACTCAATTTCAATACACTCACACCGACCAGCCCTAAATCCCACCTAAACAACATCCACCCATCAACTTTCCGTTTTTCCGTTGTCGCTCCATTCTGCCTCGCTGTCCTTCCAAATGCCAGCACACCACACCAAAAACAAAGGACAAAACACAACACCAAACATTTCACCACATATCATCTCATTGCCTCCATTATCACCGTCTCAATCACCTCCTATTTCTTCCCACCGCTCAATTCTCCCCACTCCCACCATCATCCGGTTTCTCACGTGACCAATATCTCCAAGATCTTAACCTGATCTACTACTCATGTCTGTGCCCAGCTCGCCGGCGCACACGGATGCGTACTACTACGCATATACGCTCGCCTTGGCAGCACATCTAGCCGAGGTCGAGACCCGTTTTCTGGCGCTGCCTGCCGAGGACTACCAGCTGTTGGAGCAAACGCTCTGGGCCAACGACTTGGCCACCAACTTCCACCTTGTGCGGGTGTACGGGTTGCAGAAGGTGGCGGAGCACTACCGGAAGAAGGATTTGGAGGCGAACGCACCGCAGGGGCAGTTCCGCCTGTGTCTTTCGTACGGGTTTGAGCGGCAGCTACTTGGGCCGTTGGTGGAGACGCCAACCACGCTCTCAGGGGCCGACGACACGGAAAAGGTCTTGGCGAAGATCGACGACGATGCGCAGTTTGCCGCCGCGCTGCTCTACACAAAGCCGCTCCAGCGGAAGCTCTACACCGTTTTGCTGAGCTCGGCGCGTATCACCGCCGCCTCGGCAGAGCCCCTGGCGGTATTCGCGGAAATGTCGCGGGCGCTAGCCGCCTTCCTTCGGCACAATGTCGCGGACTTGCCCCTAGGCCTCGACGCCATGGCCATGCAGTTGGACTCCGTAGTCAACCACCTCGACCCGGACAACGCCGCCCAGCCCGGCCTCTTCCCGGTGTTCCAGGCCGTTTTGTGCTCGCACGTGGAAACCGCCAACACGCCGGTGGCGCAGCCCGGGTCACCTGACTCGTCGGAGGCCCAGTCTGTCCAGTACTCCGTGCTGGTGCTCCGCGAGCTCGGCAACAACTTAGCCGCGGTCGGCTCCCACCCACAGGCCATCCAGGTGTACACCGAGGCGCTCGCGGCATGTGACTGGACGTGCGCCGCGCACGTGCCCCAGCTCCTCACCAATCGTGCCGTGGCGTACGTGGGCCTCAACTGCTTCGCGGAGGCGGTGGCCGACCTCAACCGCGCGCTCCACGCCGACCGCACCTTCACCCCTGCGTGGACCCAGATCGCCTACTGCCACCTCTACTTGGGCAGCGGCCTCCTTGCGCTCCGCTGCTACGTGGCTGCGCTCCGCTGTATTGCGGGCGAGATCTTCCCCGAGAACTTCCCGCCCGATCAGGACACCCGTGCCGCCTACACCAACGCCAAGACGCTGGCGCTTGTGCCGCAGTTTGTCCAGCGTGTGGTGCAGGCGGTGATTCTCGCCGAGCGCCGCGCGCTCCAGCAGCACGCGCCCACTGCGGCCGTCCAGGAGCTCACCGCGCGCACGCGCGCGATTCTCGTGCGTCTCCGCGCGGCGGTGGCGCCGGACGACGTGGGCTATCTCGCGTACGCGGTCGAGAACGACGCCGAGCACGTGCGGGCAGCGGCACAGCGGGCGGCGCGTGCGCGGCCGCCGGTGTTGACGCCCGAGGTCGCGCAGGATGTGGGCGTGGAGGCCGCGGTGGTGGTTCTGCCGCCTGCGCGGACCCCGGACGCACGGGCCACCGCTACGGCCACGGCCACGGCCCAGGGCGGACCCGCGCAGCCGGGACAGCCCGAGATCCGCACCTTCAACCTCGGCAACGGACAGGAGGGCTTGCGGACGGTGTTCAACAGCTTGGGCGACGTGTTGGGCGAGTTGGTGCACACGCAGGCGCAGACGTTCTGGGATGGGCGGGGCGCCACTCCTGGTGCTCCGGGTGCTCCGGGTGCTGCTGCTGGGGGAACTCCTGGTGCTCCTGGTGCTCCTGGTGCCCCTGGAGCTGGAGCTGGAGCTTCCGGAGCTGGAACTTCAGGCTCTGGCATTCCCGGCGTTCCTCCCGCGCACGGGGCTGCGATAGCAGCAAGCAGAGACGCGGTGCGGGCTGCGGCCTTGGCGGCCTCCAACGCTGCGAATGCTGCGAGGACCTCCTCTGGACCAGCACCGCTGGCTTCTGGAACTGGACCCTCGGGACCAACCGCGGCGTCGGCCTCTGGCTCTGAGCCCGCCGCTGTCGAACTGTCTGAGACGCCTGGCGGCGTTTCCGAAGTGAGCACTGGCGCTCCCCACGCACTCCGCGTGTTTCGCTCCGAGAGCGACACGGCCTCGCTGTCAAACTCGCCCTCCGCCGCGGCACCAAGCTACCCCGACCCGCCCACGCCGCCTCCCGCGGGCCCGCGGATTATCCGCAGCACGCAAAGCGGCGGCTTCATCCCCACCATCGCGGGCGGCATTGGCGACATCTTCCGCGAAGCCATGCGCCACCACGAGCAGGCGGTCAACCAGCACCGCAGCAGGCAGGCGCCGCGGCAGTCGACGCCGCCTCGCGAGACGCCGCGGATCACCGAGTCGGCCGACGAGCCGGGCGACGCTGACATGCCCGACGCCCCAGACTTGGATTAGTCCACAGCATCCGCTCACAGCATGAGGCCACCAGCATCGTAAAATCACAAGCATTCAATGGAAATGAATAAATATAGAAGTGGAGTTGTCGCAGTAGAGATCCAGGTGAAAGTTCGAGGAGCCTGGTCGACGGAGAATAGCAGGGTGGTAAACCAGAGTGAAAAAGGTTAACGGGAGACGGAGCTTCTCAAGTAGGAACGATTGAGCTGAAACCAGGAATCAACGGATTAGGTAAAAATGAAGTAGAGTGGAGCAAGCTGAGGCGATTGATCTGGTACCGGGCCGTCAATGAATTACTGTTCTAGAGCAAGAGTCGAACAAGTTATGCTTTAAGTTCGGACCTCAACGAACTATTGTTTTAATAGAGTTCAGCAAGTGCAGATCCAGGTGGAAATAGGAAATAAATGAAGCACGGATGGGAGGAGAGTCTAGTAGTATGTTAGAGAACCAGTACTTGCAGTACCCCAAATCAAGAGTCTAGCAAGTGATGGTGGTAATACCAGGACAATGGGTTACATCGGCCAATTAGAAGCTATAGGGTTCTTGATCAATGGCTCAAAGTTCAGAAATCGTTTGTCTACCCGGATTGAGGCCATCGGAAAGGATTCAGCTGGCTTCTTTCTCTGACAAAGCGCAATCACCAACTAAAAGAACAGTCAAATGGCAGCAGCAGCTTAGTTTGCAACATATTTGCGTTTTTGCCTCGAATCACATTAAATAAATTTTGGTCCTCATTCATTCTCAGCACTTGCCACAGTATTGGCCTCGCACTGGCTCAACCAAGACCACAGACCTCACCGCACTCAAAGAAAAAAAGAAAATAAAAATACAAGAGCATGAAGAACAGAATCTTGCCTATTTGCCTCAAAAACCCCCCAGCTCAACAAATATCAACTCAGATCCTCCCCTCTCTTCGATATCGGTTTTTACCTGCAGGCCACGATAAGACATCACCACCATGGCAGGATTGGAGCAGTCGCTTTTCCAGCTCAAGTTCACCGCCAAGCTGTTGAACAGACAGGCCGCCAAGGCCGCCAAGGAGGAGTTGGCCGAGAAAACCAAGACGAAAAAGGCCATGATGCAAGGCAACAACGACATTGCCCAGCTCTATGCCCAGAACGCCATCAGAAAGGCCAACGAGCGGGTGAATTTGCTCAGACTAGCGTCGAGGATCGACGCAGTGGCGTCGAGAGTGCAGACAGCCGTCACCATGAGGTCTGTGACGGGAAACATGTCGCAGGTTATTAGGGGAATGGACAAGGCCCTTCAGACGATGAACTTGGAGAAGATCTCGCTTGTCATGGAGAAGTTCGAGACGCAGTTTGAGGACTTGGACGCGCTGACCAACTACTACGAATCAGCCACCAACAACGTCAATGCGTTGACGACGCCTCAGGAGGAGGTGGACGAGTTGATGAGCCAGATTGCGGACGAGGCCGGTATTGAGATGAAACAGGGCTTGAACGAGACCAAGGTTGATATTGTGACGCCTCCAACAACGATCACTGAGGAGAAGGAGGACAGACTTGCTGAGCGGTTGCGGGCGTTGCGGAATTAGGCAAATGATGGGAGTCTGCAGTGAAGGTGGGTGAGAAGGTAAGGAAGTTGAGGAAGTTGAGGAAGTTGAGAAAGTTGAGAAAGTTGAGGAAGTTGGGTCAGAAGTCGCAGTCATCAGACCAGAAGTGATTGAGTCCCATAACTCCACCAGAAACGGTCTGTTTGTTGCTAGGACAGCTCTGGAATTCGGATCGTATGTTAAACTTTCCTGGAGGCTGCACTTGTGAGTGTGCTTTTGGGTCGCAGAGGATGAGATTTGGACCAATGGCTCATATGAGCAGCCAGGGACTGGCCGAATACATGTAGAGAGTATATTTCAATGAACGCCATGTGAATTATGGGAACTTCCGATTGGTCAAAGGATCGAGTTGTTTGAACCTGGGCCTCTGACTGGAAATGGTAGGCGAGACAGAATTGAGAGGTCGATGCGGCTCCATTGACATCCAGTGAGTTTTAATCAACCTTCTAGATAACTAGGAGCCCCTTAAGTCGTCAGTGACTCCGTAAAGTGCCATTGATATTTCTTAAATCTCAACTGGCTCCTAAAATCATAGCGGCGCTTCCTTTTATTTCTCATTGACCACTGAAGCTACAGTTGCGCTTCAATTCAAGTCTCACTTGATTCTAAAAATTGTAGCTGGGCATTCAACTCCAATTTACACCAGAGAGTGCTTTCGTATTATAGTTGTCTTCTCATTCTTGTGGGGGCCCAGTAGGAGCGGCCAGAGCTGAGCCGGCCCTCTACCGAGTTGAAACTCTGATTGGGCGGCCCTTTACCTTAGTCAATTATATAGGGCTGGTAATTTCCTAGCCTTGCCCGAACCAACGGGAATATCCGCCATTGTTCATGTTTGCCAATTGGCAGGTGAAGCCAAAGGGTCCCAAAGAAGTCCAGGACTCGGAGCCAACGCAAACAGTGCATTTTAGAATTACAAAGTTCCTTTTCGTGTGTCTTTAATGATACCTTCCGATAAGTCGGGGCCATTGTGCTCGGTTGGAAGTAGAGCACAAGAGGAGCTTAGCTGAGTAAGACGCAACTACACTGGGGACCAAATTTACAGCTAGAAACGATCAAGTCCAAACATTCGGGTCCAAATTTGCAGGCCCGAACCTCCTGGTTCAAACTTGCTGGCCCAAATGTTCAGACCCAATGTTCAGGCTCAAACGTTTCTCTGTCTTTTCCATCGGAGATAGAACCCGGGGAATATAGGAGCGACCATACTAGCCCGGAGGGCCCGAAGCCACACTAAAGTGAACAAAACCAGATTTCCGAACTCAAGAAATTTTCCCGTTCCTGCCAACTGCCCTCCCCTATCAACCCTTCTATTTTCTCCGATCACTTGTAGATCTATCACCCAATTCCACCCATCTTCGAAAAAAGAATCATGAAATAACGAAAGGGAATCCAAGTTACCTGCTCGTTTCTGCTCTCCTATGCCTATTTGCAACCTCTTCCTTATTTTCTCCCCATTCCTCTTTGCTTCCAAACTCTGTTCTGCCTCTCTTCCGCTGGTCCCGGTCCTGCACAATTCCCCTCCATCCCTCCCTCCACCATCGCCCTCTCTCTCCCACAAAGCTCTAAAATCAATTAAGAAATGTCGATGGAATCCTCTCGTCAACACCCCTTTTATCTTAATCCGCCCCTTTCGTGCCCGCCCCCTCCTTCCTTGACATCCCTTTTTCTCCTTCCTGCACCCTCTCCACCTATCACCAATCTCGATTGCTTGCTACACCATGCTTTCTTCCTTGAGACCCCGTGCGGCCAGATCCGCTTTCGGCGCCATTGGCGCGGTGAGAACCAAAGTTTCCTTGCCCGACTTGGACTGGGACTTCAACGCGTTGGAGCCCTACATCTCCGCCCAGATCAACGAACTCCACTACACCAAGCACCACCAGACCTACGTCAACGGGTACAACACTGCGATCGAACAGGCGGCCGAGGCCAAGCAGAAGGGCGAGGTCAAGAAGACCATTGAGTTGCAGAAGGCCATCAACTTCCACGGCGGCGGCTACACCAACCACTGCCTTTTCTGGAAGAACTTGGCCCCTGAGAAACAGGGGGGTGGCGAGCCCCCCTCGTCGGATTCGGAGTTAGCCGCGCGCATCGAGGCGCAGTACGGCTCGCTCGACAACTTGAAGGCCGTGACCAACGCCAAGTTGGCCGGCATCCAGGGCTCGGGCTGGGCGTTCATTGTCAAGAACAAGGAGAACGGCGGCGCGTTGGACGTGGTGACTACCGCCAACCAGGACACTGTGACTGGGCCCTTGGTGCCTTTGGTGGCCATTGACGCCTGGGAACACGCCTACTACTTGCAGTACCAGAACGTCAAGGCGGACTACTTCAAGGCGATCTGGAACGTGATCAGCTGGAAGGAGGCCGAGAAGCGCTACTTGGTCAACTAGGGCGCCATGCCGTGGTAGATGAGTCAATTGAATGCGATCTCTAGGAGGGTGTAGACAATAGATGAAATGAGAAACGTGCAATGATGTGGAGATGGCCGGAGGAAGTGACAGGAGGAGGAAGAAATGACAGGAGGAAATGAAAGATGGAAATGAAAGAAGGAAATGACAGAAGTGCAATTGAGACACGGAGGACTGAGAGACTGTGTGGTGTCAGTGACCTCGGGTCTACTTTGTTCTTATAAGTAATTGTCCATTGCTTAGAGGCTCCCAGTGTACCCAACACTACTACTGAATATGAATGCCTCGCATACACTCTGAGGCATTTAATTGTGAAGGGGAGTTCTTGTAAGTTAGAATGTTACACTTGATCCCATTGGCGGGTGCAGCTGTCCACTGGCATTCTGTCATTCTGGCGCTACATCAGCTGCTCCGAAACAGACCCAGTTTTTTCTAAACATTGTGCTTCTCAAACATTGTGTTGTTGCTTACTACGTATTTTTATCTGAAAGGTGGGTATTCTCTTACATTGTGACGACCGAAGTTACAACTTTCTGCCATCCAGCTTCGTCAGTGGAGGTGAAAATTATAAGTTTACGCTACTGAGGGTTGCCATTGAACGTATTTCGGAGTTCTGTGGCAGGACCTGAAGTATTCTATCCACCAAAGTCACCTCGTGCTCTCAATCGACGCAACATGTTCAAGAAAACGGTGAAATCGTACTAGGCACTGAAATTTAACTCATTGGTGTTTGACCAACTACACGTCTTCTCTCGATGCATTGACTAGCTGTCTCTTGCCTGTTGGGAATACGGTCGCCCACCCCTCCATAAACCACCGTAGTCACTTGTCATCTCAGTTATGAAACTCACGCTCTGATTCATCCTGAACGGGACGCTGTTACAACCATTTTGGACCCGAGACTGTCAGTGGGTGTCACTAAGGACAACAATCTCTGACTTGTCGGACAGAACATAGGTCGAGCCTTTCGTTCATAAGCCGTCCCCGAACATTCCAAGGCTCATAAGTATCTCCGCGTCTCGTTCCAGCGGAGGTCAGTGCGCTGCGTGGTCACCTTGTCGTCGCCTTTCTTGTCTCCACCTCCCGTCTCCACCTCCTATTCCCTGTCCCCTGCCCCTCGCCTCTTTAGAAGGTCGCCACGCCCAACACAGACGCCACCTGCTTGGCGTCAACAGCCAAATCGGCCTCCTCCGCGCGTCGGAGGCGCGTCTCCTTCTCGGCCTGGACCTCGGTCAAACTTCGGAAAGTTCTCGACGTCCACGCGTCGCCCGCGGCCGCCTGCGACTGCGCGAGGTTGTGCTGCATCTGGCCCAAGTTGTCGCGGTTCAAGCGCAGCAACCCGCCCTTCAGGTCCACGATGCGCACATCGAGTCTCATGGCCTCCAAGTGCTTCAAAAGACGGCGGTGCTGGTCCACGCGGCTGAGCGAGTACTGCTTGAGCATGCGCTGGAACTTCTTCTCAACAAAGGAGACTACTTCCCCTTTCTCGTACATCATCTCGCCCGAAATCCGCTTCACTTGCATGTTGAGGCTCTCCTCCGCCAGCGTCGCAAACTCGAGCGCCCGCAACGCCTCGTCCACCTTGATCGGGTCAAGCGAGACCTTGCTTTTGATCTTGGCCGCCTGCGCGTGTTTGGCCTTGGTCTGGGCCTGCGCCTGAAGGTACTCGCGCATGATGAGGTGCCGGTTGGTCAACGCCTCCTTGATCTCGAAAAAGTCCGCCGCGAGCGCCCTGCACCCATCTCCCAACGTGGCGCTGTCGCTCACCAGCCGCACAAGGCCCAAGTCGCTCTGGATCTGCGCCACCTTCCCAAGTTTCTCCCACAAGTTCCTCATGCCGGCGTGCGCCGTCTCAAACTGCGCCAAGCCCTTGAGTTTTGTGCTGAACTCGCTGGTGTTGGCGGCTAACTGCCGCTCGTTGCGCTGGTTCTTGTCCACGGCCTTCTCCAACTTGCCACACAACAAGTACGCCGACTTGATCACGGGACGAAACTCCGCCAACTCCGTATAGGGGTCGTAGGGCGGCGCGAGCTGTTTTAAGGTCCTGCGCACAAGCCCGCTTGCCACCAGTGTCTTGCGGCCCGAGTTGATCACCGTGTACCCAAAGTCGCTTTCGATGAAATAGACAAACTCGTCGTCACGCACCAAGATCGGGTTAGCTGTGACGCGCGAAAGCCACTCCTGCCACACCTGCATGAGCTGTTTGTGCTCGTCCTCGCCCCCGCTCGGATACGCGGTCTGGGCGGCGGGAATCACGGGTACAAAGACCTCCAAGTTGGACACCACCAAGTAGTTGTTGAACTTCACCACCTCGTTGTATGTGCGCCGCACGTCCTTGTAGACCTTCTGCCTGTACTTGGTCAAGCCCGTGACCTCGGCGTCAAAGCGCAAGATCGGATTGGTGGGTTTGTTCTTTTCGATGCCACGGAGCACAATTTTCATGGAGTAGCGGTCGGTGAACCGCTCGGGAAGGAGCTTCTGCAACTCCTCCTTGACCAACTTACCCAGAACATCGGAATCCGGCGGCTGGTGATCCGTTTCCTGTCCGTTTTCGTGGTCATTTTGGTGTTGGTCTGAGTAGGAAGCATTGTCCTGATTCAGCTCGGAGTGCTGTGAGTCCCGGGCAATTCCGGGTTCTGGTGCTAGAACTGACGTTCCGGGTTCCGCAAACGGATTGTTGTCCTCGAAATCGTCGGGGTTGTACGGAACAGCAGAAGCCATTAGGAGCTGGTGATAGATGCGGGTTCCGTGCACTCCAAGAAGGTGGAGGGCCAGGAGAGGAATAATGAGTAAATATAGTTGATGAATATTGTTGGGCGGGGTGTGATCAGATGTAATTTGTTCGTTTAGTTGGAAATAATTGCTTTCGGGTGTTGGTTCATTAGTGAGTACTCCGCGTTTTAGCCAGCGTTGGACTCTGCAGAAGTGAAAGACGTTATGGTTGAGCCAGTAAGATAACCTATAAAGGAAAAGAAAAATAAGAGAATAAATTATTTGAAGAATTGGAATCGGATAGTGTCTGATCTTCTTGTCACGTTGAACTTCCGCGAAGTGAGACATGGTAGAGAGATTGGTTAGTTTGGTGTCCGATCCAGTCCATTGGCACCAAATAATACCCAGGAAGTCCTAAAACACTATTCAAGGAACCATTACTCCGCTGTGGGGTTTTATCGGAGTTGTTTAACCGAGAACAGCCAGACTAGGCTAGTCTCATCATTCCAGTACCTTAAAGGAGCCTGATTTACGAAATTGCCCTGTCTCAAAACAGATAATGGCTCGAATGGCTATATTCCAGAGAACTTAAATATCTAAGACATCCCGCCTTGCGCCAAGCAACGGTTCCTACCATAATTCTTGGTCTACTATGAAAATTTCTCACTGTCCTTGATTCCAACTCGCTTTTTCCTCTTCTTTATCTGCTAATTTCCTCCGCTTTGAGCCTAACACGAAACAATTCCGATCAAAGAACCCTTGCTCCCATTATTTGTAACTCACCTCAACTTGGCAACTCTCCTGCCACCGCCCAAACTCATACAATCATAGCTACTTCCCCATAATGACATATACATGAACTATACACAGTTAGAGTCTCTCTTCCGTCATTACCCCTGAGCTCTTGAAAATGTTGTACCCCCAGAACCCAATCACATTCAACACACCAACACGCCACCCATTAAAGAGCCCCAACATGCGGAACCGCGCCCAGAGACTCAAATTACCCTCTTGGTGGTGCGATGCGTCCCACCCATTGTAAGTGACGATCAAATTTTCCTCAGGGTCGTCGATAGTCACTACTCGGTAGGGGTCCTCCTCCAAGGTCTTTGGCGTCAACAAAAAGCGCACCTGCTCCTTGCGCAACATATTCTCCACCGGCAATTTGATGAAAAGCTCGGTGATCAGGAGAACCAAGTTGGCCATGGTGAAGAGGTTCGGTGACAGGTACGAGTCGATGTTGTAGCGTACAAACAACAAGTAGGGCGCCAGTTTGCGGAATACCGTGAGCGAAAACTGGTGGAGAACAGTGAGCAACGTGATTGTTGGCGGTGGCCGGAGAATGTAGTTCACGGGAAAGTTCCTAATGGAGTCACGAACAGACCTAGGATTAACAGCGTTCTCGGGTGCAATAGAAGTCACAGTCGACAGGACCTCGGACTGCTCGGCCCACTGTGCAGCGTCTGAGTCGACACTCGGAGGCTCAGATGGCTGGGATGGAGGCTTGTTGAACTGAGTGAGCATAAACTTGACTTTGATCAAGTCCAAAGGCATCAAAATGACGCCAGCAAGTACGCACGCCAGCACAGAAAGCCAGAGAGACCTTGCGGGGTCGGTCGAGTGGGTCAAGTCGAGGAAAAACGGGTCGGGAATCGACAAAAATGGCGATAAGAAGCCCGTGATCCACGCTTCAATGGTGTGCGACAACGTGAAGTGGATGAACGACGCATTAATGCCCTTGAACAACGCCAAGGGACCGTCCTTGGACGCTATGGCCGTCATGATGTCGATGGTGTGCTGTGAAATCGGGTAGATCTTGTTTGGGTTTCTGACAGCAGGAACTTCGGCCTGGACCGGCCGTTTTGGGCGGTAAACAGACTCAGGCTCCGAGGACAGCTGAAAGTAGTCAATTTCGTCCTCGTACTCATCGGACGAAACCGCCGCCGAGTCCATATCTTCTCTCAACCTGGAGTACTTATCAGGCTTCGAGGAAGAAAAGTTGAAGTAGCCCACCTGGAGCACCAACCTGACAATCTCCAAAGGCTGAGAAAGAAGCACGCGGCAGTAGTTTTTGAAGAAGTTCCATACCAAGTTCTTCAGAAGCTCGCCCAAGTTGTTCATGTCCAAATACTCCAGGAGCTCCAAGTCATAGACGTAGTTTTTCTCTGCGGCTTTCACCAAAAGGTCATTCTGGGGCCTCAACGCCAACCCGACTTTTCCTGGAGAAAAAGTCCCGGCAGGGAGGCTGTTGGTCAACGAGGCAACAATTGGTTTGTGCGTGGTTGTGTCTATTAGCCCGACCCCGGGCTTGAAGATGACCAGGTAACCTGCATTAAAGGTGTCGTGGTCGTAGTAAGGCCGCAACGGATTATCTCCGGTCATGGTTGAAGTGGGAGGGCTCGGATCTGAGAATCCGGGGAGTTGGTGATGTGAGGCAATCTCCGGTGTGCAGGAGACGGTAGTAGACAGTCAGAGGAAGAGAGAATACTTGGATTGTTTTGAAATGCTGGAGGGGTTTGGATACTTACGGTTTGATCTTCTTCGCTTGGTTGTTTTTTTTGTACGCTGTTTTAGCTATAGTTGCTATGATGTTGCCTTCAGCTGACGAGCAATATGATGGCCTCCGAATCTGAATACAAAAAATCAATTTATATTGATTGATTGAGGTTGTATTGATCTGTTGGCTTTCAATAAATTGCCACGGCTCGTCTCTGCTTTGGAATCTGTTGTTGCTGCTATTATACATAGTGGAGAGCATTTTCTCTATATTCAGTCAATACAATTGCCTTCGACCAGGATCTGAAACCCACTGATTCCCCTCCAGTGCTAACTATATGCCCCGATAAGGTTCTATGAAAATGCATCGACCGTTATTGGCAGCCAATAAAAGGAATCTGGTTTGTCCTTGTTATTGCCTCTGCTACCCGATTCACTTTCCTCAAATACCGTCGTACGCAACAGAAGCAAAAACTTCCTTGGGATCCCAATGCCACCCTCAGGCGTTGTGACAATGTGCCATGACCAATGCGACGACCAATGTGGCTATTGGGTTGGAAAACGAGGCCAGCAGAGGACTGTATCAGTTAGAGGGCAGGACCACATATTCAGTAATAGACCTCAACTCTCGAGATTCTACCCTCGCCATAGAAGGTCAGTAGACCAAGAACAACATTTTTGGTGTCCTGGGCCTTCTGATCTAAATCCTTCGACTATCCTTAGATAACTGAGAGATCTCAATCCGACACTTCACTGATATTATCCTTCTTCGATCCACTCTTATCTTTTTGATCCACTATTATCTATTTGATCCACTATTATTCTTTTAAATCCACTTTTATCATTTTCACATCATCCTCTTCGATTTCGTCACATAGTTCTAGTTCTGTTGGGACTTCTCCTTCAATTCTCGCGACCGAGCAATGAGAAACTGTCCCAACTCATAAAGCGGATCTTCTGGCTGCTTTTTTCCCATCTCCCGGAGACCCTCCAACAAATGAGGAGTCAACGTCTTGTTCAAGTACTGTCTCACCAGGGAACCACCGACCATCTCATGCACGGGTGGTTCATTGTGAACCACTGGTTTTGGTTCAAAAGTTTGCGTCTGGACTGGAACCTCCTCGGTCTTGACCTCGGGTGTGCTTCCGTTTAGAGGAGCCTCCATCACGAAATACCGTGTGTTTAAAATACGTGGATTCTGAGATCAAAAAATTCCAACAATTTCGAAAGCTTCTAGGAGGAAGTAATCCTAGAGAAATCAATTCTGAGCGAACGTCGAATCCGTTGTGTCAGAAGAGTTACGACTTCTGTAGTGAAAGTCGGAGGTGCGATGAGACGAACAAAATCCACTATATGACAATCGCACTAGCCTCACTTATCGGTGCAAATTAACAATAAATACCAACTCAGCCGTCCTGTTTAGGTCTACCGAGTAGTGATGATCAGTAGTTTCGACCACCTGCACCCAACAGCAAGCCATATTCTACATGGATCCATTCAACGAAGTCGAGGAGGACTGCTGGGCCCAGATAAATGCGTTAAGTTCGTTCATTCTGAGTGCCTCGGCGGTGTCCCAGGACGCCAAGTTGGATTTCCACAACAACTACCAGGAATTGGTGGAGACGTTGGAGGACTTGAAACAGGCCGTCAACATCCTGGAGTCCAACCCAGCTCAGTTCAGCTTGACCCCCGCAGACATTGTGGACCGCAAGCAGATTTTGGCTCAGTTACAAAAGAAGATTTCGCTGCTTCAGGGCGAATGGGATGCCAAAATCGCCAATCCCCACCGCCAACGAGAAGTTACAACCATGTCCAATCGAATCAGCCAGGACGAGTCAAATCCGTTCAGTGACAATCAGCGCATAGACCTGGAGTTCAACCAGTTCCAGGAACAAGAAATGATCCAGGCCCAGGACCTCCAGCTCGACCAGATCCACCAAACCATGCAGAATTTGAACCAACAAGCAACGTTAATGGGCGGCGAGTTGGAGGATCAGGGGTTTATGCTAGAAGACCTCGACCAAGAGATGGATACAGTGGGGAGCAAACTCCTGCGGGGCTTGAAACGGGTCAACTACGTGATAGAAAAAAACCGCGAGACCGCCAGCAACTGGTGCATTGGCATTCTCATGGTGGTGTTGTGTGTTTTACTAGTGGTGCTCATCATCGCATGACTGGATAGTTAGTATAAGGAACAACAGGTATAGTGATAATCAGCCAAAAGAAATAAGGTAGCTTGGTTTTTTCCACACCGACAGAAAGTCTCGAGCCAAATGCACTCAGAGTCATCATAATCACTGGAGCTGTACATACGTTTGTGGTGACTCCGAAGAGTGGTGAAAAAGCTGGAAATCGGGCCTTTTATATTTTTCTGCGCATCGGTTACCCGCATCTAGGGCAGGCTGTCACTATTTGGGCTGCAACAGAGAAAGATATAGACAAAAAATTATGCAAAAAAATAGCTGTAAGGAACTGATATGATATTCAAAGCGCCATAGGAGGTGTTTGTAGGGAAAACGGGAATTGTAGGATAAAAGGATTATATTGGAATGGAGCTGCACTAGAGAATGGATTGAATCTTGAGGAAATTGAAAATTGACTGAGAAACGTTTAAGATCAAATTATTCAGAACTAGCTTCAACTCTAATGGCGACCAGGTTTGATTCCCCTGCCTTTTTCGATTGGTTGGCACCGGCTGCGAACATGTTTCCAGTGTGGAAAGGCTATTAAAGCGTCGGTCATCATTCGTAAAAACGGTTCTTTGTAAAAAGAGCCCTAGTATCTTCAAATTTATTTATATCCTAATGGAAGTGTCGTTAATAGCATAAGGCTGGGTCCTGGCAGTAGCAAGTCAGAATACCCGTCGGAACACCTCTGAACAAAGCAGAAACAGGAAGAACGGGACCTTAGGGTTTTGATTTTTTTTAAACTAATTCAAGTCACATCGACTTTACTCGATCAACTCTCCTTCACTACAGTTGAACATTTCCTCATCGGCGCGTTCGATGTCTGAGGTCAAGTTTAGCTTTCCCAGTATTTCAATGCTCCTTTAGGGAGATAATATCAACAAGTTTGGGCATTTGCTGATCCAAATTGGGCTCTGTCAGTTAGATGTTAAGACGTGAATCGCACTCTGAAGCCAAAAGTGTTCCAACCAGTGAGAGTAATGAATTGGCAACAAGGAGAAACGAACGGGCGACAAAAAAGTAGCTTACTACAATACAATTGCTGGAAACACTGCTTGTACTCAATCCTATTCTTATTTGCCTTTTCTCTGGAGAGACTCGGCGGAAGACCAACTGGACCGAAATTACCTACTCCATATGCTAATAAATCAACTCTATTCCCATTTTATCAAATCCTGCTGAGGTCTGAATTGCAAAGAACATACCTTCTGATCATCGGAAAGCTTCAAGATTATTGGTGTTCATTTCGTAGGGTCCACTGGGTCTGCTAGTTATCAGACAACTGCCCTTATATTAACCAAGATACAAGTCTCCCTTTTATCCTCCCATTAGCCAGCCTATCTCATCTCTATATCTAAATGTTGTTCTCTTTTCCTTCTTATTTATTTTTTTTTTTTGTTCTCTGGTACTGTCACCAGCTACTCCTGCACTGGCCTTTCAACTACACCATGTCTAACCAAGACAAGTACAGGTACCGCCAGGAGGTGCAGCAGATGATGTTTGTCTCTGGCGAAACCAACGACCCGCCAGTCGAAACCACCTCCATAATCGAGGACATTGTCCGGGGTCAGGTGATCGAGATTCTAGTTCAGTCTACCAAAACAGCAGCCGCTCGAGGAACTCGCTCCATTGCGCCTGAGGACGTGATTTTTCTCATACGACACGATCGTGCCAAGGTCAACCGCCTCATCACGTATCTTTCCTGGAAAGACGTGCGTAAAAACACCAAAGACGAGGGTGGAGGCACCGAATCGTTTATGGATCAGGAAGGAGCGGCAGCCGGGGCCGGCCCCGGTGCCTCGACCAATGACCAGTCGCGAATGATCACAAAGTACCGAAAACTGAAGATTCGGTTGCCGTGGGAGGTGCAGTTCATGTTCAGTGAACAGCATTTGGAAACGGCCGAAGAGGCGGAAGAAGTCGACGACGAGGAGAAGGCCGCGACCTTGGCGTCGCTCAAAAGGTTGAAGATGGCCGACGAACGCACGAAAAACATGACCAAGGAGGAGTACGTGCACTGGTCTGAGTGTAGGCAGGCGTCGTTCACGTTTCGAAAGGTGAAGAAGTTCCGGGAGTGGGCGCAAATTTCCCAGATCTGCGAGTCGCGGCCGAACGACGACGTCATCGACATCTTGGGGTTTTTGACGTTTGAGATTGTTTGTTCGCTCACAGAGGAGGCCATGGGCATCAAGGCGGCCGAGGAGAAGTTGTTGCAGCAGTCACTTCTGAAGTCGGGCATGCTCAACAAGGAAATCAACAAGCGCAAACGAAAGTACTTGTTTGACAAGCCGGACGAGTTGGCCAAGCCAATACAACCGTACCACATTGAGGAGGCGTGGCGGAGGTTGCAGTCACAAGACTTCAAGCACAAGGCGGCGAGGTCTTTCGGGGGAGGCATGCTCAAGTACAAGACGAGATTGATCTGAGAGATTCAAGACGAGTTGATCTGAGGGATTGGTCTGATGAGACAAATTGGACTGATGAGACAGTTGGACTGATGAGGACTGATGAGAATTGGGGTGATGAAACAGATGAACTGATGAGATTGTTCTGAGATTGATGCATTACGTCGTGGGCGACGTCTCCATAATTTCTGCGGTGTGGTAGAAGCGCCGCCAAGAGAGAAACTGCTCGACGTTGACGTCCTTTCCCTCCTCGCGGTTCTTTAGGTCCATCGAAACAATCACCAGCTGAAAACGGCTCCAGAGCCGCGCAAACGGCGCGAGATCAACCACAAAGGGTCGCGGAGCCATGCTGTAACATATAGACGAATCGGGAAGCGATTGCATCTCGATGGGCTCCTCGTACTCGCTGGAAGACCTGCTTCGGGTTTGCAGACGCAAAAACTGGAGCTCCTGGACAAACCGCGAGGTCTTTTTCTTCCGGGAAGCAAGAAAATCGACGACAATCTGCCGAAACCGGTTCTGCGACAACGCGGGCTCGCACTGGCCGCGGTCCAACTGGAGCAATTCCTCCAATTCGCAGCCAATGTTGACCTCGTGCACCAACGAGGGTTGCTTGGAAACCAACGCGTCGTGCACCACATATACGTCCACCAACTCGTTGGTGTGTGTGTCGTGTAAAAACTGGGAGGATGTGTGCTCACAGATGACGTCAGAAGCAGAGAGGAGGTCAAGGTTTGCTGCCAAGTCATGCAAGTTCATCTCTGATTCTTCTTTTGGCGGAGCATCGTAGGTGAGCTCCATAACCTTGCCTTGCGGGATATCGGGGCCGCGGCAGAGCCACTGGCACGCCATGAGTGCTTTTCGGAAGTCAAAATTGCTGTGAACGCGGCAGTCGTCCAAGATCTCGGCCTGGAGCGCCGGGCTGAGGTCAAAGCCGCAACTATAGGCGCACAACCATAAATACTGGCCGCAGGACTCCTTGTTGGAGTTCTGCAAATGAATGACGGAGTTCTGTTCTGTAGCGAGGTCCCAGATATTGCGGGGAATCACTCCAGGTTCGCTGACGGTGATGACAATGGGGCGTTTCGAGAAGTTGGTGACGTCCTGGACCACCGTCCAGAAGTTTTTGTCCTGTTCAAAAAGAATGTCGCAGTCTTCAAAGAGAACCACGCCCTTCTGGAACGTTTTCAGCTCCAACGCCAGATTCTGGTGGATTAACTGCGTGGTGCAGAACTCCTTCAAGGTTCCGTACAAGTCTTTTCGTGATCGCAGCTGACCCGCGTTGATCTCATGGACGTATCCGTTCAATGCGTTCAAAGCAGCATAAACTGCGGCAGATTTGCACGAGCCTGTCTCGCCGGAGATGATGAGGACAGGAACAAAAATGTCTTCTTCCGTTTCCTCGCCTTCGTCGTAGTCGTCATCAACTACGAAGTCCATGCCCTCGCGCTTTCGCTGTCTTTTTGCCTGTTCACGCAATTTCACATTGCGTGGTGTTTTCGTAGACTGAGTGGAGAGGATGGCAAAGGCGTTGTCGAGCCACTGTTTGATGAAACTGCTCGATTGCTTCGTCAAAAGCAGAGTTGCCAAGTTTGGTGGCTGAAATTTCTGTGGCCAATTCAACGCGTTCTTCTCCTTTGATTTGAGAATGAACTCCTCGTAGATTCTCATGTGAGCTGGGTTGGTAAATGCAAGTGGTGCGCGGAGAGAAAGGAGATTTGCGTCGAGATCCACCAATTTGGATCTAACTGTGTGTTCTTCCTGTGCGTTCTGTGGGGGCAAGAGAGAGTCCATGGACTCGGTCAAAGTGAGGTCTGGTGGTTTGGGATCCTTCAATGGAAGCTCCTTCAACCTTTCCAGAGTATGCAAGTAATGTTCCTGGGGAGAAACATGAAATAGATGCCGCGAAATCAGAGGCGGAAGGAGCTCTTTGAGTTTCTGCATTGGAGTCAACTTTGGGAAGACGGACTGGCTCGCAGTCTGCATCATCATGGCAAACACACTTTTGGCGGGTTTCCCGTTCTGGTTTCCCGAACTTTTCGTGTAAAACGGACTGCTTGTTTTCTGGATTTGCCTCAAGGTTTCACTGGGAACTTTCAAAGTCACCATGTGGGAAGTCTTCCGCATAAGTGCAGACATTAGGCTTTTCCCTTTCCCGTTGCTGTTTCCACGGACCATGAGCGGATTTTCGTAGGCCTTGACTTGAGCCAATTTCGCTGGACTCAATCGGAGCTTAACTTTGAGCGTCCATTCTCCCTTCGAGTTTTTAAGTCTCTTGGGTGCAAATGACGAGAATAAGTCCTTGGCTGCGGTCCTTTTACCGGTGAATGCAGTCTCGAGCAACTTCACTGGGTCGTTATCAACTTCTATTAGGTCTTCCACCGGAATGTGAACGACAGTGTCTTCTCTATGGGGAATCTCTATGTCTTCCTCGTCCATTGAATCGGCAATCTCGATCGAGTCGGCGTCAATGGAGGGCTCCTTCGCTTGCGATTCTGAAACAAAAACAGTCTTTCGTTTCCCTAGGAGGTCCTTCGCTGAGACTGTCTTGCCATGAAGAAAAACCTTCAGTTCGAGGTCTGCCAAAGTATGCTGTTTCTGCAACTTGCGCTCGAATTCCATAGCGTCAAACGACGTGTCTGTGACCTCCGAAAGCTCTTCTGTCAGTGGTTCTAGATCTGGGACCACAGGCGGCGTGAATTCTGTGTCGGTGCTGGAGTGTTGGATCTTGTCCAAATTGGCCCTATTTGGCCCATTTTCGCATTCCAAGTCATCTGACTCGCGAATCCGACCGCCCACATCAGCGTTATTCCCTTTTCGTCGCCTTCTTCGCTTGTTTTGGTGCTGTTTTCCTGATAATAGTGACATTAGGCTGTTTCGTGGTGGGCCTTCCACCTCCAGCGTGTCAATCTCCGCAGGATTGGAAAAGCTGGGGGTTTCGGTCGAAGGGAAGTCGGACTTCTCTTCGATCTTCGCCATGTTGTCGCCCATGTGCTGTGGGTTTACCAGTATGGTGAATGAGACGCGACCTCTGCTGCCTGTATGGACTGGACCACATAGATGAGGCAGGATAGATTGATCTGCTAGAGAAAGAATTTATTTTGTAGTGAAATGAGAGAGAAAGGGAAGTTTGCGGTTTAAAAATCTGATCATATGGGGTTTTTGTGATTGTTTTGGTCATGAGCTCACAAACTCGATGAGTGCGTGGCTGCGATAAAGATAGTAATTTTGGCAGCTCATATACAATTGAGCCTCTGTTGTTCAACATTTTGGTGGATTTTTACGAAGCTGTTCAGTGTTAGTGGACGCTATTCGGTGTTGGCGGTATTACCGGACGATCAGTCTGACAGCCTCACTGATATCAAATATACTCATAAATAGCGATCGCATCAATGATGGTCAAGGATACGGAAAGCTATTCGGAAAATAGTCTCCTCAGGCACCGCATAGTAGCTACTATTGGAAAAATATCGCTAGAGACTTCCTAAGGCTTCGTATGAGACAGTTGCAATGCTCCAGGCACCCACTACAGCCATGATTAATTAAAAAAAAAAATAAAAAGAAAAAAAACTAGAGACAAGAATAAACTGAGTTGCTCCAGGCACCGATTTGCTATTTCCACCACTTGAGCTTTTTTGTTCAACCAAGAAATCTGTATCTAATCTCGGTTCTGCATCTCGCCCAACTCATGGCTGGGTTCCAGTTCAGTCTCAAGAACAAGGTCGGAAAGACCAACGGAAAGCGATTAGGCGGAGTCAAAAAACTACAGCCAAAAACTTCGGGAAATGTTCTTGGCGCACAAGTCGACGACGGTCCAAAGAAGGAATCCATCGACGGATTTGGGTCCAAGGGAGCCCTAAACGGGGACCAGGAAGTCAAGAAAGATCTCGTGATTGTGCCTGAAAAGCTACGAACGGGGCTTCTCCAGGCAGATCTGGAATCTGTCAAAGTACCAGAGCGAGATAGTCAGACCAATGAGCAGGGTCAGACCAATGAACTTACTCTCACTAATGAGCAGAGTCTGACCAACACAGCCCACGATATAGACCAGAGAGCACGGCAATCGCTTCTAAAAGGCGAAAACACCTCTGCATCCAACAATCTCACCTTGCCTCTCTCTGGAAATGGCGCCGGAGACGAAAACGAGGAAAAAGACTACGAAGATGTACCAGTGGAAGAGTTTGGCGCCGCGTTGCTCCGCGGAATGGGCTGGGACGGAAAAATGGCCAACTCGGGCGAAACCGACGTGTCCCACCGAAAAAAAGGCGTTGTTTTGGGCATCGGATCCAAACTGGTTGGCGAGGAACTCGAGCAGGAGCTCATGCGAGGACGGCTCAGTGTGCCGCTCGTCCGTGAACGTCGTAAATAATGCTATGTATATGTTTAGGCCAAGACACCAAGCCCCAAGAGCAAGAGCTGGCTCACGACCGAATGCGACCACTTGGTGGAGTGCTCCTCGATAATGCGGCGCTCGTCCAACTTGACCATGCGCATGAGGTCGTCGTAGATGTCGCTGACGATGGCGTCGAACACACGCGTTTGCAGAATGGTGTCCAAGTGGTACAAGTCCGCCAATTTCTCGATGACGGTGGTGCGGATGACCACGTCTTGGTTGGAGCTGTTGACGTAGGCGATGAGCGCGCGTAGATTCTGAAGCGTGATGAAGGGGATCTTCGAGGACGCGGCCATGGGCAAGTGCAGGGGCAACGTGGCCTGCAAGTCGCTGAACTTGACCTTGAAGTTGACGATGACGTACTCGGACTCGTTCTCGGCCTCGGGCCGCGCGGACGCAAACGTCTCGTAGATCGCGGTGATGGCGCCCTTCAAGAGACTGGCGTCATCTGTTTTCGTGTTGGGCTGGTCGCGTGGCGACGTCAAGTCCTGGAACTCGCGGAAAACTCGCTGCACCATGTTGCCCAAAGGTGTCAGGTCGTCGGCGTCGTCGGCAAAATCGGGTAGGCGGATGTCGGCGACAATCTCTGCTCTTCCGTTGGCGATCCAGTTAAACTTCAGCTGGGGATTTGCGCGCGAGAGAGAGCCCATGTTAATGCCATCCAACTTGAACCGCACCACATTGTCCAGGTCCGAAAACGTCTGGTGCTTGTGGATGGTGAACATGGAGTTGTTGACGGCGCCGGTGACGTTGCTGGCATTGAAAAAGTCGATCAAAAGGCGGTCCCCCCGCAACAGCGGAAGGTCGCAGTTGAAGATGGACACCACAAACGGCGTGGTGTCGTGGTTTTCGTAGAGCTCCACCACCGAGTCTTGCACCTTGACGTGCGCCAAGTGGTAGTGGGGGTCCACGAGCTTTTTGCGGGTGCGCAGCACGTTTTCGAGCTCCTCGAGGTTGTGCTCGTTGACGTCATTCTGCATCGCCGCCACGTCGTTGTACCGGCTGAACGACATTGCCATTGCGCTGAGCGGGAGGTTTTTCGGCTGAACGTCGGCCCTGGCCTCCTCGGCGTCGTTCTTGTACACCTTTGCGTGCATGCCGTAGAGCTCCAAGTTGTACACCAAGCCCTGGCCTTCGTACCACTTTTTGAAGGACAACGACATGTGGGCCTCGGCGATCGACGCAGAAAAAACAGCGTCTTCTCCTGTCGACGACACCAGAAGGTTTTTGAACTTGAGCATGCCGTCGGAAAACTCCGGCACTACGTTTCCCTTGTCAAACAGGAGCTTAACGCCGAGTCCGTGAGATAATATCGCCCCGGCCAAGTAGCCCAAGAAACTGTCGTCCTTGTCTTCTTCTTCCCCTTTCAATGTCTGATAAAACTTGTCGAACTTGTCGATGGAGTACATGGTCACCAATCCGAAGGTGGTGGTGCCGAGAATGATCCACAAAACGTTTCCCATGACGAGCCACGACGCAAAGGCGGTGAAATCGTCCATGGAAAATGGCCGGTCATTCCGTGTGAGCGGCCATTTTAGATGGACCCAAAGCCTGGAAAGCGGCGTGTGGGCCTGGGCCAAAAGCTCGGCCTTTGTGACCTTCTGTGTCACGCGGACACTGTAGTTTCTTGAAAAGAGAAGAACTGCCCCATTTATCTCGGTTCTGGCAGCTCTTCCCTTTGTCCCATAGAACTTATATCCGTAGGACCTAACCCCACAAGAACCAAATGACCTAGAACCTAACTGCCCGGGCCTTAAGCCCGGGTATCTCATCGGAGTTACGCGGAGGCCCAGGTTGAACGGGCTCCGAGTTAGCATCCTCAACATCGGGCAATAAATAGTGACTGTTGAAGGTCTGAGAAGAGTGGAGGAATTTTGCGCGATTTGCCGGGATTGAACCACCGGGCACCACCACAAATCTTCTGTTTTTTTTTTTTTTTTTTGGAAAGCCTAACGGCCTGATCTCTTTTAATGACCTCTCTTGGTTTTTTTTTTTTTCCTTATAGCGACCGAGTCGGCTTGTGGGGTATTGCTTGCTTCCTGCAGAGGCTCCAGCCAATGACGGAGGCGATCACACAAAAATCGAAGAAGAGAAAGCTAGAGAAAAGAAAGCATAATAAAACGTCTCTGATAGTCCGATTCCTCATCCGCCGCCTTGGAATGGGACTTAGGAGGGTCCCGGCATCGCGGTCACGTGACCGGGCCCATCTCATCAAAAAAAATCATCTCAACCCCAAACCTCTTCTCCCATGGCAGCCCCCACCGCACGCAAAGATGCCGCGCCCGCTGTGCGTCCAGCGGAAACTCATGAGGAAGAGCTTTTGATCGATACCACAAACATCCCCTCTGCTGCCGATTCTGAGCAGAAAAAGCCTGCAGAAGACGAGGAGATGAACGATGAGCCCGCTCCGGAACCAACCACAGTGGTCTTGGACGAAAGCGGAAAGCCCAAATTTGCTGCGGCGGCCAAGAGCGGCATGAAGGTCAAGTTGGAGTCGCGCAAAGTGCCTGTTCCGCCCCACAGAATGACGCCTTTGAAGAACACCTGGGTCAAGATATATCCACCCCTCGTGGAGCACCTCAAGTTGCAGGTGCGCATGAACTTGAAGACGAAAACGGTCGAGTTGAAAACAAACAAGTTCACCGAGGACGAGGGCGCGTTGCAGAAAGGCGCAGACTTTATCAAGGCATTCACCCTAGGGTTCGATGTTGACGACGCTATTGCGCTTTTGCGTTTGGACGACCTATATATCGAGACCTTTGAGATCAAAGACGTTAAAACTTTGACGGGCGACCACTTGTCGCGTGCCATTGGACGTATTGCTGGCAAGGACGGAAAAACCAAGTTTGCGATTGAAAACGCAACCAGAACCCGTATAGTTTTGGCGGACTCCAAGATCCACATTTTGGGCGGTTTCACGCATATTCGCATGGCACGTGAGGCCGTGGTGTCGTTGATTTTGGGTTCTCCACCAGGCAAGGTGTATGGAAACTTGCGGACTGTTGCCTCGAGAATGAAGGAGAGATATTAAGGAGGAAGAGTCGAGGGTTGCAAAGGCAACAGAAAGGCAGAAGGTCGAATGCAGAGAAGCGCAAAAGCAGTTTGTTGAGCTTAGCACTTGAGTTCTGATCTTAGTTCTTAAGTCTTGGTCCCTCTGTATTGAACATAACAGGACGACTCACATGAGCTCGACCGCGATCTGATTTCGAGGCTTGCGAATGAGGGATTTGTGTTATGGTGCCAATGGCCCCGTCCACGGGAGACAGTTGGTTGCCCGAGTTGGACTCACGGATGCATTAAGGAATATAATAAAGAAACAGAAGAATGAAATGTAGGGTGCGGAATAAGTAGAAGTATTATGGAATTTACGGCTGATATTAAAATGTTCCTGGTGAGAAAAGTGCGCTGGTAAGAGAAGAGGGGCTAGTGAGAGTATTATAGCTGTGAGAGAAATATGGCCGTTAAGAAAAAAGCGTTTGGTCAGAGAAATACGGCTAATAAGATATGGCATGACCTATAAAAGATGATCTGAATGGAATGAGATGATATGGCCCGTAAATGGCGTTCTGACCAGTAGGAAGTGATACACCACCTCGCTCATATTGAACCCTTGACAGTCGCACCTATTTCCTCCAATATCCGCTACAATTTCTTCAAATATGTATATGTGGGGCACTGGTACCGATGTACTGCCGGAACCGGTCGTGGGCCCTAATGACGTTGGCTCTCACTTTCGATGTCCTCTATTATATCAAGTCCAGGGTCAAGTCGTCAACCTCACTATGGCCGTGGTATGGAAGCATTTCGTCTAGCTTGAGGTCCTTGCGCATCGCATACGCGTCCTCCCCGTCTTGGTAGTACAGCTTTTCGATCAGCGTGGTCTCAAAGCTCAACGAGTCTCTGTACAAGTGCAACGCCGCCCGGTTGGACTTGCGCACGTGCAAGGACACGTACTCGGCTTTGAAGGACTCGCACATGGCGTACAACGACTGTCTCATCAACTTTTCTGCAAGCCCCATCCGCCTGTATGTCCTCATCACCGCCAACGAGGTAATGTGGCCGTGCGGTGTTTTGTCGTCCGCCTCGGGGTCGTCCTCCATCTTTCCCAAGACGTATCCGACGATTTTCTCGCCTCTTCTGATATACGCGGGGTCGCCCTTTGGGTCAACTGCCTCGATCTCTGGTGTTGCCGAAGTGGCCTCCGCATCCTCCAGTAGCGACTCTGCCTTTTCCGAACTCGACTCTGGTTTTGTATCCTTGTCGGCGGAGCTGCCGTTTTCGGTCGTTTCCGAGTCGTTGGTCCACTCGTCCACGGTGTATGTGGTTGCGACAAAACTGGCCTGGGGCCACGACAAAATGTGGTACATGTAGTATTTCAACTGGTAGTTCTCGGGCAAATTGAGCAAGTTGGCGTTCTGCATGGCCTGGACATCCTCGATGGTGGCCCGTCTGATCGTGATGCCCATGGTCAAAAGTAGTTGTCGTTGAAAAACTGGCAGGTAGTGCGCACAGATCAGTCAAATGAGAAGTGAGAATCCTAACGAGCCAGGCAAAAAGAAAGTAGCGGATGCTTTCAGATTTTTGTCGCTTCTGGAATCAACGGTAATTTGCTATTTTTCTTAGAGTTCTCAGGTCCCACTGATTGTCCGCTGTGGCCACCATATGTCAGTGTGCACTACCATCCAATAATTAGGTCTAGCGGTCAACCTGAGGCCCCAAGGAATTTCTTGTCATGAGCTAGATGAATTTCCAACTTAACGAAAGAAATAAACAGTCCTTGGTAATGAGATTTTTATGTTTGTCAAAGCAGGGCGGACCAATGTTCGAGACGACACCTTCAGATCGTGATCTAATTTGCCTCAAATGAGCGTGAATAGTGAGCAGCAAAAATAGGCAGAAGCTTCTCCCGCATAAAAGTGTCGAAGTCTCCTCTATGACTAAGTAGCGTGCAATAAGACATCGGAATGTGTCATTCCTAGTCTTCCTCTCGATCACATCGACAGTAGCACTATCACATAAGCTCCTGAGTGCCACCATAGCCTTTTATACCGCACCATTTCTGTGTTGGCCTGTTTCTGTGTTGGGACATCCCAAGTCGGTAGTACTGCGGGTAGTCTTAGAGACCGTACTCGGTTTCAAGTAGTTACGGTCCAGACCACAACTGCCCTGGAATCTTCAAAGCGTCGTTCAGTCGAACGTCAGCATTTTTTCGCGAGGTGAGTGTGCCGCCATTGACTCTGTCAATCGAGTCCCTGCATTATTTCACCTGTACGCGGACCTGAGTCGGCAATGACTTATAACGGAATCTTTCCTCGGCACAACTACCACGATTGTATCGAATAGTGCAATGTCGTAATCCACCCGTTGCATTCGCCTGGATTGTTAAGTCCAACTTGTCAAATGTCTCCTAGTCATGTCGAATCTATACCCCCTAGTTGGGTTGTTCGAGCACATACTCAAACTCAAGTCATTCCTTTTCACTTTCAGAAATATCTTTCTCACCCTCAGCTGAAGCGGATCTCCTCTCTGGTAAACAACAGACTGTCAAACTTGACAAGAAACACTGTCCTCATCGGAAGTGAGTCGGCAGGTGCGGAATGCGCTACTACAGTGCAATGAAAGCCCGAACTATCCAAAGCTCCCTCGATGATCCCCGCCACAAACGCCAGACAGTTCAAGTCGCCGTACTCTTTGGGGATGGTAATAAACTTCAGCATTAGGGGCATGTTGTCGATAATCATGTACTCGTCATGCACATCCTGAGACTTCTCCAACTCGTTGGCAGTTTTCCCAAAAACAGCTTGCCAGAACGGCCCGTGGATGAACTGGAGGACCTCGAGAATCTTGATTTCTCGTTTTCCGTGCTTTATGCCCTCTCTCAACTTCACCAACTCCAAATACCGCTGTCCGACCTGGTAGCCCAACCCATTGAGGCGGTTTTCAAGGTCCGGAATGCCTCTTGACTTCTCGTGGGCCCAGCTGACGATTTCACAGAAGAGAAACGCCAAACTGGATATGCTGATCTCGTTTGTCTTTTTGGAGTTGACAATCCGCTCGTAAATGGAGCTGTGGGGCCGTGGCGGTGCCAACTTCAAGTCTGTTTCGTTTTTGATAGCGTTGGACGCCGGACCCACTGCTGGGTTGTACCCATATCCATTCTTGGACACTTCGTTGATGCTGAGCGCACCCATGGCGGCCACAGACGGAAGAATGGGTCTTTCTGACATTCTGAGGAATCAATTATGGGTAGGAAGTGTAGTTGTTCTCTCTCGCTTTGTATGGGTAAATTGGTGAAGATTTGGTGAGCTTCAGTTAACTTGAATAGGTGCAGTTAACGTGCGCACTACACTGCGTCTTTCTAAGAGAGAGAACAAGAACGAAGAGAAGAAAGAAAGAGAAGAAATAGAGATTAATCACTGATACTTGATAGTACCCTTAATAATAGCCGTGATAACAACCTTTCAAATGGTGAGGAAAAGCGGATCCCACAAGAATCCAGCCAAAAGTATGATGAACATAACCGCCAATATGCTAATAACCAGAACAACGGCCAGACTCGTTGGCCAGACTCACGGAAATATTTGGCCCAAAAAGTACTTCAACTCCAGTGAAACTGTACAAAAAACTGAATCAGGTGTTGACGGGGCGCTGGCTCGAACCATATGACTTTTCAATAGAAGAAACGCGCGAAGAGACGGCGAGAAAGAAGCAAAAAGTTGGAGAGAATTTGAGAATCGGAACAATGGAGAGAGATGGAGGAGGGACTGGGCTGGAAATCGGACGAAACCCCTATAGTAAGCCTAACCACGATAGAATCGGCCCCAGAGTCAACAGAGAAACCAAAACAGCGGGAATCAGGATTGGAGGAAATGCATTGCAAAGGTCTATCTGTGCTTCCTTGCGAGATTATACGGGGTCTGAGCAGAGAAAACACGTCACCAATCCCACCAATCCCATATCCAGGGTTATGAAAGAGCGTATTGGGCTGAAGCCAAGAAATGAGAAAGCCAGAACGCCAGAGATTACAATAGCCAGAAATTCGATTGAAAGGCAAAAACCGGGGAGTAGTTTGGGGACCCAGGAAACTGCCAATGTGGGGTCTAGCTCAGGCTTGAATGAGAACGAGCCAAGAGCAGAAAGCGAATCTAAGGGAGAACATGTCCCGGATCTCAAGAAACCCCTCCTTCGATATCAAAGGAAACAGCAGGTCTGCAAAAGAGTTGAAGGGAAGAATGGCTCTGGAGTGACCACAGAATCTGCAACGATGTATTCCAGAGTAGCAAAACAAACTCCTATCGGAAAGCCTTCTCTGGAAATACATCTACCTGACGTGTCTGGTGAAAACAATCCTGAATTGTCTGGTGAAAGCAAACCCGAAAACAAACCCGAATTGTCCGGTGAAAACAAGCGTGAACAAGACAAACACGCTGAGCTTCAACCAAAAGCCCGAATAGAGGCAGGTCAAAAGCGAACCAGGGTAGCCATAAAAACGAAAGGAACCAAAGAACCTACTCTGAATTCTCCAGGGAAAGACCTGTGCACTTCAGGTATACGATCCTCTGATGACGGCATAAGAAACAAGCAGCACCATACCAAACCGGAACAAAAGAGGAATCAATTTCCCGCATCCAAATCTGGAGCCAACAGGATCCTCAAATTTAATGAGGCCAGTGTGCGCCGTCCCGAGATCTCCACATCACGGTGCGTTGCTAAGAACTCTTCGAAAGAAACGGGTGCTAGCGTTGACACCGACGGAAATACTGAACATAAGTTTGATGCCAGAAGTGACACGTTTGGGTCCAGTGGCAACGTTCTATCCACCAATGGCAATACTGCTGGCGTTTGCTCGAACAACACGCCCGCTCAATCTAGAGATTTCTCCGACCCTGTCGATCTTTTCGCAGCCAACTCAAGCGACCTCTCACTTCCCCTCGAATGTCTAGCGGTGGTCCCTCAGGGGATATTTCCCTCAAAATTAAGAAAATCCACCTTTTTGAACCAGAGCACACCTGCCCAAACTGACCCCGAGGATACTCCGCTCGCGCAACTCCAGATCCACGTCGATTTGCCCACCAACACCACCTCCACCACCGACGAAAAAAAAAGCGGCAAATCCCAAGTCGCCCCTCTTTCGCCCGCCACTCTATACAAAATGTTGCTTGCGTCCTGCACCGCCGGCCCGGACCCGTTGGACCTACTTTCTATCGGGCAGTGTGCACAGTAGTGGTTGCCATCTACATCACCAACCTCGTGACGCTGATGGAAAAACGCATGGACGAAAGCGAGCCCGAGTCGGACTCCGGGCTCATAGATAAAAAGGCGCTTTTGGAGAAGCTCGACGGCATTCCCGAGGAAACACTCCGCAACATTCTCACCAACCAGGTGGATCTCGAGATCCGCCTCAAGCACAAGGAGTTGAGGCTCACCGAGGACGAGCTCGGCAAATGCGAGGCGCAAATGCTCGCGCTCCGGCAGTTTTTCGACGTGCCCAGCACCATCAGTTTCCAGAACGAGCCCAGCGACTTCACCCTCAAGTACTACGACGTGCTCAACAAGTCGCTCTCCGTCAACTACACGCGCCTCCAGCAGCAGCAGTACGTGCACGAGCACCCGACGTTCAAGGAGTCGATCTTTGACGCGGAGCCGGTCCACTCCTACCGGACCCGGTCCACCACATCGTCTCTTCGGCCCCTCGGCCCGTCTGTTCGCATCGCCGGGTGCTTGTACCGCCGGACCGACGGCGTTGTGGTCAAGCTCACGTGCCCGGACTGCCACCGCAGCAACTTCTCGTCGGCACAGGGCTTTCTCAACCACTCTCGCATTGCCCACTCCAAGGAGTACACCTCGCAAGATGCTGCAGCGTTGCGGTGCGGCGAGGTTTTACCAGACGAGTTTCAGGACGAAGAAGGACGCGCCGGATTGGCCAGCTTGAATGCCAAGGGCGTGGACGCGGCCAAGAACCTCAACGTGACCGAGATGTACTTCAACGGGCTCAGCAAGACGCTCAACACGGTGCACGCGGACGAGGCGAAGAAAAAGAGCGACGACACCGGCGAGTTGATGAAGAAACTCATTCGGAGCGGCGTGGCCCACGACGCCAAGGAGTACGAGACGCTCGTGGGGGAGTTTCGCGAGGAGGTGACCAATCTGCACCTCTTCAACGACGAGGAGGAGGAGACGGCGCCGCCGCCGGACACAAAGAAAAAAATCGAGGGCAAGAAAGAGGTGAAGGGCGCTCGGTCCGACAAGGCCAAGGCGCAGGTGGGGAAGACCGTCAAGGGCCGCACGGTGGAGGGCAAGACCACGCAGGCTCGAACGGTCGAAAACGGGGCTGCGCCGGCCTCAGCTCCGACTCCCGTCCCAGAGGACAAGCCAAAAGACCCTAGTCCATGCACGGTTCCCGAGCGACCGGAGGTGGGTGGAAAGTACGAGAACCGGTTGCGGCGGCGGCGGTCGCGGGTGGGTCCGGAGATCCCCAAGCTCCACATTGACGACGAGGAGCGAAAGGGCAAACGGCGCAAGAGCCAGCGCTGATCGCGTTGGTCTGAGGTCCAGATTGGCTGGAAAGATAATTGCGCTTATTGGTTGTCGGGCTGACAGCGGATCAAGTGAAACGTCAAAGCCTGAATAATTGTGCCTGCAAAGTCTGCTTAGGTGAATGGCTAATGACTGAGTAAGTGACTGGCTGATTGACTGGTTAAATGACTGGTGAAGTGGACTACTTGAGTAAACCGATTATGTGGGACGGGATGGTCAAGGGAACTTTTCAACCAATGCTGGTTAAGAGAATTATTAACTCTGATCAAGAGAATGGAGAGTCTATTTGACTGACCTGTTTAAGTGGACCGCTTATGTGAATCGAATAAGTGGACAGCTTGAGACTGTTTTACTGGACCGGTTAAGTGGACGGGTAATAGTGGATTGGTGATCTGGTCGAGTAACTGGTTAAGTAACTGGAACCGGTTTGAACTGGCGAACTGGTGAGATGAACTAGTGAACCGGTTATGGGAACTAGTGACCCGGTAAAGCGAACTGGTAAACCGGTCAATCGAACTGGTACACCGGTCAAGTGAACTGGTAAACCGGTCAAGTGAACACCCACTGGACCTGATCCTGCAAATGGTGGCGGTCATGAGTGCGGAATTGGTAAAACTCGTGTTCAGCAATATTTTTATTATTGTTTCTACGGGGCTCTCCTTCGACAGGGTGGACCAAACGCCGACCACACGCGGCGGCAAATCCGCGCTTCAACCAACCAGCGCGGTGCTTACTGACGTCAAGCCGGCGCTGTGCAGGACGTCGTGTTGGTGCACGGAGTGACGACGATCTCGCCGCTGCCACTCTGACACCCCGCAGGAGTGCGGGAAATGAAACCCGCACCCGAGGGCCAGATGCAAGTCTGCCCGCTATCCAGGGCGATGGCGTCATCGCGCTGGCCGTATCTCCGCCCTGCCTCGGCAACGAGATCTTCCGCACGCCGGAATTACCAGCACCGCCTGCAGACAGCCGAATCTAGACCGGTCACTGGCACCTGTGCCAGAAATTATGTCATCGAGCCTCTGGCGACATCGTACCTGTCTGTCTTTTTCCTCCGGTGTCCCAAGCCCCCGAGACCACGTGAACTCATTTGGCCGGTGGTGCCCTGACTCTGGTGCCCATTCCGCTCTGACGCTCTCCACCTTCCCCTCCATTCTGCACCTCCGTAAACATCAGTGTTTCAGGTGCTCATCTGGTGGAGCAGCTCTAGCCTCGCGTGTGGATTTTCGCCCCCCACTCGTCGGTCCATGACCTCTACTCCGTGCTGCGACTACAAGTTCCCCATGGTCAAGAAGCCGATGGACATGGCTCTGCTCGCCATGGCCTCGCCCATGGTGGCCGACGCCCCAGACTACTTTGCCATGCCCGCTCAGTCGAGCCCGAAGTTTCTGAGCCCCAGCTTCCAGGCCAGTCCCAAGTTTCAGGCCAAACCCGTGCACAAGCCGGCAACGCAGTCCATCAGCTCGCTCGCGTCCGACGTGACCTTGGTTGAGGCGCCTCCTGCCGATTTCCACGGTTCCACAGACACGTTGGTTGGCCTGGCCACCAGCAGCCCGAAGTCGCGGCGCAACGTGCTTCTGCTCCGGTTGGCGCTCTCGCAGCGGTCAGCGCCGCAGGTCGGCATGGCTTCGGCACGGCCCTTCGAGAGCTTCTCGCGCATCGACGAGGAGCTGCCGAGCCTGTTCCGCTCCGCCGTCGACACCCACTTTTCCTTCCGCAGGCTTTCGGAAAACACCGGCTTCCCTGACCAGGTGGCCCAGGAGAAGCCCACGCCCAAGCTCCGCAAGCAAACCACGCTCCCCAACTTGTTTGCGGGCGAGCCGGTTTCGTTTGAGTCGCGCCCGTCGCCGCTCTACTCCGCGCCAATGCAGAACATGCGCGAGGCCATCCTCAACCTTTCGCCCCTGATGAAGTACTCACTGCCGGAAGACGTGGCCGCCTTGCTCGAGTCGTGTCACACAGACCCGGCCACCAACCTCCCGTCGGTGTTCGTGATCGACATCCGGTCGTTCGCCGACTACGTCAAGCACAACGTGCTCAACTCCATCAACGTGTGCCCACCGCTGACGCTTCTCCGGCGCTCGACATTCAGCCTCACCAAGTGCGTGGGCTCGTTGCCCAACTACGAGCGGCTCGTTTGCCTCAACTACTTGCACGCCAACAAGGCCAACGAAAGCCTGAATACCGTGTTCAACGACCCCGCGCGGGGGTTGCACGGCTTGCCGCCAATCTTCATCTATGACAACGTCAACACCTCGCCCAACTTGTACCACATGTGCAAGAAGTTGGTGGACCAGTCATGTTGGGACACCATCTCCACGCCGCCCGTCCACCTCTTGGAGGGCTCCTTTGCTGATTTTGCCGCGCAGTACCCGCACTTGGTGAGCGCTGGAAAATCCGAGTTGGTCGATTTGAACACGTTGGAAATTACCTCGGTGTTGGACACCTTGCAGGAGGACGCCGACATGTCGATGCCCCGGCTTATTACGACCAGAGGCGGCAAATTTGGCTCCAGCGCCTCGTTGCCGTCGTTTGGCATCGACACGTCGACGCCCAGCGTGTCAAACTTCTCGCTTCCGATGAACCTTCCCCAGAAGGCGTTCAAGATCCGCCACAACGAGGAGGTGATGGACTGGAGCGTTTCGCCGCTGGACGCGCCGTTGCTGAAGCTTGCGCAGGCGGACTTGGACGCGTTGCCGCGCTGGTTGAGCGAGTCCATGTCGAATCCCGCGGGCATCAAGGAAAACTTCCACAAGCTCGAGGTGTGCGAGAAGGCGCGGCTCAACAACGCGTTGAGCCTCGAGGGCAAGCCGGAGTTGGTGACGCCAGGTGGCCACACGGAACAGTCGCCCGTGATCAACTGCGGCCTCGACTACGGGCACAAGAACAGGTACAAGGATATCTTCCTCTACGACCACTCGCGAGTGAGGTTGCATACCCCGGAAAGCTCGCAACAGCAGGAGTGCGACTACATCAACGCCTCGTACTTGAAGCCGACGGCGGAGTTTTTGGCGTTGGCCAACGACAAAGCAAACCACCGGTTGTTGCGGGACTTGAAGGTGATCGCCACCCAGGGCCCGTTGCAGGAGACCACAGGCGACTTCTGGAAGTGCGTGGTGGACCAACGGTGTCTCTTGATTGTGTCGTTGACCGAGGAGTACGAGGGTGGGTCCAACAAGTGCTGTCCATACTGGAAGCCCGGCGCTTACACATCAGGCACTACCCTTGTCGACGTGGCGCTCCAGAAAGAGGAGTGCATGGACCCATTTGTGCTCCGGTCGTTCGTGGTGACGGTGGGCTCGACACGGAGACCCGTTCTCCAGATCCAGTTGAACAAGTGGGTCGACATGAGTGTGTCCGTGGACCCCAGCGACATTCTCGCCATTGTGTCGTTGAAGAACGCGATTTTGTCTGCCACGGAGCCCGAGTCGGGCTACTCCACAATCACTCATTGTTCTGCGGGCTGCGGCCGCACAGGCGTTTTCTGCACGGTGGACGCGTTGATCAGCTTGATGCGGTTCAACAACAGGTGCGAGCTTCCCCGCGACCCCGTCTACGAGCTTGTTAACAACTTGCGGCGGCAGCGGATCCTGATGGTTCAGACCATGCGGCAGTACTGCTTGGTTTACGAGGTTTTGGTGCAATATGCGCTCGGGAGAAACAAAGTCAAGGCAGTGTGCCAGCTCGCCATTGTGCGGGAATTTCTCGAGCAACTACGGATATAAAATACAGGTTTGGGATTAGGTCTATTGTAGCTATTGCGCGTGCACAGCCAACTTGTCCTAAATTTGGGCGGGCTTGAGATCGATCACCTTGGCAACGGTGTCGCCTTCTTTATAAATAGAACAGTAGGCAAGTCGTTCAGGTTGGCAATGTCGCTCAATTAGTCCAAAGCTATCTTGATAAACCTAGTTGTATTTCATCAAGGATTATTCCAAAAATGGAGTCTATAGCTTGCAGGGACCGCACCAAGCAGTAAAAAGCGAAGAACTCCTTAGTCTTTGAAGCTCAACGCGTCTTCAAACTCGGGTCTAGAATTGGCCTCTGTAACAATTCTGATAAGTAGTAGGTTCTTCCAATGGCCCTAGAAGTAAGGGCTCGTAATTGCTAATACGAATTAATCTAGAATATAATTCAATGCGGGTGCTGCCGTTCCCTCGACTGGCTATGGTTCCGAGTCCATGTGCGGCGTTGCATTATATGCAGTATATACTCCGGATGAAGCCGATGTAATCACCATTTATCTTATCAGAAGGGTCTTATCGGGCTATCTATTGGGCCACCTATCGGGCTAGTTTTGGATTATTGATCGAAATGCTTATCGAGATACTTGGTTTTGCTTTGTTCTTTTTCTTGGTCCGAATTCAGGGATCAAAGACCAAAAACCTACTAGTACTACGCCGTTCTTCTTGTTGGGCCACGCTGCCCCCCTCAACATTCACTATTTAAGCGTTGGTAGCCAAGGCCTGCTTCAACGCAGCTGGGTTGGCACCAATCACCTTGCCCACAACCTCGCCCTTCTTGATGAAAAGCACAGTAGGCATGGACGAGATCTCGTACTCCTGGGCAACCTCGCTCAATTCGTCAACATCGACCTTGATGAACTTGGCAGCAGTGTACTCGCCGGAGAACTTGTCCAACAAAGGAGCAATCATCTTGCAAGGACCGCACCAGGTGGCGAAGAAGTCGACGACGACCAAACCGTCGTGCTTCAAGGCCTCATCGAACTCAGCTTTAGACTTAACGACAGCAACCATTGGTGTGAAATGAAAATGAAATGGTGGTGTCGGAGGTGGGTTTTCTCGCCTTATATATGCCCGACGGTGCGCGCATTACCTAAGCGAAAAGACCCAGAAGCGCTGACAAACCCCGTGCCGGACACATTACTAAGTGATTGGCACCACGAAATACGCTTCCAGAAAGTTCCGAAACGGCTGTGATAGGCAATGTCACGCGCTTAGTCAGGGGATCTCATCGCGTGCAATGTCGTCACCCACTCTCTGTCCACGTTGTGCATATGCTATGGTGGGGCCAAATGATGAATTCATGTAGACTGTGATGAATTGATGTAGACAACAATGAATTGATGTAGACAGTGATGAATTCATGTGGACTAGAAATGAATTCATTTGGACAATGAAAAGTGGACAATAAAATGTTTGTTTGCTTTAATCAATCGCTCTCTTTTTTCTTTGGTGATCTTCGCATTTACGCCTGGTCGGTCAATAAACTGTGGATCCTCAAGTAGTTCTCCACGGTTCATCAGATTTCTCAACAGAATACTTCAAAGTAGCTCGAGTGAAATCTCCACAGTTTCTCGAGCGGATTCATTAAATTTTCCCGCAGCAGTGCCTCTGAAGTGGTTTGTCTTCTCGAGCAAGAGATAGATTGGCATTATTACTTGGATCTCCACCTGCGTTGGACCGGGGGAACCAAGTCGTAGAGCTCCTCTTCTTGCTTAGAGGTTTCAATAAGAGACTACTATATGATTGTGAGATTTGACTGAAGTTCACTGAAGCTTACCCAGGGCTTCTAGAGCTTCTCTGAAATTTGCTATGGGTTTCTTTGAAGCTGCTCTGAGTTTCTATCAAGGGTTTTCAAGCTGTTCACCCCTTTCTCGGGGCATAATCTCTGATTTTCTTTGACGATTCTCTGAAGCAGTTTCTTTGAGTTCTTTAGAGATGTCTGATATTTCTGAAGCGATTTCCTAGCTTTTCAGAGGCTTCACAGGCACTTCCTCCCTGAATTTATTTCCGAGGTTTGTCCTCCAAGGCCGCGCAGCCTGCGGATTTTTTGAAGGTTCTGTGCGGTGTCTCTGAAATTTCTCTGAGGCTTCTCTGCATTTTCTCCGAGGCTTCTCTTTAGCACTCTAAAGTGACTTCCTAACCCCATTCCGATTCTCTGAGTTATCTCTTATGCTCGGCTAGCTTCCACTAGCATTATTTATCGGCCCTCGAACTAGCATTTCAGCGAATCTCTCGCAATTAGTTACCAGTCCACCGGCATGATCCAAAAGAGTGACAAATCCCATCCTTCTCGCATTATGAGTACTCCTCTCTCCTAACCTGGCTACTCCTCGATCTCGTACGCGCCCTCGATCATCCGCAAGTAGTCGTCCAAGGTGAACTCGGCCACCTGCGCCAAAAGCGCCCGCTTGTGCTGGTAGTACGCATTGAGCATCGTGTTGTCGTGGTGCTCGACGTTCGCCTCGTCCTCGGCAATGCAGAGTTCGACCGCGGTCCGGATCACTGGGACGGTCGACTCGATCAACCGGTTGACGGCGTCTTCGCCCTCGCACGCCTGCTCAATCAAGTCAGCCATGGTCCAGTGCTTATCCTGCCACGTGACGCCGTACACGGTTTCTGGCCCGTACACCACGTCGCTTTCGGCTTCTTGGAGCTCGATTTCGGCGAGGACTTCCTCACGTGTTCCATGGTACATGTGTCCCAAATCGGAAGTGTCGATGTGTTTGCGCCAGCTCTTGTCGTAGTGGAGGCCCGGGATGGCCAAAAGCGGCAACTTGAAGTCGGCCAAGTCCAAGGCGATGCCGGTTTTGGTGTCGACCACATTGAGGTACGGGTATATGTGGAGCCAGCGGGCGATTTTGGCGTAGTCTTCTGCGGGGAAGTGCTTGGAGAACACCTCGTTCACGTGTGGAAGCTTCCACCGGTATACCCCACGGGAACCGGGCACGAATCCGTACGTCCGGAAAAACACGTCCAGATGCCGCGTTGGCAGGTAGCTGATACAGATTTCCTCATTTGGGTCCACGTCTCTGACCAATCGGAGCACGACGTCGCCGGTTTCCCTGTCCACGTCAAAAACCGCGTTGTTCTGTGGTGAATGGTTGGCGAAATCTAGCACTGGCACCAACGTCACGTTGGTGGTGAAGTTGTCTTCGTCCTCATCCTCGTCGTCGGAGTCCAGACGCACTTTTTCGACTGTGATGGCGTGGGGAATCTCCAAGACCCGCGATTTTACCGCCTGGTGCAACTGGAATGCTTGCTCAAAGGTGAGAAAGTTCTCCAACTCCGGGAGACTCTGTGCCAAAACCAGGTACTCGCTGTGCACTTTGCGCTTTTCCTTTACCTGCGACTGCACCAAGTGGTCGGGGTCGTCTCTTTTCTCGTCCACATTCAACACCTCGGTAGAGGCCAATACCTCCACGTACAGGTCCACCATGTCGAGCCCCTCGGCCTCAAACGTGGTCAGATTGCGCATGGCACGCAAAATGCTGAGGCCCCACACGTAATTGCGCACTATGGCCGTTTCTACAAAGTTCTGGCCCGCAGAAAGCGCCAGATTGATCACTCTCGAAACCGTCCCCGACTTGTCGGAGGCCTTCATTTTCTGCGTCAAAACAAGAAGCGTGTTGATGTCCCACGTCATACTCTGCGGAATCCGCACGGCAATAGCCCCTTCAGGCATGTTTTCCGTGGTAAAAAGACCGTACCCTCCCAAACGGCTCTTCTTTACACTGACCGCGGAATTGACGGCCACGCCACGGGTCGTAGCCCACCGAACAAACAGAACATCGTCAAAGCTCATTTCTCGTCAGATTCGGCAGATGAAACCCTCGCAGAGCGGTTGGCCCGAGATCTGGTAGGAAGAAGAGGTAGTCCGTACAGTTTATGTGCAGGAGATCTGGCATGCGGCACCCACGCTAATAGTCGGCAAGTCAGCCCTGGCAATGGCATTGTGTTGTGAGGAGACGGTGGGCAGGATCGGCGAAGATCGGCGAGAAAATAAGGGAGGAGAAATGGGAAAGGGGGTGAGTTGGGAAGCTGGAGAATTGGGAAGTTGGAGAAATGGGAGAGTAGGAGTGGATACCTGTAGACGGTAGACGGTGACGGAAATGATCCCAAAAAGACAAAATTCGCCGCTTTTTTTTATGTTTTTTTTTTTTTTTGGAACCGCCGATTGGCTTTGGAGTTGCTCCATTGAGTCATGATGATGGTTGCGGTGGTGTTAGTGTGATGGTTGCGGTGCTACCTATTGGTGGTATTCTATTTGGTGCACTGATTCGCAGGTGCTGTACTAAGAATCTTTGGACTAGTGTGGGGCCCGAGATGCCGACAAACACCGAGATCCCGATCTCGTTTCGCTTTTTTATTTCTCTCGAGTGTTTGTTGCTGCCATCATTGTCTTCTATTTTTGGTACAACACCCCTTCGAGGACAAGGCTGAGTCGAAACGCCGCACTAGCATCTCCTAATTATGGCAACAGGCTCGGATTTGCTCGGATATTGTGGCTCGGATGTTCTGGCTCGGAATATCTGGCTCGGATTTAACCAAGCAATAATTGTTCTATCTCGTGTTTCGTGCCTTTATTTTCTGGCTGCCCTGCCCGTCGTATCTGGTTACTTATCTGGAGGTTTGGATCAAAAATAGATGAGGCCACGCTCAAAATCTCGCCGCATGCCTGCCAGAAGTCTCAGATCAGGTGTGGAACTGGAAATTGCTGCGAAAGAGCACATTGGGTGGTTTGTTAGGAAGCGGATGGGAGGAGGAAGTATCGACTTACCTTGTCAGCTCGACATCGAGGTCGACGTAGGCCCAAATTAGCAAAGTTCTGAGAAATTGAAGAAGGCTTTGAAAATTTGTTGTGTTTCATGAAACAGCGCCACTCTTGTGTTGAAAGTACCTCCCAGCCAAATGGGTGAGAACTCTGACCATAGACCTATTTTTCTCAACATATGATTATACGATTACATCTTCGTGTCTTCTACTTCCCCTTATTCTTCTCTTTGAGCTCCTTCTCATTTCCTTCGACTCCTTTTCTTTTTTCCTCGACTCTTCTTTTTGATTTCTTCTCCCATGCATGCCAGCACAATAAGAAGTCAAACCTACCGAATACTCTACACCCATTCGATGATGCTTGTTCACTATGCCGTGGCCGCTACTTGCGGGTTTTTCTCATCTTGCGCTTGCGTCCGATAATGTTACGGACGTTGTCGGCGACCTTGTCTCCCTTTTCTGCCTTGTCTCCCGATTCCTTCTTCTCTCCCTTCTTTTCCCCCTTCTTCTCTCCCCTCTTGTCTCCTCCCTTTCTGTCCTTGTCGCCCTTTCTGCGCTTCGAAGGCCCCTCCTCTTCCTCCTCTCTGCCTCTCTTGTGCCGGGCCACCATCACCATCTCTCGTCTTCTCTTGACTACCTTGGCGTTTTCGATGGCAAACTCCACAATCAACCGCCGGCGCGTCAAGCCCTCCACCGTCTTTTTCTCCTTCTCATCCATTCCCTCCAAGATCTCGTCCACTGTCACCTCGTGAGCATTCAACCAACGAAGTCCCATCAACGCCGACTTGTGATCTCGGTACTCGACAAACCCGTAACCACGCGATCTACCTGTCTCGCCCGAGCCCTTGACCTCCATGATGATCTTGGCCTGCTTCACCACACCCAGTTTTTTGGTCTTTTTCTTCTGTTCAGGCTCCGTGGTGTCGTGCTTGTACTTCACAGAGCGCGAGACTTCCTCCTTGGAGAGCGGCTGACGAGTTTCGTCCTTAACTTCTGTGGCAAACTGCACCACGGCCTTACGTGCAAGTGCCTTGAGTGCCTTGGCTGTCATCGCACGAGGAAGGTTCCGGATGGCCAAACGCGTGAGCGAAAGATGCAAGGTGGGATTCTTGTTCAACTGCTGGACACGCAACTTGTACAGTTTTTCCCTCACGTCCATGTCGGACTTGGGCACGGACTTGGCCAACTTCAGGTTCTCGGTGATGCGGCCCTCGTTCAACAAGAACAAGTTGCGCCGGTCTTTTTCGGTGGAGCCAATGCCAAACTCCTCCTTTCTCTTGAGCAGATTTCTCTCGGCCAACTTCAGGGCGGAGTCCCGGTCCACGGTGGCTGCCACTGACAAAATACGACCCTGGTAGACGTACTCAGGCGCAACGTCGTCGGAAATCAACATCGAGGTCGCAGAAGCGGCAGGCGCGTTGGCGAGACAGTCGGTGTATGCGTCAATGTTGTGGAACGCCACGAAAGCAGAACCTTTCGCAAGTCCAGTGACCTTGTCAACCACAGGCAAGGCGTACTTGACGGGTCCGAACAGGGAAAAGTGTTCTTTTAAGGAGTCTTTGTCTGCGTCGTAGGGAATGTTACGCACAAAAATAGAGAAGGCGTCCTGTTTGTTCTTGGGTGCGGCGTTGTTGAGCTCCTCAAAGTCCTCTGCGTCGGACTCTGAGTCTGAGTCTGAGTCAGAATCTGAATCTGAATCTGAATCTGAATCGGACCCAGCATCGTCTTTGATTTTTTCCTCGACCTCAACCTCCTCACTCTCCTCTTTCTCCTCACTCTCTTCAACCTCACCTTCACTCTCTTCCTCTTTCTCCTCCTCCTCATTCTCCTCATCTTCCATTCCGCTTCTTTCCCGACCCGTACCCCTGGTCTCCTTTTCCTGGATCTGTTCCCACTTCGACTTCTCCACGGCCAAGTCCACAGCAACTTCTCTGCCGTCAATTTTCAACCCCACACTTTCACGCACGGCCCGCTCGGCTGCTGCATTTTTCTTCATGGTCACAAAGCCAAATCCCTTCATCAAACCCCCCTTTTTGGCCGGGATATACGCATCGTGCACTGCTCCGTATTTCTGGAAGAGCTTTCTCAAGGTATCTGGACTTTTGCAGCTCCACGGCAAGTTCCGGATAATAAGTCGCGCACGTCTCTTCTCAACAGGCTCTGCTGCTGGTTTTTCAACTTTCTCTGCCTCTTTGGCCTCTTTGCCGGCCTTTCTGTCTCGTCTCTTTGCAATGTCCACTCGAAGCAATCTCTTCTGGAACTTGTTTTTCTTGGCCTCCACCAACGCCGTCAACGTGTCCTCCTCCATGGTGAAGGACACAAAGCCAAACCCACGGGACTTCTGCTCCTTGTCGTTGACGATTACCGCATGTTTCACTGGCACAAACTGCGAAAAGTATTCCGAGAGCTCCTCGCTGGTCGCTTCTAGGGGAATAGAACGTACAAAAAGCGTTTTGCGGTCCAAATTGTCAGTTTTCTGCACCTCCGAGGGCTCGGATGTGCTCGGTTTGTCGGACATTGTGGATGGATAGTGGTCAAGTATAGAGTGATGAGGCAGGCATCGAGAAAATTGTAGGTGCAGGAGAAAATGGAGCATCCGTCGATTTGGATGCCAAAGAGTAAAGCGTGGACTAGGTGGATAGTACTCTGATTGGGCAAGATTCCATTTCTGGTTTGAAGTTGGTGTCTGGTTTGGTTTGGTTGGTTTGGCCTTAGCCGGTGGATAGATGAGTTGGAAAGATAAATTAATGAAATTATACTGGAAGGCCAAGCGTGCTGTACGACAGATTCTATGTTAATTTCAATTTGACTTTTTAAATGGGTCGAAATGGAAATGGCTTCTAGTAAATTCGAATGGCTTCTGGTTTCTGGGTGCGTGCGAGTGCGTAGCCAAAAGTCACTACCAGAATCAAGGGAACTCAGCCGATCATAAAAAAGGAAACAAACAACGAGAAGAAACTACGGCTATCTAATTCAAGAAATCTCAGATTTCTATGCAATTTGCCTTGGCCTAATGGTTAGGCTCTCAACTCTATCTTCTGATCTGAACTCTAATCTGCCCTCTGATCTGACCTCATATGCCTCGAACTCCGACATGAAACCATCTAAGTTCCATATCTTCCATTTATGGCCTCTCAATCTTTTTCGCCCATCACTTTCTCGACCATTCTCAAGACCAGTTCTGCCCGATTCTAATCTGCACTCCACAACAACATGGCTAAACCAAAGCTCAAGAACGTGCTCCCCAACACGTACGTGCCGGCACTTTCGAAGAAGATCCTTGCCTCCGTGATCAACAGGCTCCCCAAGTCCAGCATTGTGGCCCTCGTTTCGCTCTGGCCAGGCCTCAAAAACACCCAGCCCCACCTCCCAAAGAACTCCACCCAATCCGAGTACTCTCGGCAGGTTCGGGGCGAGGCCCGGGCCATGCGCGACAAGCTGTGGAAGAAAAACCGCATTGTCGACAAGATCTTGTACGAGTACTGGCCCAATGGGCTCAATCTCCTCCAGTTGGCCCAGATCGACTGCCAGTTGATCGTGGACAACCCCAACGCGTACATGTGGGTGCTGTCGACAGCACGTGACGCGTGGGGCAACGAAACACCGCTTTCGCTAGATCCCCTGGCGTTCTTGGCCCTGTTGGCCCGCCAACTCAGCAACATCTTCATGTGCTACATTTACGTGTGCACGCACCCCACCATGCCGTTGGTTTTGATCCGAATCCAGGTGTTTGACCTCATGCCGGCCACGAGCGGAAAATCCCGGGCGGGCCCCGAGAGACCGCACATTACCTCGCACAAGCCGTACTTTCTTGCCATTCCCATGAACTCGCCGCACGTGATCCACAGTCCCGGCAACAACATCGTAGCCGAGGTTGTCCTACAGACAGTCGAGTCCAGTTTGGCCGGACCCCGCAATGTCGTGCGTCTTGAGACTCGAAAATCGCAGAAAGCTGTGAGGTCGTTGGAGTCCATGCACATTCTCAACGGATGCTCGCGATTTGCCAATTGCATGGGGGCGTGGGCACCGTATGCAGATGGGGTGGCAGATGTGTCGCCATTGGCGAATTCAGACAAGCATTTGGAGGTCAGTGAGCGGAAGTTTTTGAGCAGTGACGACTCAACTGACGAGAGAGCGCGGAAGCTCGCCAACATACGGTTCAAGGGAACCGCGGACGGCGAAATCAAGTCGGATTTGTTTGACCACAACAGGGCGGTCAAAAAACGGAGGAACGACGATGACGAAAGTGTGGACGTCAAGAGACAAAGGCAGAGCGAATTTCGCACCATCGCACCCATCAGGTACGCGGAGTTCGAGATCCAGGACCCAGTGGGCGACGAAGTCTCGCACGTGACCGTCAAGTTGGTGGGCAACGACGTTTTTGCTGGTTTGCACGAGCTCGCGGTAGACCAGGATGTGGTGGACCCAGCCAAGATACCAGGCTGGCTCACGGGCGAGGAGGGACTAAGTTGCGGAGTAGTGCGAAACGGGCATTTCGCCAAGCAGTGAGCCAGGGTATCTGACTGAGTCAGGGTGCTTTAATGAGCCGAGGTATCTAATTGGATTGCCCTGGGGTCCACGGTAATTTTGCATGGTAATGATACCAACGGAGTGAATAAACGGATAATAGGTCAAGAAGAGCTTCATCAGCTTGGGACCGATTGAATCGGTGCCGTCGGTGGACTATGGGTCACCTTCAGATAACCGTAGTCTGGTTCATCGATACTCATGTAGCGAATGAACGGGTAACGGATCAAGCGTTTAATGATCAGCAGATGAATCAATGAGAATCTCTCAAGGTGTAGTAGCTCAGTATAATTGGATACTTTTGGGACCTGCTCAAATCCGAGACAAGTACTGTTGGACAGAGTTGTAAACAGAAGTATCTCTGTCCTGAGCACGGTGCATTATGTGCTTGAGAAGCTCGACGTCGGTGGTTTTGAGTGCTTCGTCGGCTGCCTTGGCTAGGTCGTCGTTTTTCAAGTAAAGTTCGGCTCTCCGAGACGCACTGACCTCCGCGCAGTTGCCAATGTACTCAGTAATGTGTTCTTTTGGCGCCCCATAAAAAATGCTCGTCTCGGCGATAGTCTCAAAACTGATGGGTGGCTTTGCTCTCGCCCTGGTACTCTTGGAGATAAATGCATGGAGTCTCTCAAATTCGCCGTCCTTACCATACTTCTCAAGAACCAAAGTCCACACCTTTTGAGCAGGAATCTTGTGGGTGCGTGCAATATCAGCCGCCACCTTGACCTGCTTGATGTCGATGAGCTTCTCGATCACCGCCACAAACGAATTTTCCCCGAAAAAGCTCTGCTGGTACGTCTCTGACAACTTCTTTTTGACGTCAAGCAACTCGAGCTCCATTGAGAGCAATTTGCTCAACTTCCTGTCGGAGACTGCCTGGAGTTTGCTCTTTTGTGCCTGGTAGTACCCTTCGTAGTCGCCTCCAGACACTTCAGATGTGCTCGAGAGATACTTTTTGAGTTTCATTTTGCTGCGAAGACTCCCGTCGTACTTGTAATATGACTGCAAGAGCTTGGGGTCGTTTTGGATGCTCTGTTCCCAGAAGTTGCCGATAATGTCCCCGCTCACAAACAAGTCGTCCCGCAAGTATGTCTGGATGTAGGTGTTTTCCGGCAGCGCCGCCGAGGTGTCAATTTTGACGGAGTTCTTTCGCTCCACCTGGTTCAAAATCTCGCCAAACCGCGCCTCCGAAGACGTGTCTTTGAGGTGCAACAACAAAAGTCTGCACAAGTCTGCGTCGACGCTCTCCAAGCACTTGATTAATGCAAGTTCGGTCTCGTCGATGTCCAAAAGGAGAACCACTTTCTGCATAGTGTCCGGTTCCAAGTCCACCAAAAGCTTGCACAAGTCGTTGCGGCCCTCCTGTTGAGAGAGCCTAAATATTTCTGCCATGGGCACGGTGATTTTGTGAGACGGCTGCCTCGAAATGAGCTTCTTCAAAATGGTTTTGAAAAGCTCAACGGCTGAAAGGTCGGACTCCGCCATGATCTTGCGGCAGCACCAGTCCACGTAGATGATCTCCAGGTCCAACTTCAATAGCTCTGCAAGCTTCAACGCAAGCAAATGCTGCGACCGGCGCAAAAGCATGCGGATCACCTCCTCCCAGCCAATATTCTGCACCTCTTTGTACGTGAGAAAGAGGCCGATCTCGGGGGCCCTGATCTGGTTGAGCACCTTGACCGAGTTAACCACCTCCAAGTACCGGTCGGCGTCGTAGTAGTCATCGTGATAGAGCTTGCCAAAAGAAACCGCCTGGAGTATCTTTTTCTGCCAGATGGGCGAAAACTCGTCGAGCGCAGCCTGTAAGCACCCGTCAATGGCAACCTCCAATGTTCCTTCACTCTTCAAAAACGCTATACTCGTGTCTGCCTTGGACGATTGGTGGTGCAATTTGTCAACGCAATCTAGAAGAATGGACGACGGGTGTGATGAGCCCACCAGAAGCAAGTCCACCGCACATTGGGGCACTCTCAGAAGGAACTCAACTTTTTTGTCGGTGATGATCTTGAGGCCGTCCTTCTCCAGTTTTATGATCGGCACGGTGAAACTCAGCGGCACGCTGTACAGCAAGTCGAAGTCGTCGACCATGTCGTAGAAAAACGAGATGGAGCTCTGCTGGGGCCCGATCAACTTGATTTCCTCGCGCAAAGAGAGGATTATTGCGTCTTCGCCGGTCCATTCCATCATGTACGGCGCACTGGACTCGTTCAGAGTGTCGTAGACCATTAGTTCTCGGTCAAACAGCCGGTTGGTGACGTAGATTTTCAACTCGACTTCGTTTAACAGGGCAATAAAGGACCCTGATGGGGACGACGCAATCCTGGTGAATGGGCCCACCGTGATCGCCTTATCCGCGAGCTCAAAAGTCCTGGTTTTTGTGTCGAGCGTCAACTGGTACATCGTCGAGCCGTAGCTGATAAGAAGATCCAATTTGGTCTTGGAGGCCTCAAGAAGGGCTACCGAGTTGATTTTCTGTGGGTCCATGCCCTCCAAGGGAATCTCATAATTGACAAAGGTCGCGAGATGTGTCACTGCGATCTTGTTGCGGAACCTCACCACGAGAAAGTCGCCCCACACTTTGGTGTCAACGACCTCTACGGCCTCCTCGGTTTCGTTGGTTTCTAAGTTGGTGATCACCTGCTTATATGACAGACCTGTGTCCATGGCGCTCTCTGACACATTCAGCAAGCTCACTATATCCTCGGTGATTGCGTACTCGTCGAATGTCCTGAGAAAGTCCGTGTACATGCGAAACTTGTAGTTTGCGAGTACAACAACAAGGTTTTCCTTGTAAAAGTCGAACCCGAGAATCGGCACGCTCGAGTTGTGGAACAATGTCCATATTTTGTTGCCGCTGACGGAGTAGACCTCAATCACACTCGGATTGGGCACCGATTTGTCTGCGAGAGCCAAAAGCGTAGTGTTTGGCGAAATTGCCACCTTGAAGGAGGAATGGATGTGACTGACGGGCCAATTGAGTGCGTCATAGCACGTGCGGATGTTGTAGTAGGCATACAGGAGCTTCTGCCACCCTAGACTGGGGTTATTTGGCATGGTGGAGTAGTTGGCGCCGTGTGCAGGTGAAGAGTCCATTCCAACTGCTTGAAGAGAGAATAGTGGAGATTTTAGGAGGTGAATGGCATCAAAATTCGACTATTGGCGGAATGAGATGGTATGCATCGGTGGGGCCAGACTACTGTTTTGTTTGGTGGGGCCAGACTTCACATTGACTTGATTGAGCCATTAGACTCACATGAGAGCCTATGGTGTACAATTATTTAAATCAGGCATGAGTTATACAGTGGCAATATCAATCAGTAGAATCAATTCTCGTGTCAAGGGTGGCGGATCGTAGCGCTCCTTGACCTAAGGGCATATTTATTGCCTGTACAATCGCTACAACCACCACTATCATATGGATAATCCTGGAAAGAGAGAAGTGTGAAGCAAATTGGAGGGAAAGGCAGCTTTGTCTTATTTCATTCTGTTGGTTCAGCTCAATTTCGGTCCCTCCATCTCAAGCCCAGAGTCAAAGTGTTGGATGTATCTTCCATGTTGAGGGGTGCCCCGATAGACGGTGAACGCAACTTAATTGAATTTGCTCGATGTCAAAAGCTCAAAAATCGGTTTCTTGCTGGATTTTTATTTTGCCCACTTGTCTTTGCTGTTGAAACGACCTACTCCCAACTCCGCCATCCATTATCGCGAGCGAACGGCAATAGCAATCAAACAGTTTGCAATCCCATATAATAACACGTTTGCCACCCAGTACAAATTTCTAGCAAAACAATTCTCTTGTTCCTGCTACTTCCCTCTTCTGACCTCGACCTACATACTACTGATTCATCTCATGTCTACTGAGTACGTGACGCTAGTGTCCAGCGACAGCTTCAAGTTCATCGTACTCAAGGATGTTGCGCTGATTTCTCCAGTCCTCCGGTCCTCAGATGGTTTTGAGGAGGGCCAGACCGGGCGTATTTCGCTAGATATGGACGGCGAGATCTTGGAGGTGGTGGTGGACTATCTCCACTATTACTACAAGTACAAGGACGTGGAACCGACGGGTGATGTGCCGGAGTTCAAGATCCCCACGCACTTGGCCTTGGAGTTGTTGGTCAAGGCGGACTTCCTCGACATATAGCTCAGACTGAATTAAGCGATGGACGTGTTTCGATGGACAAGAATGGAAGAATTTACAAGCGGAAGAAACTGGATAGATTGGAAAATGGACACGTCTACATCTGCGGACAGTATATTGGATTCTGAGAGTCTGATCTCTGGTGCTCAGTAGCACCTGGAAATGCTCGTGGCACTATGGAGAGTCTGAGACATTTGGGCGATTCACAAAGTTCTTACCGGTGGGGCAGAGGCAAATTGAGCTTATGCCTGGGTGAGTGAAGATAACTGAGTTGCATCGCCTATCTCAGATGGAGATTGAATTGCCTGAAATTGAGGCCTATAACTGAGAGCAGCCTCAGAGTTGCGTCAGAGCTGTCTAAAATTGGGATTTATGAGGAACTGACAATTGCACGCTTCGCAAAGCGCAGTTCTAGCGATATTTGGAAACGTGTGACTCGCCGGCAAGTATGCAACATGCCCATTCCATATGTATGAGATCCACGGCGATGCTAATGTCTGGAATGATCATACCATGGGCCTCAATGTGCTTTGCCGCTGGCCACTGGCCGAATCGGTTTTCTGGGGAAATATAAGATTAGCTACCTTGGGAGCCATTGGGCTTCACTTCGGCCGAGCCCCCAAATATTGATTTCTCCTCAGTACAAACAATATAAGCTCTCATTTCCCGTGTTCCTGCAATCAGGACCCATCTATTGTCATGCCGCACTCAGCAGAACGGCCAATACTTAGCTGGACTACGCATTATTCCCGTTTCTTCACTACTCTTCCCATCTCTCTGATCGATCTCTATAATTGCAATCTTCATTATCGATCTCCATGTTACCGATCTCCATATTATCTTCCTCTCTTTCCTCGCCCTAATTTAGTCCGACCCGGACCTTCCTAACCACCAGTACAATGCTTACTCGACCCCACAAACTAAAATCAATTCTCGTCTCAAACCTCAAACCTCAAACCTCAATTCCCAATTCTCTCTCTCGATTTTCAATTCTGAATCCTCAATTCCCCTCCCTCCCCTTTACTTTCCTCCTTCCCTGTGTTTCCGTGCATCCTCCTCTTATCGACCTGCACGCCGTTCCTACTCCCAACGGTACCATGACCAAGCTCATGACCAGCCTCGTCAACGAGGTGCAGGCCCTCGATAACAGTGGCGCCAGCAATTTCGAGGCGCTCATGGCGGACTCCAAGCAATTTCTCGCGAAATTGCGCACGTTGGAGGAGGAACTCGAGGTCAGTACCGTGGAGCCAGACGTGGCAGCAGTGCTCAAGAAAAGCTGCGATACGTGGTACAGCCACCTGATCGCGAGCTTGAAGGCCTACAACAGCCAGATCAACCGGTTCACGAAAAACGTGGTCAACAGCTCCAAGTTTGCCCTAGACTTGGACGACGCCTACACCTTTCCCCTCAGCGTGGACAGCGCACCACAGAGCAAAGGCACCGACGCGAAACGGGCTCGAAACCACGAGGAGTTGATGAAGTCCGTGGTGCTCCACTTTCTCAAGAGCGGCAACGGGTCGGCGGTGGTGGATCTTCTTTCGGACTTTGGCCTCGCCTCCGACGTCAGTGTCGAGACGCTCCAGCAGTTTTCAGCTCTCAACGACATTGTCGCACGCATCCAGGAGCACGACTTGGGCCCTGCGCTCGCGTGGCTCGACAACAAGGAGCAGGGCTCCGAAGGGTCGCTGCTTCTGTTCAAGCTCCACATGCTCCAGTTTGCGCTTTTGCTCGCAGGCGACAACGACTTCCACATCGGCTCGGCCATGGACGCCTACAACTACGCCACCACCCACTTCTCGCGCTTCTACAAGGACTACGTGCACGAGATCTCGCCGGTGATGACTCTTCTTTTGTTCAAGAGCACCGACGACTTTGGCGCGCTCAACTTCAAAACCCGCATCATGCTGACGTTTGCGCTCTATCGGGACAGCGACCGGCGGCACGCGGGCGAGAACCAGTTGATTGCCGAGCTCTTGGCCTCGTTTGACCGCCTCCACGAAAACCACACGCTCTTTGCCTCCGTAGCCCACGAGGTGGTGGCCCAGTACTGCGCTGACTTGGCGCTTCCGACAGAGTCGCCGTTGTTCCACGCCATGCTCGCGGGGTACGTCAACTTGCCCAACTTCCACAAGTACACCCAGCTCCAGCGGCGGTTGGGCAAGTCCGAGGAGGGGCCGGACTTGCCCTTCCAGTTGCCGGACAAAAACCAGTTTTTGTTCAACTTCCACCCGATCTTCATCTGTCCGGTGTCGAAGGAGCAGCTTGTGCCCAACACCCGCACCGACGACGAGGGGAACTTGTTGCCGATGGCGAACCCGGTGGTTGTTTTCGACCACTGTCGGCACTTGGCGCTCCGCGACAGCGTGCGCCACCTCACCAAGGGCGGCTCCGAGGTGTTCAAGTGCCACTACTGTTACAAGAAGCACAAGTTGCTGGACGTGTCCGACGCTTACTTTGTGGATTTGTGAGTGGGATAGGGGTAATGAGTTAATGTGCGATGATGTAATGGGTATAGTTAATGTGGATAATGTGAGATGACGGGAGTCGTTCAGTAGGTGGGGGCCCACTGGGTCTCGATTTGGTGTCATCAATTTTTGCCTTTATTTAGGTGCCCTTATTCAGCTGCTTCGGTATGGTGCTCTTATTTAGGTACTCCAATCTTGTGCCTTTATTCAAGTGCTCCTCGGTGCTTTCACTTTGGCTCCTATATTTGGTGACACCTGGTGCGTAGTAGGTCTCGGTTCACCTGGTGCGTAGTAGGTCGATCTCAGTTCCTCTGGTGAGACGGAATTACGTGGCAAAATTGGCATTTTAAAGGATTAAGAACCAGTGTTTTCAGATTAAGGAACTTAACACTGCTCGGTGAATCGATTTAATGAGAGCTCTGCGTCGCTCCAGAATAAGACGCACGGCTGAACCCCACATCCCTTAATTTAAAGACGTCCGTTCGCTTGTGTTTCCCACTGCTGGTAAGTTTCATGTTAATTTTCAACGATCTTTTTCCTCTGTCTTTGCTCTGGTCGTTGGGGGTGCTGTTCACAGCTCAGTTCAGTCGCTTACTTCAGTCGCAGTGTTAAACTGTCAGTCTCTTTGTCTACCTGACTATTTGAATACCTGACAATTCCAATGGGTACGAATTTTTCATCAAAATGACTGGTAATCAAGTCATAGAGTGCACACCTCTGTTGCTCTTCTCACCTGCCATATACACCAACTGCATTAACCCAACGCCAACTGCGAATCAAACTTTCAACGCCGATTCAACCATGCTCTCTTTTCTATTTTTCTACCTAAATCCTTTCATCCGGTTCTCCTACTCACCTGCTCACCATCTCATCTCATCTCCTGTGTCGCGAAAAATCATCTATGCCTCAGCTACTAATAGACCAGCCCCTGGTTCTTGGGCCCAAGTGGATCTCGATCTCGAAAACTGATGTCGATTTCGCTCCTGCCCACTTTGAGGCCGCAATGGCTCATCTCATCCGAGAGCCAAATATCAATTCCACCGTTATTCTTCGAGCAGATGTGCTAGAGGAATCCAAGTACAATGAAGACGGAGAGCCAGAGACTAAAAAATACGAGCCGGTTCTTCCGGAGAAGGACTCAAAGGACGAATTGCCGCTTTTGCACAGAGACTTACAGGATGTAACTTTGCGCAAGGTTCCATTGGGTTCACTACTGCTCAAGGTCTCGAAATCGGTAGTCCGCCGCATCATACCGAGAAACCCATACAAGGATCACATAATCAACCAAACGTGCCTCATATGCAAGTCACGGCACTCTGCTGCTTCAATGGAATCAAGAGAATCGAAGGACCTAGACCAATCGAAGGACCAAAAAGGCTCCAACACCAAATCAGAGGGAAACTCCGTGTTGGTCGTCTATGTTCCCCACATTTCATCTGTGGATGAGACTCCATTTTATCTTCCGCCTGTCTACGCTGTTGGTCTCTTGTATCATGAAAAGACCCTCTCAATCCACTACATTCCGTTCGACGGAGACAATACCATTCGTTCCATGAATGCCTCCGACCGGCCAATAAGAATTGCGTTGAGACTCCTTCAGACTCTGGCCAAGCACTCGCTGGGAATTCAGTCGGGGTATGAGAAACGAGTGACTCACGACTTGGTGGTGCCTCGCGTGGAGTTTCAAAACCGCTACATCGCCCTAAAAAAGAAATACCTGGCCAATTTGGTGGCTGGCTGGGTCGAGAGCACTGACCCAAAAAAACACGTTTTCGAGGATTTGGCCGTGGCAGCGTTTCTCATTGAGTTGTGGAATCGCAAATATCCTGACGGGAACTTCGAGTTCCGAGACTTAGGCTGCGGCAACGGTTTGCTTGTTCACATTTTAATACTGGAGGGCTACAAAGGAGTCGGAATCGACGCTCGGGCTCGGAAATCTTGGAAGACTTACCCAGAAGAGGTTCAGAAGTACTTGAAGGAGCAAATCATCATACCCAGCATTCTCCTCAAACCACATCCTGCGATGGCACGGATGGCTCCATATATCCGAGACAACGGACGGGTGTTCCAGGTTGCCGATTTCGATCCAAAGGCACCCGACGCGGTGCCGTTGATGAAGTACTACTCTGCTGGCAGTTTGCTCGAGCTGTCGGAAGTGTGCACGACGGAGGATTTTCCTGCCAACACCTTCCTCATTGGGAACCACCTGGACGAGCTCACGTGCTGGCTACCGCTCCTTGGGTTTCCTTTTTTGGTGATTCCGTGCTGTTCTCACTCATTGAACGGTTCCAGAGTCCGGTACACTCCACGCAAACAGCAAAGCCTGGGTGTTTCAACGTATGCTGCCTTGGTGGATCACGTGGAAGACCTCAGCAACATGGTGGGATGGGTGGTGGAGAAAGAAATTTTGCGGATTCCCAGCACCAGGAATGCCGCTGTGATTGGAATGACAAAGAGGGAGGAATTCGACGAGCCCGTGGACATTCAGGAAATGCGTGTTCACGACATAATAGCCATGGAGGGTGGCGCCGAGGGCTGGGTCGAGAACCTGATGTTGTTGATGAAGAAGAGCCCGAAGAACCATTAGAACGAGTATTGGTTTTTGATGTTGAAGGGGATATTTGATCTCATTGGTTGATCATGCATTGATATTGGCGATTCGTGAGCTGAACGCGCTCTCTGGTGGCTAATATGCGTAACAGTGGTGACAAATCGATACAACGGTAATATAACGTAAATCCATAATGTCCGGTAGTTCTTGTTAACAACACGGTTTCAGCAAGGAAGCTACTTTTCCTTATTACACGGTTCTGAAGTAGACAGGGCGCCTTTACTAGAGAACGGAACCTTCTCCAGAATGAGCTCCATCCTTTGACTTGAAAAACCCCACAACGTAGAGAGTCACCACACATTGAAAACAGTGGTGATGGGTATTTGAAATCTTCACTTCCCTCTAATTACGTCACATTCCTCGTATTTGGTCTTAATTGTCGTCTTACTGTGAGAATCAGTGAGTGTAATTGACGTATGACATCTGTGAGTGGCTGCGAAAAATGAGTTTGCATGTCAAAAGAGAGCAGACACAAATTTGACAAACTTCAAAAAGCGCCGCAAAAATCCAAAATTGCTTCAAATACAGAAAAAAGCTCTCAGATTGGTTTTAAGCAAATAACACATACACTCAGAAAACTTGGGCACGATCAAAAGAGAATTCAGCGGGTGAAGGCGGATTGTCAAGATTGAGCTGAATGCGCCAACAACAGCGCCATTGGAAGACAATACGCGTCCAACGCGCTAAAAAGGACACCAAAGGGCGAATAATGACAACTACATCGAAATTGGTACCTTCGAAGGCTCAAGCACTCCATAGAATTTTCGCTGCTTGGGCTATGCATGTCTCAGTAGCCCTAATTAGCTGCGCCACTCCGGAACTGCCCACTCAGATTATCAAAACAGCACGGAGAAGGGCAAATTTCTTTTAAAATCGTCTACTCTATAAAGTCTCCACCTCTTCTTCCTTTTTGTCCATCGCCATTTCTTCAATACTGGTAGTAGCGCACAGGCACCAGGTAAAACCACCAGACAACCAAACCACCGGACAGCCAGACAAACAAACCAAAAAACCAAACAGCCAAAATAACCAGCAGCGGAGAGAAAAGCAAAGAACTCAAAACTATCATAACCACCAGGGATTTTCACCAACCTTCTTCCACCCCTTCTTATCTGCCTGCACGCTCAACAAACTCACCATGACAGGTTCGTCGTCCCAGTATGTATCCCCCTAATATCACACATCCCCGCTAACCGCAGATTCCAGCAGCTCGAAAAACTCGGCGAGGGCACGTACGCGACGGTGTACAAGGGCCGCAACCGGGCGACCGGGATGTTGGTCGCTCTCAAGGAAATCAACCTCGACTCCGAGGAGGGCACACCATCCACGGCGATCCGTGAGATCTCGTTGATGAAGGAGTTGAACTACGAGAACATCGTGCTGCTCTATGACGTGATCCACACCGAGAACAAGTTGACGTTGGTGTTTGAGTTCATGGACAAGGACTTGAAGCGGTACATGGAAGCGCACGGCACCAACGGCGCGCTCGACATGAAGGTGGTCAAGCTGTTCATGTTTCAGTTGCTCAAGGGCATCATGTTCTGCCACGACAACCTGGTGTTGCACCGTGACTTGAAGCCCCAGAACTTGTTGATCAACGCCAAAGGCGAGCTCAAGATCGGCGATTTTGGGTTGGCCCGTGCGTTTGGCATCCCGTTCAACACTTTTTCCAATGAGGTGGTGACGCTCTGGTACAGAGCACCCGATGTTTTGTTGGGATCCCGTGCGTATACTACATCGATTGACATTTGGTCGGCCGGGTGCATTTTCGCGGAAATGTGCACGGGAAAGCCGCTTTTTCCGGGCACCGCCAACGACGACCAGTTGAACAAGATCTTCCGGTTGATGGGAACGCCCAACGAGCGCACGTGGCCGGGCGTTTCCCAATACGCCAACTACAAGAGCAACTGGCAGATCTACGTGCCGCAGGACTTGCGCTTGATCATCCCTGACTTGGATCTGATGGGCATGAACCTCTTGACGAGCTTGTTGCAGATGAGACCCGAGGCCAGAATTACTGCGCGCCAGGCGTTGCAGCACCCTTGGTTCCACGAGATTGCGAACCCGAACCCGTTGATGCAGCAGATGCCGGACCCCTACCAGCAGCACTTCCAACCGCACCAGGGATAGAGGGCTAATATTGGGACGGAAATGAGCAGAACAACATTGGGCGGAGAAGTCTTGGAGCTTGTCAGAAGGAACAATGGCACGGATGAGATTAGTAAGGCGAAGAGATGAGTGAGGAGTCTAGGAGGTGGATTGGAGTGTGTATTCGATTGAGAAGTGAGGATTCGGATGATTCGGACTAAAAGTGAAGAGTTGGTGGACAGGACTCAGGCAGAGGGGAGCCTGGAACAGCAACTAGATAGCTACGCTGTCGGCCCGACCAATAAATAGTTGACCGGAGAAAACCTTCCTAGCATGTACATCGTCAAACCGGCCAAATTACCAGTTCGAGCCTGTGGAAGTAGTTCCTCTGTTGCTTGATACTCATACAAGCTTGGGTTCAGATCCTATCCTATGTCATAAAGAACGGCCATCTAATGTCATGAAGAATGGCCATTCACTTCCAAATGCAAAGTTTTGTCGGAGTGGCTCCCAAGGAAACGCAGTAGAAGGATAAGCGGAAGGTTGAGCAGCTCGAGAAAGCCCTGATAATATCGTCGTTTACGTAGTTGGGTCCGTAGTAGAATCTGGATCTTTAGCCAATACTAAAGCTCCTGGTACAACCGGGCTTCTTCACAGTTGGACCGTCGAGACAAGGGAGAGAGCTGATCCTTGCATGTTTTAAATGCTTGAAGATCCGAAGCAAATTTTGGTTGCTGCGGAGGTGACATCCATGCTTATTTTGGCCGCTTTTGGTATTGGTCAAGCCGGGCTTGGGAACCTTTCTCACAATCAATCCATCCGAGCCATGATCTTCTCTGACACTACTCGGGGAATGGAATATGAAATACAGAATGGAGGAGAACAGGCCCGAAAGTCCTGAAATGCTGATGTTTATGCTATGTAAGGTATGCCAATACCGGAGGGATGCAATACTACCTTGGAGTGCCTCCGCGAGACAAAACAAATTGAAGGAGATCCGGCATCTCGAGCTGCTGGAGATATTCCCAAATCAACTCGTCGTCGTGGCGTTCTTCATCGTAGTATTTGGCCAACGCATCTTCAACGTACTCCCGAACATGCTCGAACAACGGAGCGTATTCGCATGTTGACCGCAGAAGTAACGGATACGAAAAGAGGAGATCCTGGCAAATTTTGAGCGCCTGGAGAAGCGAAACCACTTCACTATAGCTGTATTTTGTCGGGATTTGGGCCGATAATCGGGAAACATAGGCAGTGGCTGCCTCAGGCAGAATCTTGTGGACTTCCTTGATAATCTGCAAGACAAGGGTCGCCACAGACTCCACATCCATGTTGAAACAATCCTTAAGAGCCAATAATGTCTCAATGTCGTCTTTGGTGGCATGTCGGTAGGTCGAAACTGGGATTTCAGTGCTGTCTGTTGAGATGTCAAAGCCCTCCAAGCCATTGGCATCTCTGAATTTGACGACAGCTTCACTTTTCTGGGACCGCTCCAAGACGTCAGACGCTTCCAAAGGCGCCTCAGAGTCGGAGTTTTCCGAGAAAATCCGCACGGCCTCACTCAACTCCAAGTACTTCCATTGAAGGAACTTTTCCCGCAAGGAAATCTGCTTCTCGATCTCTTTGCGGTCTAGAACCGGCATTGGAAGCTCCTGAGAGATCACGTGGACCATTTCTGCCGATATGGTGCCCCGTTCAAAGAGCTTGGAGTCTAGGCACTTTCCATACTCTTTAACTAGTTTGGGCCACCTCAAGTACTCGTCCCACCCACTGACGCCCTCAGGGAGTTTTTCGTAAAGTCTTTTGAACTTTTTCCGCCACTTGGTCCCGACATTCTCGTTTAAATTGACCAAAAAGTGCCACCTCACCAAGTCTAAGAGCCACCACTTATCGTGTCTCACCAGGGGAATAAGCTGGTGCATGTGTCGGCTCATGAGCGCCATATTATTGATGTCTCCGACACCAACATACCGATAGATGAGCCAAATGACTTCTGCTGGCAAGGAGTAGAGAGTGGCTGGGTGGTTTTGAAGGTCATCGCATTCTGTGGAGCCTTTAGAGGGCGATGGAGAGCGCGAGCGCGGAGAAAAGGGCGGATTTTGGCGGCTCTTTGGAATAACCTTGGGCCGAGCTCGTATTAGGGGGCTTTTTCGCGCCTTATATCCGAAACCAGTGGAGATAAAGCCCATGGTCGGGCCTGGCCTGTACAGTGTTCAGATGAGTTGGAGGAGTATGTAGGAGACTCAGAGTGACAGATGCTGAAGTTGGGCTCGAATATATAAAAAACTCCGGATATGAGGAATTTAGAGTTTTGAATGCATTGGTAGTACGCTGGAGAGGGAGTTGTATTTGCGAGTAAGACTGCGACCTCAACATTTTTCGCAGCCAGTCACAACCGTACTCAATGACTTCGAAGTTAAGACCAATGGATTACAATGCTAAAGAAAGTCTTGGACGAATAAGCGATAGAAGGACTAAGCCATTAGGAAGAACAAGTGACTAGGAAATATAAGTGACTGGTAAAAACGAGAACAAAGGAGAACAGAACCGAGGATCTTGGACCGAGAATAAAGGTAGCAGCACCTCAATAGTCTTCAATGAAAGTGAGTGAAACACTCACAGACGAAACAGGGCTCAATTCTTGTTCCCCCCACCTTACTGTGCTACTGCTACAACCGCTAATAAATAGTCTCTGTCTTCTTAATGACTTACAACTTGCCGGACTTCTCCTTGAACTGCTCCTCGGTGACACCCGCGCCCATGGCCGCGGTAGAGGTGACACCGCCCAGCACCAACTTCAACAACGAGTCGATGTACTCGGCGCCCGACCACTTCTGGTGCTTCACCACCTCGACACCCTGCTCGATCTCCGGCTGCTGCACAAGCAGGCCGTAGGCCTTCATGCCGATGGTGGCGTAGTTCTTGGCGAAGGTGTCCACCGCCAACGCGGTGGTGTGCAAGCCCGCCAACGTGATGAACTGCCACACGTAGCCCAACTTGCCGAGACGCTCGATGTAGGTCTGCTGGTCGGACGAGCTCATGGCACTGTTCCAGTTGAACGAAGGCGACAAGTTGTACGCCAACCACTGGTCGGGGTACTTGCCCTTGACGCCGTCGGCAAACTCCTTGGCCTGGGCGTAGTCGGGCAACGCCGACTCCATCCAGATCAAGTCAGCGTAGGGCGCGTAGGCACGGCCTCTCATCACCGCGCACTGGGTGCCGCCAATGTAGCGGTAGTAGCCCTCTCTGGTTCTGGCCGCGTCCCAGTTGAAGTACACCTCCTTGCCCAAGATCTCCTTGGCGAGCTTGCGCGCCTCCTTGTTGGAGGTCTCGGACAATGGGTTGACCTTGGCGGTGAACTGGCGCACGAGCGCGTCCTTGTTGGACAACGACGACGCCTTGATGGCGTCCACCACCGCCTCGGAGAACAACTTGACGCCCGCGGTCTTGTTCCACTCGGTCTCAATGGCAGCCAACTTGTCGCCGTACACGCCCTTGGCCTCGGCCTCGGCCATCAACGACGCCAAGTCGGGCGAGTCGGGGTTGGTCGAGCCGGCAATGAAGTAGTGGTCTCTGTGGTCGATGGTGGAGGTGATCAAGGTGGCGGCCTCAGAGTCGGTACGGGCCACCGCCAACAAGTCCGACCCGCAGATGTCCGCAGACGCACGGATCGCCACCAACCGGTTGATGTGCTCCTGGACAGGCACCAACACCTTGCCGCCCATGTGGCCGCACTTCTTGGTGCCGGGCGCCTGGTCCTCAATGTGGATTCCGGCGGCGCCGCGCTCAATGAACAACTTGGTCAACTTGATGATCGCCGTCAAGCCACCGTGGCCGGTGTCGGCGTCGGCGATGATGGGGCGCAAAAAGTCAATGTAGGGCGTCTGCGCACGCTGGGCCTTGGACATTCCCAAGCGCTCGGCTCTCTGCTTTCTGTCGTGGAAAAGCTGGGCAAACCAGAGGTGCTCCACCTTGTTGGGCACGGTGTCGTAGGGGTAGTCTGCCAAGTCGGGCGAGGGCTCGTTGGAGGTCGACGCGGTCGACGAACACTGCCAGCCCGACACGTAGATGGTGTCGACGTACTTGGCCATCTGGGACACCTGCACGGGGTCCAAGGCGCCAAAGGTGAACAGCACGGACTTTTCCTTGTCGTGCTCGCCAATGAGTTTGTACAACTTCTTGGCCTGGTCCGACGAGGGGTACTCGATCTTGAGCGAACCGCGCTTGGTTGCAATCTCCTCGGCGGTGTAGATGCGCTTGGTTTTTCTCCAGCGGGGCTGCGACCACCACTTGTTGATGTCCGCCACCTGCTTCTGGAAGAACTTTTCCTCGTCGTCGACGCTGATTTTCGTGTACGCCATGGTTGCTGATATGCTGGGGAATGCCGTGCTTATATAGTGCTGGGCATGTGCGGTGTGCATGCGGTTACCCCAGACTCCCGCTCGCCCTTAGGTGCCTCGGATATCCGGACCACCTGTGCAAAGCCGCCAGAGACAGCTGGAGTGGGAGCGACGAAGGAGACCAAGGCACGTGATTTTGCCTGCGCCGCCTGAGTCTTGGTGCGCCTGGATCTCTTCTTTTCGGTGTCATCAAGGGCTGGAACGCGGCTACCCCACGAAATCACATTCAGTCTGGGGAAGCCGGCCTGCAAATAGGCAGTTTTTCGCCTGTGTGCAGAACTGCGACCGTCGGCCCCGAGCGCTCCCTTCCGCTGACCCGACGGACTTTCGCGCCCTGCATCCTTGCCGAGTGCCTCGGACTTTGCTCGGTGCTCCGAGCTGCCGGCTATTCGGACTTGCTCCGGGCCCGGGTCAGATCGAGTCATCCTGAGTCACAGCTGATGGCTGATTGCATCAACGTAGTTTCTGATTGGTTTCTTCGTTTGCTTTCTTTTGTTTTGTCTTTTGTTCTTCTCTTTTTTTCTCTTTGTTTTTCTCTGTTGTTTTTCATTTTTTGTTTCTTTTGCTTGATGGTCGGACTTGTGGTGCTGATCACGCCGTGCCCCACATTTCGTCCATTTTATTGGCCGATAATTGGCTCCCGGACTTGACCCGCTCAATCCGTTCTTATCCACACTTTCTATTCATTCTGTCGTATTGATTTCGTCATCCTCTCTTTCGTATTGTTCTCGTATTCAGCTTTTTTTCTTCTATTCATCCTTCGTTCGGCCATCTGGCTGAGAATGCCATTATGCGCCTCTGTCACTGTACAGTGGACTTGGATGACTCAACTAATGAGCCCATCTTTGCCCGTTTGGGTCATTGTTCCGCATTGGCGTGCCTGGCGCCCGTTCTTGGCCGGGTTCCTGACATAATCTTTCTCATGGCCGGGCACTTCCAAGATAGTGCAACAAGGTTTCAACCCCACAATAATTTGTTTGAATCAGTATAAAGGAGGGTGGGGCATGAAGAGAGGATGAGTACATGTAAGGTCTGTACGCATCAAGAAGGATTGACTCCTCCATTGAATGACCAATTCCGGACAAATAACCTTCTCCGATGACTGGCAGTAGAAGGACAAAGTCCGAGTATTCCGAAAGAAAAGACCAAGACTGAAATTTCCCCCTTGTGAATCTATTCCAGTCGCCTCTACTCTTTTAGCCTATCTGCTCCTTTGTAATGACTCCAATCCCCGTGAACCATGGTGACTCCCGGCACTTTGCTCACTTCGATCCACAGTGACGGCCATATTATTTTTAAAGAGGGTGATGGGAAATCTGGGCAGAACTCCGGTGTGGGGGCACTCCGGTCAAAAGCATTCTATTTCCAGGGTTATTTCCCTTTTCGTCGTTATTGTTTCCCTTATTAATTATCTCTTCTGTTCATTCCGTTGTATTTTTTCTTGGTGACTTGCCCAGATATTCCTGACCTGGTCACCATTTGTAGTCTGACATTCTGATTTTGCAGTCAATGAAGACTAGCTCGTCAATCCACAGCTCCGCTTCATCACTTTGTATCATATCTCGTAGCCGGGGCTTCGTAGCATCAGTCCATTGTTCCCACCATCGTCAGATCGTCGTCTGATCGATAGGACGTTTACGTTTACACTACCCACTGGTAAATTCCAAAGCAAAAGGTCATCATCATACTCTACTTTTATCGAACCATCTGCCTTCGTCGGCCTATCGGCTACGTATGGCACTGTTAATTGCACATGCTTTTCACCCATTTCTCATGAAGACAGGGCAAGGAACACTTACACAACAAGCGCATTCATATTACAAGAAAGTTAAGGTTTTTAATGCTCATGCCCGAAGTCAGCGGACGCCGCCATTGCAATCAAAATCATGAACCACAATGGCCATCATATCGTCAGGGCTCACGAACTCTTCCAGAATAGGCAAGATACGATCGAATACGAGAATCGCCCTAAAAGGCAGAAACCGAGGTGAGACAACTCTTGCCGCTTCGGGATATTCCTACGAACTTAAGAATGCATACCACATAACCTTTCATCGAGCAATCTACCACCAATGCGATGACAGGAGATAAGGTTTGCCAAGCTTGAGGTCTTTTAGGTGCCATGAACCACGACGCATCAAGCCAACAAAACACCCGGGTACGTCTGATATATGGAGTGCGTCAGGCATTCTCTCAGGTAAAGTACATCGGTATTCTCTCTGATAATGTTGGGCACAGCAGGTGTTCAAGGTATTTGAGGCATGAAAAGCTTCGTGTACTTGAGAAACACCAGATAGTTGAAAAACATCAGGCATTTCATGCACTCTAGGCATTTCACTTTATTTCACGCATTACATGTGGTTCAGGTATTGTTAAGTTGAGCAGGTATTTAAGGTTCATAGATCTCCATTATTATCAGATACCTCATCTCTTATCAGGCTTTCATATTTTATCAAGCAATTCTTCTATTATCAGGTATTTCATCTATCATCATTTCATGCACTATGCTTTCATCTATTTCAGGTGCGTCAGGTAATTCAGTCTCAGCTATTTCACGTATAAGTACATCACTCATCACCCTTCGCCACATCACTCAACGCTTATCCCTACAACCAACCAGGTATCACTATTCCCTAAATCCCGCTCTCAATCCCCATCCAGTAACCACGTCGTAAACTCCCAGGCCCACTTCCCAAACAGGGCATTTTTGTGCCCCGCTGTCAACGCCGGAGGTACGGGTGCATCGTCGGCGTCGGCGTCTTCGCTCTGAAATGCCGGCTATATTCAGGAACCACCCATATCCTCTCTCTCTCTGGCCCGAAACCAGCTCGGCTCAATCTCCGAAGGGTCTAAACGGCAGCCCCAAAGCAGAAATTAACACGGGACCTTTCCCCCGCAAAAAACCCGACGGATATATTTTATTTCCGCATCCGTCACCTCAACGAGGCTTGGATCCCGCAGGAATATCGTCAAACTATTGTTTTGCTGGGGGCCACATATTTCTATATCCTCATTCCTCCTGGATTCTCGTCCGTCCGCCGAACCTCACTACTGTTGGCGTTTTCCTTCTCCGTGGCACTGCACAATACCCATACACCTCAGGCACCGTGGATCAATTCAACCTTAAGTTGCTGGCAGTAGTCCGGCCCCCTGCGATACCGATACCTTTATTGAACGCTACCTCGCTAGTTCTAGCTGCAAAGAATGCGCATCTGCCGTCCATGATCGAGTCGCTTATTCCTCAACAGTACTTGCCGTACTTCGAGGTGCTTCCCGATGTTCACAAAGTGGCCAACGTCGCCATTTCCTTGACTCCGCTCTACACATACGGCACAGCGTGCTGGGGAATCTACCGCAAACGGCTGTCCGTGGGGTTTTCCATCGACATTTGTGCCACCATGCTCATGGCTTCGGTTCTTCGAATCCTCTACTACTTCATTCTGCCCTACGAAAAGTCGTTGCTCCGCCAGCTGTTTGTGATGGTGGCCGTTCAGTGCGTTTTGCTCAAGGTGCTGCTAAAATACCGCCCGGCTACGTACAATCCGGACACCTTGGCCGACCTTCCGGACCTCTCGGAAAAGTTATCTCGACTTCCTAAATTGTCAGCGTCCCAGTACCAGTACCGCAGCTCCAAGTTCTACCAGTTTTTGGTCACGTTGGGCCTCCAGTACGTCGTGATCTTGTTTGACCACACGCTCCGGCTTTTCGACGTTTATTACCGGCGTCCGGCCAGTTTTTGGCAGTGGATTGACGAGTACCGGTACTGGCGGTTTATCATGGGGTTTTCCATGGTGTTTTCGCTTCTCACGGTCTTGTTCCAGCGCAGCACCATGTACGCTTCTTTCATTGGCATATTTGGGCTTTTTATCGAGGCGTTGCTTCCGCTTCCTCAGATTCTCATGCTCCAACGCCTTCAGTCCGTTCGCAACTTCAAAGTCATTTTGTTGGTTTCCTGGTTGGGCGGCGACTGCCTTAAGCTCAGCTACTTGTTTTTCGGAACAGAAAACGTGTCGTTGATTTTCATCGCGGCCGGTTTGTTCCAGATGGGCCTCGACTTTGTCATTTTGGGCCAGTTTCTTTACTTCCGGCGCATGGACAGAAAGAGCCAGCTTCCAATGTACGAGATGGCAAATTTGACGGTGGAACGACGTCCGCTGGACCGACCCCGGTCGCTGACCCGGTCACATGACGACCGGCCCAGACTGTCCACCACATGAATGAACACAGACGATGACTGACTGAGCGATGATTCAAAAGGATAGGGGTTGAGAGGAAGAGATTGAGGGGGAGATTGAGAGGGATAGTGAGGGATAGGATTTGGGATTGGGGGATCTAGATATTGAGAGGGATAGTGATTGAGAGGAGATGGGGACCACTGGGATACTACGAAGCCAGAATTTCACCTAGAAGTTGATGAACTGAATGAACTGACGAAACTTGGTTTCATTGAATTTTGAACGGACGCGCTATTGAGACCCGTTGGCGCATGGTATGATGATAGCACCAATTTTCAGATGTGCTCACATGTTTGAACTCCCCACCAAATAAAGCGTTCACAATCACCTTGTGACTCTTAGTCGTCTCTGATCGTCGGTGGTCTTGGCTTACAAATGAGTCACGAGTCAATCCCATTGTTGCCCCAAGAGATAAAGCAAGGAGTGTTGCTCCCTGGCATCAAACAATAATGTTGGTCACTCAGGGGCATCTGAGTTTTCCTCCATTTTCCGAACGTGACTGATGTCAAACATCACTAAAGTGGAATGCTCCTGCCCAGCACAGCTGGTTGTAAAATAGTTAGAACTGATAGATTATACCACGTTTTCATGATTCAGCTAGTAGGTCTGACATTCGATGGTCCACAGCCCGACAGAAAGTATCAGTCAGCCAGGTTTTTGAGCGTGCCGAACTACACTACATCACATGCTATTGATTTGTTTGATTTTACTAAATTCATCTCTTTGCCAGCGCGAGAAATTCGCTAATCACTCTTCGCTATCTAAAGAAGCTGGAACTACCACTAGACTATCATAATACCTGATTAACTATAACTATATACAGCCAACAATTACCCAACCCATATCATTAGCGTCGTATCCTAAGCAAGCACAAACTCGACGTTCTCCTTGGCCTGATTGATCAAGTCAACCGCCTCTTTGCCGTTGAGCCCATGCTTCACCTTGATATGCCGCGACAACGCATCACCCCGAGAAAAGGTCTTCAGCTTGCCGTTGCCTGAGCCACCGTCGAGTCGGCCCTCACATATGACACAGCGGAAGATCTTCTTCTTGGAGGCGTGAATCGTCTCCTGATGCCTTATGAGGTCGTACGGACGGCTGAACTGCTTGTTGCATGGACGCCCCGTCGACGGATTTATCAAGTCACACTCGTGGTGTGGGTTGTTGGCGGTAATCTCGGCCGCCGTCTGGTGGTATTCTTCTGGAAGATGCATCATAGTGGTGGGGAGCGGCACCACGGTATCCACAGGAACGGACGTCAAAGTGGGCACCGACGCCAAGCTGGGCGTCGTTTCGACAGACTCGACGTCGTCCACCGCCATCTCGACGGTCTCCTCGGACTTCAACTGGGGCATGATCTCCATGAAGCCCTCGGAAGGAACCTTGCCCAATGGCAAAAAGCTGTCTAGCGACACGGGCGCTGGCTCCGCATTATACGTGTCGAATTCGTCAAAGTCATCATTGTCGTCCTGGAAGTAATTGTCGTCGTCGGAGAGGTCGTCCAAGACCTCCGCGTCCTCGTACTCCATGAGGTAGTCGTTCTCAAAGCCGGGCACCGGCTGGCTCTCCTGGGCCTTGGGATCGAGGTCACCATTCATGATGAACAACGAGTTATCTAGGTAGTCCTCGGTGTTGAAGTAGTTGTGCGTGTTCATCATCTGCGAGGGCTGGATGTTGGTGTTGAACAAGTAGTAGTCTTCGTCCTTCACCGGCTTGGACATGGCCGCATGGTCGTCGAGCGTGGTGATGCGCCGGCGGGCCGGAAGCGCCCGCGCCAGAACGAGCTCCGGCAGCACAAACGAGTACTGTGGCTGAGGAGGCTGCTGCTGTTGTTGTTGCTGCTGCTCACCGCCAAGTGTGTCTGGGTTACCGTACTCATTGAACGGGTTCACCTTATTGGCATCGGCGTCGTAGGCATTGTACTCGGCGGCGCTGTCCAAGAAAAAGCTTGGGATGTTGTTGACGGCGTTGTTAGAGCCGTTGAGACGCGAGTAGTGCTCGACAAACAGCTCAGGCACATTGAGCAAGTTGGAGAGGGTGGCGGTGGCGGCGTTTGCCGTCAACGCAGGCGACGACATCACCGACGGGCGGCTCTCTGCAGCACCGTGGGAGGGGCTCTGTGGAATGGTATAGAGCTCGTCCTCCATGATGTCGGTGATTGTCTTTTGCAAAGGGGGCAAAACGGCCAACGACGTCATGGTTGCTGGATTCGTTGGAGTCTTGGAGCGATCTGGAGCACTCAGAGCTGAGTTAGAAGCACTCAAAGTCGGAAGCTGGGGGCTTTTCGGTAGCCGCCAAGGGTGGCAAATGCAGAAAAGCTGAGGGTGGCGAGAAACGGACTGGAAGTCGATCGTAGCAAATCCAACAGTCTGACAAAGCGAGACCGCAGGAAAAACACAAGTTTGGGTAAAAGTGCGATGGGGGCAAACGGTGGCAATAAATAAAGAGTGAGCTTAGTAATTGCGACATCCTGCAGGCAATCCGGGCGCTGCAAGTCACTGGTGACGGCGTTAACCTGCAAGGGATGTGATGCGGATCGGAGATTGAACTATTTTAATCCGAATGCAATCCGGCGCCGGTGGCAAAAGGGGTAAACCATGCAATAACTTAAGGAATGGCACCAGAGCATTGGTGTTGGAAAGTGGCCCAACACATCTTTCACAGGCCAGTGTTTGGTAGTGTGTGGCATTACTTGTTCGAGAAGGTTCGCACTTCCAAACCGGGCTTTTCTCCGCCGCACTTGTCCGTTTTTTCCGCATGACTCACCTGGCCCAAACGGGAACCCGTCTAAATGACCCCTCTAATAATGTCATTCACGGAAAGGATAGGGGTGGACTACGACCCCCCGTCACGTGACAATGAGACACGCCGCACGACAATGTGGCAAACACTCCCAATTTATAGTGCAGGGCCCCTACTGCGAATATGCTGCAAATACGATGCAAATACGCTGCAAATAGGCTGCAAGTGAATAAATAGGGGCGGAGCTGGCAGAATTGGAATTTCACTTAATGGAGTACGTATCAGGGTCATTGTAGGAAAGTTCACGTTTGGGTTGTAATTGGTCCAGTCGACTTGACAACTGGTCCAATATCAACATAGCAGTTCAAAATAGAGCGAATCAAAACATGAGTCAAAACAAAACAAAGAATTCTTTCTAAGAGCGAATGTGGCGGCGGCTCTGCAAGTCAATACAGCCATTGGCCTCGGAAGTTTCGGACCTACGTAAACAGTTCCGAGGCGGATCCGACGATCAAAACGGCTCCGAACTCTCGGATCTCGGCAAATGATACGCCGACGATCTACTATTGACATTGACACATCGACTTGACGTCTGTACAAAGATGGCGAATCCTCAGGACTTCAGGTTAGGAAACGCAATTTAGCACATGCCAATGAGTTCAGTTCAGGCAAGAAGAATCTCAATTTGAGAAAAAGAAATCTCAATGCAAGGGGAGAGAACTTCAATTTGGGGGTCAGAGAACCTCAATTCAAGGAACAAACCTCAATTTACGAAAAGAACATCAACAGACCCTCTTTTCCAGTGGGTGACATGAGACTGGAGAGCTGTCGCACGATGCATTAAGAAGATTTGATTGGGCGATTTGATTGGGCTACTAGATTCCCACTGGAGCGGTCAATCAACTTCTTCACCGTCGCGAAACGCTTCAACATAAGGTGATTAGTCGCTGCTGACATGTCTAAGGGTTCTACTGGCCTTACTGAGATTGCACGTGTATTACCAATCCGACCGCCTCCAACATATCCCCGTTAACCAGGTACTTGTTCGAAATCCGAACCTGTTTGACTATAGTTTCAGCTGGCCCTCCAACGCGACCTTGGCCATGCCCTTTTTGGCGAGCTCCTCGTCCAAGTAGTAATAATCGAGGGCCGTGCCGCTCTCATCAAGCTCAAACACAAGCGGAACTCCAGTAGGCGCATTGATCTGAGAGATGGCGTCGTCGCTCACGTTCATGAAGTGCTTGATGAGACTCCGAACGATGGACCCGTGTGTCACGATCAAAACCGTTTTGTTTTCCCGAACCATGTTCTCCTGAACGACTTGAGTGTCTATAAATGGAATGAGTCGTTCCATGGTAAGTTCGAGCGATTCGCCAGTGGGAATCTCCGACTTGGGCAAGTCCGCGTACCGTTCATCAATGGAGTCGTCAGTTTCTATATTCAGCTGAGGCGGAACCGCGTGGAAGTTACGGCGATAGTACTGGAATTTTTCCTTCCCGTACTGCTCGTACACCTCGTTTTTGTCTCGGCCCTGAAACAGACCGTAGTGTCGCTCGTTGAGTCGCCAAGTCTTGATGTGCGGAATCCACATGCGGTGGATTGTCTCCAAGATAAGCTCGCCCGTTTTGATTGATCTCTGGAGCATCAGCGTATACATTAGGTCCGGCATCAAACCTGCCTTGGCGATCAAGTCTCCCGCATGTCGGGCCTCTCTTTCACCTTTCGCAGAGAGAGGAATATCGATCCACCCACAGAACTTGTTTTCATGGTTCCACTGGCTTTCTCCGTGGCGAAGCACAATGAGTCTGTGAGTCATGGAACGTCGCTGGGGTTCTTTGACAGGTAATTGGGAGCAATCGGTTGGTTTGATTTCGATGGCCTCACGTGCCTTATCAGCGCACCTCACGTGAGGACGTTAGATGCGATTGGAAGGAGAAGGAAAAAATTGGTAATGGATTACTATGAGAATGGGCCTATGGCCTATCTAAGCGGTGGATTTCATTCGCCTTTTTCTTTCGATGATGAGTTGGGATCCTCTGCGTTTCTCTGCCCAACAAAAGACACACCAGAGATTTGGCGCGATAGCGATCAAGGAACTTCGCGAACTCACTAATTTCGGAATATCGAAGCCTCATAAGAACCTTCATTCGCTATTTTTTGAAGAATTATTGTTGGATGGCACAACAGACGAGTGCTCCGCATTGATGACTGAAAAACAACCAATGCTAGTAGAGCGAAAAGCGCAGAAACCCTGGATCCGAATTAGAAATTCTATTCTTGGACCTTGGTTCTGCCTATCGGAACAGCGCTTATTCGATTGGTTTGTCTCTACGTCAACACTCTATTGGTTGCAAAATGACTCGACAAGTTACTGAAAACAAGGATCGTGCCCAAAAAAGCCTACGATCAGCCTTTAGTGATTTGTTCGAACGTTTAGGGGCTTTCAATTTGCGCAGATGCCCCAATGCGGTGAAGTTTAGGGACTACAAAATATCGCCAAATCCTTGGTCTGCGAAGACTGAATCCGGTTTGACTCCTTGAAATATCCTTTCACTACTCGGTAAGACGTTGACACGCGCCAGTACAATACAGACGCCCAATATTGTCATATCGGGATGACCACATTGTCACCACAGGGTTTGTTTGTCACCGCCGTGGGTTCCATTGTAACAGGAGCATTGACTGCACACAAGCAACTGCAACGTACCCGGGCATGGATGTTGCATCGATGCAACATGGGAAGAAGCAGATAAAAATGAAAGGCTTCCCAGTCCTTCAGGACTGAAACGTCTGGAGATCCGACAGTGAAGTTTGATTGGTGTTTCGGTCCGAAGTTTACGCACCATGACAGAAGTTCTCACCCGCGTCACACCGCGATTAATCTTTCCAATCACTGTTGTTCACAGCCCCGATATGCCCTCGGCCTCCAAGTTTTCTGAACGGCCCTACACCTGGGCCGAAGTCCGTGACATCATTAACTACAACGACTTGGACTGCTTTGCGCGGTCCAAGCCGGCAACAGAGAAATACCACCAGTTCAAAAAGGACCTCAAAGATAAGGAAACCACCGTTTTCAAACACTTGGTGGTGAACTCTTTGGGCTGGCGCACTCAGGAGCAGGTGCAAGACGTCAAGGATGACGAAATCTCCGTGCCTGCGAGCGGCTCTGGCCTCTTCCGGAACCTGTCGGACTTGAAAGTCGTTAGAAACGATTTCCCCTACTACTTCGAGGACGACGTGGCCCATTTGTGCGTGTGGACCAAAAAGAGAATCGAGTCAGACCCCAACAGCAAGCTAGGTGACCTTTCCAAGGAGATGCGGAGCCTTATAGAAGAGTATGTCGACAAAACGTTTGTGCAGTGGCTTGGAATCGCCCGCGAGGACTTGGTGTGGTTCCGCAACTGGGAAGCACTCCAGAGTGTGAAGGAAATAAGTCATGTGCATGTGGTAGTCAAGGGTATGACGCCTGAGCAGTTAGAGAAGGTGTTGGGGGGACCTGGGGTTCCATTGTAGATTGGGATAGAAGAATAGAAAGGATAAAAAGGTTAGAGAGAGTCGTAGAAGGTTACTAAAGATGGCCAATTAGCTGACTAAATAATTGTTGGTGAGCTTACGTAGCATTGAGCATAAATGGAGGAACCAGCGAAACAAGACACGAGGTTGGTAGAGTTATAGCGCGAGATAAACAATGACGAGATCCACTTTAAACTGAAGTCACACTTTTGCTTAATTTGGAAGTGTCATGCTTATTAAGGGCGGTAATTTTCTTTAAGAGGGTGTTGACTCATAAATGACCACAACAGACACAGAATAAGCAATCAACGAGATTCGAGAAGCAGAAAGCAAGCTCATCACGCTTATACAAGAAAAAAAAAGTCTAGACCGCACAGTTGCCGAACGTTGCCCTGATTTATGTGTTTGCGAGTATTGGTGGTCTCCACTCATTTCGGTTCTGCTGCGGGAAAAGTTGGAAAAATTTTCGGAGATTGAGGTATCTACGGTAAGAGATGAATGCTTTGCGCACTTGCCACTTCATTCGCCCTTTGACAACAGCGTATTGGAAAGCTTCATCATGGAACACGATAAATGCAGGTCACAATCACTGGGTCGTCGTGACGGTCCCAAACCCGACTGAATCTGAGTTCAAAGAACTGAAAGGCTGTAGGATAAGGATAATAAACGTACGGAGCGCAACTATAATAGAATACCTGTTCTGTGTCGCTAGATCACCAACAGCAAAACCGGTAGCACGTGACTTTAACCACGTGATCTTATCTCCACCTCATATACCCATACCAGCAGACTGACGGGTCAGCTAAATGGGCGGTGGCAAAATAAAGCTTTCTAGTCGGCAAGTGCACACCCTATTTGCCTCCTCCTTGTAAAAACCTGTAGATTACTAAGCCAATCCTGACATCACCACATCACAGCAAGCATCAAGTCATCCCTGAGCACCAAAATTATTCTTTAGAACCAAAAGAAATAGGAAAGCAATGTTGGGTTTTAGCTGCTTCTACTGTGCTACTTTATTTTCGTCAGACGTAAATTAATATACATGTACCAGCAAGACCCGCTTAACCACCGAAACCGTACAAGGTTCTGCCCTGTCTCTTCAAAGCATAAACCACATCCAAAGACGTGACCGTCTTTCTCTTAGCGTGCTCGGTGTAAGTGACAGCGTCTCTGATGACGTTCTCCAAGAACGACTTCAAGACACCTCTGACCTCCTCGTAAATCAAAGCCGAGATACGCTTGACACCACCTCTTCTTGCCAATCTTCTGATGGCAGGCTTTGTAATACCCTGAATGTTGTCTCTCAAGATCTTTCTGTGACGCTTAGCGCCACCCTTTCCGAGTCCTTTTCCGCCTTTTCCTCTGCCAGACATTGTTGATGGGAAAAAAACTCAGGGGGGGCGACGCTATATATAGGGAAAATTGGGGCCTCGCACAGTTCACCAGTCCAGGCGCACGTTTTTTTGTGCACTTCTTTACACCCGAAAAGCGACCCCAGGTGCGAAAGTGCGCAAAGAGGGGCTTTTCGGTGCCGGAGGCACGGATGTGTGCGCGCGCACACCCACAAAAGTCGCTCCGTTGCGGTGCTGCAATGTACATGTGCGGCATGTAAAACACAGCACGCGAACAGAGTGCTTTTTGCCCGCGCAAAAGCAGCACACTTGCACTGCAGGGAACCCGCCACACACTCCATCCAATATATAATCCCGCTCGCCCCCAGATTATACTCATCAACAATGGCGAGAACCAAGCAAACAGCAAGAAAGTCCACTGGTGGCAAGGCCCCAAGAAAGCAGTTGGCCTCCAAGGCCGCGAGAAAGTCTGCCCCATCTACCGGTGGCGTCAAGAAGCCTCACAGATATAAGCCAGGTACCGTGGCGTTGAGAGAAATCCGTCGTTTCCAGAAGTCTACAGAGCTTTTGATCAGAAAGTTGCCTTTCCAGAGATTGGTCAGAGAGATTGCCCAGGACTTCAAGACCGACTTGAGATTCCAGTCCTCCGCCATTGGTGCGTTGCAGGAATCCGTGGAGGCCTACTTGGTGTCTTTGTTTGAGGACACCAACTTGTGCGCCATCCACGCCAAGAGAGTGACCATCCAGAAGAAGGACATCCAGTTGGCCAGAAGATTGAGAGGCGAGAGATCGTAAGTGGCCTAACTTCAGTTCTCTTCTGTATTATTATGTATATTAGCTAATTCACGACGAAAAGAAAATGTGTAAGTTAAGGAGTTCCGCTGCAATGGTGAGTGGTAAACATGGTTGCATTTTTGCAGCATTTTGAGAGAGATAATATGTGCAGGAAATTTGACGTGCCTTAGGTCAGTGTGGGGAAGCGAGCACACCATTAGAGTGCATCGAAATGCAGTTGTGTTTGGCGGCTCGAATTGGCCAACGCATTGGCCGAATGGATTAATATCTTTTCTTTCATTTTGATGTGTCCCTCTCACTGGTGGAGTTGTTGCCTGGAGCGGTGGATTCAAGGTATATTTAACGAGCAGGTGAGCCAGCACCTCTAACTAATTGCACATTCGTGGAAATTCGTAAAGGATCAATCACAGCGAGCGAGAAAACTAAGTCGAAAACGATTTTGTGGCCTTTTCCTCTGTTTTTCTCTGATCAGTTCACTTACTTTCCACAATAGAGTCAACACAGTTATCATTCAAGAAGAGCTGCGGCAATATGTAGTATTTCCAATCAGGATTCTCTCTTCTTAAACATCTTGTGGTTGTTGTTGACTAATTGTGGTTTCCTTAGAGATCAGGTCGTTAGTGCTGTTCTGTTCCAATGAACAATAGCGCCATTCCGATCGATACGGAACCTCCCTACTCATCAGCACAACACGTAGACCACAAGAAAAATTGTTTGCTTTTTAAATCTGGTCGGACAATTTCGACCATTATCTTCCCCACAAATTTATGAATTGGTAAATTGCATGCGAATCAGTGAATCGAAGAGCGAAAGCACTGAAAACGCTCAAATGAATTTAATGTCAACTCGAATTTCACAAAGCTCTAGACCACCTTTCAGCAATCACTAAAGGATTGAATATTATCTGGGGTCTGCTTTGATAAGCACATTCTGGAACTCACAACAGTAACTGCGGAGCTCACGACTCCAATATAGCGAAGACTCCTAAACGAAAGACTCCAAAAAGACTCCAAACGAAAGACTCCAAAACGCAAATATCACAGAATCTACTATTATAGGAAAGGCTCGTACTTTCAAAATTTATAAGTCCCTGTTGTGATCCTCATGTCTACAACATCACCGGTCTATCGTGCTAAAACGGGTACACGCTGGGCTCCTTGTCCACCGTGTAACCACGCTTTTCTTGCTCCTCGGCCTTCTCCCGCAAATATGGCATAATCACGCCCTGGAACTTCTCGAACCCACGGTACTCGCGAACATCGTCACTCCAGCTTTCAATTCCGTCCAACAACCGACGTGGAATGTAAGGCTCTTCACACAACTCAGTGATGGGCAAGAAATACGTGCGGATGGTGAATACCACGGCTCCTGTTTTGGGCAATCTGCGCAAACTCTGTCTTTCCGAGCGGTAGTACAACTGCTCTGGAGTCACAGCCTCTTGCGCCGTGTACCACCCCACTTTTTCTGTGCTTTCGTCACCAATGGAAGATGACCACGCCAAGTCCTTGTCGGTCTGAATGAAGTAGTTGTTTCTCACCACGGGCTTGTCGCAGGTGAGACGAAGAAAGAACTTGCACATGCCCGTCTGCAACTTCTCCTGGTACTTTGGCACATCGCCGGTGGTGTGGATTGCGTTCAAGGGCAAGCCCACCTTGTCCTTGAATCTCCAGAACCCAGGCAAAATAATGGCACCTGCCTTCAAGTAGTATTGGCCGTCCTTTCCCTCGATCATGATGGCCAAGTCGTCCTGAACCATTTTAGCCGCCATAACCATGGGGTCCTCCTTGATTTCGTCGCGATTGCACTTGCGAAATGTGAAAACCTCGCCTGTGAGAAGGTTCTCCAATCCGGTGTCGAGTTGACGGAACAACGATGGGTACCGGTGGGGCAAGTACTGCCAGAACTCGTCCAAGAGCTCGAACGCCGCGTCACGTGCCTCGGGGAAGGTGCCATGCAACTCCTCGTCGCGCTCCTCCAAGCGTTTCACTTTTTCGTTGTGGTACTTCATCCACTCGTTGTCCAACTCGATCCACGAGTCCCACTCCATGTTGCGGATGCCCATGGTGATGTTGTATTTATGTCTGAACGCCCTGTATGGCAAGGGCTTGGTGTTGTTGACGTCCCAGTTGCGGAAGGCCTCGGGAAGTGGTGTTTTGAAGTCCTCGGGGACCCACGTTCCGTACGGGCGGTCCTTGTTTGGATTTTTGACAGCTTTTGGCTTTGGCTTGGCCCGGAGCGAAAATGCTGCTGCTAGCACCGCGGCCACTGCCAAGTAGAGGTAGTACTTTGTCTCCAACATCAACCAAAAATGAGACCGAGTAATAAATATCAGATCAATGCCAAATAGGTATTCGATCGAGTCAGGTGTTCAGACGATCGCAGTCCAAGAATGATTTCTCTTTGCCTGTTGTTAGATATTAATGGCTCCTTATATGGCCATCTATCTTATCGCAGGGCTCTGCCTTCCTAATGCGGTAATGATATCCAGGTCCCAGGTCGGACCACAACCGCTCACGCCGGCGGCAAAAAAGTCCCGAAAAGGCAGGTCTGCACCACGCTCCACCCCACAAAGTAGTAAATGTATCCGCTGTGGCCCTGTGTGACAGCTCCAGCCACCGCCCAATAGAGAATAGGCAAAAACGTATGGATGCGCGTGACAATCTGCACGTGCCACAACACCATCAACAACGCTAGAAACACCACGTTCACCACCGAGACAGGGACAATTCGGTCGACGGGACACACGCGCGAAAAGTAGAACGTTCCTACTGCCGACATGTAAATTGTTGGCGCAGCAAACACAAAATTGGGAATGTTCGACAAGGTCCAGTACTTGAGAAACCCGTTGTTCCAGTAGTGGCTCTGGGCGTAGGCGTAAAGACTGGGAATTTGGTTATTGCACCACTCGCCACGAGAGCCCGAGCAAATTGACCAGTAGTTTGCGGCCTGTGCCGATACAAACGCTGCTCCAAGTACCAGACCAGCAACCATTGGATACAATCTGGACACTCTGAGCGGCCGAAACAAGACATCGTAAACGTAAACGAGACCCAAAAGAAGGCAATTGGCCCGGAGTCCGAAAGCTAGTGCCGCGCAAAGTCCACTCAACACATAGAGATGTGGTTTCACCTGTGGTGAGCCAAACTTGAGCGAGAGCGCTCTTTCTCGGAGATAAAGACACGAAAAGCTACAGAGTGCCGCCGGAGCTTCCGAATAGGGCGCACTAAGAAACATGGCTCCCGGAGATAAGAGAAAAAGCACCAGTGCTGCTAGTGCCATGCGCTGAGGCGAAAAGAGCCTTGCACTCTGAAACACAAGCAAAGTGTAGTAAAAAAGCACGAGCGCGGCAAGAAAGTGGCAGACATTTCCAATGAGTGTCGCTGCAATGAGCCGATAATAGAACTTACAGCTCTCTGGGGCCGGAATGAGCAGAATTAGCCTCCACCAAAGTGGACAGAAAACATACTGGTGCTCGTATCTGATTCCGTTCGAAAAGAGATCGGCAAAGTAGACGGCGTCCCAGGTCACGAGTCTGTCGACTACCGACAAAAAGAGTCCAGAAATCAGCGCCAATGCCGAGTTGACGAGCTCCGATGAGGTGTGAAACGTCAGAAGAAGCTCCCTTTGCGGAAGGTAACGGCGAAGAAGCAACTGCGACGACACGTCGAAAGGAGCAGGAGCAAGCGAGAGAAGCACAGTTTGGGCGCCTTTGACGGCAAGAAACACCGGCACTAGTCGAGTAGCCATGGTTGAGAGTCACGTGAGACGAGACATCAACAGAGGAAGAATAAGGGGAGAAAGGAAGAAGGAAAGAAAGGAAAAAAAGAGGGAAATCCAAAAAACGAGAGTAGAGTGAAGGAAAGAAAATGGAGTAAGTTATCGGATTCGGTCTTTTTTTAGTGTGTTGCAGCTGTTATGGTTGTTCGAACTTTGACGAGTCAGACCCCACACTTTTCTGAAAGCAGAATATTGTTTGAGTATGTGGTTTTGAGGACCAATTGGGACTAGATAACGATATGAGGGGAATAATTGCGCTGTGAGGGAACATTTAGGGGGCATTTTGGACTATTTTAGAGCTGTTGGGGACTCTTTTGGAGCGGTCTGAGCAGTTTCTGGGTCCACACGAGGAGACGCGAAGCCTCACCAAGGGAGACGGCCATAAAGAGGAAACCCGACAAAGAGTGAATTGACTCGTTTCTCATCCGAACACTATCTCATTGGTTCCATCATGTCGGGTCAACTCTGACGTTGCCGCTGGCCTATAATCTAAGTTGACACATACTAATAATGGGCCATTGAAGAGAGAGACACTATTGGACTTCCATTGAGATACTATTGGAATACCGTACTTGATTCGGGTAAGACTGAACTGCCTCAGGCGTCTAGATGGAATGACATTCTTGCAAGGACAGAGGAGACGCGAATAAAAGGTAAAGAGAAGTGGTTGATGATGAGATAACTGATATTGGGAAGGACAAAGCAAGGGCACAGTAATATTTTTCCGTTCATTGTCCTCGAGCCTTCTGGTTTTAGTATCGCACGAACTCAGGTCAGACCCATTGGTCACAATTCACGACCCATTGGTCACAATTCACGGCCCATAGGCCAACAATGGTTTTTTACACCTGACCTGGGTGTGCCATTCCAGGGAGTGTCAGCGAATCAGAAAGTATGAGCAAATTGGCGAGTTTCAGGCAATAACCGTACGCAAGGAAAAGACGATCTAGGGTGGACAAGAAGCGACGGTGGCCATCAAATTAGGCGACCACACGATCAAAGGCCATTGGGGTGTTAAAGCAAACAACTTTCTTGTATTCCTAGGCGTTCTCGTCCTGATTTTCCCGCATTAGAGCGCAACGCATTTCAGCTGCCGCAATTGATCCCCCATATCCGCCTCAGCAAAGGGAAACAAATCAGCTTTGAAGTAATTTTCTGACCTGCTGAGACCGAGTACGACCTCCTGACGCCCAATTTTTTCAGAATTGAGAGATGAATCTCTTGGAAGGTGAGAAGCCCGCATACGTACTGACCAAGAAGCATCAAACATCAATGGCAGGAGTAGAGGGAACTGACGCGACGATAAAGAGATAGTCTCGGCTTTCCAGTCCGAATTCAGACCGTCTCCTGCTCTGCCTCCATAGTCATTGCTGCAAGTCTTCCCAAATCTGATTGCCCAGCGGAATCGATTCAAAGCTGACTACGGGAACTGAACTGTTCGCTGATATACATGGTACGGCTCAGTCAGTTCTGGTTTCGCCAACGGAGGAGCATTGATGGAGAACGAAGCAGCATTGATGGAGAACGAAGCAGCATTGATGGAAAAAGAAGCAGCATTGATGGAAAAAGAAGCAGCATTGATGAAGAATTAGCGATATTGATGGAGAACGAAGTGGCATTAATGGAGAACGAAGTGGCATTAATGGAGAACGAAGCAGCATTGACGGAGAATGAAGCAGCATTGACGGAGACCTACGCCATTAATGGCATTGAAGGAGAAAGCACACACCCGCTGAATGCCGCTCGTGCAACTACTTCACTCGAAACAGAGGACTGACCAGTTCCACCCTCATCGCCTGCCAGTGGAAAACCACCCAACTTCTCTGCTCACCGCCCGACCTTCGGAACTTCATCCACCGACAACAGTAGCAACTTCAAGTCAGTGAATTTGGTCACGTTGGTGAAATCAATACCATCTAAATGGAACTCCACAGGCTTTCGTCGAATCCCATGACGAAGTCAGAAGTCATTCAAAAATACATCATGAATGAGAAGTCCAGCGGGGAATTGACTAACAGGGTGGCTGAGAGCCCACACCTTGACCCATCACACAACAACTCTAAAGACTGTCCTACACCCGCTCGGTCTAACTATATTGCCAGGCACAAAGACTCACTATATATGGATTCCGAGGTCGCGGCACGTTGGCAGGCGGTGGAGCGTCACACCTACTTGGACTCCCACGCCTTGATGATGTCCGCCACCGAGCCCGGGTTCAGCAACGTGCTGATGTCGCCCAACTGGTCCGCCTCGCCCGCAGACACCTTGCGCAAGATTCTGCGCATGATCTTTCCACTGCGGGTCTTGGGCAAGTCCGGCACTACCACAATGCCCTTGGGCGCCGCAAACGGCCCGATCTCCTTGCGCACCACCATCACCAACTCCTTGGACAACGCGGCCTTGTCGTCGGCGTTCTTGCCCTCCTTCAACGCCACGTACGCAATGACCGCCTGGCCCGTCAAGTCGTCGTTGATGCCCACCACCGCCGCCTCCGACACCGTGTGGTGCTCGAGCAACGCCGCCTCGATCTCGGCGGTGGACAACCGGTGGCCCGACACGTTCACCACGTCGTCCACACGTCCACGGATCCAGTAGTATCCGTCGTGGTCACGCGCAGCACCGTCGCCGGTGAAGTAGTACCCAGGGTACGGCTTCAAGTAGGTGTCCATGTACTTCTGGTGGTTGTTGTACACGGAGCGGGCCATGGACGGCCAGGTCTTCTTGATGGCCAACACACCCTCGACGTCGGTGCCGTGGATCTCGTGGCCCGACACAGGGTCGATGAGGGTGGCGTCGATGCCGAAGAACGGAAGCGACGCCGAGCCCGGCTTGTTGGGGGTGACGCCCGCCACGGGCGCAATGAAGTGCGAGCCAGACTCCGTCTGCCAGTAGGTGTCGCACACGTGGCACTGGCCCTTGCCGATGGCCTCGTGGTACCACTCCCAGATGTCGGGCAGAATGGGCTCGCCCACGGAGCCAAGCGTTCTCAACGACAGGAGGTCGTACTTGGGGATCTCGGCCTCGCCGGACTTGCGGAGGAGGCGCAACGCGGTGGGCGCCACGTAGAAGTGGGTGGCGCGGTGCTTCTCCACGATCTGGAACAAGCGCCCGTAGTCGGGGTAGGCGGGGGTGCCCTCGAACACGATGGTGGGCACGCCCAAGAGGAGAGGGCCGTAGAGCGCATAGGTGTGGCCCGTGATCCAGCCCACGTCGCCCGCAGTGAACAACACGTCCTCGGGGTGCACGTCGAAGATGTACTTGGTGGTCATGGCCGCACCAAGAAGGTAGCCTCCAGTGGTGTGCACCACGCCCTTGGGGGTGCCGGTGGAGCCCGAGGTGTACAACAAAAACAACGGGTCCTCGGAGTTGACGGAAACGGGGGGCAAGTACCCGGGGAACTTGGGCGCCTCCTCGTCCCAGTAGAAGTCGCGGCCCGCCTCCATGGCCACGGGGTTGCCTGTTCTGCGGTGCACCAACACCTTCTGCACGGACGGACACGCGGCCACGGCGTCGTCGCACAACTTCTTGATGTTGATGGTGCGCCCGCCGCGGCGGCCCTCGTCGCAGGTGATGAGCGCCTTGCACTGGGCGTCGTTGACTCTGTCGCGGATGGAGCCGGACGAGAAGCCCGCGAAGATCACCAGGTGGATGGCGCCCAAGCGCGCCACCGCCAACATCGCCACGATGGCGTGCGCGTTCATGGGGAGGTAGATGGCCACGGTGTCGCCCTTGGTCACGCCCCACGACTTCAACACGCCGGCCACCTGCGACACCTCGCGCAAGAGGTCGCCGTAGGTCAAGATCTTGGAGTCGGCCTCGTCGTCGGCCTCGTAGATCACCGCGGGCTTGTCGGGGTGCGCGTAGGCCCAGCGGTCCACGCAGTTGTAGGAGGCGTTCAACTCGCCGCCAACAAACCAGTGGGCGTCGCCGTGGACCAAGTCGCCGGCCGAGACCTTGGAGAAGTCGCGGTCCCAGTGCAACAAGTCGCGCGCGTGTCTGCCAAAGAAGGCCTCGGGGTCGGCGATGGACTCGTCGTACATCTTCTTGTAGTGGTCCAACGACTCGATGTAGCGGCTGCCGGGCTGTCTTTCGAAAAACTCAGGGGGAGTGGGGCGCTGGGCCACATTGTTGGCCTCGTGCACGACGGAATGGGTGGACATCTGCTGTTAGTGGGTGGGGTGGTGGAAGTGAAAAATGTGCCATTGGCTGCGGAGGCCGCGGTCGATGGCGGGGGCGGGGGCGGGGGCGGGGCACAAGCAATTGCCCACCTCCACGGCGCCCGTCGGCGGATCTTCAACGTACCTTGAAGAATTGTGGTCGAAAGTGGTTCAGCCGTAATTTTTTGGGTCTGCGCAGATACACTACTCTGGGGTTTTTGGGACGCGAGACTGACGGCCGAGCCAACAAATGCCGGGCTGCGCTGCGAACGCCCGCCCTATATACTTGGGGGGATTGGGAGCACTTTGTTCCCCGGACCTTGGTATTTTGGGCTGTTCCGGCCGACCGGCGCTCGGACTTCGCCGCCAGTAACTCCGGGATGCACTCCGCCGGCGTGCGCCCCGCGAGGGGGCCCCGCGTTGACACCTGTCACGCACTGCCGCCGATCCCGCCGCCCGCCCTCTGGTGTTGGCGGCAATTGTTGGCCTGGGTCGTACCTGGTCACGTGAGCGACGGTTATCCCAACAAGCGCAGTGAGCAGGTCCTATCGCCGACGCACTGTATGCAGGTCGCCAAAAAAGACGGGTCGGCGGGAGTGTCCGCGGGTAAGTCGTGAGGGTGACGATCGCACTTGCTAGCGGGTTGGCCGCTTGACCGTGGCAGGCAGCGTCGGTCTGTGTGCAGGATGCCCGCCAGCCAGTGGCCGGGCTCCGATTACCAGATTGGTGGATATTTTTTACAGAGTGGGGAAGCGGTGCCAGACACGCGAGGATGCTTGAGTTGGCAAGGTCGTGTGTGGCACGTGCGAGGCGGTTGGCATGAATAGGCCAGTAGGATCTGATTGGCCCGGTTTTGGGGCTTCAATGAGAGGATTGTAGATTGTGGTGGACCTGACTGTAATGATGGGTCGTACAGATTAGAATCGATTGTTTGACTGATCCATTGTTGAATTTACTATTAATTTGATCGATTGCTGATTTGTCCAGATTAATGTTGATCTGGTCTATTATTGATCCAGATCTGGGAATGATTAAAGCAAGGGGCACAGGTCTCCAATTGAGGCTCGGAAATTGTGGATTTTTTGATTGAGAGTAGGTTTTCTCATTTAGAGGAGGTGCTCTGATTACGTGAGAGGAAGTGTAGGACCAACCAAGGCAAAGAGGTACGCCCAGCGGAATTGATGTGTTCATTATATTCTGTTGACAGATAACCAACAACTTGACTGTTTACTGGACAATGCTTCAATCGGGAAGTCCCTGTTGAAGAGTCACCTACTAACCTGGCCGGTCATCGACGAGTATAAGCAACACTCAGCACTGAGTATTGCGACACTTAGTCTTGTACCACAGAAAACAGCACCGTGAAACTACTCTTCCTCGCTCAACAACTCCTCTCAAGCAACCCTTGTTTCTCAATTGCAGCTCAACTACTGAGATCTAGACTGATGAGTTAGTGTAACGCCGAAGCACAGCGCTTAAGTTCGCATGACTACCCCAACAAGTTGGTTCGTTGGCGAGGTGAAGCTTGCATTGACGACACAGGAGATATCAGCAAATGTGACTCTCCGGGAATGTGATACCCGTGAACACACGGAACCGATCAAAAGACTAGCCTAATGCTTAAATTATTCAAAATTCCGGAACAACCTCAGCCGATGAAGCCAGTCAGGCATCTTACGCAATTACTACTGGATTATCCTCGTCCTTATAAAAAAATCGCTGCTAAGGTTTCGCTACTGCCGCTGGGGCACTTGAACATCCGCCCAATTGGTCAGTTAAGCAAAGTGAAAGCGGTCGGTCAAATCTCATGCCTAATCTAAACCTAATTAATCATCACAACGTTCATAGATTGTCACTAATTGACTGTAATGGCGATATTGGCTGAGCTCCTGTTGCCAGGCCTTTCTGACTCTCAGTCTTAGTCAGAACGGAGTTAGAAGCACTTCTCTTAATCACCTCTACTTGTCCATTCATCCGGAAACTTTCGTTCAATATCCCAGAGTCACCAATCTTTTTTTATTTTAAAGAACTGAAAGCTCATTTCCCTCCAATCACTGGTGGTATGTGCTCAGCGGGAGTGAACAAGACGACAACAGACAGTAACGCTCGGATCCTCATCAAGCCCACTTTTCCTTTCGTTCAACTTCTTCTCTTAGTTCATCCTCCGTCCTCATATTTCCTCCTCTCTTTCCTTTTTCCCACCTCTTTCCTTCATGTGCCTGGATCCATCCAGATCAACCTGTACATTGATCACCTAATACTCTGCTCAACTCCTCCACAACAGCTCGTCTACAACTTGCTACACTCAACTCCTCTCTCTAATATTTTATTAGGCCATTAATCTATCATAACAACTAGTCAACCTCCTCCACAGTTGGGCCGTCGTTGCCGGCGGCACCTGGAGCTCCACCAGGGAAGCCACCGGGAGCACCGCCCGCAGCGCCGCCTGGAGCAGCACCGGCCTGGTAGGCCTTGGCCATGACGGGGTTGGCAATGCCCTCCAACTCCTTCTGCTTGTCGGCAAACTCCTCGGTGGTGGCGGTCTGGTTCTCGTCCAACCAAGAGATGGTCTCCTCGGCGGCCTTGGCCACAGTCTCCACGTCGGAAGCCTCCAACTTGCTCAGAAGCTCCTGCTCGTTCAAGGAGGTCTTCAACGAGTAGGCGTACGACTCCAAGCCGTTCTTGGCCTGCACTCTGGCAGCCTCCTTCTCGTCCTCGTCCTTGAACTTCTCAGCCTCAGACACCATTCTCTCAATGTCCTCCTTGGACAATCTGCCCTTGTCGTTGGTGATGGTGATCTTCTGGGTCTTGCCGGTGCCCTTCTCCAAAGCGGACACGTTCAAGATACCGTTAGCGTCAATGTCGAACGTCACCTCGATCTGAGGAACGCCTCTTGGCGCAGGTGGGATGCCCGACAACTCGAACTTACCCAACAAGTTGTTGTCCTTGGTCTTGGCTCTCTCACCCTCGAACACCTGGATCAACACGCCGGGCTGGTTGTCGGCGTAGGTGGAGAAAGTCTCGGACTTCTTGGTTGGGATGGTGGAGTTTCTTGGAATCAACTTGGTCATGATACCACCGGCGGTCTCGATACCCATGGACAATGGGGCAACATCCAACAACAACAAGTCCTGGGTCTTGGACGAGGTGTCACCAGACAAGATGGCGGCCTGCACGGCAGCACCGTAGGCGACGGCCTCATCGGGGTTGATAGACTTGTTGGGCTCCTTGCCGTTGAAGAAGTCAGAAACCAACTTCTGGACCTTGGGGATTCTGGTGGAACCACCAACGAGCACAATCTCGTCAACCTGCGACTTGTCGACCTTGGCGTCTCTCAAAACCTTCTCGACAGGGTCCAAGGTGGATCTGAACAAGTCCTGGCACAACTCCTCGAATCTGGCTCTGGTGATGGAGGTGTAGAAGTCAATACCCTCGTACAAAGAGTCGATCTCGATGGAGGTCTGGGCGGACGACGACAACGTTCTCTTGGCACGCTCGCAAGCGGTTCTCAAACGTCTCAACGCACGCTGGTTCGTCGACAAGTCCTTCTTGTGCTTTCTCTTGAACTCGTTGACAAAGTGGTTCACCAAACGGTTGTCAAAGTCCTCACCACCCAAGTGAGTGTCACCAGCGGTGGCCTTCACCTCGAAGATGCCGTCCTCGATGGAAAGCAAGGAAACATCAAAGGTTCCTCCACCCAAGTCGAAGATCAACACGTTCTTCTCGGCCTCGGTCTTCTTGTCCAAACCGTAGGCAATGGCGGCAGCAGTAGGCTCGTTGATGATTCTCATCACGTTCAAGCCCGCAATCAAACCGGCGTCCTTGGTGGCCTGTCTCTGGGAGTCGTTGAAGTACGCAGGAACAGTAACCACAGCGTCGGAAACAGTGGTGCCCAAAAAGGACTCCGCGGTCTCCTTCATCTTGGTCAAGATCATCGACGAGATCTCCTCAGGGGTGAACACCTTGGTCTCGCCCTTGAACTCGACCTGGATCTGGGGCTTACCGGCCTTGTCCACAACCTTGAATGGGAAGTGCTTGATGTCGCCCTGGACCTCAGCGTCAGTGAATTTACGACCAATAAGTCTCTTGGCGTCAAACACAGTGTTGGCAGGGTTCATGGCCGCCTGGTTCTTGGCGGCATCACCGATCAATCTCTCGGTGTCAGTGAAGGCCACGAACGATGGAGTGGTTCTGTTACCCTGGTCATTGGCAATAATCTCGACACGGTCGTTGGCAAAGTGCGCCACACACGAGTACGTAGTTCCCAAATCGATACCAACGGCTTTAGACATTGTTGAATGATTTTTTTGGGGCGCGAGGGGGGACTTATATAGCTGGGGGATGGAAGATTCCATGGCATTCCACGCCGCGGGTCACGTGCTGGAACCCACTGGAATCTTCCGGGTGCAGGAAAAAGATAGCCCGATGCGGGGCTCGAACCCGCAACCTTTTGATTGACCTTAGAGATTAAGAGTCAAATGCTCTACCGATTGAGCTAACCAGGCATTTTTGAGGGAAGATCTGAGAGAAGAAATAAGAGGAGCTTGGAGTCAAAATGCAGGTGATGTCATTCCTGCACACACTCCGTGGACGGACGATAGGTTGCTGTTTCGGGAAACTCCTGGAAATGATACGTAAAAGGGTCTGTAGGCTTCCTGATCGAAGAATCAACATCCAAGAAGGATAGAAGATGCGAATTCTCTTGCAAGGTGTTCATTTTTCTTTGAGAATTCTCAACTTCGTTGAATGAGTCCGAGCAAGCGATCGCTGGTTATTCCTCTGACAAAAACCGAAGGCGGTTCATTACAGAATTCGCATATTTGAGCACTGATATCTGGGAACATTTCTGAAGAGACCGTCATGATCGCTGGTGCGTGGGAAATACAGACAAAACCTTTGTTGAGAACATCATCCCTAGGTCCGGCGTGTGGACCATATAAATACCCAACTGGTTGGTAGCGTCGGTTGAGAGGAAATCTGAGAAATTGATCCAGTAGCAAGAATGAGAATCTCGCTAAATTTCGCTCACAGGCTCAACTTGCGCTATTATGAAGAGCTTCTAAGAGCAATTTCCCGTTACATGCCTTAAGTTCCAATCAATATACGGTTATCGCATGCCGCAAAGAGGGCTGCTTGGTGAATTTTGCTCGTCAGATGAGCGGACTGACATGAGGATCTCCGAGGGGAATGGGCTATAAACCAATGAAATTAACACCGATCAGAATCACATTCGGGACTGTGGTTCAGTCATCAATGACGTCACCTCTGCCTGTGACTCTCCATCTATGTAATCCTTGCATTTCCAACCTCATTGACTCGGTACGCCTTCGACCGTCTATTGCCGTCGACCCCATCAAGTATTTTGTACATTGATAAGTGGTTTTGCTCCTAGAGGTTCTAATGCCCTCTGCCTCGATCTACCTTGGGAAATTCAATCTTTAAGTGAGATTCGTAATTTCATTTTCCAGGGTAGTTTCAGTGGAAACGCTTGGCGAGAGAAGCAAACAGCAATTAAGCCTGATGTGCCCAGCCCAAAACACCGGTGTTTGACAATATTGTAATGGCCAATATTGTAGTGGCCAGCACATGCTTAGCAGGCACTTCTATTCGGGCATTTCAACTCCGAGATGCGCCGATCACAGCGATCGGCGAATATCGGCAGAAATTACCGCAGCACCGAGACACGCTCAGTTTGTTGATATTGGACTCTTATTAAGTTCCTGATCGGGCTGAACGCTTGCTATTTCTTTTTCACTGAAATTCCACCTTCACATGCATTACCACCTTCCCATGATGGATACTTCAGAAACCCCAACAACCAATTTCCAGAAACGCAAGTCATCCTGCCAGAATCTCTCGTACCATCTCTCACGTTCTTTCCATTTCATCTCAGTAATCCGAGTCTTCCCTTTCTTCCTCTAATTGCTGACGTCACATAAACCTCATCGCAGTGTGCATGACAACGATAAGCACATCACCACCACACCAACAAGAAAACATTAAGGTTACAAACAATTGCACTTCCAAGTAAACAGAAACTGCTTCTACCAACACTAACTGTTAGCAAAGCTAACGATAAACACTCTGAACAATACACGTATAAAGACTATAGAGAATAATTTAGCACTGACCCGTCACAACAGCTGTCTCGTGCAATCGATAACACCGATCCTACTTCGTCTTGTCTTGGGTGTAGTCGTTGAGCACGTGCACGGCACCAATGCGGGCAAACACAGCCTTGACCTGGAACCACACGTTCTTGACAGCAGGCACACCGGACTTGTTCACAAGCTCCTCCACGCGGATCTCCAAGCTCTTGAAGGCGTTTCTGGTGAAGGCAGACTTCTCATAGCGCAACTTGATGAACACAGTCCACACGGCAAAAGGAATGAGCAGGCCCTTTCTGAAGGTGAGCACACGCACAAACAACCAGAAAAACGTCACCACCTCCAACAAGGACGCAAGCTGGATGGACTTGTTGTTGTTGTTGGCGGCAAAGTTGCCGATCTGGACACTCAATGGGTGCGTTTCGGGCACGTTGAGCGCAGGCAACAAGTAGTGCTTGGTGTAGGACAAGACGTGGAAGGCGGAGAACAAGAAAAACGACAGCAAGGTCAACAACACGTAGGGGCTGTAGAAGAGAAGCGTCACGCCCAACACCAAGTACTGGACGTTGTCCTCTTGCAACAAGAAGGTGGGGTTGAAGCCCTTTTTCTTGACAGCCTGAAAGATGAGCACGCCAAAGCTCTCAACAACGCCCAATGCGGCGAGTTTGTACCAGAACTTGTAGGAGGCGGGCATGACCTTGACGTAGGTCAAGGCATAGAAGATGGTGCTGACGGCGGTGATGACGTGGCCAACAAACCAGGCGAATTGCAAGGTTTTGACGGTAGCCGAGAGGTCGGGCTTGGCGACAGCGGGCTTGGCAGCAGCAGCAGCAGGGGCGGGTTCCGACATTTGGAATGAAAAGGTGTAGTAAAAAAAGGGAGCCGAAGCAACTTCGCGGATTGCCTTCCCGATCGGGTTGCTGCGCTCGCTCATCGGTTACGCACAATGCGGGCGTTGCCGAGTGGGTGGCAGGCATATACGAGGGGCGGGCGCGGCCAGGGCCCGGTGTTCTAGAAGCTGTCAGCGCCGCTGCTACAATACCCACCTGGGCGGGCCGCCCTGATGCTACACGTCTCCACAGTAATCCTTCATATACGCACCGGGCGCTAACGCAAAAAGCCCTTGCGGGTCTTCTGGGGCACCGACGCCGCGGGAGGCTCCGAGGGCAAGCTCTTCTGCTTCTCCAACTGCACCTTCTTGTCCTCCAACAACTTGATCTGCTTGGTCAACTTCTCCTTCATCTCCTTGTGCCGCGCAAAAAGGTCGGCCTCCGACCGCTGTAACTTCTTCTCCTTCTCGCTGACCTTCTGCTGGAACACCGCCTTCATCTCCGCCTCCATCTTGGCCAACTTGGCCTCGTGCAACGCGCGCTCCTCCTCCTGCTTGGTCAACGGGTCGAACTCCTTGAACACGGTGTTGTCCTGCTCGATGCCCATCTTCAACAACTTCGCCGTGCGGTAGTGCTCGTACAACTTGTCCGCCGTAGTCTCCTTCAACTCCTCCAAGTTGCTGCGCACCAACAACTGCCGCAACCGCACAAAGTCGTTCTGGTCTGCGTTGTCCACCTCAATCACGCCCCAAGGGTACGCACGGCCCCTCACACTGCGCCCATCGGGCAATTGCACCTCCGTGGTCGACCCGACAACCGCAAAGGGGAACGCCGAGATCAACGCGTTCAGGTTGGCCACCGTCTCGTCGTCGTCGTTGTCGTACACCGAGGGCTCGAACACCGAGATCTCCTGGTGCCGGATGTCGTCCATCACCCGCGTCTTGAACTCGCTGATCTCCTCGTCGGTCATGGTGTCGGACTTGGCCACAATGGGGATCAAGTTGACCTTCTCGTGCACGTGCTTCATGAGCTGGATGTCCAAGGGCTTCAACGAGTGCCCCGTGGGCTCGATGAAGTACAAAAGCGCGTGCACGCGCTCGTCGGCCACTGACGCGCGGTTGACGCGCAGCTCGGCCTCCAAAAACCGGTCGAACCGCGTGTTGATTTCGTCTACAATGGGCTTCCACGAGTCTTGGTTGTTGAGCGACTCGCCAAACCCGGGCGCGGTGATGATGTTCAACTTCAACTTGACGCCGTCCTCCTCGATCTCCGCCGCGTGGGGCTCGATTTTGACCGGGATGTTGTCGTCGTCGTTTTCCTCCGCCTCTCTCACCGGCAACACCTCCTTGTTGAAGAGCGTGTTGACGAGCGTGCGCTTACCCAAGCCGGACTCGCCCACCACCATAAAGTTGAACAGAAAGCCGCGGCGGACCGACTTTCTGTGCCACTGTTTGGGCAAGTTGGCGAAGCCGACAAAGCCGTTCAACTTGCGCTTGATGATCTTGACCTCGTGGTCCAACGTGGGGCCGTTGACTGCGGTTAGTGGGATGGGGACGGGGGACGACATACCTGAAGCCATGTTGTTGATTGTGTCAGCGGGAAATTCTCAACGTGTCGGGGCTCACGGGGTCGCGGTCACGTGAACTAGACGGGAGAGAAGAGACTGGTTGGGATTGACGTTGGAATGAGTGGGTTGAATTGATGGATTGGGCTGGGCACGGAGGGAGGTTGGATTTAGATTGGATTTGGTTTAGTGTTTGCTTGGTTTTATGGTTTGGTGGTGGGTTGTGCCTGGGTGCGGCTCGGTACGGAATGTAGGACGTGAATCAGAAAAAAAGAGGATCAAAAAAAAAATAATTAAAAGAAAATAAAGAATTGGTTGAGAGATGATTACGGTAAAAGAACGAGGAGGAGAGGATAAAAATATTAGGAGAGTAATGGGCGACGCGTGTTTGATTTGGTTGTAGTGCTGTAGGTGTGGACTAGACCTTCGGGAGTCTTGCGCAGCTATACTGGAGGAAGATGAGACTCTGTTCCCATATTCTTGCTAATTGAAGATATTTAAGTGCTGCGTTTCTGTAACCTCGGGTAAGACCACCCAATGCCATTTTTATCCTCTGGGTTGACGATTCTGAACGTGTCAGAAAATCACATCAGAAGGGAAAACGGCCAACAACCCACCATGTGTCTTCACGAGCCCTTATAGTAACAACACAGCGAAGAACGCTACGAGGTGCTTTCCCATATCGGTAAAGACGCACTCTTGCTCCCTTAGCGAACGCACTCTTGCTCCCTTAGCGAACGCACTCTTGCTTCCTTAGGAGAACGGAAGGACACCTCTACGATACCAATATGTAATAAACAGCTACAGCAAGGCCAAAAATAGACGGATCGTTGAAAGACTCTCCAGATTGGCAAAAACGAACACTTGTTTCGGAACAAATCGCACGTCACTAAGACCAAATAATGCAGAGATGCACCTTATAAATTGATGCAACGGACGTGAATTACGCCGAAATGAGGTAAGAGAGAAGATCGAAGAGAATACTGACAAATTGGGTCGCTAAGGCAAGAGAACCGATTCGCATCAGGCCGGGGTATGGCGTATTTGAATCTGTGGGTGAACTCAACCGTGATCTCCATCATATTTTTTTGAGGATTGTCGCCTAGTTGTGTTAGAATGAAGAGGCCGTATTAATTTGAAGTGTCCGACATTTGCTTGTTTCCTCTCGACGTCCATGACATGGTCAAGCTGTTCTGATGCGCACATCGATCCTAAAAGAGACTGATGCTCAAGAAAGACTAGCTCAAAAAAACTGCGTCGACATTTGTCTTTCTTCAATTTGGATTGATCTGCCGCTTTCATTTGACAGGTTAGGTAATTGCTCGTGTGCTCTCTAACGCGTCTCGCTCATCACCCGATGTATGCATCAACATCAAAATGATCATGCAGATTAAGAGCCATTGATATTAACAACGCCAGCCTTGAGGAGATCTGGAAACGGGTTCTGAACATATTTCTGGCATCCGCCGCTACGTATTAATCCTGTTGCGCTAGTACTGTAACGAGAGAGGTCCCTCTAGAAAGGAACAACCCTAGTTTGAGATTCACTTTTGGGTGGATATGCTCCTGACCCTGAAAACCCTGATCGTCCGTATCAAATTCTCGACTATTCGTGTCGACGCTCATGATAAGGTTTGAGAGTTTATTACCTACGCTCACGTCAACACTACTGTCGTATACGTTCTCGTCTAAAGACTAATTATCGCGACTGGAATGTGGATTACGGCGGGCTGGAGTATAAAGACCCATGGCGCCCTTGTTTAGTTAGCCAGTCAATAAATTTTGTTCACAATCCTTCGGAAAGTAGTGTCAATCTTCGTTATATGGAGGTCCTACAACAACTACCAAGAGAGATCATCGGCGCTCATCATCCATTCAACCTAGGATCGCTCGTTATCTTCCTCGCAGTCGGTCACTGGATCATGGATGCTGTCATTTCCGTCGCAAACGTGTCCAAAGACTCAGTCGTCGCTGTGCCAACGTCTCCAGCTACCACTGTGGTAACATCCACTACGCTGTTGACCACAAGCACTTCGACACTTGTCTCTTCGCTCCTCTCTGCTGCCGTGACTTCTACTCTGATCTCTCCAGAAGCCACCCAGTCCGCAGTTAGCGTGCACGCAGACACCCTTACATGGAACATGCTTATGGTTGGAGCTGCCCAGTTGGTCCGTGACGCAGTTTATGAGGTTCCCGTGTTGGCTCAGAACCTCTTGACCCACGTACCTTCACCTGACTGGTTGTCTTCCACCCTCCGTTACCCAATTGACTCAGCCGTCTCTATGGGAAATAGAGTTCAAGCATTCCTTACCCTCGCGTGGCACCTCAATGTACATGTGTATCACATCGCGAAACTCGTGACGCCACACTTCTGGTTCTTTGTCGCCTCGAACAAGTTGCTCACCCTCGCGGTAGGCGCACTCTTGTATCAATGGCTCCCACTGATTCATTTTCTGTGGTCGCGCAAAGAACGCAGCAAGAAGCTTCACTTATATCACCACTTCCCCGACCATTTTCCTAAGCCATCTCGCCGTTCGATCTGGTCCAGACTCTTTCGACTTCTTTTCTGGTGGACTGTCTACATTGTCAAACCGAGGAGGTTTCGCCCTGACTTTCCAACCGCCACAGTCGTTTACCAACTCCACCGTTATGTGATTCCCAGAACTGATGGCACCAATTACATTGACGTTGCAGCCTTCCTCAACAAGATAGTGCCTCTTCTTAGATCTCGTCCATTTATTTTCGATGATCTCATGGCCGAACTCTTGAATCTGAATCCTCGCAACGCGATGCTCCGCCGCCTTCAGTCGATTCACGACACCGATGTTATCGATACGCCCGCTATGTTTAAGCGCCATGTGCTTGCCTTTGACGCATCTGGTCAGAGTTTATTCGTTCGGTACTCAGAGATACTTGCTAAAGCCCTGCACCTTGTGGCTCAACAGCCTGATCTCACCCGCGACAATCTCTTTCCACTCATGTCTGCCTTCAAACATATGCATGAGTTATCGTTAATTCCTGCATACGTGTTTTACAGTACTGCATTTCCTGACGCTATCCGTCAATACGATTTTCTTGAGCAGTTACCGCCCTACTACCAGGAAGACGCTCAAGATTATGCCGCTCGTTTGCAGCAACACTTGCGCTCTGTATCGCCCAGACGCGCCCCTAGGACTGGTACGCCTTCCGTAGCGGCCAGACAGCCTCCTCATCCGAATATCACGCCGACTCCCATTGCGCGAGCTTACCATGTTGCGTACAAACCAATCGCACTGTCCAAGCTCCCGCTGACGGAAATTCGCTTCGAAGACGGATCCCTTGGCTACCCTCTTTTAGATAGCGGAAGTGAATTGTCGCTCATCAGTGCCAACATCGCAGCTGACCTTCACCTCTTGACTTTCTCGGACCCTGATCAACCACCGATCACCTTTCGCACTGCCTTTGCTGATCACGCCGTTCCGCACAAAGTTGCTGCCCTTACCTTCACTATACCCTCTCGGGATGGTGTATTTCGTGAATCATTATTTGTGGTTCCGAAGCCTGGCATCTTTCTTTTTGGTTCCGCGCTCATTGACCGATTGCACCCGGAGCGTTACACTCCACCGGCACACTCGACACGTATTGAGGCGCTCTTAGCCAAGTACCCCGTCAGTGAATTGCCAGACCTTCCCGCACATTCGGCCCATGACTACACGATCAAGCTTACAGAGCCGTGGACGAAAGTGCCTCTCCGGCCCCCGTTCCCACTTACCAACCAAGAGCAAGAAGCTCTTCGCGCGGAAGTGCACTCCCTTGAGCAGAAAGGTCTCGTTCGTGCCATAGCTCCGCCCGAACGTTACTCCTGCCCCTTCTTCGTCGCGAAGGCCGGACTGAGCAAACGCCGCCTTGTGATTGACTATTCGCCTTTGAACAAGATCATTGAACGAATTCCAGCGTCACCTCACAAATTTCCCCACCTCATCACCAACTTATCGGGTAATGTCATGTCGACTCTTGACTTATCCGCAGCCTTTCACAACCTTAGGCTCGATGAGAAGACTGAGCACTATACTGCCTTCAAGACACCTGACGGATTCTATCACTTTCGTGTGCTTCCCTTTGGGCTCAACAACAGTCCTGAAGTGTTTAGTCGCTACCTTATTTCGTTACTCGCCCCGTACCAGCAGTTCACTCGCGTCTACCAAGACGACATCCTTATCGTCTCCGACAATGTTGACCAGCACTTTGAGCATCTCGATGCCATCTTGAGCACTCTTCACAAGCATCAGCTTAAGCTCAACGATGAGAAGTGCTTGTTCTTGCGCACAAAACTCACCTGGGTGGGCCACTGGCTCGAAGTTACCAACGGACACCTCACCATTACCCCGTCCGACCATTCTGCGACAACTATCGCAAACTGTCCAATACCGTCCAACCGCAAGGAATTACAGCGTTTCCTCGGCTTCGTCACGTACATCAGCGCCTTCATTCCTGATTACGCTGCGATCACCGTACCACTTACTGATTTGCTCCGGAAGGAAGTTCCTTTCGTTTGGACACCCCCATGCCAATTGGCATTTGACCAGCTTAAACGCTTACAGGTTGAACAACTTCGGCTTTACCCACTCGTTCCTTCCAATCGGCTTAAGATCACTACCGACGCCAGTATGTTTGCCGTTGGTGCTGCTCTTTGGCAATACACCGATGACCGTTGGTTGCCTGTGGAATTCCGGCTGCTCAAACTCAATCTGTTTCAACGCAACTGGTCCACTACCGACAAAGAGCTATACGCTATTGTCTTCGCGGTCGAGAAGTTTAAATTCTTCATCGCACAATCGCCCCAGACGATCACACTTGAGACAGACCACAAACCGTTGGTCCAAATCTTTCGTCAACAAAACCCTGAGGCGAAACATCACCGCTGGTTAGCGAAACTCCTCCCTTACCGGCTCAACATTGAGTTCCTCAAGGGCCAGAACAATGAAGTTGCGGATTACTTATCACGTACCTCTTTTGACGGCTCACCGGAACCGCCAGTCGCCACACCGCATGTTGTCACCGCCTGTACTGCCCTCATTCGGATGGCTGACTCTCCGGTCGCGCAGTTTGCCGCTAACTACGCTTCCGATCCCAACTTTCGCAATGTTTACAACCTGGCCACCACTACCGCCGACGATCACGGTTTCCGCGTAAACGACGATCGTTCCCTCCTTTACCGAGGCGATCGCATTTGCGTACCCCGTGCGAACGTGCAACAGTTGCTTGACGAGTATCACGTCCCACCCACTCGTGGACATCCCGGAGTAGCGAACATGCTTACCGTGTTACGCAAGCTCTACGATGTTCCACAATTGACGGATCTCGTTCACAAGTATGTTGGCTCTTGCGAAGTTTGTTTGCGGACCAAGTCCCCCAACCACACATTGGGTGATTTGCAGAAGCCCCCGATCCCACAAGGTCGTTGGCGAACCATACACATAGATATCGTCTCCGGCTTCCCTCCTGTGCCCTACGAAGGTTCTACAGTGGATGCCATAATGGTCGTTATCGACGCTTTTACATCGAGAGTCCACCTATACCCGGTGCCCTCTCACCTTTCCGGGTCGGAATTCGCTGCACTCCTTGTGAAGCGTTACGTACCTCTCCACGGTACTCCGACTCAGATCGTTTCGGACAAAGGCCGTCTGTTCGAGAATGAGCTTATCGAGACCATGTTTTCGATTTTGCGCATCTCGCATTTCCGTTCAGTTGCGAACCACCATGAGAGCAACGGCAAAGCTGAGCGTGCAATTAGAGTAGTCCAAGACTTTTTGCGTCTCTATGTCGAGACCAACGACGACTGGATCCATCTCGTACCTATCGGGGAGTTCACACTCAACTCCACGCCTACTGCCACTCTTGCCGGTCGGTCTCCTTTCAAGGTCGATCTTGGCTACGATCCTACACTTCCATCTGCTTTCCTGTTTCTGGAGAGGGGAGGGGAGCGCAACGCTGAAGATATTGCTGAGACAATTGATCGATACAGCATCGCCGCCACCGAAGCTATCCGTGCCGCCCAGGAGAAACACAAGGCTGTATACGACGCTAGACACCGCACACCGAAAATCCAGGTGAGCGATGAAGTGTTCGTCAGATTAGCCGATCGCCCTGCTTTAGCAGATGCAACTACCGCGAGCCTCGCTAGATCGCTCCGGAATAAATTCGCAGGACCGTTTACTGTTCAAGAACAGCAGTCACCGGTCAACTTTAGGATCGACCTTCCTCCCTCACTGAAGGCGAGCAACATTGTGCACGTCTCCCAGTTGAGGAAGAAGAGCTCCTTACCTCTCAACTACTTTACGCCCACGACGGCTGCGCAAACTGTCTACAAGACCTATGCCGACGGGACGAATGAGATGGAGCTCGAGAAGATCGTGAAACACAAGAAGAAAGCACGCGGTTGGTCCATGTATGTGAAATTTCGTGGACCCGACACCCCAGACAATTATGCCTGGATACGCGCTTCCGATTTGAAGAAGAGTGCTTCGGAGATGTTGGCTGAGTATGTCCTGACTCAGCCAGATTTGAGAAGTCGGTTTTAAGACCCTTGATCGAATCCAGAGGGGGATGTAACGAGAGAGGTCCCTCTAGAAAGGAACAACCCTAGTTTGAGATTCACTTTTGGGTGGATATGCTCCTGACCCTGAAAACCCTGATCGTCCGTATCAAATTCTCGACTATTCGTGTCGACGCTCATGATAAGGTTTGAGAGTTTATTACCTACGCTCACGTCAACACTACTGTCGTATACGTTCTCGTCTAAAGACTAATTATCGCGACTGGAATGTGGATTACGGCGGGCTGGAGTATAAAGACCCATGGCGCCCTTGTTTAGTTAGCCAGTCAATAAATTTTGTTCACAATCCTTCGGAAAGTAGTGTCAATCTTCGTTATAAGTACCCTCGTGTTCAATACCTATCGTGAGAGATCGTCAGCGACTTATTCTTTATTCGTGAAATTTTAAAATCTGTCCAGACGAGCCTACGAGGGTCCTGATTTTTTTGGTTTGGCCAATAGCAACAAAACATGCCATCAACCATGACTTCAACCGTGCCATCCATGCCATCCATGCCATCCATACCATCAACCATGCCACCAGTCATTGCCTTCTAGTCTTCGATAAAATGCTCAAAACTAGAGATTAAGACAGGGACCGAGGGTCCTTTCTTGTGATGATGGCCGTAACAAGAGAGAATCCTCAGAATGGTAAAGCCGGTGCTTGGAGCACGATCCCCTCATTAAGAGACACTGTAGCAAATAAAGGCAAGAAGACATTGAAAAAAAAGATACTTGGAGGTTTTTGTCCACAAGTCAGTAAAGGGCAAACTCTTCTACAACGGGGGAGTTCGCTCGCCTCCGGCCCTAGTCGAAAACCGATGAGTAATCCGAACCTTGCCAATATTTGGAAACTTACTGATGGCTCAACCAAACTTTTTTTTTTCAAGTAATTCGAAATGTGATCGCTTTGCTATCAAATCCTATTGTCCGTCGGGTTCCTCTCTTCTCTGACACCTATTGTTCATCAACGGCGAGATCGGCGAAGCATTGACGAGTTTGGAGCTTCACTACTCGCAGCAACTGACACTGAACTCCCCAGAATTTGCTCGATTGTGTCACGAAAACCAACTTTCATAGTACTACACTCCCCACTCACTCTAGCACTGCGCACCCAAAATTGATCTACCCTAGTAGGTCCTCCAATTGACTAATGTCCGTACGGGCAGCCCTTTAAATTGACTCGCCCCAGAATTCTCAAAAAGATTCCAATAAAACCGATTAAAATTGTCCCTGACAAGTGCTACCCATCCTCACCATTCCCTGCCCAATCTTACATACTCATTCCTAATCACACTTCCATACTCCTTCCCAAGCATTCTTCCATACTCATTGCTAATCAATCCTCCAATCTCTACAATAGGCTACCAGCATTTTTTAATGAGCGAAATATTTTCAGGGGGTTACTTTTCCACACTAACTATTCTTTAGCCTCTGCAACAAGAACTGCAACCCCATCCGCGCAAATTGCTCCATATTCTGCGCTCTCACACTAGAACCCGTCTCGTGCTTGCATGTGATATCACCCTCCGGCCCACTTACCCCTAAATATACGGTTCCCACCGCCACCGAGCCCTTGTCATTGTCCTGCCTCAAGTGCAAGTCCGTCGTGGGCCCAGCAAATCCCGTTTCCGAGAGAACATAGGTCAGACCTAAGTCGTACTTGGTAGTTCTAGCCAACTTGAGCACAACCTGCTCCAGGGGACCCATATACGAGGCGATTTCGTCGTCGCGCAACCCAGACAACTTGAGGCGCTGCCTCAATGAGTATACCAACTTCCCTCCGAGAAAGAAGTCGGACGCTCCGGGAACGGAGACCAAGTAGGCGGAGATAAGGCCACCACAGGCCGCCTCGGAGATAGCAAGTGTCTGGTGACGACTGCGGAGGATTTCTGCTATCTCCAGCACGATTTCCTGGATATCTTTGGGAGGAAATTCCATGGATTGACCAATGGGAAGGGTATGATGGAATTGGACGTGGCTGAGTTCGAAACACAGATTGTTACCGGCAACGGTCAGGTGGTGCTGATGAGTTGATCTGATCGGATCATGCAGGAACCCAGGGCCAAATATTAAGACAAGAAGAAGTACGAAAGAGGAAAAAGATAAAAAGAAGGGAGAAGGAAGAAGAAAGAGTAAGGAAGAGGAACGAGGGAGTAAAGATGGTGTAATGTGGGAGTAATGAGTTGGAGTGGTTTAAGGAGCTTTCTGTCTTGGTCAATTTGTGTGGCTTCAGAGGAGCCTTATAACGAAGATTGACACTACTTTCCGAAGGATTGTGAACAAAATTTATTGACTGGCTAACTAAACAAGGGCGCCACGGGTCTTTATACTCCAGCCCGCCGTAATCCACATTCCAGTCGCGATAATTAGTCTTTAGACGAGAACGTATACGACAGTAGTGTTGACGTGAGCGTAGGTAATAAACTCTCAAACCTTATCATGAGCGTCGACACGAATAGTCGAGAATTTGATACGGACGATCAGGGTTTTCAGGGTCAGGAGCATATCCACCCAAAAATGAATCTCAAACTAGGGTTGTTCCTTTCTAGAGGGACCTCTCTCGTTACAAGCCTGATGTAACATGGCTTAGGTAGAGGCAACTCCGCAGTTCAATTTTATGAATTGAAGATGACAAATTGAGAAAACTTTTGGATTTTAGTGGCTAATTAGTCGCTGATTGGGCGATTACCTTGGCTTCAACTTCGGGTAGCCAACACTCATTAGATACTAAGTGAACATAGAGTGGCACACTGTCGAATCGTCTGCATTCAGAAAAGGTGGTGTAATTGGCAGCAGCATGCCAATAATTCATCTTCTTCGTGTCATTCCACGGTACAGTTGTAAAGAAACGTTGGACAGTTCAATAGTTAAGAGAATGACGTTCGATGGGTCGCCAGAGTTTAACCTAGATATAGGCAACACTCACTTAACTAGTTAAATAGCAAGTATATGGAGTCGGTATGCTCGTTTTTCTTCGCTTCTCGTGTCAACCGGGAGGACCTGATTTTGATTGACGGATGCCGTGGCTATGAGAATGTAATCATAAACATTAAAAGATCTGTCCACTCAATTCAAAGACCCATTAATCAGGAGTAGCGGGATAATCCTGGCCGTATCTGGAAACGCAGTTACTTCGAATATTGGAAACACAGTGCTGCTTAGTCGTTAGCATGCAATTAGGCACCGGGGAAGCATCGAAAAATAATATAATTGAAAATAAGAAGGAAAACCAATGAATATGTGAGTTGATAAGAGCATAAACTGAATAAGAGCCATGGGGATCTGGTGAATAGATTATCAAATGTTAACTGTTTCGAATGCACAGTTCACGATCTGTGGGTCACTGTTAATCTAAAGTCTTACTCTTTTGTTGCCTCCCTGACAGTGTTTTTGCTCTCAGGGGTTATGTCTTCTATCTTATTATTATTTCGTAGACCGTGTTTCTTCCGCTGGCCTTCAATTATGTTGGCACTTAAGCATTAGCAAAAATGCCATCAGGCTAAACAATACTAGGTCCATGCGCTTGTATCGATGTTGAAACCATTCTTGGGGCATAAACAGTTTCAGAGCCATATACTCTGTACTCTCCTGGCGGCGAATTACACCTCACTCTGCTTGCTGACACCAACGCCAGATCAATTCAAGAAGTTAACGACACAAAAAAGAAAAACGCCGCCTTGAGAAATCATAAACACCAACAATGACACGAGAACGCTACAAGCCTCGTCGACTCCGCTGATTGATTCCGTTCACTGATTCATTTGCAATGATTGGACGAGCGCATCCCTGCTCAGCCTAATATAAACAACCCACAATTCTTTGATCTAACCCTGTCACCTACTTCTACCCCTCTTCTAACCTTCTTCTCCATTTCTTCCTCTGACCTTTAATTTGCCATCTCATACTTGGTGATTTCCTCCTGCACGCTCAACTACAACTACATGTCGAAGACCATCAAGTTCAACGCCGGCAAGGTGCAGTACGACGAGGCGACCCACCGGTGCACGCCGCTTCCCCATAAAGGGCACGTGACCATCCGGCCCGCCGCTGACGACGGTTTCTACGACTTTGTGTGGAGTCCCAAGTCCAGTTCGGGGTTGGAGAAAGACGAGCTTTTGATCATCCCCGGAGACGTGACGTTCAAGCACGTGACGTCGTGCACGTCCGGACGTGTGTTGGCGTTGACGTTCCTTTCGTCCGGGGCCAAAAACTTGTACTGGCTCCAGGACGTGGGCGACGACGACGAGGCGGGCAAAATGACGGCAAAGGACCACGAGCTCCTCTCCTCTGTGCAGGAGCTCGTGGCGGGCGACGACGACATGGACGAGTAAGTACAGTAAACGGCGTGTTCGATATTAACACCAGACCGCCGGTGCCGTCTGCGGCGAGTGCGTTTCCCATAGTCTCGTTGGAGGACGTTTTGACCGAGGATGTAGTGACGAAGCACTTGGAAAGGTTGCTGGCGGAGCGGCTCAGAGAGTTGTACGGCGCTGTGTTGCCTGATTCGGTGGAGCCGACCAAGGACGAGATTGTGCGCTTGCTCCGCCTGGGCTTTTTCCACCAGAGCACCAAGGACTTGGGGCAGACGATGGCGGAGAACGGCGTGGGGCACGTGTTGGCCGCGAGTTTTGGCTACGAGTACCAGGGCGAGGGCATTGAGGCGTTTTTGCGGGGCATCCGCCTGCTCAAGAAGTAGCTGAGCAGTGGAATAGGGGATAAGTAATACATGAGCGCAGGAGACGGGTAGAAGAGAGAGGAGAGAAAAGAAGGGGTAGGAGAAAGTGGAGGAGAAAATAGGGAAGGAGAGAAATAGAGGCTGGAGAGAAATAGAGGTTGGAGAGAAATAGAGGAGGTTGGCAATTGAGCAATATTTTAGGCAACACTGAGAGGCAATATCGGTAGAAGGAGACGGTGAATGATAGCAAATATGTTCATTGTGAGCGTTTTCGATAGCGTAGAAGATATAGAAGTTCAGAAATGTCGGAGGGGACAACAACGGCAGTAGAGAGATCGTTAGGTAGGAAATGGGCCAGAACAAGTAGAAGTAACTTTAATGAAGATCTAGTGGTGACTTAGAAAATGAATCCGGGCTGATGAACATTGACCCATGTCTTCAATGACCTCGACTCTTCAAACCGAGTTCTTCATTGGCCTCAAGCTTTTGATTACCGAGCTTTCAATGAGAATTGAATGTGAAGATGACGATTGCAGAATACTAGCATTTGGGCAAATTACGGCAAGCGTTGTCTTTAATAATACATGAGAAGGCTTGGAGAAGCTTCCGACATTAAGATGCACTTGAGTCTCGTATAGAGAAACATAGTGTCAACACAATGGGCAATAGGTGTACTTGCTCGGCCGCGTGCCTCATCGACTATGCTAAGCTCTGCTAATGTGAAATGTGGCCCTGATTGCACTGCCCTGATTGAACGAAATATGTCAGTAACTGTTAAGTTCTGAAGAACCACATATGCTCTCAATTAATCTGCTCTGTTTAAAGGAATGAATTAGAGCTGGGGCAATTCAGTGGAGCCAGCAAACGGCATCACTTGAATCTGAGTCATTAAAGAGTGTAGTCCGTAGATTCGTGCTTGATGACTACAATATCTTGGTAGTCCATTTGATGCTGGGACCAAACGCATCAGCTGGTGAAACCTCACACAACAGCTCAACTCACTCTATTAGAGGGTAATTGGGAACCTCTAGAGCTGAATTTGAAGAACCAACTGTCACTATGAGCAATGGGTCCCAGTTATCCAGTGGTAACTACCTCAATTCTCACTGTTGCAGCCACCATCGATCAATTCACAATTCGGCGATACTCAAGATTTGAGTTTTCTCCCATCTATTCTTGTACTTCTGCTGACCCAGTAACCTCTGGTCCTTCCCCATCCAGCCTGGATACCTTTCGTTGTAGTCTGATAACAGAGTGTTGATTGCTCTGCACTGGGACCAGTGGAACTATTATAAGGGTTCTACCACATTGCAACCAACGTGCGGAGAGACTGATCTAAAATTGAAGGATACAACTTCCCCAAGTATTGCAACTCTGAAATCTATCGCTCTGGGTTTATTACTTTGACTCCTCTTTGAGCATCCCCCTTGGCTCCTCCTTTGGTTCTGTGGCAACAGATCGCTCAGATACCAGACTCGTATTCTCATCAACAGATCAGCAAGCAGGGCAACTCAATTCATGATCAGTAGATCTCCCCTCTTACCCCACCTACTTGGCCGAGGCGACCCCACAAAATACGTCAGCCTCACGTGCAAGCACGCAGTGCACGGCTGAATTAAGCCAAGTGATCTAGAACATTTCATCCCAGAATATCGGGGGTGGCTAATATCTCATCCAATGATATCACTGGCAGGCACCCATGATGTGTGATCGGCTATCGTAAGCGGGCATCGTATAAGAAAGGGCATTTATACGAGCGATTTCTCCGCCCAAGAATTTCTATTTCCGGACTACATGGTTCCGACCCTGCGTTTTGGCGCTCTGCATTGAACTGTCGCAAGGTACGGGTCAGTGAACAAGGAAACGAGAACAATGGATCAAGGAAGGGAGAGATCAAGATAAGGCGATTGGTCATCGAGATACCGACTGATCACGGACTCAACTGATCGAAGGGGCAAAAGGGATTGAACGGACCATCACGGCCCCGATCCACTATCTTATACCCGTGATTCACTGAAAAAGACCCTAGGTCATTTAAACGCACACGAAAGGAGCTTTCACTTGTCCTTCCCAACTTAATATCACATCATTTCTCTTTTTCTGCTCCCTCTACTTTTTTATCCTTTCGTATTCTGTTCCTTTTCTCATCTTTTCAACTCTTCCAGTATTAGCAATCGGCAGATTTCCTGCACGCAATCAATGACACCTCGGGCCCAGCAAACAGCCACATTCTCCAGAAATCCGAGAAAATAACCCAAAGAGACGCTCCTCCCCCGCCAAAGCAACCTCCAGTCAAAATTTTGTTCCCGCTCGACCGGCCAAAACCCCTCCAGTCCATCCGACCCCTCCCTACCTGCACTCCCTCCACACTCTTGTGACTAGCAATTTTTTCCTACTACTCCTTCTCCCAGGCGGCTAACTGCACCGGACCTTCTCTTTCACACCCGTGCCTCCGTTGTCATCAGAGCACTGCGTCCCACCTTCTCGTCGAGGCGTTCTGACTTTCCTGGTTTGCCGGTCCTTCCAGCTTTCCGCGTTCAAGGTTCCGCCCAAGGTCTACCCGACCACCTTTGACCCGTGTCCTGTACGGCCACAAACACGCCCCCTATTCCGTCCAATGCGCCGCCCATGTCTGCATCTGACCCGCTAGCCGCGTTCGCAAACATTCTGCCGCGGTCCTCGGCGCCCGACGGCCACACCTTGGTCCTCCAGCCCCTGGTCGCCCAGCCCCAGGTGCAAGTGACCCTGCCACCATGCGAGCCCCTGGCTGGGCGCCGCCCACTTCTTGGCAAGGTGGCAAATTTGCTCCAGCGCACGCTCTCGCGCAGCCGCGAGAACTCCGTGTGTCTGGGCGACGAGGCCGGCGGCTCCATGGGCTCGCTGGCGCGCCCCAGCCGCGTGTCGCTCGTCAAGGAAACAAAGCACGTGCTGCTCGAGTACGATCCGCTCACCCGCCGCAAGGTCTTAAACACATACGAGATCCTCCGCGAGATCGGCCGCGGTGAGCACGGCCGCGTCAAGTTGGCGCGCGATTTGGTGCACGACCAGCTTGTAGCCATCAAAATCGTAAGCCGCAAGTCCAAGCGCGATGTTCAGACGCTCCGGATGCGCCGTGCTTCCAACGCGCCTCCCGCGTCCCAGCTCCACGACTACGAGAAGAAGATCCGCCGTGAGATCGCCATCATGAAGCGCTGCAACCACAAGAACATCGTGCGTCTCCAGGAGGTACTCGACGACCTCAACCTGTACAAGATCTACTTGGTCCTCGAGTACATGGACCGCGGCGAGCTCAAGTGGAAGCGGCGCACGCCCGTGGACACTCCACGCGCGGCAGATGCGTCCGACGACGCGCTGCTTCCCTGTTGCGGCGGGCACAAGACCGCAGATGAGGACAACGAGCTCCTCTCCGACGAGTATTCGCCCAACTTGACCTTCCGCCAGTCGCGCCGCGTGTTTCGCGACGTGCTCTTGGGGCTCGAGTACCTCCACATGCAAGGCATTGTGCACCGCGACATCAAGCCGGCCAACTTGTTGGTGGGCCGCGATTACGCCGTCAAGATCTCCGACTTTGGCGTGTCGTTCGCGCTGTCGCTCAGCTCCTCCGACGAAGGCGTGCAGTTCAGCGACATGGAGCTCGCGAAGACTGTGGGCACGCCCGCGTTCTTCGCGCCCGAGCTCTGCCAGACCAATTTCTCATCCAGCACAGTCAACATGGCCGCCGACATGGAGCGCACGCCCTCGGGCTCCGAGGTCCCGCGCATCACCCACAAGATCGACATCTGGGCGCTCGGTGTCACCCTCTACTGCTTGCTCTTTGGCAAGGTGCCGTTCAACGCGGACTCCGAGTTCCGCCTCTTCGACGTGATTGTGAACCAGGAACCGGAGTTTCCTGCGGGGCCCGACGCCTTCCACTCACCCCAGGAGGTCTCCGCGGACGAGTTCGCCTTAGCCAAAGACCTCGTGCTCAAGATGTTGGACAAGAACCCCGCCACCCGCATCGACATCCCCCAAATCAAGCAGCACCCGTTCGTGCTCATGGACCTCGAGCACGACGTGGAAAAGCTCAACGAACTTTTCTTCTTCAACGCAGACTACATGTCTGAGTCCGAGATCGCGGGCACTGCCGCTGACAAGATACCACAGGAGGAAATCGACAACGCCGTGGTCGGCGTGGGCGCCCGCATCCGCAGCAGCATTCTTCGCGCGTTGCGCAGCGCCGACAGCGACGCATTGCGCAGGCTTCTGACGAAAATGGAGACCTCGCTCAGCACGCCGTCCTCTAGTGACGACTCGTCGCACATTGGCTCGGTCCACAACTCCTCGCTCCATCTCTACGGTGCCAACAACGACCACTCAGTGATTTTGTCGGAGGCAATGCAGGAGTCTTCGCTGAGAAATATGGACAACTCGTTCCGCGGCCTGCCTTTGCCTTCACACCTTTCGCATTACAGCCATGTGCTGTCACATCTCTCACAGCCGCCCAATCTGGGCTCCAACCTGAGCCCGGTACCGTCCTCGAACGCCAGTTTCGTGAGCAGAAATTCCGTGCGCACCAACTTAATCTTCCAGGACGTCATCGAGAGTCCAGCCTCGAGCAGAAAAGGCAGCACCACCCAGATCCTGGAAGCACCTCAAATTGAGACAAAGCGAAACGTTGGAGGAGACTTGTACTTGAAGAACCAGTCGGCCATCGACGCATTCAAGGACATACAAGAGTTGGATCAAAAGCGCCGGCGTCTGAGTGTGTTCACCTCCATGAGTCACGGAAACGCGTCGAGTTTGTCGACGCCAAGAAAGACTTCAGAGGAATTCGAAGTGCGCCGGACTCCTAGCTCGGGTCCAGTTGACATCATCAGGTCCGAGAATCCAAGCAAGATCAAAGTGGGACCCATCAGCATAGACAAGTCCAGGCGACCTTCTTCTGTCATTTCGTTACCTCTCACAGAAAGCTTTGCATCATTGGACAGCATCAACGACGACTACCTTTCCCTCAAGTATATGGAGTTCCGGAAGCAAAAACAGCTCTCAACTCCTGCTGTGCATTCGGACCCGACGCTTCCTACCAAGAACTTTAAAGGAAACAACTACAACGGTCATGTCGGCAAAGACAGCGAGAATTCTATCAATGAGAAGTTTCAGCGGTTCAATTTGGGTTCGCTGATGGCCGGCAAAATGCCAATCGTCACGAAACCTAATGGAAATGAAAATATCGCGCCCCATGCCAGGCGCTACGTGTCATCGGGATCACTGTCGGGCTCCTATCTGTCATCATCAAGTAGCTCAGGTAGTGAAGATGAAAGCGACGGCGAAGGAGGCAATCTCACGTTGAAATTTGCCCCGAAGGTTGCACCAAAATTGAGGCCGCCATTCCTTTCTATCGACAAGCGTGCTCAGTCACACGATTCAAACTTGACCAATCTTGCCCATCTGCAACTGAACGGAAACTACTACGACATACCGATTGTTTTCCAAGACCATTTGTTGGAACTCGAAGATGTTCCTGTGGGATTGATGGGTACACCTCGACTGAGTCAAAATGGATACGAGCCTACCGAAATGACGCCGACCCCTTCCGCGTTGGGAGGAATGCCCTCCACTGCTACCATTACTCAAGAATCGTTCAATCCTAGACTCTCCATTGCTGCACCAGTGCAGAGTTCCCCACTTCGAAAGGAAATTACAGGAAGTTCTCCAGGTTCAGAGGCCCCTAAGCCAATGAGGGCTCCTGGGTACTTTGTCAATCACTACAAGAAAGAGTCAGCAAAGTCTCCCTTCCCACTCTCTAACCATTTAGACAATGACAGGGAGAGCAAGTCAAAGCGTGAACTGATAGAAAGCAGAAGACCAGCCGCTCTTCGAGCTAATTCTGTCACTGTGGGAATTTTACAACGCGATCGTCCCGGAAATGAATCATAATAGACGGTTACCGCGTGCTACAAAGTGTATCTAGTCTATTGAACATGTGCGGAGCATTCCACTTGGGAATTTACTGTAGTTTATCTTTTTAGAGTATATCCATTAAAACCTAACCCTGATACCAGAATCCATCACATCCAATAAATAGTCAGTAAGAAAACACCAACCATGAGCCTCCTGAGCTGTTCATATCCGACGAGCTCAGAGCAAATCAAGTTTCCGCTTGAGCACCGACAACCGGTTCCCGATGCTAAGGATGAACTTCTCCACTGTCTCCTTGTCGCTACCATCCAATACCCCTCCTTCTGGCTTTTCGTCGGTGATATCTTCGTCGAGAAGCGCCTCCAACATCCAGATGGCAGTGCTATACGCGAGCTCACATCCCTTCAAATCCTCTTTCACCAACTCGTTGATTGCAGCAGTGCGGGAGATCTCGAGCGCCCTATCGAAAATCAACTTCTCTGCAACAATCCTCGAAGAATACACTTCGGCTTCAGGCAAGCTCGACGCACTTCCCGTTGCGTGACTGCCCGAGTGCGACTCTTTCAAACTTTCTTCCTTGCTGATACTCAACAGGGCTTCCTCAAGCCTGAGTTTGATGTACTCTCCCTTTTCCAAACATTCGTTGAACTTTTCTCGAATCCACTGAACCAACTCGTTGATTTTGATCCTCATCTGTAGACTCGCAGACTTTGAGAGGTTCTGTTCTCCAGTCACCTCATCGACGTCGTGATGCATCATCCACCACTTCGTGGCGATACGCATACCCTTTGCAAGCAACGAGAGCGTCTTCACATACAAAACAACGCCTTCTTCACATATCGTCTTCACCATCTTTGGAGGAAGGAGGTCAACGCGCTGGAGATATTCGTCATCACCACCGTCTGACGATGGGGGTGAGGGGATCAACTGACTGAACTTGACATCAGCAAACAAATTGATCGCGTGCGCCTTCGTTGCGAAAAACTCCAACTCCTCGAGCATCTTCTCGTCCTCGTCCAAAGGTTCGGCAACTGCGTTGCCTGTGCTCTGCGAGTTGGCAGCCACAGTGGACGAAGTTGGCAAGTTCAACTTGTGTAGCAACAAGTTGTTTGCGAACTCAGGATTGGGAAATGCGTCGACGAGGTTGCCTTTTCCAGCGGCCACAAGGGCGCCTTCTTCACGTATAACCTCAGCGGATGGGTTTCCGCCAAACAAGCGGTTGGATGCAAGGCTGATAGCTTTGCCCAATGCGTTTGTTGGAGAAATAGAGATGGAGATCCTACGATCACCAAAACTAGGTCTGCGCTGGCTCTCCGAAGAGCTCGATCTCTGCGACGACCTGCGCTGAAGAGCACCCTCCATTCCGTCCAGCCTGCGGCGGTCGGAGGGTTCTGTTCCCATACGGGCAAGTTCGTCGGCGATCGCATTCACTTCGACAGCGCGCTTTTCAACCATCACGTAGTCGCGCTCCAAGATGACATCATCCCTGCTTTTGACCAAGGTCTGATGCCGTTCAGGATACTTCACCTGAATGGACTGGGTGGAGACACTTGGATCCGGGCTGTTCCGGGTGATGATCAGCTTGATCTGCTCATCACGCGATCCGGACTGGGACAGCGGGATTGGGATGTTGGGCTGAGAGAGCTTGGCGCGGTCGGATGACTTGATCGGCGAGATGTACTCACTGATGAAGAGGTTTTCGTCCATTTCGGACGTGTCCAACGGCTCGTCATTGCTCTCGAGCTCCGTGACGATCAAGGGGTCGCTGAAGAACTCGTTGAACGATACGCGCTCGGTCTGCTTGTTCTTCAACAAAGACTTGATCAAGCTCTTGAGCTCCTCCGGCACTTGCGCCGACGCCGGGAACTTGATGCGGTCGTTGTTTCTCGTGATAACCTTCTCGAGCTCAATGTGGTTTGAGGCACGGAAAGGCGGCTTCCCAGCCGACATCTCATACAAGACCGCCCCCACGGACCACAAGTCCGCCTTGGCATTGTAGCTTTCTCCGCGAAGGATTTCCGGCGCCATGTAGAGTGGGGAGCCGCACAAGGTTGCAGCGAGGGACGTGGAAGGCAAGAAGCGAGCAAACCCAAAGTCTGCGATCTTCAAGATGGGCAACTCCCACAAGCCCTTGTAGCCATCTTCTTCGAAGCGGCTCTTGGAGTGCACTGGGGGGCAGAGCAACAAATTCTGGGGCTTGATGTCGCGGTGCACCAAGCTCTTGCTGCGCAAGAACTCCAACGCGGAGCTCAACTGCTGGAGAAAGTGGATCACCAACGTCGGGTTCAAGCCGTTGGAGCCCTCTGGCGAGGGGTACCGCTGCAATAGCGGCATAATCACCGGGTGTGTCTTAACGAGCTGGTCGCGCTTGCGGATGAAGTACGACAAGTCGCCCATGGAGCAGTAGTCCATGACCAAGTGGAAGTGGGTTGACGTTCGGTTGTAGTCGAGCAACGCGACGATGTGGGGGTGCTTTGTGGACTTGAGGATGGAGATTTCGATCTCCAAGTTCTCAAGGAGCTTTTTGGACCGGAGCTTGGAGCGCTCCACGCTCTTGATGGCCACGGCCTGGTGGGTGCGGTTGTTTGTGCACTTGTAGACGGTGGCGAAGGAGCCCTTGCCGATCTCGGGGCCGATGGTGTAACTCCCTGCGAGGCTCTGCGACATGTTAGTAAGCGCGGTAAGTGTGGATCGGTCAAGAGTGTTCTGAGTCAGAACAGCAAATGTGGCTGAGCAAGGTCAACAACACAACGGCAGAAGTATAGCCGTGTATGCAAAGAAGAGAAAAAAATTAGGTGGAATGGAACAATCCGGGAGTCAAGTCGCCTCGCCACGGTCACCCAAACAATCACCAAAGGGAGCGTGCAAGGATACAGGCTGACTCACAAAGTGTTGTATGAAGGGCCAGCTGCAAATAACGCCCCTGAGCACGGCGAGCGGCAGTGTTTGTCCGAGTCGCACTTATAGGCGGCTACGTTGCACAGATGCCAGATCACGGGCTCAATCAGCACGGATTGGTGCCAGTGGCAAACGGAGTCAACGGCCCCGAACACTATATACGAAGTCAGAATGCGCGGCGGCACGGACCGAGCAGCACACAAAGACGCGTTGAGAACTTTTTGTCTGGCGGGTAAAACCGGGGATCCAGGAAAAGAGTGTGGTGGAGTAGTGGAACTGCCTCAGCCAGAAGATAAGATAAAACCACGTGACCGAGGGACCAACGGATCGGGGGGTACGGGTTTGCGGATAGCCTGCCCCGCATGTGGATGCCGCAATCGGAACCCCGTTAGGCGGGGCGCGGCGTGATTGACAAAAGCGGCCAATGGGTTGTTTTGGCGATCAAAAACTGCAAATATGGGCCTTAGCCGCCAACGTAGCACCCCCTAGCAACCCACAATACAATGAGCAATGGCGACGTCCGATGCAAGGTGATCGGACGGTACGATGAAGATCCAATGGCGGGGTCGAGGGGAAGAGAAACAGAAAGTAATGACGGGGTCAGAAAGAAAGTGGTTGAAGTGAGAAATGAGAAATGAGAAATGAGAGATGAGAAAACGAGCAAAGAGATTTGAGTGCGAAAATGAGAGAGCGAAAATGAACAAGAGAATGAGGATGGGTCGAGTATAAGATGAGAATGAGGGAACGAATCAGAAGTGCGATTCAGTACGAGTTAAGGAGGGGAGGGGTTGTGATAAGGGGAGGGGAAGTATAATGGGCCTACAGAAACAAGTGACCAAGGCTCACGTCATGGTGGGTGCGGATCTTAAAATAGGACCGTGAATTGGCGCGAATAAGGGTTTATCGGGCCTCGTGACTCCTTCCCAAACGGGCGGTGCCGTGCGATAAGGGGAAGTTGAAGAAGGTCGATTTCTCTTGGGGTTTTATTGAGTGGAAGGTAAGCCATGGTGCAGCAGGGAGACTTTAAGGTTTTGGAGAAGGTTGAAAGGTATTTTGCAGCCATGGGTATGTGTGCGTGCAATGCTCATAAAGGAGGCGACAATTTGGAGACATTTGGAGAAAACAAAATGTGGAGCTCCAACCAAACGCGAGTTCTTTCGAAAAAGGCTGGCTTATACCTGGCAATTTTGTGAATGTCGATTTCGTCCTCATTCGGGTGAATTAATCCGAGACTCCGGCCGATTGGTGGATTTGCCGAGGTTGACCTGACGACAGGGATAATTGCTGCCGATATTAGATTGAGTGTCTCAGAACGCCACTTTTCTTTTTTTTTTTTAAAAAAAGGAGACATCGACGGCTTCTCCCGATCGATCCAGAATCAGAGTGCTCGCATATCTGCTTCATGGACTCTTGATTCCTCTCCTCAAATGATCGATTGCGCTTATTATCTCATTTCCGAATTCGGACCTCCATTGAGCGTCAGCTCCTCTGCGCATTTTTCGCAGCCAAAGCTGGGCCGCTTTCTCAGCGAAAGTCATATCATGAATTCTACTGAAGTCTTACATTTATTTCCAAGTCCGGTATGTTTTCATTATCTGGTACTGTCTCCTCGCTGGGGCCAGCGCTTGGCCATACAGGTCTGAGACATAGTATTCCGAGACCCCCACCAAATCCAATCCAATTGACCTTCAAAGCCACCGACGCATATCTAGCCTCACCGGCGCCTCACTATGAATTGCGCTATAATTGTTCCCGATGAATTCCTCACGATCACCTCAGTCTTAATTTCCTCACTCCCTCGGGCAATATGCATACTGGTATTAATCGTGGTTGCACCAGTATCAAGCCCAGGTACACAACCGATACCGGATTCACTCCCCTATTCCCCTACTTTCTATTCTCAATTGCCCTATCGCCCTCCCCATTCCATTGAAATTTTCTTCGGGATCGGAGTTGTTCATCGTCGTCTGTGCAGTAAAGCACCCAACACATGGCCAGCGAGTCTGTCCCACTGTCCAGTGGATTTCCCCCCCAAAAAAAAATACGAAGCCGAGCCATATTGAAATCCGCCTCTTTCCCTACTGCTTCCCCGCAAAATCCTGCTTCGTTTCGGGAAATTCCACACAATGGCCCGGCCCGGCCTGCAGACTGCTCGATTGCTAAGTGAACCATCACCACCAACTCATTGCCATGTTCGAGTCGCTCGTGGCTACGCTCTTGAACCGATTTCTCGGCGCGTACATCGAGAATTTCGACTCCAAACAGCTCAACATCGGAATCTGGGGCGGTGATGTGCGTCTCACCAACCTCAGGCTCAAGAAGGAGTCTTTGGACAAGTTCAAGTTGCCCCTCGACGTCAAGTTTGGCCACGTGGGCGAGTTGACCTTGCAGATCCCATGGTCCAACTTGAAGGGCAAGCCGGTCAAGGTGACCATCAACGACGTGTACCTTTTGGCATCGCCCATCATTTTGAGCGACTTTGATGCCGCCGAAGACGCCGCACGCGAGCAGAAATTGAAGCAGGAAAAGCTCCTGGACTTGGAGGCGGTGCAGAGCGTGTCTGCGCAGAACCCAGCCGACGGCAATGAGTCGTTTACCGAGAGTTTGGTGACCAAAATCGTGGACAACTTGCAGGTGACCATTCGCAACATCCACGTAAGATATGAGGACGACCACGTGCTCACCGAGAGCCCCTATTCGTTTGGTATGACCTTGAGCGAGTTGTCGGCGGCGTCCACGGACGAAAACTGGGAGCCCAGTTTCATCACCATCACCCAGGCACTCACTCGGAAGTTGTTGGTGTTGCTGCGTTTTGCCATCTACATGAACACAGAGTCCCTGCTGATGTACAGCGACGACCTGGAAGCGCTTTTGGAGGCGCTCAAGGCGTACTTTGCTGAGGCGCCCGAGAAGTACCAGTTTCTTCTCAAACCGGTGTCTGGCCAGGGCCACCTCACAGTGCACAAAACAGGCGCTACCGCCGCACATCCGCACACCCGAGCAGAGTTGTTTTTCGACGAGTTTGCTGTCGATTTCGACAGCTCGCAGTACAGGGACATGTTGTGGACGGCCCTGAGGCTCCACTGGTACCAGAAAACGTGGAAATTCCGCAAACTCCGGCCCAAATGCTCCGTCGAAGAAGATCCGCGGCAGTGGTTGCTGTATGTGGCTCACGCGGTGCTCGACGAGATCCACGATAAGAACTACAAGTGGAGCTGGCAGTATTTCAAGCAGAGACGCGACCAGCGAAAGGCGTACATTGCGCTTTGGAAGAAAAAGGTGCTCAAAAGAGCGCTCTCGCCCGAGGAAACCGCCGAGTTTGCCAAGCTCGAGGAGCAGCTTTCCTACGACGACATCAAGTTCTACCGTTCGTTGACACGGGGCGAAATCCGCCAGGAAAACTTGGTGGCGCCTCCGGCCGAGAGCCAAACCCAAAAGGGTGGCTGGTTCGGCTGGTGGAAGAAGGAACCAGAGCCCCAGCCTGTTGACACCGATCTCGACTTGACTCTCACCGAAGAGCAGCGCCAGGCACTCTACGACACGATCGACTACGACGAGAACCAGGAAACTAACGTGTTGGACATTCCACGTGACCGCAGCACCAACGAGGTGTTTGTCACGGTGCAGCGGGCTGCAATTGCGTTGAAGCCGGTCAAGTTCGGGCCGAACCTTGCCGAGGTGGTGGTGGAGGGCTGCACTACGCAACTTTACCAGCGGACGGACTCGTTTTTGGCCAACTTCCAGCTCCAGGAGCTCAAGGTGGAGGACGGCACCGAGAGAACGTTGTACAAGCACATTGTGAGCGTCAAGCACGTGCACTCGCATTTGCACGAGGAGTGTTCGTCAGCGTCGACCTCGTCGTCTTCCAGTAACTCGCCGTTCTTCCAGATTTCTTTTGAAAACAACCCGTTGGACGGCAGTGCCGACACCGCGCTCACGGCCAAGTTGAAGTCCATGACCATCTTCTACAACTGCTACTTCATCGAAGAGGTTTTGAAGTTTTTCCGGCCGCCAAAAATCCACCTCGACACCGTGGGGGCAATCATGAACGCGGCCGAGGCAACAGTGGAGGGCTTAACTACCCAGACCCGGATGGGACTCCAGTACGCGTTGGAGGAGCACAAGACCATCAACGTCAAGCTTGATTTGCAGGCCCCATTGGTCATTTTGCCAGTGGACCCAACGAGCTGGAAGTCTCCGGTGGCTATTCTTGATGCTGGTCATATCAGTGTGACCAGTGACTTGGTCGATAAGAAGACCTTCGAGGAGATCAAGGCAAAGAAGAGCTACACCGAGGCCGACTGGAAGAAGTTGAACACGCTCATGTACGACCAGTTCAATCTCCACCTTCAGGATGCGCAGTTTTTGGTGGGTCCCACCATCAAGAAGACCATGGAGCAGCTTCATACCCAGAATCCCAAACAGTCTGCCGTTGTCATCGACAACCTTGACATCAAGCTCTCGCTTGGCGTTTCCATTCTTCCCGATGTGACCAACTTGGCCAGGTTCAAGGTGGGCGGAGAGATTCCCGACATCAAGGTCGCGCTCAACGACTTCCAGTACAAGACCATCATGGAGCTTGTGGACGTAGCGATTCCAAGTCTTGATGAGTTGGATGTCGACGACGAGGCGGTGTTTGACACTTTTGGCCACAACCAGGGCGACAACAAGATCGAGGACCTTGACGCACCAAACGAGGCCAAAAACACCGACCCAAACGCCCAACACATGTTTGAGATGGACTTCAAGGTGCGTTGCATCCAGGTGTCCATGTCCCGGTGCATTGATGCCATCACGTTGGAGGCGGAGCACTTCGTGGACTTAGTGGGCGACTCGTTGAGCTTCTTTTTCTACAAAACCGATTCCGACATCCACGTTGATTTGTCCTTGACGGATATCAATGTGATTGACCATATTGAGAACTCGGGCGTGCCGGAGTTTGGCAGATTGGTGACATCCAACAACTTCACAGAGGAGGATGCGATCGAGCGGAAGAACACGGAATTATTCAAAGTCGACTACTCGCGCGTCCAGCGTATTGTGGATCTCCAGGGCAAGGACATCGAGGTGTTTGACCAGGACATCAAGGTCGACATGTCGGCGGTGAAGATTGTCGTTTCAAGAAAGTCGTATTTGATTATGTTGAACTTTTTGCTCAACACGTTCACCGATCCCAACGCCGAGGCGACTGAGGCGGACGAACTCAAGCACAACGATTCCTCGCAAGACGATGCACCCCAGAAAATCAACGTTGACGTCAATCTTGACAGCATCATCGTGGTGTTGAACGAGGATGGCATCAAATTGGCCACGTTGCAGCTCACAACCGCCGATTTCAACGTCTTTTTGCTTCCCGAGGAGATGGAAGTCTGCGGAAAACTTGGTGCTTTGACCTTGCACGATGAGTCGAACCAAGGTTCGCCACGTAACTCCATCTTCAGAAGCTTGGTCAGCATCGAGGGCGACAATTTGGCTGAATTTGTCTACAAGACTTACGATGCCACAAAACATCCTGAGCCTTATCTGAGCTCCGTGAGATTCACTTCCGCGGCCGTGAAAGTTAATTTTGTTGAGGATGCCTTTGGAAAGATTTTTGCGTACTTGAGCAAATTCTCAAAGATGAAAGCCATTTACGATAGTGCGAGAGAGGCGGCCGTTAATCAGGCAAGTCAAATTGATAACGCTGGCTCCATCAAGTTAGACTTCTTGGTTCATGCGCCAACTGTCTACTTTCCCAAGCTTGTCGACCCCCAATCGGACACTTGTGACATGCTCATTGCTGAATTGGGTGAGTTGTACCTTAACAACAAGTTCGAAATCACGAACGGGACTTTGCACAACATAATGTCCGCTGGGATTCGGAACGTGAACCTCAGCACGCAGTTTCACTTTGACAAAGTCGAGCAAATCGGTCAGATGGTGGAGGATTTGGACATATCGTTTTTAATCGACTATGTCGAGACATATGAGCCGGAAGTTCCAACCTTTTCCGTAACGGGAGACTTGCCTCAGATCGATATGAAGCTCAGTGAGTTGCAAATGAGGTACATGTACAACTTGCAGAACTCGATCATGAAGATTTTCGATGTTCCAGACGATGATGAGTCTCTTGACGACATTGCTGAGGACGCGGAGTATGCTAATGCGGTGATGAAGTTCAACACGGATGCGAAGCAATCGCAAGATGCACAACTCCAAAAGGTGGAAAAGACTCCGATCGACCAACAGGTTGAGCCAGAGGACCCCGAGACTTTGGTTGACTCCCATCCTGGTCACAAACAAGTGGCGTTGACGATGGAAATTCCCAGGATTTCTTTGACCCTCTTCAATAGAACTCGCAATCTCGCCACCTACGAGAAAAACAAACTCACGTTTATGGCGATCAACGATTTCAAGATTGCATTTGATATGACTGAGGACACTCATTTCGTCTCTGACTTGACGGTGAACTCATTGCAGATCAACGACGTGAGAGAGGGCACGGAAAACAAGTTCACGGAGATCATTCCTCCCCTTGAGGACAACAAAAATCAGTTGTCGGTGAATGCCTCTACCAATGGGGAAGGCACTAGCCGGAGTACCACCGTCATGGTGACGGCCGAGAATCCAAAAATGATCCTCGCTCTCGATCACTTGTTTGAGTTGCAAGCGTTTGCGACAAAGGGAACTGAACTCGACACTCCTGTTTTGGCTGATGAAGAAGATTCAGAAGATGAGAGCGACGATGATCAGGAACTGAAGAAGCGCATCACAAATGCCGAGGGTGCTGAAGATGAGGCTTCACCCGCCTCTCGTATTGGGTTTTCGGTGAACATTGTGGATCCATCTGTGTGCTTGCTAGCTGACTCTACCCGAAAAGACACCGAGGCCATCGTGTTTAAGGTTGAACATGTGTTGATAACCAGCCAGAACATTATTTCGCTCGCGGCCAACAAGATTGGCATGTTCATTGTAAAAATGGACAACTACGCCGACCAGAGGTTGAGAATCATTGACGACTTCTCGGTTTCCTTCGCGTTGGATGACCGCGGCTCTAATGCGCATGCGTTTTTGACGAATGTGCAGCTTTCCGTTGATCCACTTCTTGTGAGAATCTCGTTGCGTGATATTCGCCTCGCAATGCAAATCGTGAACAGGGCGAACGAGTACTATGCGAAGGCCCAGGAGAACGGTAATGTTGAATCGGAGAACGCCGACTACAACATCTCCGAGGATTTCAAAAGAAGGTTGTCGAAGTATGCTCCAAGTATCATTTCCAAGTTTTCCGTGCAATCTACTGGCCAAGAGAGACAACCAATGAGTGCAGATGTGATTGTGAAGGGCGAAGAGTTTAACGGTAACATTGGGGGTGCCCGACTTGTCTTGATTGGTGACGTTCACGAATTACCAGTGATTGACATGGGCATCAAACCATTCGAAGTGAAGGTGTTGAACTGGTCCACTGAGCTAAGTGCGGAAACTCACATCGAGTCGTCTGTCAACATCTACAATTACGCGAAGTCCACCTGGGAACCGCTTTTGGAACCTTGGCCTATTGCCGTGTACGCATCCAAGACTCTTGTTCCTAAACCCAGCATAATGATTGATGTTGTTTCAAGAGAAATGGCCCAGCTCACCGTTTCTTCGCGTTCCATTGCGTTACTCTCGCAAATCTCGTCGTCCATAACGGCAGAAGAGCTTTTGAAGCCCCGTGAGGAAGTCACACCCTATGTCATCAAAAATGAAACTGGGTTCGACATCGAGGTGTGGATTGACAGACACGACAAACTGAAAGATCGCAAGACCACAATTCCTTCTCAGGGATCCTGTCCATGGTCGTTTGAGGACTGGCGGAAGATTCGTGAGAATTTGGATACTGATAGCGACGTGGACGTGTTGGCGGTGAAGCTCTTGGGATCAGATTATGAGGATGTTCTCGATATTTCAGCTAGCGGCGAAGGCGAGGACATTTTCAAGTTATATCCCCCTGTGGATGGAGTGCACAACAGACTTGTGAGTGAAATCACCTTAGGCGACGACAATGTCAAGACCATTTTGTTGCGGTCAACGGTGACTATTCAGAATGACTCGGAAACGAGCATTGACTTGAAATTTGTTACCCAAGACGGTCTGTCAGCGGCCGAACTCACCATTGAACCAGATGAGCGCAAATCTTTGCCCATTCGGCATATCTATGACGGTAAGGTGAAAATCAAACCGCACATGGAAACTTCGTTCAACTGGTCTTTGGAGTCCTTGGAGTGGCAGGATCTCATGATTGGAGGTACACCGCTTTCTTGTTCGTCGATTGGAACGGGAGAGACTTCGAATTACTACTTTCAGGCAGAAGCTCACTTCGATAAGGACGAGCCGTTGGCGAGAATTTATCCTCACATGAATGTTGTGATCTCAGCGCCGCTCCAGATCGAGAACTTGCTTCCATTTGACACAAACTTCCGCTTGTACGACAAGACCACCAAGAAGGACTGGAGTGGGAAGGTTTCCAAGGGCGTCAGTACTTTTGTGCACGTTGTTACGTTGAAGAGTCTTCTTCTTTTGAGTGTTGAGCCGCAAGGCTGTGGTTTTGGAAAGTCTGAGTTTGCCATTATCAATACTGTCAAAGGAAGTGACTTCAAACAAGAGTCTTACATGACGATGAAGAATGAGGACGGACAGATCGTCAGGTTAAGGATGCATTATCCAAAGTCTCACCGCTCGCGCACGAACCTCAAGGTTGTGTTGTACTCACCTTATGTGATTCTCAACAGAACAGGTCAGAATCTTTCGTTGACCGAGAAGTCGCGCGCTTATGGCTCGACGCCAATGGGCTCCAAAGCTGAAGAGCTGAACATTCCTCATTTGTTCTCTTTTGAGAAAGATTCTGATAATCGGAACCGTGTATTGGCGAAACTTGGAGATTCGAATTGGTCGGAGCCGATCAGTCTTGATGCGATCGGCCAGCACGTCGGCATGAAAGCCCAGGTCAAGGGCACCCAGATGGAGATGACTTTTGGAGTCAGCGTGGCTGAGGGTGAAGGCAAGTACAAGCTTTCGAAGGTTGTCACATTTGCCCCTCGATACGTCTTGCGTAATGCTTTGAAAGAGCCGATTTTGCTTGTTGAAAATGGCTCGACGAAGCAATTCGAGCTTGCCCCTGGAGATCTCTCCCCGTTGTACAAACTCCGTCGTGGAGGTCAGAACTCCATGTTATTGAAGTTCGCCCGTCATGGCAAGGCTTGGTCGTCGCCATTTGGAGTCGATGAGATTGGCCAAGTGTTCTTGAAGGTTCAAAAAGAGAACTTTGGCCAGGTGTTGCTCAAGGTGAACATTATCACCGAAGGGGCGACAATCTTTATTCATGTTGAAAATGCCAACAATAATTGGCCATTCTCGATTCGAAACTTCACGGACTCTGAGTTCTATGTCTACCAGAGTAATCCAAACTTGGATCTGAATGGAGACGTGGTAAAGAACGACGTCGACTACCTGCCGATCTACTACAAGATCCCTCCTCGAAGTGTCATGCCTTATGCGTATGATTATCCAAACGCTGTGGTTAAGGATTTGGTAATCAGAGCTCATGGAAGGGAGAGAGCCGTCAACTTGGCGGAAATCGGCAACCTCAAACCATTCAGATTACCTCAAACTGAAACCGAGAGCCAGGAGATCGTGGACCTCAACGTGATCGCCGATGGACCAACACAGTCTCTTGTCATCTCCAAGTATGACCCTTCCGTGAGTTTATACAAACTTCAAGAGGGCTCCTCGTCCACTAAGAATTTGGCTAACCCGCAATTTGAAGTGGAAGAGAAGGACGAGAATTATCACACCAAGGTATTGACCCGGTTCGAAGGGTTCGGAATCTCCATCATCAATACGAGAAACCAGGAGTTGTGCTACGTCACATTGCGAGGAGTGGAGATCAGATACAACGAGTCCGACTTGTACCAGAACTTAAGTTTGAAGTTGAAGTGGATCCAGGTGGATAATCAGCTCTATGGAGGTATCTTCCCAATCATTATCTATCCGACCGTTGTGCCAAAATCAGGTAGAGAAATGAACAGTCATCCGTCATTCTCTGCTTCGGTTTGCAAAGTGAAAGATGATTCACATGGAGTCTTATTCATCAAGTACGCTACGGTGTTGCTTCAGGAAATGTCTTTGGAAGTTGACGAGGACTTTTTGTTTGCGTTGTTGGATTTCTCCAAGATTCCGGGGGCCAGCTGGAACAGCGAAGTCGAGGACAAGCTATGCGACAACAACCTCGAGATTCCAGAGCCCACAAAACTCACTGAGGCCAGTGATATCTACTTTGAAGCTTTGCACTTGCAGCCAACGTTGACCAACTTGTCATTTGTCAGAACTGAGCGAGTCAACGCTGAGGACAGAACGTCCTCTCAAAACACATTGATGTTCTTCGTCAACATGTTGACTATGGCCATTGGCAACATCAACGACGCGCCAATCAAGTTGAACGCGTTGTTTATTGAGAACGTCAGAGTCCCATTGCCTATCTTGATTGAGTCTATTTCTACCCACTACGGCCAGTCATTCTTCTACCAGATTCACAAGCTTCTCGGGTCGGCCGACGTGTTGGGAAATCCAGTCGGCTTGTTCAACAACTTGTCGTCAGGTGTGCTTGATATTTTCTATGAGCCCTACCAGGGATTCGTTATAAACGATCGTCCTCAAGAATTGGGAATTGGTTTGGCCAAAGGTGGACTCAGTTTTGTCAAGAAGTCCATTTTCGGATTTTCTGACTCGTTTGCGAAGTTCACTGGCTCCATTGCGAAGGGTCTTTCGGTCGCTACTATGGACACCCAGTTCCAGGAGCGCCGCAGATTGAATCAGCGCAGAAACAAGCCAAAGCACGCCCTCTATGGCATGGCCTCAGGAGCCAATTCGTTCTTCGAGTCTGTATCCTCGGGTGTTTCGGGCATTGCACTGGCACCTATTGAGGGTGCTGCTAAGGATGGAGCTGGAGGGTTCTTCAAGGGCTTGGGCAAGGGTCTCATCGGGTTGCCTACGAAGACTGCTATCGGAGTGTTTGACTTGGCGTCTAATGTCAGTGAGGGAATCCGCAACACCACAACCGTGCTCGATGCTGACGGGTTGGATAAGGTGAGATTACCTCGGTACATTTCGTACGACGGAGTGATCAGACCTTACTCGCAGCGCGAGGCCCAGGGCCAGTATTGGCTCAAGTCCATTGATGGCGGAAAGTTCTTCAACGAGACATACTTGGCGCACTTGGTGCTCTCTGGAGAAGAACGGGCGGTATTGGTGACGTTCAACGAGATCATCCTCTTCTCCATTAACAGTTGGAAGGTCACCTGGATTATCACATTTGACAAGATTGCAGAGGTGTCGTTGGAGTCTACTGGCATCACCATTATCTTGAAGAAGACCAAGGACGGCCCGTTTGTTCCTGTGCCAGAGAAACGCAGCAGACTCTTCCTCTACAGTCGGTTGAAGGTGGCAGTTGACAAGTTCAACAAGCACTGCCAGGTGACGCTTTAGAGTTCTGTGGATATAAATATGTTTTCGATGGTGCCGGCTCTCTTTGGCAAATGCTTCATGAATGTGTCTCCGTCTTCGTTCCCGAAATATTGGAGCTTGACGACCCCAATGGAAACGGCACCGTCGGCGGTTTTGACGAGCAATCTTCCGTTTTTCAGAGTGAACTCGGCGGGTTTTTGGAGACTTTCTGCCGTGTCTGCGACCTGGATGTCGTCGAAGATCACCTTGGAATGTTCAAGCTCTGTGTACCACAGCGTCTTGCGAAGAATTGTTTTCCAGCTGTGGAGCGGTCCAAGCGCCCTGTGAAGGCGCAATATTTGCTGCGATGTCATTTCATTCCAGAAAATCTCGCGATCGGTACGCGTTATCTTAGGTGCTAATGAATACTCATGTGTGGACTCTTGTGGCTTTGGCTCGACAAACTCTCCCGATACAATGACCTTCTCCAATAAATCAGCGCCCAAATCCGCTAATCGGGTCAGAAGCAGGCCAAAATCGTCGTCAGAAGCAATTTCTACCGGCACACTCTGCCGAATAATGGAACCGTGGTCAAACTTGGTTGGATGAAGTGTTTGAACAGTCACTCCAGTGTATGGAGCGCCATCCATGATTGCATACTGTATTGGCGACGATCCCCTGTACTGAGGAAGGAGTGAGGGGTGCACATTGAGCCCTCCGTACGTTGTTCTGGCGAGAAACTCACCAGGGATGAGCTTCCCGTAAGAAACGGCCACTGCCAAATCGTAGGACCCTTTTATCGCCAAAATGTCTTCCTTGCTGTCTGCCCGGAGGACTGAAATACCATTTTCTCCTGCATACTGACCGACGGGGACGTCGACTAAGCGTTTTAGCTTCCGCCCAGTGGGTTTGATGGATCTTGTGACCACGTCCAATTGTTCGATTAACTCCGGGTTCTTCGTCCTAATGGAGTTAAGGCGAGCCAAAGAGGCCACACTGAATGCGTCCGAGCCAAAAAAAGCAAGTTTGAGCCGGGAAATGCCTGCTTTGGTAACCAGAGACATACTGAGGTGGTAGGTACTGCAGGGGGCAATGAAAGTAAATGGCTGGGAGGCTGAAAAGTTATTACCGAATGATGAAACGAAAGCAGTTCTGGTTTATATCAGTTCTTTGTTGATATGATGGCTATCTGTCACCGATATCCTCTGTGTTTCACTGAGTTGCGCATATCTTCATTGTTTGACAGGATTCTTAGCCGTCTCTCATGCAATTGCAACTTTTATCCATCCAAGCCCTATTATTGTGTCTATTCGTCCTTTCGTACTTTATGTTTCAATCTTTTGTATTTATTTACCCATCGTGCTCTCTATAATTGTAGATCCATTCCGGCCGCGACTAATAATATTCAGTGAACGGGCAGAACCTTTATTCGGGCCGAACGCATCGAACCACCAAAAATCAGAAAAGAGCAACAAAAAAAAATCTGCCAACAAACACCACTTAACACCAACTCCCCATATCCTAAACTCTCCAATTCCCCAAAATCTAGACGCGGAGTATATCTCCAACGGCCGACATGTCGTCACACCCGTGCACCGGGCAACGACAGATCGTTCCAACGAACAAAGCTACCATTTAGGGACGCTTTCTACTGAAGCGACGGCGATTTTTGGCGTCAGTGGCTATTTGGCGGTGTTTGAGCCTTGGCGAGCAACGCGTGAATTGACGACGGAATTCTAAGCCTCGCCGCCCACAGATCTCGGTGATCAGTTCGGTTTTTGAACAGAGGTCTCGTGTCATTGGGCTGATCTTGTCCACGACGACAGAAGCTGCGACGTCAGTTTTTTACTCCGAGCAACTCCGGCCAACTCCGAACGGCGGAACTCTGAGCACAAAGCAAGGCAGAAGAAAGGAGCCAACTGATTCTAGGACTCAACAAAGTTTGGCTCAGACAGATATTGAGCATAAGGTGGCTCAAAGTGTGTTGCTCTACGTCGAATTCATTGACCATCGACACCTGACGGTATATTCTCCTATTTGGAATCCTGGTTTTTGAGCTCTGTTTGACACCATCAAAAGTTCTGCTCAGACCAATCGATAATTCAGCTCGACCGTTCTGATCAGTCCAATCAACAGATCTTGACGTCCACAGTTCTTGACATTCACGGTCTTCAAATTCACGGTCTCGACATTCACGGCTCTTGACATTCACGGTCCTCCACGATTGTTTGACATTCAAAGTACTTTGACCTCCGCTGCACAACAACTGCAAACCGTCCCTGTGTCTGTTTTTGGCATTCACATTTCTCTGATATTCACGCCTTTTGACCCAGTCTTGATATCCGGGTCTTGCTCATTCAGGGTTTCACGGCTCTTGGATCCCCACCGTTTTTCCTTTTTTGAGAACGGCTCTTATAAATCACTTGAAAGTGCAAAACGTTCTTGTGAGTGTTATTTGACAATCTCAGCCCATTGGTCTTCTCCGACATTCACGGTTTTTGTTCTTATCTGATACCCCGGTCTTGATCGTTGTTTGACCTCCACAATTTCTGACGGCCGTTGTTCTTCACCGTCTTGCTCATTGTTTGACCACCGTTCTACGGCTCTTGGATCTTCAACGTCGTTCTTTATCCTCGCTGTTCGTACAACTCTAACGTCGTTCTGATCACGGCTTGAACTGTTTCTGATATCGTTCTTCGACCTCAAGGTTCTTGATCCGGTCTTTGACAACTCCTGTGACATATTCTTTTGATCTGGTCACTCCACGATCTGGCCGTTTTTACGACTCGCTCATCTCGGATCATCCTTCGATCTCCACCGTTGACCGATCTATTGATCGCTCAACTTTCGCTCCTTCTCATCTAAACCGTCGATTACCATGCCCTCTACCGTCAGCAAGGTCTTTATCTTGCTCTCGTGCACGTTTTTGGGCCTCATCTGCGGCACCCTCTACCTCTACTCGCTGTACAGTCCGCAGCTCGCCCGCCGCCTCGACTACTCCGCCACCGGCTCGCTGTCCATTGCCCTCTGTGGCAGTCTCGGCGTCGCTGTCTCGGGTCCGCTTGCCGGTGCCGTCGTCGACCGAAAAGGGTACACTGTGGCCTTAGTGGTGGGAGGATTGGCCATCGTGGGAGGATACGCTGCACTCCGGAAGCAGTACGACGCGCCGTTTTCCCACTTGCCGCTCCTGTGCACCGCGTTGTTCGTGGTGGGCTGCGGTTCCACCTTCATCAACTCCGCCTGCCTAAAATGCTGTGCCGTGACGTTTCCCAGCATCCGAGGAGTGGCCACCTCGCTTCCACTTGCCTTGTATGGCCTCTCGGCCATGTTCTACTCGGTGGTGGCGCTGGTGTTTTACCAGGGCGACACGCTGGGGTTCTTGCGCTTTCTCATCGTGTCGCTGGCGGCCATTTTCGTGGTGTGCTGCCCCAGCATTATGATGTGCGACCGCCGTCGCCGTCTCCGAACACGTGACATCGAGTTGACGGTGTTGCCGGCGCCCGCGGCCTCCCACACTCAAGTTCCAGAAAAGCTGGACGAGATGTCCGGATTGCGCCTTCTCACCACGCCGCACTTCTGGCTCCTTTTCTTGGCTACCGGTGCGCTCGCCTCCTTGGGCCAGATGTACATCTACTCGGTCGGCTACATGGTCAAGGCCCTCGTCACCAGTGGATACCTGCTTCCGCCAGAAGCCCAGGACAACGTGCCGCTGATCGACATCTTGGTCCAGCACAACCAGCAGCTCCAGGTGAGTCTTTTGCTGTTGGCGAACTGCGTGGGCCGGTTGGTAGCGGGTGTTCTGGGCGACGTGATCACGCTGTCGTTCCGAAAACCACGTGCGTGGCTTTTGTTCATCCCCGCGTTGGGCCTCGCCGCCACCCAGGTCATGGGCCTCTCCATCAACAGCCACGACCACTTGAGCGGCGCGTCCATGCTCACGGGCTTCTTTTATGGGTATACGCTCTGCCTCATGCCCATTATTGTGGGCGACGTGTTCGGAATGGACAACTTCTCGCAGAACTGGGGCTTAGTGGGCTTGGCGCCGGTGTTGCCGTCGTTCTACTTCACCAATCTCTTTGGCAAGGTGTATGACCTGCGTCTGGTGGTGGGCGACAATGGGCACTCTTCGTGCCTGGCTGGGCGCCACTGCTACAGCCTGGTGTTCGAGCTCACGTTGGGCGTGGGCGTGCTTGCGGTGGTGGTGGTGGCAGTGTTCAACTTTGGCGACCGCTACGTGCGCCGGACCCTTGCCCGCCGGTCCAGTGTGTCTGGTAAGCTGCCGCCGGTCCATGTAAACTAATAATAGAGTCATGAGGAGGGACAGAGTGTAGTGCCGTAGAGCAGTCTAATGGTGGGATTGAGTGAGGCTAGTATTTGCAAAGTGGTGAGAGGATCCAGAGAATAGCCTAAGAATACTAGAGCACCCCCAGTGTAACAGAAAGATGTAATAGAAGAGAATCTTCTAGGGGATCGGAGTTTCAGGGGAATAGAAATATTTGTGCACTGAAATCTGCGTGGGCGACAGCGATCAGTAATCATTTAAAACTCAACGGCTTCGATGAGGTTGGAGGAGGATCAAACCTCGGTCCTCGGTACTGGATGCCTCTGCGATAATGAAGAAGAAATCTCATCGTCAATTACAAGAATCAAAGACTCCGTTGATCATTGCGTCAGCTACGCTTCGTAACCTTGCTTGCCTTGTTCATCCTCGCAACCTCGAATAGAGGAAACCCGAGAAGAAAATTTCGGAAAGAATACCAGAACACCTTCTGATTTCACATTGATGCCAGCATCTGCGTTGTCTCGGCTTCAACTTCTTATCCCATGGATGCGCAGAATGTTGGTGATTCACCTTGTTTGGATGCTTTGAGCTGAACGAAGTGCTTCGAACCCATGAACGATCAAATTTCTTCGTGAAGGCTCATTTTCTTCTCGAGTAGCCTAGAATTTGCTCAACAAAAATATAATAGTCACCAGCTTCATCTGGAGAGTATGGACCCATACCCTGACTTATCTCACCATTCTTTGAGTAATTGATGAGTCAAAAAATCTTGAAATACAAGCACAGTCCAAATGCTCTGATATGAAAATCTGCTTTCAATATATTGCCTGTCCCACTGTTCTACTGATTGTCTGGTTGGGTTATTTCGCACCCAGAGTGCATCCATCACTGATAAGAACTAACTGGCTCTCACTATCAATTCAGTCCGACCATTCACTGAGCCCAATTAGCCACAACGTCTGGAATCCCTCAATTCCCGTGGAATTCATACTTCGAACATGTCAAAGTACGTCCCTCCTCGACTTCGATCAGAGGACGACAAACGACGCCAGCGTCTGCTCAGATTCAAAAACACTTCGTCTAAGCCAAACGAGTACGGTTTTGTCAGTCGAGGCGAGGAGTCTCGACTCCAGACCAGCGAAAAAGCACAGCGAGACTACTTCGACTGGATCCTAAAGAATTTTGATCCGGAGCCAGAGCAGGAGGAGGAAGACGGTGCAGAGAAACTGACCGAGGAAAGCGCAAAAAGGAGCGGGGAAAAAGCAAAGACGGAACCGGAATTGGTCACCGCACCGACCCAAGTTGATAGCAAAAAGAATTCTGGTAGAATTTGGAAAACCGAACTGAAGAACGAAGACTCCACACTCAGTGCATTGCGCAAGCTCAGAGAAGCGCTTCTCCACAAAAAACCAAGCGAGTTTTCTGTCAAGGTCCACTTGTTTTCAGTGCGTGTGAGCGCCCCGGTGGGCCACTACCAGACCTACGTTCCCAGTATCAACTACTTACTCTCAAGCAAGGAATTACTCAGCGATAGCGAGATAAAGGAGATGGCATCGTTGCTCGTACTACATGTATCTCACTTAAACAATGCCAACGAGCACGCGTTTCGCCTCTTTCACCAGTACTTACTGAAAGAAACTGACCACAGGGTATACTCAGTTCTCAACGCGTGGGTCTCGGGAAACTACTCACAGTGGCTCTCCATATACAATTCCGAGGCCGACCACGCGATACACGCCATCATGAAGGGCGGTTTGGCGAAAATGGCGGCGCACATGGTGGACTGTATGACCAAGGCGTACTTCACCATCGGCGTGAGTGATTTCGAGAAGTTTCTACCGGCGAGAACAACAAGAGAGGGTTTCTTAAAGGAGTACGCGCCAACATGGGTGGAAGAGGGTGGCAATGTGGTGATACGACGGAGAAAAAGGTGAGAGGGAGCCGTGGCAGCGAATAAGAGAGCATGAAAGTGGACCAAAGCAGTAAGACAGACTGTTGGGACTCCAGGTGCAAAAGAAACTCAGAATTAGACAAGTCACAGGGTATCCATAATTCTATGTTCTGACATTAATCGGCTGTCCTGATCATGGGTGGTGTCTAGAATTGAGTGAAAATGCTTATTGCGGTGATCACGGCGAAAGGAGAAAAATTAGATGGAATCGGTCAAAAGTTTGATACTTAATGAATTTCAATAGGCGGAGTAAGTCACAGGTTTGACACAATGAATTTCGGTTGTCGTTGTCGTCCGTTGCAACCAACTAGAGTATATATGGAATGAGAAAGATGGGTGTTCTCTTTCCTACAAATTAATGAAGCCCAAATGAACGAGCAGCTTTATCGCCTTCGATTTTGTCTTTTTCGACTTCTTTTATTTTTTATAGCATTCGTATTGTTCGGCCTCCGCCTTCTCCTCTGGCCCGTCTTTCCAATACAGGACAATCTCAATCTTCTCATGTCTGACGCCTCGGACGCCATCAAAATCGACGACATTGTCACGTCGAAAATCGATCCGGAAACTGTGTTCAAGGAGCTCGACCGCTTGAAAGTCGAAGTCAACATTCTCCGCAACGACATGCTGCTTTTTGTCAGAGCTCTAGCGACCATTCCGGACAACCAGAGCCAGCAGGAATATTACAACACCCTCACAGCCAAGCTAAATACAGTCAAGGCCGGCATCCAGGACTACTGTACTCAGTACAACCGGCTTTTGCCGGTGATAAATTTGGCCCAGATCAGGTTGGGGCAGGAGGTAGAATCACTGAAGGAGTCGCCCAAGAAGGGCGAGAAGAAGCGAGGAAGGACTTGAACAACAAAGAAAACGGTAAAGGATGAACGACTCAAAAGGCAGACCCACTGGTCTGAAATAGGGGAGCAACCGAGTGTTCTGCTAAGACTATAGAGAGGTCGAAGTTGAAGATTGCCATAATGTACAAATAGGTGGCACAGCTCGGTTATGATGGGTATTCAAGAATGTGATATATTCTAGTTATTCTCTGGTGCTGAGCCAGCAGGAGCGCTGTATGAGCTTGAATATTCTTAGTGAGGCTTGGCAATGAAAGTGCTGAATCGGAGTATCGGAGTGTTTCTAGACCTAATCATGTCCAAGTCACCTGATATCTCGAGCGGCATGAAGAGATCCGGCTTCGTGCAATGATATGTCTACCGATGTTACCCACCATTGCGAGTCTCCCCAAGAACACTCCAGGATTTACTTGGTTGAACATTCATTTCAATGCACCAGAAGCACTAGAAAGAGCTGATACGACAGAATAGGCGACTTCTTGGCACTGACGACTCCACACCACAAGAGAAACTCTAATGTACTGGGAAAGAAATCCAGACTCGGCCAATAGGTCCATATCTTTTGTCACAGGATAGGAAGTTGTCGCGTTGATGTTAGAGGAAGCGACCTTCAGGACGAAGTCGCTGTAATATATGTGGAATTGAATAACGTTATTAACACAACGTGAGATTTATGAGTTTGCGGAGTGTAGTTATGGCTAGTAATCCAAGAAGAATCGGGCTCAATCATTTCCGATTTACTTGCTTGGATGTCATTTATACTAAGATATAGTGCAACGGCTGATCAAGGGCTATCATGATCGACTATAAAAGAGTTGCTGTATTGCGAGATCGAGATATCCCGTAGTGAAACAATGGCTACCTAATCAAGAGCTTTTTGGTCATATACTTGGAAGTGTCAAGTTATAGCTTCCATCTCCGCTTTCCCTTTATGTTGTCATATCAAAGGATCTTGTAAGTTTCTCGCTTGGTTATCGCAACCTTGGAAAACAGCAAGGCACTTCAGATTAGCTGCGCCAGTAATTAGCTGCCTCTATCAGGATACAGCCTGTGACCAAGTGTCACTCTTAGAGGAACTGCCCTGTTCTACTTTGTTCGGCTGCGCAGAAAGATTGAATATGAGCTTCAAACTTATCAGGTTCGATTTCGATTCCGCTTCGTTCGGGTTCACCAGAACCATTGAAGGTCGACGTTCATCACTCTGAGACAAGTCTCATTCTCCTCCACAATGAGTGAATCGGATTAATGCTTCTTCGATTCCGCCCCATTCTGCCATGTACAATGGGAGTGCTACCGTTTCGGGCGCGATTGAGCAGAATAGGAGTGGAATTTCTTAAACCGCACACAATGATGAGCTATTATGGGTGCTGTTTATTTATTCTGCACCCCAGAATGGAAACTTGATATCAGCTGTAATGAGCTGGTATTCCTCATCGATAGCGCTTACTACTGCGGAACATTGCTAGAAGCCTCAGTCTAATCATTATTTCGCTCCACCGAGGCAACAGATTATATACGGAGGATCTCTTTCGTGAGCCGAATTCTGCTTCTTTCATTAGCTTAAGTTCTGCTTTTGGGACCCAGCGAATGAGTGGAAAGGAATGCTTCAAACTACCGATGCTGCTTTCTTTTCCATTATTCTAGAATCGAAAGAACAACGGGATCAGAACTAGCGACTGCTTCTGATTTTGCTGCTCCGTAGATTAGCAGAAAATGAACTTGGTTTTCGTTTCTGTTATCGCGCTATTTGGCTGCGAATGGCTGCATAGGAGTTCAAATCTTATCTCCATCTTTTCTTAATTTCATCATTCTACCCAAATTTGTGAATTAATCTTTTCCGCATTTTGATTGCCTCATTCTGCTCGGTGGAATAAAAAGAGGGAATCAAGGGTACTGCCTTTTTCATTCCCAACGATTTAGCCGCGTTTGACTGGGAGCGCTTTTATCTTCTAAACTGCGTTGTTGCCATCATTTGGCTACTTCCGAACCATGAAAACGAAGTATAGTTCCCCTTTCTTTATTCCATCAATCTTCTACGCCGATTATCGGAGTATGAGCCTGCTTTTCGATATGACACTATTTAGCCGCGAGTGCTTGAAGAAGAGAACAAATATGTCATTCGATCATTCTGGCGAGACCAAAACGATGGAATAGCACCACCAATCGCCTTTTCCGATACAAGAGCATTCAGCTGTGCAGAATGAACTATGAACTGTAATTCCGTTTGTTCCGCATTGTTTGGCTGCGAATTGCTGGATAGGAGTTCAAACGTGCATCTTATCACCAATCGACTTTCTTGAAATACGAGCTGGAGCCTTTTTTTATTACTTCATTCTGGTGCGCTGCAAAGACGAATATGAGCTGGGGGTTGCTTTCTGGGTTGCATCACCTGCTCCCCGCATAATAGAAAATAAGCTGGCGCACGAGTGCGAATCTGCATTTTATCACCAATCTACTATTTGATTCAATAATTCTGGCTGCATCACAATGATGCGTATGAAATTGGAAGTGCTTTTTGTCAGAATAATGGAATGTGATTCACGGGTCCGCTCTTTGGCAGATAATGCATCATGAGCTAGGTGCACGCCAGGGTTACCCTGAACTGACTCACAACGTCCTATATATACCGCGCTCAGCGACTTTTCACCACTATCATGTCTGCCCTGTTGCAAGAAACATTCGCCAGATGCAAGAAAGAGGGCCGCAACGCCCTCGTCAACTTCGTCACCGCAGGCTACCCCACCATCGCCGACACCGTGCCCATCTTGCTCGGGATGCAGGAGGCTGGTGTCGACATCATTGAGCTCGGTATTCCCTTCTCGGACCCCATCGCCGACGGCCCCACTATCCAGGCCGCCAACAATGTGGCGTTGTCCAACGGAGTGACTGTACCGCTCGTGTTGCAGCTTGTGTCCGAGGCACGTGCTGCCGGTGTCGCTGTGCCCATCATCTTGATGGGCTACTACAACCCAATCTTGAAGTACGGCGAGGACCGCATGGTCGCGGACCTGGCGCGCGCTGGCGCGTCCGGATACATCGTTGTGGACTTGCCTCCTGAGGAGGCGGTCAAGTTCCGCGGCACGTGCGCCCGCCACGGCCTTTCGTACGTTCCATTGGTTGCGCCGGCCACCACCGACGAGCGCTTGGCCGTGTTGGGCGGCATTGCCGACTCCTTCATCTACGTGGTGTCGCGCATGGGCACGACCGGCGCGTCCACCGAGGTTTCGCAGGGCATTGCCGACTTGTGCGCTCGTGTGCGCAAGTTCGCGGGCGACACGCCGTTGGCGGTCGGGTTCGGCGTGCTGACGCGCGAGCACTTCTTGACGGTGGGCGCAGCGGCCGACGGCGTGGTGATTGGCTCGAAGATCATCACGCTCTTGGGCGAGGCCGCTCCCGGCACCGCCAAAAACGTGGCCTACCAGTTCGTGCGCCTGATTTTGGGCGAGTATGAGCCCCAGGCGCCGCCACCATACCAGAAGACCACCGAGGCCGCCGTTGAGGACGCGCCTGAATTGCAGGAGTCCCACCAGTACAACCCCCGCTTCGGCGACTTTGGTGGGCAGTACGTGCCCGAGGCGCTCCACACGTGCCTTGCGGAGTTGGAGCGCGGCTTCGAGAGCGCGACCGCAGACCCCGCGTTCTGGGATGAGTTCCGTGCGTTGTACCCCTACATGGGCCGGCCTTCGTCGCTCCACCGCGCAGAGCGGTTGACCGCGCACGCGGGCGGTGCGCAGATCTGGTTGAAGCGTGAGGACTTGAACCACACTGGTTCGCACAAGATCAACAACGCGCTCGCGCAGGTGTTGATTGCGCGGCGCTTGGGCAAGCAGCGCATCATCGCCGAGACCGGTGCGGGACAGCACGGTGTGGCCACCGCCACCGCGTGCGCCAAGTTCGGCTTGCCATGCACGGTGTTCATGGGTGCTGAGGATGTGCGTCGGCAGGCGCTCAATGTGTTCCGCATGCGTCTCTTGGGTGCCAAGGTGGTGGCTGTCACCAACGGAACGCAGACGTTGCGCGACGCCACCTCTGAGGCGTTCCGCTTCTGGGTGCTGAACTTGGAGGACACTCACTACGTGGTGGGCTCGGCGATTGGGCCCCACCCCTACCCGACGTTGGTGCGCACTTTCCAGAGTGTGATTGGGCAGGAGGCCAAGGCGCAGTTCAAGGAGGCGGTCGGGCGCTTGCCGGATGCGGTTGTGGCATGCGTGGGCGGTGGCTCCAACGCCACGGGCTTGTTCTCGCCTTTTGAGAAGGACACATCCGTGCGCATGTTGGGCGTGGAGGCCGGCGGCGACGGGCTCGACACCGAGCGGCACCTGGCCACATTGACCGCGGGAATTCCCGGCGTGTTTCACGGCGTTAAGACCTACGTGTTGCAGGACTCTGACGGTCAGGTCCACGACACCCACCTGGTTTCCGCAGGCTTGGACTACCCCGGTGTGGGACCCGAGTTGGCCTACTGGAAGAGCACTGGACGCGCGGACTTCACTGCTGTCACCGACGCCCAGGCTTTGCAGGGCTTCCGGATGTTGTCGCAGCTCGAGGGCATTATTCCCGCGTTGGAGCTGTCGCACGCGATTTACGGGGCCGTGGAGCTCGCCAAGACCATGGACAAGACAGAGCACATCATTGTGAACGTGTCGGGTCGCGGTGACAAGGATGTGCAGAGCGTGGCCGAGGTGTTGCCAAAGTTGGGTGAGCAGATTGGCTGGGACTTGCGTTTCGAGGACGACCCTTCCAAGTGAGTGGCGGAGTCTTGAGTGAAGTGCTACCAAAAATGATTAGAATGAATACCGCGAGCTCCTAAACTGTAGGTGGATAATGATTACGATAAAGGGTACAATACTCCGAGAAAGGACCATAGCATGCAATCCTACTGTTTAAGAAATCAAGAGAATATAGGAATGAGGAGAGGAGTGGAGGAGAGGAGAAATACTCAATATCTATCTTCCACCCAACAAGGGAACATGAGGTTCTTGAAGACGTGTTATTAACTCAAACCTTGTTGGCAACAAAGTGTTGTGTCAATTAAGAATAGTTATTTTGAAGCCATGAACTTCTAACTTGCTCCAATTGCGGAATTTCACCTAATTTCGAGAATGAACCTCTCAACTGGAATGGCTGCGAAGCTTAGTAACAAAGGCCAAGGTCAGAAAACTCCACTAAATATCGCCCGCACAAAAAAACAGGCCGCTGACAGTGAGAGAGAAATAAATTTCGCTTGGAAGTCCCCTCCATTTCCTCAAATTCCCGTGTTTTTGTTGTCGTGTTTTTGACCTGTACTCCACATTATTGTTATTGACATGACTGAGGGACGAGACACCAACGCCCTCGTGGAGGAGTTGGCTCGAATCCTCAACATCGAGCTTGATGAGCTGATGCTACATCTATGTGTCAAGCTCATGGACCAGGGAGTGGACGGACAGAAACTTGCATCGGCCATCAAGAGCATTCGCCGTGAAACACTGGCCAGCATGAGATAAGGCGACAACTGATAGTGACGAATTATTGTTTCGTATTGAATTTGAGCAGTATGGATTGGTTGAAATGTTGGTTTTATGTTGATAACCAGCATGATTCGGTCCATGGTACCAACTTAATTTTACTAAAGTTGATGATTACACTCCGCGTGTTCAACTCCGCTGACGTATCGCTTAGACTATAATTTCGCTTGCGGGCTGAATATCGCTTAGGTCTAAGTTCGCCGAAGGCTTGATTATCGCTTACTTTTGGGATCACCTAAGTCCGAGATCACTCAGGTCTGTCCTATCAATAGATGCAATATATAATACATAATCAGGCAAATCCGCCCTTTTTCTTTTTGCGGCGCTGGCTCGGGGTCTGAGACCCTGGTCGCCGCACTCCCTGTGAGGACTGCGTTCCTTGACTTGGTTGACTCAGAGTAGGCAATTGAGAAGGTAATGGGGACTGAGAGTCGCCCAAACTTGAGGTCATCTGCGTAAGTTGTGGAGTCTGGAGCTGCAGCATCTGCGACATTCTCTGTGACTGAGACACTCTCTGTGATTGGGTGAGTGCACGGTGGAGAAGATGTCTTGGTGCCTTGGTGGTGTTGACGACAGGAACGGAAGGAGCTTGCAGAATTTGCGTGGTTTGGGCCACCGCAACAGACTGGTCCCAGTCTTCAAGTACAGACCGAGTTTCGATATCCGCAGCCTCCATTTCCCGTTCAAACGCTGCCTGGCACTTTTCTGAGGTCTGAGGATCCATGACTTGGATCATGCGACATGCAAGAAGAGAGGCGATGTGGTCGACGAGCGGAGATTCTCCAAACTTGCGAGCAAGGGAGTCTCTAAGAGCGGTAACGGTTGACTCGGTATTTTGTGGGGGAATGCGCTGACCCCTCCAAAGAACTTCGATGAGATTCTGAAGACTGAGGCCGAGGGTGCCATAGTACGACACCAACTGCTCCACCATGTTGTCAAGTTGAACAGTGTCTCCAATCTCAAGAGGAACATGGCTTGCAACAGAAGAAAGCGAGACTGGAGTGCGCACATCCGTGTCAATCAAAGAGTTGTGCCCAAGCAAGTCGGAGGTCGAACTGTCTGGGAAAAACAGCGAGATTTTCGATCCGAGCCGACTTGCAAACTGCTGTATGAGGTCGTCCTGGACACTGTGGCTTTCTTCGACGCTTCCATTTGCACTTTCATTGATGCTTTCATTGTCGCTCTCATTATCGTCACTTGCGCTCTCTTGAGTACTCTCATTGCTTTCATTTTGACTGTCTGCTACTCGCGTCAGTCCGTCCTTTTCGCTGTTCTCGCTTCCACTCTCGCTTCCACTCACGCTTTCCTCGCTTTCTGAACTATTCTCACTCTGATCGTCTCCACTTTCTCTTCCCAGATCCCCACCATTGGACCCCGATTCCTTACCAGTTTCATTCTCTCTGACCTCCCCATTCTCCACATCTTCTTTCTCGTTCTCCCAACCCTCCTCAATTGCGGAATAATATGTGTATGCAGCCACGGCCTCAGCGGTCAGAATCTTGGAAAACAACGGCTCTTGAACCGTTTCATCTCGTTCCCTTTCTGGATCACCTTGTTTGAAGGACAATTTCCGTCGTCCACTCAACGAAGACAAACACACACCGTTTCCCACTTCCAAGAGATTAGCAACTGTATCGTCTCCGTCGCCGCTGAATGCAGATTTTGATAGTGTTACACTGATGGGGCGTTCACAGTTCAGTCGAAGATAGTAGGGGTCCCTCAAACTGCAGGGCCTTCCATCAAGATATGCAAAAGTATGGATGATAATGAGCGGCGTGTTCTGTGAATAGATTGCGCAGATATATGTCGAGTTAAAAGAAGCAACTGTCAATCTGTAGGATGAGTCTGCGTAATCTAGGAAATGCTTCCACGCCACCAACCTCTGTATCGTGTTTTCCTGTTTAGTATCCTCCGAACTTGTTTCTCCCTCCTTGCTCGCTTCTTCCTCATCAGTCGACTCTTCCTTTTCTACTCCGCTGCTCAATTTAGTCCACAAGAGTTCCTGAGACGTCAAAATAAATGCAAATGGGCCAACAACCGCCACATCCTGGACACGGGACCACAATTTGGCCGTAATAAGCTTCGTGGTCACTCCAGAACAAATCTTGTGAACGCTGGTCCGTGAAAATAGGATTAAAGTCTGCGGATTGGCCCAACAGACCTTCCTCCAGTGCGAAAGCTCGTGGTCGTCAAAGGGAATAAGACATTTTCTGGTTATCAGATTCAACTGGCTGTGAAAGTTGTAGTTCCACAAGCCAACGTTACCCTTTTCGTCGACCATTGCAAATTCGCCTTCCATATAGGGATTGGCCTCGATATGAGCAAGGTTCTTTCCCGTCAATTCAGTGCATGGCACCAGTCCCATTATCCTAAGGGTGAGTCCTTTTGAGTCTGGGTCATTATTCCATGAGTATCCCACTATTTTAATCTCGGACAGTCCTCGTAGGACAATCAACTTGTCCTGGGTCATGGGAGTGATTTGCAAGATGCGCTCAGCAACTTCCAACTCGACTTTATACTTTGGAAATCCCGCTGTGAGTTTATGCAGTGGAGTCATTGCGGTATTTTCGCCTGAACTCACTTTGTATGCCTGTTTGTTTCTCGGCATGAGCACCGATATAGTAAGCACATTTCCGAGTTCTCCTCCAGCATAAGCTACCGCTTGCATTTGGACGAAAGTGTTCTTCGCCTTTGGGAACTTGCGCTGACCGTCCACAAATATCAGGTAAGAATAACCTCCCGTGCCGATTCCGAATATTGTGCCGGTGTTTCCCACTGTGGGATCTATAACGTTATCTTCGTGAAGTACGGCCGACTCATGTGCCAAAGACGTAACGATATGCTCTGGAACTGAGGTAGGGTAATCTATGCGCTTGTTATGAGCGGGTGCCACGGGATCTCCGCGTTCTCTCCTTTGTTTCGGACTTAGCCATGTTCTGGAGTTCAAGATGGGACTTAGTAGTAGTCCGTAGTCTCGGAGTCTGGGGAACTGTACCTCCGGTTTGAGCTTATTGGAGCCAGCCAGGACCGGAATTACAATTCCGTTTCCCGATACGCCGTACGTTAGTCGAGAACCAAGGTCTCTTTTGGCTGGCCACATCGATGGTGTAGGTGGTTGTGCAGGACTCACCAAAGATCTAATGGAGATGGGAGACAGGATTTGAACTTTTGGAGAAAAGAAAAGATAGAGGTGTAAATTGATTGAGGCGAGTGTGAATTTGTTAGTGATGTCTCTTTCGAGGCTTGGGCGCGTGGTGTCTCTGGGTCACTGTTCCCAACCAATGCAGTGCTGAACTACACTGACGCTAAGATTTTAAGACGATGTTCATAAGTATTATTTGATTATCAGCATGATGGAGATATCTTTATTGATGGGTCGACACCTCGCCATGTTGAGTTGTGCGGTGTAGCCGATTTCTAAGGATTCGAATATGTGGATTCCAGAATTAAGGCGGAAACGCATATGGAAGACATAAGATGGGGTAGATAATGTAGGAAGAGACGTATTACTAAGAAAAAATTGCAACACAAGTGGCTGTTTCGGCTGAATTGGAAGGACGATCATGCGAGAGTGCGATGAAACAGATTCCACGACAACTGCTTCTCATTATGGCCTCACATGGTAGGAAGATTCCAAGTAATCCTGTTTGGTCAGTGGGTGTCGCCAATTACTTCGCTACTGAAGCAACTCGTTCTACGCAATTAGTTACGAGGGCTTCGATGCCAATTTCAGTAGCCACATCCTTATCGGCTCTTTAACCAAGGTCTGCCAATTTCAGTAGCCATATCCCAATCAGCTCTTAAGGTCTGCCAATCTTCATTTTTCAAACGATCGGTTGTAGTAATTACTTTTAAACGATAAGAAGGGGTTGTTGCTGTGCTTCTTCAGAAGGAATCAACAGAACCGTTATGGGAAAGCTCCCCCGCCATATTCACGACACGTCGCTCATCTAGCCAAATAACAGAGTTCTTCGATTTTTTGGCTTTTTGAGCCATTTCGGCCTTTTCCTCCATTTTGTCCTTTTATATTTTTTTATTGCAATCGTTGTTAAGCCCTTTAGCAGAATTTCATAACTATTAGATGAAGTCAACATCCACTCAAGACCGCTCACTCTTAAATCAACAAAACCTACGACATAACCTGAAACTCAATGGTCGCTTTGGATCTAACAAAAGTGCCCAATGCGCTACTTGGTCGGTATGCAAGAGCCTCGGAGAGTGAAACTTCCACGTGTTAAAATAGTTGCATAGCTGCGATCTGGCAGAAACGTGTTATTGGGCGACGGGCCTAACGCTTCTCATTTCACACCCTACTGCAATTTCGAGCAATACCTCAGAATGTTCCAAACCCCTCTAGTTGTGCGCCGCACCGAATACCCCAGATACGAGCCCGTGCTATTTATACCCCGGAAGTCTCGAACAAAGAAAAGAAGAACTTAAAATCTAGAAGAGAGAAAGGGAAACCGATCATCTACTCTCGTATTCGTAGCCCTTTCATTTTTTCTGGGTTTTCGTAGTCCCTTCTCTGCCCTGATTCGCTCTCATCCAGTCGCGTCCATTACGCACTCCACACAATGGCACGTTCGAGATCAATAGATACTCCGCAGAGCCGAAATCCACAACCCCTCAATTAATTGAGCCCTCCCGCACATTCAAACACTGAATGCATCCCCCAATTCCGTCCACCATTCCATGCGCCCATTCCATTCGCCCGTTCGCCCATTCATCTCCCATTCACGTCCACTGAAAAACTGCAGGACACCAGGGCCTATCACCAATGCCACAACAACCAGAACATCCCGACATGACCCGACCGCGCCCAACACACCAAACTCCCTCTCTCCGCCATTTCTACTTACCCGCATTTTCTCCGTTCCCGCCGTGTCCTCTCGGTTATTTTCTCTCTCCTCCTCCATTTCCGCCCTCCTGCACTTTGGACCGACACGTAGCACCAACTACTACTTTCTTCATGGCGCCGAAATCGAAAAAACCGGCCCCCCGCAGACCCCAGAACGACTTGGTCGACATGGACTGCGTCGTGCCGCCCGCGTACGCCCAGGGCTCCGTGCGCCACTACCTCCTCACCGAGATTCCGGCGGTGGTGACCCAAAAACGCACCGTCACCACCAAGGAGGCGGTGTTTGTGGCGCTCCTCGTGGTGGCATCCGCGTTTGTGCGGTTCGACTTGAGCCTGCCGCTGCTGGTGGTGTTCGACGAGGTGCACTTTGGCGGCTTTGCCAAGAAGTACATCAACGGCGCCTTCTTCATGGACGTGCACCCGCCGTTGACCAAGATGTTGTTTGCCGCGGTGGGCTTGCTTGGCGGCTTCAAGGGCGACTTTGACTTCAAGAACATCGGCGACGAGTACCCCGCGCTGGTGCCCTATGTGATTATGAGACTGTTCCCTGCGGTGTTGGGCGCTGCCACCGTGGTGCTCTGCTACTTGACGTTGCGGGCGTCTGGCGTACGCCCCGTAGTGGCCTTGGCCACCGCCTCCTGTCTTTTGTTTGAGAACTCGTTCGTGACCATCTCGCGCTACATCTTGTTGGACGCACCGCTCATTTTCTTCATTGCCGCCGCCGTGTACGCGTTCAAGAAGTTCGAGGTGCAGCAGCCGTTCCTGTTTGGGTGGTGGCGCCTGCTTGCGCTGTGCGGTGTCGCCCTTGGCTTGGCGCTCCTGTCCAAATGGGTGGGACTCTTCACCGTGGCCTGGGCCGGGCTTTTGTGCGCGGGCCACTTGTGGTTCCTCATCGCCGACTTGCTGGTGCCTGCCAAGACCGTGTGGCGCCACGGCGCGGCGCGCGCCGCCGTTCTTTTGGGCATTCTGGCCGCCATCTACTGTGCTCTGTTCGCCATCCACTTCTCGGCGCTCCCCAACGCCGGCGACGGCGCCGGGTTCATGACCTCTGCGTTCCGCGTCACCCTCAAGGGCCTGGGCGTGCCGGCGGTCACCGCGGCCCAGGTGGGCTACGGTTCGGTGGTGACCATCCGCCACGTCAACACCCAGGGAGGCTACTTGCACTCGCACAACCACTTCTACCCCACGGGGTCCAAGCAGCAGCAGATCACCTTGTACCCCCACTTGGACTCCAACAACGACTGGGAGATCGAGCCCTACAACTTCCTGACCCCGGACGCGTTCCACCAGTTGAAGCACGGCGACAAGGTGCGCTTGCGCCACGTGATCACCCACCGCCGCTTGCACTCCCACGACGAGAAGCCCCCCGTGTCCGAGCGCGACTGGCAGAAGGAGTGCTCCGCCTACGGCTACGAAGGGTTTGGCGGCGACGCCAACGACGACTGGGTGATCGAGGTGGTCGACCACAAGACCCCCGAGGACGCGCGCGTCAACATCACCGCCATCCGCACCATCTTCCGCCTCCGCCACGCCATGTCCGGCCACTACTTGTTCTCCAGCGAGGTCAAGTTGCCGCTGTGGGGCTTTGAGCAGCAGGAGGTCACCGCCGCCTCGCTGGGCGCGCGGCCCTTGACCCACTGGTACATCGAGACCAACAAGAACACCCGCTTGTCGCCCTCCGAGCGCAAGGACGTGCGCTACCCCAAGTTTGGCTTCTGGGACAAGTTCCTCGAGTCCCACAAGACCATGTGGAAGATCAACCAGGGCTTGACCGGGCACCACGTGTGGCAGTCCGAGCCCCACGACTGGCCGCTCTTGCGCCGCGGTATCAACTACTGGGGCAAGCACCACACCCAGGTCTACTTCATCGGCAACCCCGTGGTGTGGTGGTCCGCCACCGCCGTGGTGGCCGCCTTCTTCGTCCACGTGGCGGTGTCGGTGTTGCGCTGGCAGTCCGGCGCGCGCGTCGCCGTCAACAAGAATGTGTTCAACTTCAACATGCAGATGTTGGGCTACGTCGCCGGCTGGGCCCTCCACTACTTGCCTTTCTTCATCATGGGTCGCCAGTTGTTCTTGCACCACTACTTGCCCGCCCAGTACTTTGCCATCTTGGCCCTCGGCCACGTGTTCGAGTTGCTTGTGGCGTCCTTCACCAAGAACAACCGGCCCGCGCTCGGCGCCGTGCTCGCGTTCGTCGTCGCCACTCTCTACTTCTACAACGCGTTCTCCCCCTTGATCTCTGGTGCCCAGTGGACAAAGGAGGAGTGCAAGAAGAAGATGATCTTGGGCTCCTGGGAGTGGGACTGCAACGGCTTCTTCGACAAGAAGTCCCAGTACCTCTCCTACACGCCCTCGCTGGAGCTGCCTGAGCCTTCGTCCAAGCCCACCTCGGCCGCGACCAACGCCGCCAAGCAGGTCCAGCAGCCCGTCCAGGGCCAGGGCCTCAACTCGCCCCCAAAGGTCCCTGAGGAGCCTCCTAAGCCCGAGACTCACGCTGGTGAGTTGCCTGAACACTTGAGAGGCGGCGACGAGGCGCCTCACGCCGAGCAGGAGGACATTGGAACCCCAGAGAACAACGATGAGGTGCCTGAACCCGTGGACACCATGGACGAGGCGCCTGCGCCCGAGATTCCTGTTGAGGAGGTTGCTGAGCCTGCCGAGGAGCCTGAGATTGAGGCGGAGACCGCCAACCCAGACTTCGCCGGCAATGTCCAGCAGGTGATCGAGGAGCCTGTCGAGGCTGTCAAGGAGGCTGTTGAGGAACCCGTTGAGGCCGTCAAGGAGGCTGTTGAGGAGCCCGTTGAGGCCGTCAAGGAGGCTGTCGAAGAGCCCGTTGAGGCCGTCAAGGAGGCCGTCGAAGAGCCCGTTGAGGCTGTCAAAGAAGCCGTTGTTGACGCTGCCGAGGAAGTGGAGATTCCTATTGAGGACTCTGAGGAAGACTTTGTGTACGAGCCCGTTCATATCCCCGTCGATGAGATCCACAAGTATGCGGAGCACATCGAGGTGATTGACATCGACGATTTTGTTGATGCCAGTCAGGAGGTTTAGGCCAGTTCTAACCAACAAACATGATCGAAGTACATAATGAAACAGTTGTGTGATGGTCTGCTGTAGGAAATGAATCGTGAAAGGATGTAGATAGACGCTGATGCTCACAATCGCCGAGGCACTCATGAACACTCGACATGGGGCGGCGTTTGCGTTTTGCTCAAAGGAGGATACTTGTCGAGTGAATAAGCGGACTTGACTGTGCAACCATGCTGTTTTCAAATTGAGCTCAGATATTTACAATTCTACGAAGCATTGGAAGATGGTAGTTTTCGTAGGTTGTTTGGTGATGAGCATCGTCCACTGCGATGAATATAACCCAGAACTAGAATGCTCTTGACGAACTGTCTTTCGCAGACCACGAAGAAGAGTTTCCTAATAGTAAATTGAAGTCCTTTCGATTAGCGAAAGGTAACAGAAGAGGTTCTAGCCGAGAAGTAAAAAGTTCTCCAGCGTCGTCTGCGCCACGAGTTTATCGTGACACGAGGCAAACAGTTTGGGACTGATTTGAATATCGGTAATTTTTAAATATTAAAAAGGCTTACCCTTGAGATTAGCTTAATTCTTCGAATTCGCACTGGCGTTGCTTGGGACATTGGCTGCAAGATTCTGATTTTTTCCCATGGCAAGTACCAGCGGCCGGAGCCTGAAGTACTTACTTAATCCTCTAGGTCGCAATGCTCATGGTGTGCTTGGCTGTGCTAGAGTTCGAGAATTATACTACATTTGTATTATCTGGGCCTTGAACAGCATTGATTGACACCACCATGCGAAGACCGATTGCGATACTCACAGTTCCATCAAGGAAAACCACTCTGGGCCCTATTCTGCGGTGTAAAAGGCGACAGAAGGGCGCCAGGAAGAAATAAGACAAATTTACTGAGACCGCTCTGTTCGGAGATAACATTTGCGATTCCATTCAATAGTCACTAGTCACTCCATTTGGCAATGAACGCTCTCATTGGCAGCTTTAACACCCGAGTGAATCCACAGCAACTACGAAAACGCTACAGACCATTTTCAGGTTGGCGGTCTTTTCTCCCGATTGCCACTATCTGAGTGCATGACCTGATCACCATAGTGAGGCCAAAGAAAACGAGGAAGATAACGAAGAAAAAGAGGACGGCACGGCAAATCGAAACAAACTGCAACGTCAGCAACCGAGATTGTAGATATAAAACTTTCTCACCGTGGGCCTAATTAGCGTCCACTCTGGATCACTCTGCACAGTGGACCACCCCACGATAGTGGCACCAACAATCCCCACCCAACCAACCTCCGAACCAGCCAACGAAATAACCAAAACTAAACAAATCACTCAATGACCGAATCAGCCGAATCCATCACCCCGCCAACTCATCCAACTATAAATTCATGGTAATTTTCGAATATAAAGCATCACCGTTCTCCCTGCACCCAGCACCTCTACTACCATGGAGTCGGAACAGAACTCGGCCCAGCCCGAGGAACAGGTGTGCCGGATCTGCCGAGGCGAGGCCACCGCAGAGGAACCCCTTTTGCACCCCTGTCGGTGCAAAGGCTCCATCAAGTACATTCATCAGGCGTGCTTGATGGAGTGGCTCAACACCGCCAACAAGAGCACACGCTACTGCGACATCTGCAGCACGCCATACAAGTTCCGGACGATTTACTCGCCAGACATGCCACAGAACTTGCCGTGGCGCGAAATCTGGGACAAACTTGTTGATGCGGCCGTGGCCAAGGTGGTCAAGTACTTGTCGATCGTTCTCTATGTGGTGAGCGTGGCGCAGGTGCCGCTTGTGTGGAAGTTCTTCAGTCGGGTGTTCACCTACGCCCTAGATGGAAAGCTCCCGCTGCCGGACTTCAGTTTGGCTCACGTAGTGTTGTATGGGGCCTACACTACCACCACTCGGAAGGGCCACCTTTTGGGCGGCACGGAGGCGTCTGCGTACGAGAAGTTTGAGGTTTTCTTGGTGAACACGTTTTTGTCGGGTTTCATAGACGTGGCGATGTTCGTGGTGGTGGTGTTTGTCGTGTTCATTGAGCACGAGTGGGTGGTGCGCGAGGAGGGCTACACCAAGCTGCTTTTGCGGCACATCGGCAAGGAGCCGCGCACGAAGCTCGCGGATTTGCTCTCGCAGATGCTCCAGGGCTACAACGAGGCCGCACGGGCGGGGGTGATCAACAGAGCACTTGAGGACTTGCGGAACATGCCGGACCAGCTCATCAACGAGCCGCTTTTGCGGGAGACGTTGAACCGGGGGAACTACCAGGACTTGGTGGTCAACGGGCGCCACGCCCCGGGAAACCAAAATAGGGGAGAGGAGGAGGAGGAGGAGGAGGAGGAGGCAGATGACCAGGTTGAGGTTGACCAGGATCAATTTGCTCAGAACGAAGCTGGTCACGATCAGAGGCAGAACGACCAAGGAGAAAACAATCAGCTCCATAATGACCAGCATCATAACAATCAGGGCCATGATCAGGTTGGTGTTGAAGTTGGCGATGTTGGCGGCGATGTAGAACATGGCGAAAACGACCAGCGCGACCATGGCCCAGAACCACAGAATGCCGAGGATGCCAGGAACGCGCAGCAGATCTTGGCGCGCGAGGAGCACGAACAGAACTGGGACGACCCCTTCGCAGACCCCGAGTCCGACGACGAACACGCCAACGACCTCGCCCTCGACGAAGCCCCCGAGGAGCTCGAGCGCCGGCGAAACTTGGCCGAGGACGAGTTGGCTGCCGCCGAGGCCGCCAACAACGGCGACATTCTCGAGCTTTTGGGCATCCGCTTCAACCTCGTCACCCCCATCCAGCTCATGGTGTTCGCGGACTTCGTGGTGCTTGTCTTTTTGTTCTTCGTGTACTTGATTCCCCACTTTTTGGGCAATCTCACCGCGACGGTGGCGCTGGCGGTGGTGGTGGGCTTGACTGCGTTGTCGGAGTCGCTCATCATGCTGCTTCCAGCGTCGGCTGTTCTGTCGGCAAAAAACGCCTGGCTTCTGGTCGGGCTGCGCCTTCCGCTCCTCTCTGCACTCGTCAGGCTCCTCACCAGAGACCTTTTGGCTGGCAGCCTGAAGAGGTTGGCCGAACTCGGTGCTCTCGAGCGCTTCACCCCGCCCGACTTCGCCGAGCGCGTGTTTTTGCTCCTCATAGGCTACGGCGTCATCTGCGGCGCGGTGTACCTGCTCATGAACACGTTGGTTGCCGGTAAAAAGCCCATCATGGGCACGGCGCGGCGCGCGTTCAAGGTGTTGTTCCAGATCCTGGCTACCGCCAAGGTGTTCACCATCTTCACCATCGAGATCGTGGTGTTCCCGATCTATTGCGGCTGGCTCCTCGACTTCTGTTTGGCGCCGCTCGTGTTGACCGATTTGGTCTACGACACCCCCGCCGGGCCCATGCCGTTCCTCCTCTTCACAACCAGCGCCGAGTTGGCCAACGCTCGCTACATGCAGTGGGTCATGTACTGGCTCTGGACTCCGTACCTCCGCCCGCTCCTCTACTGGGTTGCCGGCACCAGTTACATGTTCTTCATTGCGTTGTTCGTGAGCATGGTGCGCAATAACATCTTGCGGCCTGGAGTGCTCTTTTTCATCAAGAGCCCGGAGGACCCCAACGCGCGCCTCATCCACGACGCCATCGTCAAGCCGTTCACGTTGCAGACCCTGCGCATCTTCTTGAGCGCCAAGGTGTACACGGCGTTCATCGTCGCCGGCATTGGCTCGGTCACGTGGGGCCTCCGCTACTTTGTCAACGCTCCGCACGCCGAAGCTGGCGCTCTTTTGCCCATTGACACCGACGGCTGGAACTACATCATCCCCGCGATTCCCGTCATCACCGTCTGCGTGCAAGGGCGTGACTTGATCGCCAAGTACGTCCGGGAGTTTTGGAAGGCCGTTTTTGGCGCCGTGTGCCACAGCTTGCGCTTGTCCCACTTCATCTTGGGGCATCCCATTCCTCAGGAACGCGGAACCGTGGTCTACCGTAACCTCTGGTGCCTTCTTTTCTGGAAGGAACTCCCCGACTACTCCAATCCGGTAACGTTGTCTGAGGCTCAGCGTTTGTTCAAGGCAGACCCGGAGCTTATCTCGTGCTTTGTTCCCGATGGCTACTACGTGCGTGCCCCTCGGACCGACGAGAACTCGCGCAAGTTCTTACGAGGCTTGTTTGTTCCGGTGAACAAGAACGACGAGCCTCTCCAACCGGAGATGGAGGTGCCCGACGACGACGACACCGACTGGTGGGACGCCGATATTCCCTACGAGGACACCTACTCTGTGGTGTACCGCCCGCCCGACTTGCGTTTCCGGTGCATTAAATTGGTGTGCTTGATCTGCCTCATAGGCGCCCTTCTCATCGTCTCTTTGACCGCCGTGGCGTGTTTGGTGGGCCGCATCTCCGGCAGAATGTTTTTTGGGGCCATTGCTGCCATCCTGGCTCCGCCTACTGCTCCCACATCCGAGTACCGGTGGCTCTACTCGCCCTTCATCGACATCAGCTCGTTAAGCACCGGCTTCCTCATAGAGTTGGCGGCGTTGTATGCGTACGAGAAAAAGGTTGACCCGCAAAACGCCGCCAACTTCTTCAACCGCATCCTCCTTTTGCCCGAGGGCTTTGCCGAAAGGCTGTTGGGGTTCTTCGCTCTCTTGCTTGTGTGGATGGTGCCGGTGTCCGTGTGCATGCAGATACACGAGGCATACGTGTGCATGATCGAGGAATACGTTTTTGGCAAGCCTACCTTTGTGCTCACCGACAATTCGGTCGTTTTCAGTCTCGGCTGGGGCACCTTAGCCCACATTGCCATCTTGCCGTGGACGTTCGCGCTGGCGTTCCCGGTACTGATTGATTTCTCCTCAGTGAAAAGCTTCTTCAAGTCGGCGTTCAGATCATACAAGCCGTTCTGGTTCATGCTACTAGTGGGCCCGTTCAATCCTCGAGTTAATGGGCGAGTGTCGGCAATCTTGCGCACTGCTGCGGTATTGACCCACGTCTTTACAAACTGCGCCGTTCTGGCCCGTGGGTTCGTTGCCCACTTCTCGGAACAAATCAAGGAGGAGCGCTACGCCATGGGGTCGGCCATCGAGAACATCGACGCAGAGGACTAGCGTGTACATATATTACGGCAAATGAATGATTTTATGGTAGTTAGGCAGATTCTTCTAGCCATGTCTTAGTCTCCATTGATGTGTATTGCGTCAATCCGTCCTACTCGCTTTCGTTCGATTCGTTAAACAGCACGTTGGCTGTGTTCTTCTTCTTCTTCTTTTTGTCCTTTTTCTTCTTTTCCTTGGGCTCGTCGTCATCGTCGTCCGCGAAAAGCTCCTTCTCATTGACGTTGTTCGTATCGTACATGCGCTTGGCCTTCTCAATCTTGGCAAGTTGCTCGCGAATGTAGTTCATTCTGCCGAGTTTCTGAGGATCGTTGCGCAACGCAAACGGAATGTCGTCAATCTTGATTCGCGACCGGCCGTGCGACCGTGCATATTGGAGCGACTCGTGCAGCAAGTCGGCAAGAAACTCCACCAAACAGTCTTCTAGACAATTCACTGTGGAATCTTGAGAGATCGGGCCGTCGCCCATCGCGTAGAGAATGGTTTCGATATCTTTTGTAAAGAGCCGCGGACGCCGCCGCCGCCGGACTGGCGCTAGTGTTGTGGTCCGATACGGATACATTGAGTAGTTGAAGATATCAAATGTTGATGGTGCACGGGTGTTCAACAGAACCGCGTTGAGTATGGCAGAGGAAATGAGCGATTGAAAGAAATGAGCGATTGAAAGAAATGAGCGATTGAAAGAACTGAGCCATAGAAAGAAAGAAGCGACCGAAAGGTCCAAACATTGTCGGTTGTATAATTTTGTTTCAATTCTTTTTCCCTCTACTTCACTTTGCTCGCAGTGCTTCCTCTGCGATGATCGATTCAGCCACCCCAGAAGGTGGTTCTGGAAGTTCAGAAAATACCAACTTTCCGCTCTTGAATTCCTCCAAAATCTCCTCCAATTTGCCCTCCGCGAGCTCATCAGTAGAAATCTTTCGCAAGTAGCCTTCGCTCTCAAACTGCGACGCTACCTCTTCTTGGTGATCGTCCATCAATTGCTGGTTGGTGACCACCACCAACGGTTTGCGTAAGCGAAGAGCATCCAAAATCGACCCTGTGCCCGCGTGTGATACCACAATGTCGGCGCTTTCGATGTACGAGGCGATAAGTGGACTGAAACCGAAAACCTCCAACTCCAAGGAGCCGTTGGCAAACGTGGTGACGGATTTGTCATTTGTCACGTTGACCAAGTCCAAGTCAAGCTGCTCGACAACCTCATTTTCAGCTAGAACTTGCGAAAAGTACTGTTTGCTCAAGTTTCTGCCGTTGTCGATGTGGTTGCCGTACTGGACGGTCACGTGCCCAAAGCCCAATTCCGACAAGCGCCGGAGAAAGGGAACCGACACCACGTGATTCACAAGCGGCTCAAACGTCACGGTTGCCCCGGTGGTGAAGAGAATGGACATGGTGTTGGTGCTGGTGGGAGGTACGGGTTACCCCAGAGTCCAGGAGGTCTGGGTGGGCCAGGAAATTGGGACTAGATAACCAGAACGATGGAGATTGTTGCGAGGAGAAAATTTCCCCTTTTTGGACTTTATGGATCAAGTTTTGTTGTGTTTCTTCTTTTTCAGAGTCACGAATCCGGTGTGAGGTGGAGGGTTACCTGTTCTCGTAGGTCAAGCCGAAGATATACCAAATTGGATGAGGTGTCGCTGTGAACAGAGATGATTCAAGTAGGCTTGCAGTGACTGTTGGTTGTACGCTTGTGCGATGAGAAGAATTGAGTGGATTTGGCACCGATGTTAGCCATAGTGGGAGCTTTGATGTTCTTAAGTGAAATCAGTGAGGCGCATTGGTGGAATCGATTATTACACCTTCAGTGGATTGGGAGCTCCAGAGCATAAAGGGTGATTGGTTTCGGGTCGGGCGAGTGGCCTCCACTCTAAAGATATAAAGGCAACGGTCCTGAGCTATCACCAAAAAGAATGCTCTGAAGGTCCTAATGTTAACCCAACTTGAACTCCTTCAGTCATGCCCGTAATGGCTCGCCATTGCAGCCACTGGGTCGAATTGGCTGCAAAACAGCAACTCGCTTGGCAAGCTGGGAGATGGGGAATAAGGTTAAGAGAAAAAAATATGAGTCGTCGCAACCATTTAAGGTTCAAGCATATACGAGCTGCTTTGTTGGGCACGGAATAAGAGAGCAGCACACCAAAACAGCCAAAACAATCCCTGCGGCTGCTTAGCCAAGCATTCTTGACGGTCTCATTGACGTCTAAAATCGACACGTCAGTCGCTCGAACTCGTAAGTATTTCCCGACTCGGAGCTTGGCGCTCGGGCGCATTCGTCTCCCTGAAACAAAAAAATAATCACGTATGCACTGCTGAGTGTCAACCTCATGTTGGACGGCCAATCCCACTCCCGGCTTCGGACACCAGAGTAATGATGAAAAATACGGTCTCGAGAACCAGGCACCGTACTGTGGCGGTGGAGAATGGCACCAGGTGACATTTCGGACTTGGCTCAGTTGGGACAATGACACGGCTAGGTTGCGCAACTTTCAGCACAATTTCGGCAATCCCATTGTGCAACAATGTGCCATAGCCGCATCAACTGACCACAACGTGACCAATACCGGCGGCATTGTCGGGCTCCAGTCGAGCAGCCAATAGTATCGGCCTGTCGGCCTGTGCACTCATAGTTACTCCGCTCGTATTAGAGAACCAACGCCTCTACCCGCTTCTATCCAGGAGTCCGAATGTGCCGATTATCCTTGGTCGCAGTTCCGGGCGATCGCCAAAGTCCAATCCAAGGGCTGCAATACAATCTTGACCCCCAATTACCGATCGCAATTCCGCCCAATATTCCGGCCAATTCCTCTCTGATCGACTCGCTGCAGGCCACCCCAGATGCGGCTTAGCGGTACGGGTGTCGCTTGGCGTTATCGTGGAGGTAAGGGTCTCCGGCTATCCCGGCACCGCAGCGACTTCCGGAAACGGCAGTGCGACCTCGCCAAGTCATGCCCGGTGCGCGGCCCAAAAAGGCCGGGCGTGCGCGCACCGCTTTTCCGGGGAAGCTGCCACTTCACCGATCTGTCGTTTCTCAATCCCCAAATACCCACCAAATACCCGCCGTCAACGCCTGGAGCCTACGGAATACAACAGAAGTAAAAAGAAAAAAAGAGACACAAAATCGCTCTCGCCGTTACCCCGGATTCGGAGCCGCCCTGCCTTGAACTCCGGGGCGTTCTGTACATGGGCGGACTCGGAACGGAGCTAAACTTTGCGCCCTTGCCTGATCCCGGTGGCGTTTTTAGGGGAGCCCTCCCTTTTATCCTGCCCTCGGTCTTGTAGTGCCGCTGGTCATTAGCCGCCCACCCCCAGCCGCCCTTGCAGTTTTGTCTGCGAGTTAGGCGGTGGTGCGCGTTCGAGCCCTGCCGCGTCCAATGTATTGTGAAGGCAAGCTCGTACCAATGAGAGCACCTCCGGCGCACAACGATCGTCCTGCAGGAAACACGGACCGGCCCAAGTCCGAGTTTTTGGGTCCACGCCGCTGCGCTGCGGCGCCAGACGCACCGCGTGGCGTGACGAGCAGGGCGTGCCCCCGAGCCCGCGGCGGCACCCGTGCCTCCCGGCGCGGCGTGCATGGCGGCGCTGATCTTCCCCGGTCACTCCTGCAGGAGGCAGGACGGCACCAGATTTTTTCTCCAGTCAGTCCATACCACGTCCTCCATACGGAACCCAAAATTTCTTCCCCAGACTTGGCCCCTGCGCTTGCTGCACCCACCGCTCTTCTTCCCAGCGGATTTTTGTCTGATCTGCTTCGTCCTTTTCGGTTGTGTCTCGGTCTGCTGCTGATTTCTGGCGTCACTTTTGGCCTCACTAACTCCGGACTCGGTTGCGTCACCGCTGTTCCTCGCCTGACACTGCTCAGCACCCGCCCAACCGCTTCACCACTTCGCCGAGCTCGCTGCTTATGCTCGCCAACCAACTCTCGCCGAAAGACGACCGTCGCCTGTCGGCGCTGTACGTGGGCCCCACCCAGCCCATCCCCAAAAAGAGCCTCCAGATCCGCACTGACAAGCCTCGCCCGCATGTGTGTGCCATCTGTACCCGCGGCTTCGCACGCTTGGAGCACTTGAAGCGTCACGAGCGCTCTCACACCAACGAGAAGCCGTTCCAGTGCGCCGCGTGCGGCCGCTGTTTCGCCCGCCGCGACTTGGTGCTCCGTCACCAGCAGAAACTCCATCTGCACATGCTGCCAGGCTTGCGCCGGCCGCTGCTTCCCTCCGTGGCCCCCGAGACCCTGCCTCCGCCGGGCTCCGAGAGCAACATCATCATCTTGCACAACAACACCAACGCCAAGGCGCCGCTCCCCAACGGCATGGTGCCCGACGCCATCCTGTCGGCGCTGTCGCCGCTGCACATGAGTGCGTCGCCTCACGACTTCCACTTGGACAAGCTCAAGCTGTCGTTCGGCTACCTGGGCGTGAACGGCGCCATGCCGCTGCCCAACACCGTCAGCAGCCACAACACGCCCACCACGCAGGGCAAGCCGGGCAACACCTCGAACCCTCCCGAGCTCGAGCTGGCGCGGCCCGCACCAAACCGGCGTGCTTCGTATGCGCAGCAGCCGTCGCCGCTCACGGGTGACTCGCCGGACTTGAAGGAGAAGAAGAAGACCGCGTGGCTGGGGCTTACCGACGACATCCCCGCGCACAAGTATCGCCACGCGTCGTTTCTGGCCGTGCTGGGCGCCTCCTACACCAACTTGAAGGACGCTCTCTCCATCGAGAACCACCAGTTTCCGGATGCGCCGGCGCAAGTCGGCTTCTCGACGCCGCAGCTCACTGCCGCCGAGCTCGACAACAAGGGCCTCACGGACTTTGGTGCGCTCGACTTGGACTGGTACAATCTCGACTTGGACGCCAAGCCCGACGTCAACGGCCTGAACGGCAAGTCGTTCAGCAAGAAATCCGCGCGCAAGTTGACCACGATCCCATCCGAGACCCAGTTGAAGGACTTGGACCAGTCCTACTTTGGCAACCCGGTGCTCGCCGGCCACCAGTTCCTGGACCCCAGCCACCCCCACCACATCAAGGGCACTACCCCTATTGAATTCAATTTTTCGCCAGGAAGTGAAATGGGGCACAGCATGTACGACGGTAAACACGCGCACGCTGGCTCGGGCTTGGTGGACTTGGCCCACGACATCTTTGGCATGGGTACGCCTGCGGACGTGCAGTTGGCAGGCCAGACTGCGTTGTCGCCCACGGCACCCAGCGTGCACCCAGGATCGCACAACGGCACACCTCAAGCGCTCCAGAACACGCCCCAGGCGGTGCAGAACACTCCTCAGGGCCGCGGCTCTGTCTCCCAAACACATGGCAAGCGTGCAAGACGCGGATCGCCAGCCAAGAGCCTGGCGTCGTCTGCTACGCTCAACAATGATTTCAAACGCGCCAAGCTTGGGTTTGTCAACGAGACCGATGACCTCGGATGGGTGAAGGACTTCCAGTCGATTCCTGTTCTCAACGAGTTTCCTTCTGCTTCACACGACACCGGTTTCCTCGGCATGCCGTACATCGCAGACCAGTTCGAGCCTGATGAGATCCTCACGTTGTTCAAGTCGCGCCAAGAAGATTTGGTGAAGCAGAGAAGTCAAGTCGACACCCGTCACTCGCCTGCGGGCTCAGACAGACTGTCAATGTCCGCCAGCAAAAGGCCTGCGCGTGTTCTGTTCACCATTGGTGACCGCCAAAATTTTGTCACTGAGGAGCTTCGCAACCGCATCATTCTCGTGAGCAAGTTGTCCAACTCGCAGTTCCCTCCGTTGGAGGATTTGAACGCCTACGTGAATCTTTACGAGAAGGAGTTCAACCGCTACTTCCCATTCATCCATATTCCGACGTTGCGGAATCCAATGGTGGACAATTTCGAGACTATTCCGCTCATCTTGTCGATGTGCTCTATCGGGGCGCTCTACTCCTATCATGACAACAATACCCTTCTTCTTTTCAACTTGTCGAAGTACCACATTCACAACTTCTTCGAGAAAGAGGTTACCGCAGACAAGCTTCAGTTCAAGAAAGTCCCTATTATGGCCCACCAGTGTCTCGTGCTCCACATTTTCATTTCCATGTTTCTTAATGAACCAAACATGGTGGAGATCACCTCGAGACAAATGACTTCGATGGTGGGCTTAATTAAGTCGACCAACTTCCATAGACCCTTGGAACTCTTCTTGCTTCCTCCACCACCAGTGACGAACCCAAATGATGGTGTGTGCATTCAGCAGAACTTCGACTACTTCATCATGGCCCAAACTAGAATCCGGACCATTCACACGTTTTACCTGTTGGAGATTTTGCGCAGCACGTTGCTAGGAGTTCCTCCTCCGATGGCAGGAATGGAGATCCTGTCGGGCACACATTGCACCAATGAAAATCTCTGGAGGGCTAACAACTCGGCTGAATGGTTCGAGGAATACCAGAAATGCGGCCAGCCAAGCATTGTGGAGTTGTCGAACAATGAGCCTTTGGTATCATTGATGGAACACATTGACGATCCCTCGTATACTGGCTCCTCGATCTCGCTCAACAAGTCTATGGTGGCATTGGTGTCCGTTCATGAGCAAATACTGCAGGAGATCCACGCTAAGTCTAATGAAGAGACTGCTAATGCTCTTGACTGGAGAATCGAGTCACGCCCCAAATTAGAGAGCTTGATCAAATCGTGGGAATGCTATTTCACTAGAAGTGGTGGATACAATGTGGTGAACAACAAGAATAGTCACGTTCTCAGAAAAAGCAGTGAACTTAAGTTGGTTTTGCCATTACTCTCATTTGCCAAGATACGATTAAGCGTCAACATCACGCCAGTGATGAGAAGCGTGCTCTACAAGGACTGGAAGGGCATGGAAGATCTGCTCGTGAAGTTGGAGGACGATGTGGATGGGTTGAAGGAAGCGGCTCAACACGCATTGGACATTTTAAACTTGTGGGTGCACAACATATCTGTGCTCAACGACCCCAAGAAAACATCTGTTCGGACTCCGGTGTACTTCGTGACCTGCACGTGTATCGCCGTGTTGGTGCTCGCGAAGGTGTTGAATGTGTTTGAAAACTCCAAAACATTGAACGTCAACGAGAAATCATTATGGCTTAATGCCGAAAAGGTGTTGAGAAGCATCGAAACGGCGCTCAATCCGAGCGAGGAGCTCAACTCATATGCTGAGTTTTTACGCAAACAGTCTCATGGGATATTTGACTACGTCTGGAACGCAGAATTCAAGCTCAATGTTGATACGACGATTCAGGCTGTTCGCAACGGCGACAAGGACAGCCACAAGCAGGTCGAGAAATGCAAGCTTCTGATTTTGGCCTTGAGTCTTGGGGTGCGGATCCTTGCCGATGCGCCGCTCTGGCCATTGGCCATGGGGTTTGCGGAGGCTTTGAAGAACATGGCCACGCAGATCCACGCTCACGAGGCGAAATAATGCAAGGAGGTGGAACGAAGAGACTCAGAAAAAAGAAAAACAGTCACGAATTTTTAATTCCCGGGCTCCCAGAAGCACGGCTATTTATTGTCACGAATCTATTTATTATTGGGTGAGTGTAGGTGAGAGGGCAAGGTTATCGTAGCTTCAGAAGGCTGGCTAACTCCGTGTATTCATGAGTAATCGACATAGGAAATTCTTTGTATTTTTTGAGCCTGAATGGTTGGCTCTGGCGAGCTATTCGTCGTGCTACTTATCAGCAGAGTGCATATCAACATCAAGGTGCCAGTGCATTCCAATCACAATGAAAAATTTACCTTATTCTTCGATGTAGAGATAATCCCCAATTAAGAATCATCGAGAATTGCTGAATTCAAGATTTTTTTGCTTATTAGCGCATCCTCAGAGGAGTCGAAACCACTCTAGTGCTCACAACATACTGATTTGTGATCCGGAGGCTCTCGAGTAAAATTCCTAGTAGTCGAACCTCGTTGCACAAAGAAAAGCCTTTTTTCATTTTCATTATCTCGTTACATGTAGCACTTTTGTTATCGCTCGGAGTTCTCCACATCGCGATGCGATGCGCATAAAAATTCATCTCAACTTCATCTTCCGCCGTGACTTGGTTTAAACCCCTTCTGGGATTCCTCGCCAAATCCAAAATGACTGCGGAAAAGTTGCTGGGCCGGGCTCTTTTTGACGCCCTTGGAAAACCAAAAACGATCGTTGCTCCAATGGTGGATCAGTCTGAGTTAGCCTGGCGCATCTTATCTCGGCGTTACGGAGCAGAACTCTGCTATACGCCGATGTTCCATGCTCGGCTTTTTGCGACAGAAGAGAAATATCGCAACAAAATGTGGCTGGAATGGGATGGAGACGCTCAGAGAGATCGTCCTCTTGTAGTGCAGTTTTGTGCCAACGACCCCGACTACTTGCTTAGGGCAGCCCGATTTGTTGAGGATAAATGCGATGCCGTTGACTTGAACTTGGGATGTCCCCAGGGAATCGCCAGAAAAGGCAACTACGGGGCGTTTTTGATGGACGACTGGGACTTGGTGTATAAGCTCATTCGGAATCTTCACGAGAACCTCAACTGTGCGGTGACGGCGAAAATTCGCGTCTACGACGACTGGGAAAAGTCGTTGGAGTATGCGAAAATGGTGCTTAGTGCTGGGGCCCAGTTTATTACCATTCATGGAAGAACCAGAGACATGAAGGGCCAGGCCACAGGATTGGCTAACTGGCAGGTTTTGCGTTACCTCCGAGACAACCTTCCGGCGGACCAGGTTTTTTTCGCCAACGGAAACATTTTGTACCCTGGTGATTTGGCCCGTTGCACTGAGGAGGTGGCCTGTGATGCTGTGATGTCTGCTGAGGGAAACTTGTACAACCCGGGAGTTTTTTGGACCAAAACCGACGATAAGGAAAAGCAGTTTGCCCGCGTGGACAAAATGCTCCGAGAGTACTTTGAAATCGTCAGGGAATGTCCTGGTGAGGCATCCAGAGTTGCAATGAAGGCACATTTCTTCAAGCTCTTGCATGCGTTTCTCAATGTGCACAAGGAGTTGCGCCCGACTATTGGCCAGACGAGCGTGAACTCGGACTTCTCCGAGTGGGAGGCCATTGTGGAGAAGGTCGAGGCGTTGGTGGCTAAGATCTATGAGCAGGAGAACATCGGTGAATTGGATGTCATTACCGAGGGAGAAATTCAGCTGTGGGGCGGCCGGTATAAGACCATTCCATACTGGAGGTGCCAACCTTATTTCCGTACTGTGGACGGACAGAAGCAGAACACTAGGGTGCTCAAGGTAGCTGCCAGCAAGGCTGAAAAGGTTGAGGAGACAGAGAAGGCCGAAAAGGCCGAGAAGACAGAAAATGATGTTTTGGAGAAAGGTGAAAAAATAGAAGAGAGCGCTGCCAAGTTGGAGAAGCGCCCAGCAGAGGACGATCTCAAGCACGAGGCGAAGAAGGTGGCTGCCTAGGATAGGAACGGATATATTGGCAATACAGATTAATTGAAACAGAATGCGAATGAATCGAACAACAAGATCAAAAGCTGATGAGTGAGTAATCGAGAACTTTGCATATGTAAGAGACTGGAAAGAAAGTCAAGTGGTGGAGGGGAAACTTTTAATTAGCCGTTGGTGTTGCCATTGTCTCTACTGGCGACAGGACAATCAAGATTCGAACAATGTCGTTAGCTCACCAAGGGGGCCGCTAGTCCCACCTCCAGTTCAACAAGCATACCAACCAATTCAGTCTAGTCAAATCAAAAATCAAATCAAAATCTACGATGTCTTATGAAAGAGCTGTTTTGCGTGAGTTTTTGTCTTTTCTCGCTCATGTTCCTCTTATCTCGATCATCTGCTCGAGACTTCCCAATCCGACAGCGGATCATCGGCCCAGTCCACACATAAGCGTTATTTCCGAAATATTGCTCGTTTTGTCGTGCTGCCTTCACTCTCAGCTCGGTTTCTCTTCCAAATGCCCTAAAAAATCAATTTTGACTCACTTGATATTTTCTAGCTCGCTCGCTAAGCATTACTAAAGCATGCACAGGACAGTAGGCAGCTTCTGCTGGCAATACTAGAATCATGTCACTCGCATTGTCCTTCCTCGTATATATTCTCCTTCCCGCCGCTTTAATTCTCTTCATTCGTCACTTTCAGGACCTGCACTCACTCGAGGCCAAATCCTCTGCCACCACCATGTCTGTTTCTGCCATTAGAACGAACGCTACTGCAACAGCTCGGGCGGCTATCATTTTCGTCCATGGACTAGGCGACTCTGGTGAAGGTTGGGCGTGGTTTCCTCAGATCGTCAAGCAGTCGGGGCTTGTGAAGTCGTACGCTGAGATCAACTTTGTCTTTCCCAACGCCCCGGTGATTCCCATCACGGTCAATGGCGGCATGAGAATGCCTGCGTGGTTTGACATTTACGACTTTGGCAACCCGAAGTCGCGCCAGGACGAGGACGGATTCTTGCGGTCGGTGGATGTGTTGAAGAGCTGTATCAAAGAGCAGATCGAAAAGCACAACATTCCCGCGGAGAAAATCATTATTGGAGGTTTTTCGCAAGGTGCGGCCATTTCCATGGCGACGTTGGCCACGTTGGACTTCAAGATCGGAGGTTTGGTCGCTCTTTCGGGCTTCTGTCCGATCTCCGACAAGATCAAGGAACTCCATACCCTGGCCAACTACGAAACTCCGGTTTTTCAAGGCCACGGCGAGGACGACCCATTAATTAAGGTCGCCTACGGAGAAAAACTGGCCAACTTTTACCAGGGCTTGGGATTTCACAAGTGGAACTTGAAGACTTACCCTGGGGTGCCTCACAGCACCAGCAACGAGGAGCTTGTAGAGGCGGTGCGCTTCATTGCGGATATTGTCGATAACTGAGAAATAGCGGAGTAGAATATAGGCGTTCGATGATGGGTGTAGTAGGAAGACTTGAGAGGTAGGAAGTTAAAGAGATTTGGTAATAGGGACTGGTAATACTTGCAAGGAAATTATTGAAACGGAAGTCTCACTGTCACCGCCAATTACTGGCTTCCACTGTCAAGTATTGGCGTTGCTGTGCCTCAATAATGAGTTGCAGTCAACACAAGAACGATGAATTAGTCACTGGTTCGCCGGGAGCGCGGATCGGGAAGTTATACAAACGACGATGAATGAGGTATGTCTAGAGCGAGTGATTGCGTATTGAGCTGCCCAATGCAACAGATAGCGTTGAGAACTGAAGGAAGGCACGTGGTGGCACCCATGTGTCCAAAAACCATCGGAACTACCCAAAGGAATAGATCCGTTAGAAACGGGAACAGAATAATAAGAGATAGGACGTTCGTATTAGATCCTTCACTGAAATTGGCATTGTCCTGGGCGATTGTGTGGGCTTCCATTTTGGATTATTGCTAATCTTCATCGCTGTCGCTTTGCATCAACAGCAGGGATTGGCATTTACTTGGAAGATTGGAGCTTGGTCGTTTCGGTGGATGAATGGAGCAGCTTTGTGGAGCCCTCTCAGTGAGGTCCGATCGAGGCCCTTGCGGCTGTGCCTCAGCAGTTGTCACATTTTTGGTCAGAAAGGTCTGAGACTTCTTTCCTAGCGATTTCAGTCCCTTTGGCCGCAAACACTCTGAAATTTGGACACTAGAATTCACACCAAGACAAGTGTTCTTTTGAATGGAGCCAATCTAGACGTTGTGATAAATGTGGTTCCTACGTGGACTCCAACGCCCTAACTTGTAGTAGAGTCAATTAATCCGACTCCAAGATAATAAAAAAATGAATTGTCTCAGAAAACCGAGCTCCTCCCATTCAGCTGGTCTTAATAATAAATCAATTCCTACCTCACTCTTATGATCACTCTGTAATGTCACTTGGTCTCAGTATGCACCCAGCCTCAACCTGTCAAACCAATTCCACTAAAACACCAAAAAGTTTTTCCCTCTTCATTATCACCACCTATTTCCTCTCAATCCTCTTTTCTCCCCCTTTCTCTTTCCTTTCCTCCTTTTTTTTCCATTTCTCCTCATTTTCTATCTCGTCCTCCTACTCTAAACTTCTCCACGGTGTCTCCTGCACTCACCATGGACACCACCTTTCTTCGCTCAAAAACCCCTGACCTACCGCCCAAAGAGCGCAGGCACTGGCTAGCGGTGGAAAAGGCAATTGCCTCGTTCGATGCTACCGCTGATTGGCCCGATTACATTGCGTTTTTGCTGCGTCTTCAAAAGGCGTTGGCCCTCACCGAACAACTCTCGCATTCGGTGGCGTGGATTCCGTTGGCAGACCAGGTTCTGGCCAAATTGGCGCTCTGTCTTCTGCCGAGGTTACCCAGCGGAGTACACCAGAAGACTTTGGCCGTCTACGACAGCATTTTCACCAAGTTGGCTCGAGAATGCTTGGACAAGGACGCCAGAACATGGCTTCCGGGGCTTCTTCCGGTGGTTTCGTACGCGACAACACTGGTGCGACCCCATGTAGTGGCCATATTTCGCAGCCACGTGCTTGAAATGTCGCCGAAAACACTCGCCGACTTGGCTTCGCCTATTGTCCTGGCACTTGCGGGAGGATTGGATGACGAGGCGTCCGAAACGTACCGGGATGTAGAGGTTCTTTTGAATGAGTACCGGCGCAAGTTGGACGACGACCTGCAGTTCTGGCTGGCGCTTTTTCTCTGTATTATGCGGTGTCCTGACCGGCGCATGGGTGCGTTGAATTGGTGCACACTGAAGGCAGGGAGAAGGGAAAAAGAAAAAGAAGAGAAGAACGGATTGGAGAGCGAAAAGAAAATTGAGGGAACTGGACAATCTACACAGAGTGACATGTCAGACAAGACCACAGACAACGACAACATCAACGACATCAACGACATCAACGACCTAACAGACGACATTGTGTCAGGAGAGGCGATCGCGAGCCTAGGCTTGGCTGCTCCAAAAGACGTGGATCTGGGCAATTCGGACAACTTTTCTGGTGCAGTCGACAGCTCAGAAGCAGATCCGGGTCTTATGGCTCGGGCTTTTACTGCCGCGCTCGACACTGCCACTTCTTTCAACCCCGCCACCGACGTGATAGTGATCCGAGGCTTTTTCGACCTTCTTCTCGCCCATGTGCCGCTTTCGTCGCCACTCATGCGCTCTCTCTCTGACTCGGACAAGGAAATGCTCGTTTTGGCTGCGTGTGGAGTCACAAAACGCCGCGACATGAGTTTGAATCGGCGTTTGTGGGCGTGGCTCCTTGGGCCTGAGTCGGACGACCTGCGTGAGAGCAGAGTAGCGTACTTCAAGGAGCACGCTGTGCCAGTGCTCGAAAAAGGCCTATTGAGTCAGATTTCGTGTGAAAGTGCAGAGAAGCAGACCGTGGCTCTCCGCACCTCGCACCTGTTGGTGATGGACCGCTGGGAAATCAACCAGGTGCTCACTCCAAAGATGATGGAGCCTGTTTTGAAGGCAGCACATGCAGCTTTTTTGTCTCAAAAGGCAGGGTGGAAGGATGTAATTGCCGGTGCTCGGGCCTTTTTCGACGAGGTGGAGGCAGTCTATATCTGGCAGTATATGGCCCGGTTGTTGGCTGGCGCTGAACTGGAAATGCTCGAGTTTGTGGTGCGCCACTTCCACTTCCCCGACGAGGAACGGACCGTGCACGTGCCGTTGTTTGTTGTGTGCTTGCTTGCGGGCCGGAAAGCGGACCAAACCGCAGTCAAGATGCTCGAAATTTTCCTGGACATGTGTCCCGCCGGACTGCTTGCACCCGTTAGCAACACTGTGGATAAGGACGTCATTAATGCGGTGAGTGCCAATGGAACTGATACCAATGGGAGCAATACTCAGGTGGACTCCATCGTCGGTGTGATCACCACATACTACGATGCCTTGATCGAGGACGACTCGGTGCCTGCTCCGTACGCACCTCCTGCCGTTTCTTACCTTATTGTCACCCTTCTCACCCGATGGTATGTGTCGAGCATTCTGGGTCCTCTCAGCAGACGCTTGGCCGGCATTTTGGCGGATTTGGTCTACTCTGTGCCTTCCAACAACTCTCCTCTGGACAGGATCCTCATGGACAGTCTCCTCGCATGGCCTTCCTACACTTGGGACGCTCCCACTCCCGACATGTCTGCGGTGTTTGGCATCGTGTTGTTGTGCCGCCACCTAGTAAAAGTTGCTACGCCAAACGAAAAGGCGGCGCTTCTCAAAATCGTTTTATCGAATTTGTGGGTTCCGCTCGTGACCTCATACCCTGCCAACTACCAGGTGGAGGCCGTGCGCAACATCTTCGACTTGGAGTTGTGCTTTGACCTGTACCAGATCGAGGCCGGGATCCTCCACATGCTTTTGCACACCCCCAAGGATGTCCGCGTCCGTGCGTTTTACAAGCTCTGGGTCCACTCGGCTGACTCCAGTGGGGCCGAGGCCATTCTCTCCAACCCACTCCATGTGATTCTTGACGACTTGACCGACCAGGGCTACGCCATGGTGGTGCAGAAATTCATTCACAACGCCATTACCGACGGTTCCGCCGCAAGATTGCTCAAGCTTATTACAGATCCACTTCTCGGTGCCGTTTTCATGAAGGCATCCAGGACCGATTTGAACGCGCATGACGACTTGGATCTTTTCGCTTACAACTTGCACACGGTCCTCAATGTGATCCGTAGCAGCGAGAAGTTGTTGAAGGAGTGCTTCAACCACGAGTTTGTCGTAACAGAAAGCTCCGAGAAGCTCGAGTTGGTCACCTCCAACCAGTGGGACATTTCCAATTACAAATCCCTCGTGGTGTGTATTGTGGAGAAATTTACCACTTTGAAACTTTCTCCAGGCCTCCTTCATGACAAGGCTGGGCTCGTCAGTTATTTGGATTGCACCTCGGCCGCTCTTGATCTCTATTCGCTCCTTATCACCGGCACAGAGTCGGACTTTAACCGACATTTCCACGGATTGATCGACAGATGCTTATATTTCATCTGCGACTTGAACGAGATACCCTACGAAATCGAAATCGTGCAAGGAGAGTACATCAGGTGCATTTTGCACTTCTTGCAGAACGCAAAGACAATGAGTATTAACCTCAATCTCTTGCACAATGAAGAGAGCTCAAAAGACCCATTGCTTGTGGGTTTTCTCATTCGGGGCATTACCAAGTGCCAGTCCTCCACGTTACTTGAAAAGTGGTTCGCCTTGCTCAAGGCCTCTGTCTATCAGTTCAATGAGTCGGTTTTCAGTGTCATTTTGACGCTCAATGATGCTCTTATAGAAAAGGTCAAGAGCTACATGAAGTACGTTCGGTCATTCGACGAGGTCAACGACTCTACAGATCTCGAGGCGTCGTTGTGTATCCTTCTTTCTGGCATTGAGGATCTCTTATCCATTAGTCATTCATTCCTTATCACGTCAGATCTCCGCGCACGGGCGAAGAGCCAGGCTGCTAATGGCGAAGCAGGTTTCCTCGACGTTTTTCTGGGTGTTTTCCTGATCGAATCTCCCGACGTGCGTACTGACGAGCAAAACAAACTTTACTCTATCCTTTTGGCGTTCCAGGATGCTTCAAGAGTCGCATTTGGCATCTGGAACTGGGCAGATTCAAAGCCCCAGGCACCTCCCGATTGTCTGAAGGCGTCGGAGAAATCCATTACGTACTTGGCAAACAAGCTCAAGTTTAGGTCCAGGAAACTCCTCGAGTCTTTGAGTGAACTCGAGAGGCAGGAGGTGATTGAGACGATCATTGAGTCGTCGAGCTCAACAGGCACCAAAGTCAAGGTCTTGCATGTACTTGACAGTGGCCGGTCGCAAGTGACCCTTCCCCACATTTTCAACTCGATTATCACCAGATGCTACCCTCAATCGTTGACCGAGAAGCAGTTGTCGTCCAAGAACTCGTCGGTCACTGACGTTCAGCTCTCCGTCTTCCTTGTCTCCTATTTCAAGTCCATTGATTTGGATGCCATCGACGATATCTGGGAAGTCAGCATGCTGTTCTTCAAAGAGGTGCTCTCCCACCCCTCGTACTACAAGGCGCTGTTGGTGTGCTACTTGAATGTGATGAAAGCTCTTTCTCTCAAGTCCAACGCCATGAAAGGCGATGCAAGACGCAACAACAAGGAGTTATCCACCTTATTTTTGAGCATGTTGAGTGCAACTACCAGCAACAGAATAACTGAGAGCGATAGCCCTGCTGCCTCCAAAGCTTCATCCGAGGATACTGTGGCGGGAATAACTGCTTTGGTGGAACACTTCGCTGATATTTTGCAGGACACCGACAAGACCAACACGGCGGTCACGACGATTATCACCACAATGATCCTTCCAAAGTTGAAGACCAAAACACTGTTGACCGAAGAGCCGGTTCTCGATCTTATATGTACATTGGGCAGGGCATTTCCCAACAGAGCTTGGAAGCAGCTTGTGCTGGATGCGCTCATGGACAACAGCTTTTTCACGTCGCGGAAATTCGAACAACAAGGCTGGAAAGACGCTGTGGCCATTTGGATTGCTAGTGACAAAGAGAAGTTGACTGACTTCATTGCTAGAGTCACCCCATCGGTGCAGACGTCGGCAGCGAATATCTTCATCTGGAACGAACACTCAGAGGTGGAAGACCGCATTTTCATTCTCAAGCGCATCACGTACTTGATCTTAGTGCAGCCCGAGGACCTGTTTGGGAACATTTTGGACGAGCTTTTCGTGCGTCTTGGTGCTGCCTTGAATAGCTCGTGTCCTCCGTTGTATAAAAGCGAGGCGTTCAACCTCTTTAGGGTGATCACACTCCGGTTCAGCGAGATGCAACTTCTCCCTTACTGGCTGTTGATTACCCAAAGCTTGCTGGAGGTTTTCGTGGATGCGCTAGCGACGGCGTCGCAGGATCCCAACGCGTTCACCAAAGAAGACTTGAAGCTCGTGTTAGCTGGGTGCAAATTGTTGGACCAGCTCTTGTTGGTCGGATTTGACGAGTTCAACCTCGGAGAGTGGCTCTTTGTTGCCACGAGCCCCGGAACACATAATGTTGCCGGCTCCTCTTCGCTCATTGACCGGCTTGCCGTTCAAACGGAAGTCATTCTCACCAAAGAAGATCCCGTTGCTGTCGTCCACCCCAGTGGCTCGGCACAGGTCAAGCCACTTTTGTTTGGTGTGCGCCAGATCAAGCACATTTCGAGCTTGAAGAAGTTCTTTGGGCTGTTGAGCTACATCAACTACGAACGCGTCTACGCGTTGTGTGGAGCCAACATCACTGCATGCAACGAGGATGTCTTTGGCGACTTGTGCGTGGGTTAACCTGCAGATGCGACATCAACAACTGCCATCGTTTCGAGATCCCACCACATGAGATGCCAGCTCAAGCCAATGGAGCCACAATAAAAAGAAACGAATCCAAATATCTGCTCAGCGAAAGCAGCGACAGCGAATTTGACGACCCAGTCATTGAAACTCCTCGAGGGCTAAGGAAAGCTTCCAGAGCGGTCACGGAAACCCATTTCACCACTACTGTTCCCTTACAAAACGACAAGACTGCACCCACAAACATGTCCACACCAACAAGAATTCGAAAACCACTGGCGTCTTTCTCGGACGAGGAGAGAGAACTAATACGTCTGGAGAAACTCATATCTGATGACAACGTGTTCAGTCCGCGTCCACAGGCCGGGAGTCCGCCCAGAAAAATGCGGGCTCAGTTTGACGGGGAGATCACCAGCATTGCGTTCAATGCCCCGGTGCTCGAGAGAGATATCGAGTTTGATCCCTCGGACCGAGACCTGCCTGAAAAGCGAGCTGCAACAAAAGTTGCTGAGCGGAAACTGGCCAATACCCCTCGAAGGCTGTCTCCACTACGGAAGGAGATACTCGCTAGTTCGAGCAGTTCTAAGTCTGTGGCAGAAAACATTGACGAGATTGCTCGGAGTGGAGCAACGCGGTCGAAATCCGCCCAGGAAATCATCGATGAGATCAACAGCAGCATTGATCGGATGCGCGAAAACGAGCAAAACGATGCAGACGAGAGCGAGGACGACTCGGACGAGATCATGAGAAAGTTGGAGTCGTTTCTTCCGAGAACTGCCCCTCTCAGCGGCTCCCCAAGCCGACCACAGAGGGACACCTACACGCCACTATTGAGCTTCAGCGCAAAAGCCGACGGACTACTGGGGGTGCCTAATGAGCCAGTTCTGACCAGATTCGAGCAACTTGCCGCTGAGAGTGATTTCGATGAAGAACCTCCAGAGAAGAATCCCGAAAACAAGGAGCCAATAATGAATGGTGGGGAATTGGATAGCCGTGCGCTTGACACGATAGACTTTGGGTATGAAAGCAATGAACTTGGCCAACTTCAAAGCAATGGAATACATGGCAGGGAGGAGAGAACACTCGCAGGACAGGAAAGAAGTCTGCCAGTGAAACTCACCAAAAAGACAACCTCTAAGGTGTCAAAGAAGTCGGTGGCTTCAACCAGCGGAAAGCTTTCCGGAAAGTACGCCAGAGACGTGCTCCGAAGACGGAAACAGAACTCAAATAAGTACGAGAGCTGGCTGTACGAGAAATGGGAGAAGTTGAAGCGGCTTGTCGAACTGTCGGTTCCAAATTCTGTCATCATTAACAGCAGCGTCGTGATGAAAGAATTCGCATGCACAGATAAGGCCGAGCTCGCCCAGAGGGTCAAATTTCTCGAACAACGCAGGTAGTCTACGACGCTGTACCATAGTATGTATTATATGTACCCAATGCAAAGTGGTGCTCAGAACACCTTGGAAAGAATGTCCTGGAGCTGGTCGCTGTTTTTGGCCTTTTTCAAGTGCAGCGCACCGTCTGCCCTTGTGGTGGTGACGTCACGCTGGTCAAAACTCCTCGTAAACGTTTCTGTGTCCTGTTCCTCGTTTCGGCTCCGCTTTCTGTTGATGTACTTGGACTTCTCGACATTATTGACGAAGGTCTTGTTGAGCTTGGCCTGCTGCGACACCTCCAACGCCAACTTGGACTGGCGGATCTCGTTCTCACGTGCGATCTGCTGGGTCAAGTCCAACCACTTGAAGCCAGACAAGTACTTGATGTTGATCACGTCGTCGTGGTAGTACGACGACTTCTTTCCTCCCAAGATGTTGCCATTCATGGTCTGTGCACAGAGCTTGGCGTCTTTTTTGTTGACAAACTCGACCCAGCCCTCGGTGTACTTTTTCTTTTTGTTTCCGCCGTACTTGACTCGTTTCAGGTACGAGGAAGGGTCTTCGGGTTTCAAAAACACTCGATCGAGCTTGCCGAATCGGGAGAGCACCGAGCGTAATTTGACCGGTTTCATGTACGGCGGAATGCTCGATAAATAGCACACCCCCGTTTTCTTGATTTTCTTCTGCTCTTTGGCGAGCTGGTCTGGGGTCAACTTCTTGAGCTTTTTGGACCGCACAATCTGCTCGTTGACCATAGCGGACATTTCGTCTAGCTTTTTGGAAACCTTTGGGTCATTTTCAGTTTCCTTTTCCTCGTCCTCGTCCCCGTCTTCGCTCTCTGATTCCTCGAAGCGGTCCGCTTTCACTTTTTTCGTGGTCTGAAACACCTGCTCCTCATCGTCGGACTGAAAGTCGTCCTCTGATTCTGATAAAGCATGAGGTTTCAGCTGTGTTTCCTCATTTTCGCTCTCCGAGCCTGCTGACAAAATGTCTTCTACCTTGCTTTTGGCCATGGTGATGAGCATCAGAATCTTTTTGGGTGTGCAGGAGATGGAGCGGTGGGGAGGAGGAGGTGCTAGAATTAGATGGTCAGAGTTAAAATAAATAGAATTGAAGGGTGGGCCCGACTGTGGCTGTGGCATCATGTATTATTTTGAATTTTTGGGAGCGTTTTGGGGGTTGACTCCTTTGTTTGGTAGTGTGAGTTGGTCACCACTGGCAGTTTTGATCGCATTCAAATCTAAAAAGTAAAGCAGATGTACTTTATGTCTGGTAAGCACGGTTTCCACGAATTTCGTTGGGTTTATTGTGTGCACTGGTGACCAAGAAGTCTGACTATCGAAGTCGGAAATGGAACCAGTTCAGACATAAGCGAGTAGACATTGGACAATTAGGACACGTTCAGTTGCCCGAGCACGCGATGAATATAATAATCGAACGCTCTTTGGAGCGCTGGCGAATGACGGGGCTGACTGCAATGGTCTAATCTCCTCACACAACTGCGGCAATTAATAGCACTCTGTTCAGAGAATTCGAAGGAGGAATGACATTACTTGGTTAGATGCATGTCCGACATTTAGACAGAGAATTTGAAATTGAGATCTGTATTTATTCGGAGCTGTGTTGAACGTCATTTGCATTCGCATTACGTTAGGCCAACTCGCACTCGAAACCAGAAAACCCGAAAAATACAAAACAGCCTGAAAATCCGGGAAAAGAAAATCTCGAATTCACTACATCCTCATTAATTCTGACATCCAATAATGTAAGCATAATTATCCCTGCCAGTGTCTCCTACTCACTTCTCTACTTGTTTTTTCGCAGCCATATTACATTATCTATTTCTTGGTCTGGTCGGCAGCGTCCTTGGCACCCTCGGTGGCACCGGTCACAACACTCGACACGTACTGCGCAGCATTGGCAACCTGCTCCTTGGCAGCTTCAAGGTACTCGTTGGCAGTGTCAGCAAGAGTGGCCTCGTCCTTCTGCAACTCCGCCTTCTTCAGCTCCGCAGCGACCTTGGCGTCATCGTGACCCTCCTTAGCGTGGTCGGCGACACTCTGGCCAAATGACTTCTGGTTGTCAGGGGTGTTCTTAGCGGCAAAGCTGTCCAAGCCATCGGTGACAGCCTCCTTACCTTTCTGCAAGGTGGACTTTTCGGATTGAGGAGTGATGGCCTCGCTCACTTTGTCAGAGAATGGTTTTCTTCCTGCGTCAGACATGTTGATATTGAAAGAAAGGGAGGGGACCCTTATATAGTGTGGCCAGAGCAAGCATGGGGAATTAGCCGGCGTGCATACATTTTTAGCAAGCGGCCCTGGCTGGCGAAAAAGCAACAGACGCTCAATTGCGTCAGATGTGTCACCCTCGTATCGTCCCACGCGTCTCCGGGCTGCCTATATTTATCCAAGTTGTAGGAGCTTTCGTTTGTCTCTGATTGCAATTAGCTGGAAGCTTGCTACCGTCCTGCAGGAAGCGCACGGTCGATTACTCTAGAATGACTCGTGACCCGACATAGTTGCGTATTAATTGCATCATTGGTCACGGCATTTGCATGTGATGTGGCTGTGCACAAACTAGCCACATTCTTGTTGACTCAGATTGAGACTTGTTCCAGGTGCATTTTCGTATGCTAAAACTATTTAGGTACCGTACCATCAAGGTACCGTATAAAGGTTATCCCGGACTCAAAGACACCATCCAATGATGTCCAATCAATATTGATCCCCGTGATAGCCAACGGAATAATAAAGCGAAAACATGGTACTTCTACCACTGGCATGGCTCACGTGACTGATCACGTGCCTTCGGCGATGCCATCGCGAGCTCGGACTCAGTAAAAACCCCAAAATGGCCAAAGGCTCGGCGCTTCAGGCGATCGACCAAAGGGTCTACGACTTGATCTACAACTTACTTACGGAACAGACGGAAAGGAATAAAGAGGGCGCGGAAGATCCCGACCTGCCTCTTCATGTAGCTTTGGCTCGAAATCTCAAAGCTCTGGAGGTATTGGCCTATATCCCCACCAAAGATCCAATTCGGCGGCAGAAACGCAATGTTCTCGAGGGCTCGGTCGACCGGATATTGACATTGTTCCGCGAGGACGAAAAGGAGGAGCTTGCAGAGACGATCAAGGCGCAAGATGAACACGAACTTCAAAAAGCCGCAGAAGTCGACAGCGACTTTGAGGGTGTCAACGCAAACGACCTCATGGACGTGCGCGACTCCAATTCGTTGAACCGCTCATTGGTGTCCATGTGGGGAAAAGAAAAGGAGGAGGAGGAGAAGGAAAGTACACCGGACAAATCCAAGAAACGGGCAAAGGACCAATCCAAGGGGAGAACCAAAAAACTCAAGATCGACCACACGCCGCCGGAAACGAAACTTCTGTCTCTTGGCGGCCTTCAGTCCGTCACTACCCAGCTCATGGAGTTGGTCGGGTTGCCGATTTTGCACCCAGAAATATACCAGACCACGGGAGTCGAGCCACCACGTGGAGTGCTTTTGTACGGTCCTCCGGGATGCGGGAAAACAACCATTGCCAATGCGTTGGCGGGCGAGTTGCAGGTTCCGTTTCTCAATATTCTGGCTCCCTCGGTGGTATCTGGCATGTCTGGCGAGTCAGAAAAAAAGCTCCGAGACATCTTCGAGGAGGCCCGCTCGCTAGCGCCGTGCATAATTTTTCTCGATGAGATCGATGCCATCACACCAAAAAGAGACGGCGGAGCCCAGCGAGAAATGGAGCGGCGCATCGTCGCACAGCTTTTAACGTTGATGGACGAACTCACCTTGGACAACACCGATGGAAAGCCCGTGGTGGTTCTCGGGGCTACAAACCGTCCGGACTCGTTGGACGCTGCTTTACGGCGTGCGGGTCGTTTTGACCGGGAAATCTGCTTGAATGTTCCCAACGAGGAACAGAGGTGCGCGATCTTGCGCACCATGACGGCCAACTTGAAGTTGCAAGACAGCACGGACTTTAACTACCGTGAGTTGGCCAAGATGACGCCTGGATTTGTTGGCGCAGACTTGAAGAGTTTGGTCACGGCCGCGGGCATTTCGGCGATCAAGCGCATTTTCGAGAGTTTGAGCGAAATCGAGGACCACGCCCAGCCTGTGGAGGCGTTGGACGAAATGGACATCGACGGCGCCGCGTCCGTTTTTGCCGGCAAGTCTGACGACGAAAAGTTGTCGACGATCCAAAAGTTTCTTTCGAAGCACCCCACGCCGTTGTCGGACGCGCAGTTGGCGCCTTTGTGCATTAATTACGGCGACTTCCAGTCGGCTCTACCGACCATCCAACCCACCGCCAAGCGTGAGGGCTTTGCTACTGTGCCCGATGTCACGTGGAAGCACGTCGGGGCCATGAGCAAGGTCCGCATGGAGTTGCACATGTGCATCGTGCAACCGATCCGCAAGCCCGAATTGTACGAGAAGGTGGGCATCAGTGCTCCTGCGGGTGTGCTCATGTGGGGTCCACCAGGCTGTGGAAAGACCTTGCTTGCCAAGGCCGTCGCCAACGAGTCGAGGGCCAATTTCATTTCCGTAAAGGGCCCGGAGCTTTTGAACAAGTACGTGGGCGAGTCGGAGCGAGCGGTTCGGCAGGTGTTCCAGAGGGCGCGAGCATCTGCCCCGTGCATCATTTTCTTTGACGAGTTGGACGCTTTGGTGCCGCGTCGTACCACCTCGTTATCGGAGTCCAGCGCCAGAGTCGTAAACACGCTTTTGACCGAGCTCGACGGCTTGAACGACAGACAGGGCATCTTCGTGGTCGGTGCCACCAACAGACCCGACATGATCGACCCCGCCATGTTGCGTCCAGGCAGATTGGACAAGACGCTTTACATTGAGTTGCCCAGTGGAGAGGAACGTGCAGAGATCTTGCGCACTCTCACTCGGGCCAACCGGACTCCACTCGCATCGGATGTTGACTTGGACGCCATTGCGCACGACGCGAAGTGCCGGAACTTCTCAGGAGCGGACTTGTCGCTGTTGGTTCGCGAGGCCGGTGTTTTTGCCTTGAAGAAGAAGTTCTTTTCGGGCCAGGTGCACGAGCTCGACGAGTCCGGCTACTACGTGGACAATGAGAGCGACAACTCGATCCAGGTGACGGGCGCGGACTTTGCGCTGGCGCTTCTGAACATCACACCCAGTGTGAGTGATCGTGACAGGGCCCGGTACGAGCGGTTGAACCTGCGCATGGGCTGGGGCGTGATCCAGGAGGAGAAGAAGGAGGGCGAATAGACATAGAGTAGGGTGCATGTGTGGGTGTAGATCAGAGGAGCCGAATAGGAGAATGATATATCTTTAATAGAAGGCGACTCACTTCAAAGATTCTGTAAGACTGACGATGGTATATCTACGATGAAACAGACTTTAAATTCGGCAAAAAAAAGATAAGACAACATGTAAATGAATGTAATATTCCTAGTAGTTCTATCAGCGACGCCACCATCACTCAGAACCCCACTTTCTTGTTTCATCGTCTCCTTCGCCAGGACTGGACACAAGCCATGTCAAATATTTTGCACCCATCAATCTTCTCCACCATGATCCACAGGCAGCTCGGGAGATCAATATTGCCGAGAATCTCCCTTCGTTTCTCGTCCTATGCCGTTAATGATGGCTCGCACCTCGGGGATGCGTTGTCACGGACCATCGAAACAGTTCCGCTCAGTTTCGACAAGCATCTGCCTCCGACGGAGCCAACGTTCCCCAAATCGCCGTTGATTTTTCTCCACGGTCTCTTCGGAACGAAATCCAACAATAGAACCGTCGCCAAGCAGTTGGCTGAGTCGATGGGCCGCGATGTCTACTGCCTCGACTTGAGAGACTTTGGCCTGTCTCCACACAACCCCAGACTCGACTATCCCGCTCTTTCCGCCGATGTCGAGCGTTTTATTGAGGAAGAAAAGTTGGATAAACCCATTTTGGTGGGCCATTCCATGGGTGCAAAGACAGTGATGGCATTGGCCTTGAGACGGCCGGACTTGCCCAAAATGGTGGTTTCCGTCGACAATGCGCCCGTGTGTCTTACGTCGTCGGGTGGACCTTTTGGGAAATACATTAGACAGCTCCGGCATGCGTTGGAGGTCAAACAGTACACGAACATCAAGGACGTTGATGCTGAGTTGGCCAAGGTGGAACCCAACAAAGTGGTGCGTCAGTTTCTTTTGACGAACGTGAGCCGCGGCAAGAAACACGAGCCATGTACGTCCAAAATCCCCCTTGATATTATCGGCGATGCTGTGGCAGCCGGAAATATCGCATCCTGGCCCTACGACTCCAACGTATCAAGATGGACCCGCGGACCAGCGCTTTTTGTTCGCGGAACCGAGTCAAAGTACGTGCCAGATGACATCCTTCCGGACATCGGCAAGTACTTCCCTGACTTTGAGGTGCGAGACGTGAAGAGTGGACATTGGGTGATCAGTGAGAACCCGACGGAGTTTATGGACGTGCTCACGGAGTTTGTGGAGCGCAAGGAGGACGACGAGATTTGAGGAGTTTAGAAATCGCAGGCCGACGCTCGTGAGAGCCGCATGAGTATGGAACAAGATGTTGTGTGCGACTGTTATAGCCTCGAAGGCTACGAGGAGGCTAAATTGTGATGGGATTATGGCTTAAATTGCTAGGGGGCAAAAGCAGCTCAAACTGTGAGAAGGGGAAAAAGCTACTCAAGCTATGATGATGTGCATTGAAGCGGATTTGGAGGGACTCCGCAGACTCCACTAAGAGTTGACCCCGCGGCAGCCTGATAGAAAGAACCAAGAAGTTCTGCTAAGGCCCACCTGCTGAAAATCTCCGGCAGCGAAGGCAACCACCTCCTAAATCCCAGCAATGAACCAGCCGTTGTCGCATGAGACAGATATAACATTCTATTCCTAGACCAAGAGTGAAAGTGTAGTCTAGTAGCATTCACCGCTGTATACCCCAGAGCCATTACTAGCGACGACTTCTGAGCTCAGAGAAAACGCTTCGTGATTTGCTCCACTCTCTACTACCACTGCCTTGTCACAGAGATTAGAGTCTGACACAAACTACACCTCGGAAACCAGCAAACACTACTGGAGCTCCAATGGAGCCCCACCCTAGAAACTTACCTCCTTATCTCCGTAGATCACTCTTTGATTGCTTCTCATGCCCAAGCTGTCTTTAGTTCCAACACACTCTGCCCTACTCGAGGCTCTCCCTCCCTCTATATCTCGTTTATTATAACATCAACCTGGCATTCTCCGAATCTCAATCTCTTTCCAGCTCTAGAGGTCGGTGGCCTTCACACTGGCAGTCACATCATCGTACACGTCAAACCGCCGCTGGTAGTGAACAGGAATTCCCGTTCTCGCGGCCGGCAATACCAGCTTGTCCAACTCCGCATACAAAATCTCCTCGCCTTCGCCTGCCTCAGCTACAATCTTGCCATATGGGTCCACCACCAATGAATGCCCATAAGCCTGGTAGCCATCGCCACCCACATCTCGTGCTGGGCTGCACAAAACAGTAAATATCTCGTTGTCGACCGACCGGGCACGTGCAAGCAAGTGCCAGTGCAAGGGACCAGTGGTAGTGTTGAAGGCTCCGGGATAAAACATGGCAAAGGCGTTGTAGGGAGGTCTCAGAGCCGCCATGGCCAACTCAGGGAAACGAATATCGTAGCAGATTCCAAGTCCGACGTTGCCAAAGTCGCCCAACTTAAACACTGTGGCTTTTTCGCCCGGGCTCAACGTCACCAGTTCCTTGAAGGTGATTCCGTTGGGAATGTCAATATCGAAGAGATGCGCCTTTCTGTGCTTGGCAATGATCTCTCCCGAAGGCGCAAACGTCAACGAGGTGTTGTAGATGTTGTTGTCGGCCTCCTCTGGAATAGACCCTCCAACGATATAAACCCCGTGCTTCTTCGCCAACTGCGCCAACAACTTGGTCGATTCGCCGTTCGGGATGTTCTCCGCATATTCACGGAACTTGTCCACCGCATAGGGCGAGTTGAAACACTCGGGAAGCATGACCACATCGAGCTTTCCGATTGTGGAGTCCTTCACAGCCGAGTCAATGAAATTCTGAACCTTCAAGAGGTTTGCGGCTTTGTCAGCACCGGCCTTCAATTGAATGAGGGCCACTTTTAAGTTGTGGGCAAGGGGGCTCTTGAGTACTTGGGTGCTCATGTTCGGTTAGTAAGAAGTGCGGTGCGACGATGGTAGAGTTCCGACTCCACAATTAGTCACCTATATAGAGTATCCCCACAGTCAACAAAAAAGATTGGGTTTTAGAACTTTAGAATTCAATTGTTTTTTTAAGTGTAGAATGTGATTGCCAGAGGGGGTTGAAATGCAAATCGCTTCATAGAGTTAGCTAGCTCAACATTCGCTTGATTGCTTCAGATCAGACTCAAGTCGACTCCGATTCATGATTATTTGTATTATTTGTAGACCTTTTGACTGATTTGGCTCAAAGCGTGGACGCATAGCATCGAGAGAATGGATCAAAACCCAATGCTCCCCAGCTTGCAGCCATTATGCTGTGGCGTTGCGTTTCTTAGTGACAAGTTCATTATTCATCTTGTACCTCATGGAGTGTTTTATCAAGCAAGAGTTCCTTCATGCTGAATCCGACACGGTTGAGGACTGCAACTTCTCCTTGGAAAGTTTGCGTCTACGGAATGCATCAAGCACAAAAAACAGGCTTCCCACGAGAACTCCAAGACCCGCGAGTCCCATGCCCATGTAAAATGCGTTCCTTATTCCCTTGATCGTTTTCGCTCGGCCCTCGGGCATGTCCTTGGTGGTGTAATACTCAACAGTACCCGCAATACCCAACCCGATAGACACCGAATAGTTCACGAAGGTAGACACCAACGAGCCCGCCAATCCCTGCTGGTGCTTTGGAAATGCGGCAGAAAGAATCATCGTGCCCGCAGGGAAACTCATGTCCATGCCGAAACTTTGGATAATCACCGAAAAGAAAAATTGGCCCCAGTAAGTCTGGCCCTGCGCACGTGTACCCATAAGCGTGATTCCAGTGAAGAAACACAACATGGATATGAGCATGACCATGGACACTGAGACTTTTCTCAAGAGAATGACAGTGACGGCCGCTGCAGCGAGACCAGCGAGGGGAGCGGGAATGAAATGAACTGCACGTATCATTGGGTTCCATCCATCGACGTGCTCCAGCCATCTGAATGTGTAGTAAAGCCAGATACCAAAGCACGACCAGCCGGCAGCGATACACCCCAAAACAAATCCAGTCTCTCCCTTCAAACATTCCGCAGGCACAAGTGGCTCCTTGCCATGAACTGAGATCCATGCAAAAGCAGCCATGCACAAAATACCAGCAATCATCATGATGTACACGTATGGCTTGTCCCAACCCACGTTGGGTCCTTGGTTCCAGGCAAAGTTGAAAAGAATAAGACCCATGACACCCGTGATAGAGCCAGCCCAATCGAACGAACCCGCCTCGCGGTTGCCGATGTTTGATGGAATGATAAGGTACGACACCAATGAGAAGCCGAGGCAGACGATGCCGCACACCCAAAACATCCATGGCCACCACACATACAGAGTGAAAATGGCCGAGAAAATTGCTCCGAAAACAAATCCGGCCGGTGCAACACCGCCAAATGCCGCTAGGTAATTTGACTTTTTGGCGCTGGGTGGGAAGTAGTGTCCTAATAGGGCCACTGCATTGGGCATGCAACAGGCCGGGCCAATGCCTTGAAATCCTCGAGCCACATTGAAAAACACGTCCGAGTCTGTGAACCCAGAGAAGCCAACAACGAGGGACGATATGCCGAAAATGACGTTGCCGATGATGAACATGAGCTTGTACCCGTACAAATCGCCCAATCTTCCGGCAATCAAGATGAACGTTCCCACCGTGAGCGAATAACTGGCGGAAAACCACGAAAGCTTTCCTGCCTCGTGCTCCACACCGAAGGTAGCTCCTATTTCAGTTGGTGTGTTGACGGTCTGGGACACTCCGGCTTGGATCAAGATCTGACTTAGGCAGATAAGCGAGACGAACGACAATTCTCGGATCTTCGAAATTTCGTCTGGGGAAGGCAGTGGGTGCGTGACATAATTAGAGTCCGACTGGGAAGATTCTGACGCCTCGAGCTTGCCGATCTCGACAGGGTTTTCAATCATGCGGTTCACCACCGAATCGTGGACATTAAGTAATGGTTCTAACAAATTAGTAATGAGACCCCGCATGCCGGATCCCACTTGGTGGATCCGGCTTTGCGGCTGAATTCGGATAGAGACTCGGGCCGAAATTTTTGTCGAGCCAAGACTTCGATGCGTCCGATTGTTTCTGAAAGTGCTCGTAATTCCGCGCCAGTGCGAACTTTTCCGTGCTCTGCGAACATGTCTAGATAATCGAATTACGAGAATCACAGAGTGAAAGGCCGCTCGACGAAAATCCAATACAAATGGAGCATCGCAAGGCGGTGAAGTGTTCTTGGCGCGTCTGGACTGGGAATAATATGCCTGTCCGATAGACTGCACGCTCCGCATCTAAGCATTTCGGCACATTTCCGAACCATCTCAGTAGTAAGCCACGCCGAAACCCATGACCAGGGGATGAGAAATTCTTGCACGCTGCAGCATCATTCTAAAACGTTCCCGAGACCCGTCCCCGGTCGCTTTTTCCCTCAAAAAAGCAACGTATTCTTGTACTCGGTGGTGTCCTTGAGCCACTGGAGGTGCGGAAGGTAAACCTCCTTGCACCGTTTGTTGTTGACCTCAACGTCCTTACCAATGTAGTGCAAGAAGTTTCCGGCCCACTCGCTCGAAAGAGTCGCCTTTCCGTCCGCAGATTTCCCGTCCTCGCCATAGTATTCTTTGCAGACGCCCTGAACGAAAAAGTTCTGAAGCCGAAGGTCCACGTCGTAGCCCAAGTTCTCGTAAACGGTGCTGTACATACGCACGTGCGTCTTTTCATCCTTGTAGATGAGGTCGTGGTTGTTGTAGAACCAGTCCGTGTAGTACTTGGGGTACGAGCAGTGCATGAAGATGAGGTGAGCGTCCTTGGAGTTCTCCTTGGAGGTGAGGGGGTCAAAGTGGCCCAACGCCTTCGACACAAACTTCTTTTCGTCCTGGCTCGAGTACCCGATCCACATGAACTGCTTGAGCGTTTGGAAGTACTTTTCCTTCATCACCGTGGCCGCAGCAATAAACGTCTCCTTGTCTCCCTCACCGGCACCGCCCTGAGTCAAAAGTGGATAATAAAAGTTGGGGCCGAAGATGTTATAGTAGAGGGCCAAAAGCAAAGTTCGTTTGTGCGTCGTTTTGTTGACCAAGAGAACACCAGCCTCAGAAGTGGGGTTTGGCAACGAGCCCTCAAAGTCGTGGAAGTTCGAGTTTGCAAAGTTGTACGACAGAAGCTTCGGAAGCTCCTTGTTCTCTTTCTTGGCGGTCTCGCGGTCGATCTCCGAGTACCGCATCTTGTTCTCGACCACGGGATGTTCGGCAATATCGTAAAAGTGCGGGTTGGTGGTCCGCGTCCAGTGGTCGGGCCAAAGGAACAAACCTGTGTCTTCGTACAACTTTGACGCAAACAAGTACTCGACGTTTTTGACTGGAAAGAGGTCCGAGTCCAAGTACATGACGTTCTCAAACTCGGATGTCAAGATTGCGAGCATTTTGTACTGGTACCCGCCCACTTTGAAGTTGTTCAGAAGCACATCGTGCGCATCCTGGTCCAACAAGTTGCACCGAGCGTTATACCGAGGCAAAATGTTCTCACAAAACTGCTTTTCGTATTCTTTGGCAGAGGGAATGAAAACCTCAATGGGAAGCGTTCCTCCGGTCGCCCGGATCTGCTTGACTACGAGATACAGCAACCACGAGTACTTTCCTCCGCCAATGAGAACGTATCCCCGGGATCCAGAATACTTGGCCCACTTTGAGTTGGACTTGCGGAGGTTGCCAAAGGTGTCGATCTTAACCTTGTTGACCAAGTTTCCAATATGTTCATGGACGTAGCGGTGGTGCAGGTCCTTGAGCTTGGCCAAAGTCTCGCTCGAGATGTCAAGGATGCCTTCCAAGTACTTCTTGGTGTACAACCTGTCGACCTGGTTCATTCCACTGGAAATCACCGCCTCTTTCTTGTACTTGCCCTTAAGTCCGGGCGCGTCTATCGCGTATTTTTCCATTCCCTCGATGAACTTCGAGTATGGAACAATCCCGGCCGTGGCCAGATACGGGTTGTAGTCCAGCCTGTACAACTGATGAAACAAGAACACTGTAACGATAACAGCAGCTGCCAACTTCCACACTGTGCTCTTTCTGCCTGTAACAGGCAAGCTTTGGACCCATTTGGTCAAGTCAAGCCTTAGCTTCTGCAATCCGCCGACCATGAGATGTAGTTAAAATGGTGTGCACAGGACGGTCGCGTAGGTGGAGGAGATTATAAATATTTACGAGAAAATGATTTGAGAAGACAGCGAAAGATATTGTTTTTTATTTTGAACTATCTTGACTTGCTTGGCTGCTCTGAAGCAGAGGGAGTCGAGGCCACCGGAGTGTATGTAGCCTGGCCAGATCCATCAATGCATCAAGACGCCTGACGCGCTCGTAGTATTATTACCCACGAGTTTCAAAAAAAAAGCTAACAAATTGATTTGAAGATTATTCAACGCGTGGAACGACTGAGGAGTGATAATGAGGGTGTTTCCAACTTTTCTCTTTTCTTGCTTTTGCGTTGAAGAGGCCAGATCGGTGGCTGTCAGTTTGGTGTGCGATCTGCGTTAGATCCAAAGGAGAATAATATACTGTCAATGAAACAAGCGCGAATCTCGCACTTGGGATAAAAATGGGAAAGTTTTCAAGGATTCATAAATTCATCTCATGGTAGAAGGGAGATATTGTGATACGAGAGGACGTTTTTTTTTTTGTGTGGGCTGGTCGTTTAGGGGTTATTGACCACACTGCTGTCCATTAAGGAGAATCAAAGGTCATTGAAGTTAACAGAGACGTAATGTTGTGGGATCAGTCTTCTGTGTTTTTGTTTTCACTTTTCTGCCGAGGTCACGACCATTGAGCCATTTCTTCCCTGACCAGAGAGGTTTATCAAAAGATGTGACCATATACCACGTATTAATCTCTCAGAACCCAACAAAGAAGTGATATGAGCTCTCTGTTTGATATCGGATTTCCCATTATTGATGTATTCTTGAAAGTATGGGAAGCGCGTCAGCATAGTTTTCCACAATACCATGCACTGTGTTCTAAAGCATGTCCCTCAACTGAAAACACAAACTCTCTCGGAAATAGTTATACGGGCTCCTGAACCCAGTAGTACCCTCTGATTACAAATCCGATTGTTCATTCTTCCCCACGCGTATTATCATCTACCCAGTTCTGATTGGTCTTTCGCAGCCGACCAGCGAAGAACATGAAACATTAACTGGCGCAAGAAACCGACGTCATAACTTCGTGTCTGCTTATCAATGTTAGACATTACTTCCACATTACGGCCGTCCACTATCAGAAACCAACGTCTAACGATGATTGGTATTAACCGGACCAACTTCCGTCCAGGCAGATCCAAGATCTAAGAGCCAAGGACATATATCCCCTCATAGAATCACAATTAATGCGCCTTCGGTAACTGAATACCAACATCAGTCGTTGGAACTACGTTTATTAATACGTCCATTGAGGATTTCAGCCACTCGTTTAGTTCATTCTTTCAGCTCATTCTTTCAGCCCAATTCGTTCACTTCTGTGTATTTCCGCTCAATCCGCCCTTTACCCCGGCTTTCCGCATATATTGTTACGGGCCACTGTCCTGGATAAACGTAACCGCATCCCAGATATGCTCCAATCTCTGATCACATCAACTTCATATCGCTAATTATATTGCGAGAGCGACAATATTCGTCTCATTGATTGCAATTCAATCAACCCAACTTTCTCTTTCAATACTCGCTCTGTCCTGTCTTCTCCACACCTCCACATCTCATCGCGGGAAAAACACTTTTCCACCCCACTTCGGATAAGCCAAAGTCCGCTCCGCGTTTGACAGCACTATAAAACGGTCTGGAGCTCACTTATCGGACTGACTAATTCTGTCTATACAACAGTCCATTTCTGCCTGTTCATCAGTCCATTTCCTTTTCGACCGTTTTCTGTCAGTCTATTCGACATACATACATGATCTACCAAAACCCAGACATGTTGCGTGAGCCCGACTACGCCCAGTTGCGTCAGAAGAACTTCACATACCGGCTTTTCGGGGTTGGTGTGGTTCACTCCAAGTCACCCATGATGCAAAACTTTCTCTTCGACAAACTCGGCATTCCGAACTTTGTCTATGAAGTTAACGACTCCGCAGATGTGCCTCAGTACCTCGAGTACATTCGGGCCAACAAAAACGCAACTTCCGAGGCGGAGTTGCAGTACAATGGCTCGGCCGTTACTATGCCCCACAAGGTTACCATGACCCAGTTCGTGGACATCATCGATGACAATGCCAAAGCAGTGGGAGCCATCAACACCATCTACGTGCGTTTCAACGGAGAGGGAAAGCCAGTCAACATCGGAACCAACACCGACACTATCGGAATTCGTGACTCGTTCCGTTTCAACGCTGCTGAGAGCGTTTCCTCGAGTCAGTCTAAAGGTAAGCCTGGATTGGTCTATGGCGGAGGCGGAGCGTGCCGTTCTGCGGTCTACTCCTTGTACGAGTACTTGAAGTGCTCGAAAATCTACATTGTGAACCGATTTGCCAACGAGGTCGAGCTCATCATCGAGTCCATGAGAGCAAACGGCTTTCTGGGCGAGATTATCCATGTGCTGACCCCCGAACAGGCCCAGAGCGTGGAAAAGCCCGAGCTTGTGGTTTTGACTGTCCCAGATTTTGAGCCAACCACCGAGGAGGAGAAGTTGGCCCGGAGCACGCTTGAAGTCTTTCTTCAAAGCCCAGAAAAGGGTGCTGTTCTCGAAATGTGCTACCACCCACGTGAAATCACTCGTCTCTACACTGACTTCGAAAAGGCTGGGTGGAACGTGATCGGAGGCGTTGAGGCTATGATCTACCAAGGATTTGCTCAGCAGGTGCTCTGGACTGGATTCAAGTTGGAGGAGATGCCGGTCGCTGAGGTGGTGAAGCACGTCTACAAGAACGTGCACGGACATTAGGTATTTATACAGCAGCATAGTGAAGTGTAGAGGTTGAATGCTCAAAAAGACGGAGACACTGGGCTGATTGAACGAGCAGAAAGTTAATGTGATCTCGGAAACATCAAAAATTAGTAGTAAAAAGAAGATTTGCCACTCTTTGGATCGCAGTGAGGTTTCACGGATTGTATTGTGCTGGACTGGTATCAAAGAGAACCACTTTCGTTACACTTTCAAGTCAGGTACAGCCTAATTCAATTCCCACAAAAATGGAGGAGATCTTCTCCTACCAAGTTTGGTCTACGCTTTCTCGGGCGCTTTTGATTTCATATCCGATCAGTACAGCACCTGGTCGATTCGTCTCTCGCCAAAATGACATTCTCGATTGTGTGGCCTAGATTGAAGAGTCAGGCAAATCAAGGATAGCGCAGACTTGTGTTAGTTTCCAGAAGTTTTATCGAGCCGGCAGATTTAGTGATTTTCTGTCCTTCTCATTTGTCTTTCTGAGATGACGTCTACGGCATCGGATCAGTACCCAATGGTCATCACTGAGCCAGAAGTCACATTAAAGACATCTCATCTTTGAAAATTCCCCATTATCTTTATCCAATTCTCTTCCCATTCGATGATATTTTGTCCTCTCATTTTCTTTCGTTTTACTTTGTAAGAGTACCTCTCTTGCCAACCTCAGTGCCTTAGCATCAGGTACTCCCCTCCCCTGAGGTATTAAAAGCACATAATCCTCACAACTCAGATTCAGCCCCTATCCACTACAATATTCTCACGACCCAATCTTCTCACTCTTTTTCCAAACTCAATATCCCATTAATCCAGTTCTAAACCAACCTACATACTGAGAACCCCACAGCCAACGTTGCTGGATGCATACAAGCCGGAGCTAGCTGTCAATCGTCATCTCATTGGCTTTGTTTGTCTCTCGTCGGTTCCTCTTTCATCAGTTTGTTCCTCACTCTGATCCTCTTTTGCTCGACGGTCTGTTCCTCTCTGTTCGCACTTATGCCAAAGCTACCTACTCGCACTATGTCCACCCTCGTTCAGAAAGCCAAACCGGCCTCGTTCACACGCCTAACTCCGGATCATGCAATCAGCTCGCCTGAGAAGGCACTCGCCAACGAAAATAACATCGTTCGGACGCCCAGAATGATAAGACTGGGTGCGTTTTCATGGACCATCCCCGAACCTCGCGAAAAGAGCGTCTTTTTGACCGCGAGCCAAAACGCACTCCGTGACTTGGGTCTTCCGTTGTCGGAAACCGAAGATCCGCAGTTCCGGCGCCTTGTCAGCGGCGAGGAGTACTACAATACCGATTTTGCCGATTCTTTGCCTGTTCCGTACTCCCAGGCATACGCTGGATGGCAGTTTGGGCAATTTGCGGGACAGTTGGGTGACGGACGTGCCCACAGTTTGTTTGAGGTGGAAAAACCGGGCGTGGTTGCCGGAAAAGACAGGGATATTTTTGAGATCCAGCTCAAAGGGTCTGGAATGACGCCGTACCTGCGTTTTGCCGACGGAAAGGCGGTGTTGCGGTCGAGCATTCGGGAGTATATTATTTCTGAGCACCTCCACAGCATCGGAATTCCCACTACTCGGGCGTTGGCGTTGACGTACTTATCTAAAACCTATGCCAGACGTGGGTCCAGCGCAGAAAAATGCGCCATAGTTGCGAGATTCGCAGAGCTGTGGGTCCGCCTTGGCACATTTGACTTGAGTCGCTGGCGCTCCGATATGGTGGCCGTCCGAGAACTCAGTGATTATGTGATCAGTGATCTCTTTACAGTGACCAAAAACGGCGCCACTGAGCGGTTTGCGCACTTTGAGGAGGTTGCCAAGGAAAAACCGGAGCTCATCAGCGACCGTTTGGGTACGCTTACCGACTACGACCGGATGTACTTTGAGATTGTCGCTCGAAACGCCAAAACCACCGCCATGTGGCAGTGCTACGGGTTCCTCAACGGTGTTTTGAACACAGACAACACGTCTGTGCTTGGATTATCGATGGACTTTGGCCCCTTTGCGATCATGGACCGGTTTGACCCGAACTACACCTCGAACTCCGAAGATGAACAGGGCCGCTACAGCTACGCCAACACCCCAACGGCGATCTGGTGGAATTTGACCCGATTGGGCGAGACAATCGCGGTTTTGATTGGCTCAGGGGCTGAGCACGTGAATTCGCCCGACCTCAAACAGGGTGTGGTTCGTCCAGACATGGAAGAGAAGTTGGTGCGGCGGTGCACGCACGTGATCGAAGACGCTGGCGAGATGTACCAATATGTCTTTACAAAACAGTATGTGGAGACGTTTTTCCGGCGGTTGGGATTGGTTCCTGATGTACAGTCGAAAGATCCAGATGTCCACCACAAGGAGTTGGTTGCGCCCATGCTCGAGATGTTGCGCAAGGTGCAGTGCGACTTCAACAAGTTCTTTTTGTCGTTGCAGGCGGTGGACGTGACTGACTCCTCGTTTGACAGTGCAGAGTTTGCTCGGTCCATTCTCTTGAAGGAGGTCAGCGAACACGAACACTACGACCGCAAGGAGATAACCGAGATTGTGGTGGCATGGCTCGACATCTACAAGCGGTATGTGGCCAAGTACGGTCAAGACAGGGCAGCCAGCGTTCGGTCGAATCCCCAGTTTCTTCCCAGAAACTGGATTTTTGACGAGGTCTACGAGAGCTTGAAGGAGAGCGATTGCCCGGACCTCAGCTACCTCCACAAGCTCGAGAAGATGGCGTTCAATCCTTACGATCCAGCCAAGTGGGGCGAAGAGATGAAGGAGGTGGAGCAGCGGTGGCTCCTTCAAAGCGACATTGGCGAGGCCAAGTCGATGTTGCAGTGCTCGTGCTCGTCGTAGGGAAGAAGATGGGACAGTCTCTGAGTATGAGAATGACGAAATTATTTATAGTCCATGTTAGCCACTGGGTTCATGTAGTGTTGGGTCAAGCACCACAGAGAACCTAAATCGAAGGTTTAAACATTATGAAAGGAACACACCAGAATGATATTGAAGCCAATGGCCGAGAATAACGAGTGCAATTCTCTATTTGTCAACAGACCGATCAATTCCGGGGAGATCATGTTATTGACAGATTCGGAAGGTCGTTGATCTAGCAGAATTCGGTTTGATGAAGGGGAAAATTTGAGGGTTGGGGCAGCACTTGGATGCTTTTAGTGAACTCTATTGTGCTACTCATCATTGATATCTTGCCGATCCCCGTCTCTCACTAACGGAGGCTTCCATCCATTGGTGCATTTACATTCTCCATGCGACGAGCCTCGGATGAGAGTTGTCAATACATGTCTACCGAATTTTACGCCCACACCATCCAAGATTAGCATAACAATAGAGTTTCAATGGACTCAATTATTTTCTTTATCTCCACCATCGCCAAACTAGAACGCATCGCAAAGCAGACGTGTTCATCAACAGTTCACTTCTCTCGGTGTGAATCATCGCGACCACCTACTATTTTCTTCTAACATTGGTTCTCTACAGACCAGTTCTTCAAGTCATCAATGAGTTAATAGCTAGTGCGAAGAGTTGACAGCGTCATTGTAGCCCTTCTCGAATGCGTCGCGTGCCTTCAGCTGCGTCTTGGGGTCCAACTTGGCGATCTTGCTGTCCAAGGCATCGTCGCCAGTGGTGAAACCCGCAGTGCCATGAGAGGAACCGTGGGTGCCGTGAGTTCCGTGAGTAGACGAGCCATGAGTACCGTGAGTAGCAGTAGCACCGGCTCCAGTGCCAGCAAGGCCAGCACCGGTTCCGTGGCCAGTAGTGCCAGCACCAGTGTCGTAGCCAGTGGTCTCACGACCGGTGTGGCCAGAGGTGTGGCCAGTGTGGCCAGTTCCAGTGGTTCCCGTGGCACCATAAGCATCAGAACCGTGGCCAGTTCTCAGGTCGTCGTGGCCAAGTTTCTGCGTCTGGTAGGCCGCAGCTCCACCAGCAGCACCTGCGGCGCCTGCAGCAGCGGCAGTCTTGCCGTGTCCGTGGCTGCCGTGAGTAGACGAACCATAAGCATCAGATCCAGAGGTACCATAGGCATCACGACCAGCGCCATCGGTCCCGTAAGCATCGGTGGTACTTCTCTGAGTGCCGTGCGTTCCATGGGTGCCGTGCGTACCGGTACCAGTAGTGCCAGATGTGACACCAGAACCAGTGGTGCCAGTACCAGCACCGGTGCTGCCGTAGGCGTCGGTACCAGATCCGTAAGCGTCGGATCTCGTTCCAGTTCCTGAAGAGCCATAAGCGTCACGCTGCGTTCCAGAAGCATACTCATCTCTTCCAGACTTGGAAGCACCGTATGCACCAGCACCTGCAGCGCCAGCACCAAGTCCGGCAGCTCCTGCGCCGGCACCTGTGCCGTGGCCCGAACTATGGTGGCCAGCACCCTCAGATCCGTAGGCTCCGGTTCCTGTCGTTCCACTCTGGCCATAGGCTCCTGTCTCAGACCCATACGCTCCACCCTCAGACCCATAAGCTCCCTGGGTGCCCGCGTTCTGTCTGTTTCCAAGCACCTTGGACCCAATGCCCAGGTCGGTGCCCGAAACGTTTTCTCTCCCCATGGCCTGGCCAGCCTTGCGGTCGTACTCATCGGCGTATTGTCCCGCATTGGCCTTGTTGATGTTTCCTTGCTTGTGCTGCTCCAAGACCTCACCCGACACGTTGTCCTTGCCAATTGCCTTGCCTCCGGCCTTGTCGTATTCACTTGCCTGCTTATTGCCGGACAACTTAGCCTGAACCTTGTCTGCGATACCCATTTTTTTTTTTGATTTTTTTTTCAGTTTTTTCCAATTGAATTGCCAGTGATTTCTCTAGCGATGCTGGCTTCACCTTGCTTGCCCAACCTTATATAGTGTAAAACGGTTGCGAATTCCACCCCACACTTCGGTTGCTACACAGGCGCCCTGGTACTGCTCCATTACCTCACAGAAGATTCCATCCGCAATATGCACGATTGCTGTCACGGTCGGCCCAACGGCGGACCTCCATTGGTTGGACCCTGTGGCGGTGCTGGTTACGCGCGGTGTGGCTGGGGAATGTCCACGTAATGGTGCCTTGCGTTGCTGCGGCGGTGGGCTTCTCTACAGCCGTACGTCATCGTGGCTGGTGCCCGTGGCGTCACTGTTTCACGTCCTGTCCTTAACAATATACTGCTGTTCCCATGTGCTTAATCTATAAGCTTGACGTAGTTCGAGGGGCAGATGCCCACCTCGCCGTTGGGGCGGCGCGCCTGCCACCACTTGCCTTCAATGTCGCCAACCTCCAAGATCTCGTCCTTAGCAAACGAAATCTCGTTCAAATCGTCGGGGTTGGCCTCGTAGCTGTACAACGCGCGTGCGCGGTATGGAAGATTGAGCTGCGGCATGCTAAAGTCATTGGCCTCGGCGACCCCGTCGCTCTGGTATGTAGTGCGACCTCCCGGCTGGTTGCCGGCCTCGCGCACGTTCGAGTTCGAAAAGTTCTCCATGCCGTTCAACTGCGACAGCGACATGTAGCCCAGCGGGTTGTTTGTTATCTGCGAATGGCGTGATTCGGGGTGGTACCCGGACCCGGTACGAGCAACCACATACTCGTGGTCGTCCTTAGGTTCGGCGAGCTGGCCATGGGCAAAGCCGCTGTTCTTCATCGAGAACGAGTCGATGAACTGGTTGGTGGGCGACTCGGGGTGGCCGCCAAAGTACATGATCCACAAGATGTTGACCATGGACAACAAGATGCAGCCGGCGCCGCAGCACAACATGCTGGACGACTGCGACTGGTAGATGAGCTGGTTGGTGGAGTTTGTCGTGTACAAGAATGCCACTGCCAACAAGCCGACGAGGGTGAACTTGTACATCTCGATCGTGTTGTTCAAGTACAACAAAAAGATGGCAATCACGAGCAAGATCTGGTACACGAGTCCCCACCACGTGAATCGAGGAAACGACGAGCTCTTTGACGAAGCGGCGCCCGCGATGGCGATGATCCACGCGATGATGCTAAACGACACCGTTGAGATAGCGAACGGGTCGCCTAAGAAGTTTGAGAGTCGGAAAGCCATGACCGGATGTGAGTGAGGAGCGACGAAACAGCAAAGTCCGATGCAAAAATGAGCGAAAGTAAGGGAGAGCTCCGGCTAGCAGAGCGAGATGCGATAGGTTGTTGTCGTCACGACGGGAAAATTTGAGGATCCGGGCCTGCAGGGCGCGGGCCTAGGCCGCCAGGGGCACGGGTGTGGTGCATAGTATGGGTGTACAGGTGTTTGCGGCGTGGCAACCAACCCCGGCACGCTGCAGGACGTGATCGCGGGAGCCGACCACCCGCTCGGCCTGGTGCACGGGTGTTTTAGGTCACGGAAATAGTCAGGGGTACGGGTGTCGCCCGTTGGCGGTTAATAGGAACGAATAAAAAAAAAGAAACTCCGACGGATTAGAAGGTCAATTCTTTTAGCTTGGGAACCTGAGTGTGGACTTTTGGTGTGGGTTGTTCTCCTTGTGTCTTCTTTTCTAAGAAAAAAGAAGAGTACGGGCGCGGCGATAAGGCGGACTTGAAAGTCCTTCTGTCTGGCCAATCGTCACAGGCGCATACGGCCACATACGGACCTGCCCAAATAGGCAAGTCCGCCGAATACCCGACCCCCACACAGGAGCCAGACTGTGGCTCGAGTTTTTGTGGTCACTTCCAAAGCAGAACAAATAATATTGTTCCGAGGAAAGCATCTGGAGTGACCAAAAAGGATCGAGAAAGTGGTGTGAAGTGTGGTGTCGGAAGGGTATTTTGCTCGTTATCCCGATATTAGCCGTTCGCAGCCATATGTACTCCAAGACAATAAGGGAAGGAAGGGAGCCAAACGCTCGGGGATTTTGAGTTCTTTTGTATTTCTTGGACCCAACACAACCGTTGAGGGTATACCACTCGGAAAAGTCCAAATTCGGCGGTGTTGTGCCGTTTTCGTCGCAAGCGCTGATACCTTATTGATAGTGCCCCATCATGCAGGTGACAGGTTCCGGCTTGCTCCTAAATTGGCCCGATGATCGAAGCATTTCATTTGTCAGCGGCCCTGGTCCTGGCCAAGCGGTCGCGGCTTCTCCCGTAATGCTTATATAAGTGGAGACCCCACTGTTTGTCGGCATTGAGCAGTTGCTCTCTACCTGCACTAACAACACCAGTATCAGAGCGAACTACATTCTTCAAAAGAAGATAACAGTCTGAGATTACTTGGACTAATTCACCAGCCTACAACGACTGAATTGAGACTGATTCTACCTCTCTACTACAGTCTCTATCTGCTACAGTCTCTTTCAACGACTGTCTACAAAGTCTCTATCTATTACTGAGACTTATTGCGATCGGCAGGATTGCGATAGATTGCTTGCCCTAGTGCACCACATCTACTAATGTCTGCCATGTCCGTTTCGGTGGTTTCGCGCTCGTTGCGCCCCGGCATGTTTTTTTCCCGGTGCATTTCCACCTCTGCCCTCAGATATGGCATTCTTGACATCAAAACCAAGGTCATGGATAACGCCGACGTGGTCAAGTACAACGACCAGAAGTTTATTACCCATCCTCTGTTTCCCCATGAGCGCTGGACCGACGAAGATTGCGCCGCAGTCACCTTTGTGCACCGTCCGCCAGTGACGAAATTGGATAAGGTGGCCTACAACATCATGTACATGTGCCGCAGAACGTTCGACTTTTGCACGGGATACAAGAAACCGAAAACACCCGAGCAGGAGGAGCACAGATTCAAGGGCACTCGCTGGGAAATGACGGAAAACAAGTGGCTCACCAGAGTCATTTTCTTGGAAAGTGTCGCTGGAGTTCCGGGAATGGTGGCTGCGTTTCTCCGCCACTTGCATCTGTTGCGTTTGTTGAAGCGTGACAAGGCGTGGATCGAGACTCTCTTGGACGAGGCCTACAATGAGCGCATGCACTTGTTGACGTTCATCAAGATTGGAAAGCCCTCGTGGTTCACGCGTATGTTCATCTATGCGGGCCAGGGAGTCTTTTGCAACATGTTTTTCTTCCTCTACCTCTTGTCGCCCCGCTACTGCCACCGTTTTGTTGGCTACTTGGAGGAGGAGGCCGTCAGCACCTACACCCACTTGATCCACGACTTGGAGGCGCACCGTCTTCCTCAGTTCGACAACATCACCATTCCCGAGATTGCCCAGCAGTACTGGCCAGAGTTGAACGAAAAGTCCACGTTTCTCGACTTGATCCAGCGCATTCGGGCGGACGAGTCCAAGCACAGAGAAGTGAACCACACTTTGGCCAACTTGGAGCAGAAGACCGACCGCAACCCCTATGCCATGAAGATTCCGGGTGTCGACAAGCCACAGCCCGAGTATGGGTTGAAGAGCAAGCACAAGGAGGGCTGGGACCGCAAGGACTTGATTCTTTAGTTGCGGAAGCTACATGTGATACACTCGTTGAGCTCGAACTGAGTGATTTGTGATGATTGTTTATACCTGTCCATAGTAACGTTAGTCATGACGCAGTGTAGTTGGTGTTTGAAAGTAGCAGGGGTGCTCATCGAAAGAATAGAGCAAGACTTCAATTATGAGAAAGCTTCCCATTTCACTTTGCCTTCGGGAGTTGGGGTTATTCGTTGCCAAACCTATGGTTTGACGTTTCAACCCCCAGGATTGGAATATTATGCGTGTCTATACTAAGGAAGACATTGGCCGGTGAGGTAACATTCGATTGAGACTTCAACGCTCAATATACAATCACAGTAATGTCGGACATAAAGCTGACTAGAATAACCCTGTGCCCTCACTTAACCTGTGTATTCCGTCGTTGTTCGATTTTAGTGATATCACTACCACTGGGCCGTTTCAGGGCAGTCATACTTTGAAAGCACAAATTCGCAGCGATGAGCGAGGAAAATGAGTAACGCAACACTGGGATGAAGCTGATTACGTTTACGCCTGGAACTTCACCAGCAATGTTAACGGGTCTTCTCCAGCTATGGTAATTTGGTCTCTGGTAGCATAGCGCTCGTTACCAGAGGTGATTTATGTTCGAGGTGAAACGGACGAATTCTAGCGTAGCCTGCTGAATATGGTTTATTATGCTAACTGCGCACATCTATAAGTACAGTGGGACGGCAAGACAGCCACGTCCATGGGGAGCGTCAGCAAAATCGGGATAGTATCAGTGAGACGATGCGTAATCGACAAGGAGACTGGAACGAGGAGTCTTCACCATCGTCCTCTCTCTCTCTCTCTCTCTCTCTCTCTCTCTCTCTCTCTCTCTCTCTCTCTCTCTCTCTCTCTCTCTCTCTCTCTCTCTCTCTCTCTCCTCAGTGGCTCGCTCCAAGAAAAATCGTCGCACTGAGACAAACCACCATCACTAACACTCCCCACACGCTCAAGGCAAAGCCGCCGTATTTGCAGAAGCGCTCGAGCGGCGTCAAAGTGGTCCCATCGAGCGGCTTCACCAACATATAGCCGAAAAGCCCCGGCAAAATGAAGGAAATGGAAGTCGAGCCCGTGGACCCAACAAACGCCAACACCCGGGCCAATGACGTCACCGACACCGCCACCAAGTACGAGGCCACCACAATAACCGAGGTGATGACGTAAAAACGGCGTGTGGAAAGCGGCACGATGATTGGGTCGTGGCCTGCAGTGTCCTGGGCTCCCTCCATTGGAGTAGTGCTGACAAACGACTCGTCGCAGACCAGAGTCGCATCCTGTGGTTCAGCCGTGCTTGGCAACGCGTCGTAGCCATTGGAGGTGACCTGTGTGTTGCGGAGCTTGCCCAGACTCACGCCCAGGGTGATGAAGTACACTACGTGGTTGATGGATCCTCGGCAAGGGTGGCACTGGAGCGGAAACAGCAAGCTGACCATGACCACTATGCAGAGACGACCCACAAGCAGCAGTTTCAGGTCACGTGGGTACATGGTGATGATGTTGCCGTTGACGTCGGAGCCAAAGGTGAGGTAGCCAAAAACCCCCACAACCAAGTAGGCGGAGCAGGCAGTCACAATGGCATTGCGGATGATCACGTTGGCCTGTCTTGTGGGCAGGCCGTCGGTCTCGCTCGGGCCCAATTCGTTGATAATCGCAAACATGTTCTGGTGGCAGGTGTAGGCGAACACGAAGATGGGAAACGACAGCAAGGTGTTGCGCCAGGAGACAGGACCTACCACCTCGATTACGCGGCCGTCCACGGCGCCGTCCGCAAAAAAATGGCCCACGACAAGGCAAATGAGGTACACCACCAGCACTAGAGCCACTACACTGGCGTAGCGGAGCGAGTCGAGGCGCTTCAAGTACGAGAGCGGCGCCACTAGCAACACCATGAACAACGTGATCCACACGTTTCGGTGCATCCACGGCAGCTCCACCGGCACACCCAACGAGTCCATGATCTTGGGCATCAAGTCCCCAATCACCACCAAGTACAGCACACCAACGCCAAAACATTTGATGGCGATTGCGCTGTCGAACACCACCAGGAGCTGTGGGTACGTCAACTGGCACAAGCTGAAGTACGACACCGCATGTTGCTGGTGGGTGTACTTTGCTACCTTGTTCTGGAGGTAGAGTCCAAACGCCGACGTCAGCGCGGACCACACCACAAGACACATGCCAAACACTAGGCCGTTGCACCTAAGTCCGTACGGCATTGCGAGGATGCCCGCACCAATGATGGTGTTGAGCAAGTTGATGCTTCCCGAACGAACAGTAGCAGGCATGTTGAATACAGGTGAGAGAGCGGAGGGAAGTATGTGGGAAAGAGATGGAGCTTGGGAGGCGGAATCTGGGAATTAGGGGCTTAGAAGAAAATGACGGGTTTATTAGTTTTATTGGATTAATTTTATTAGGGGTTGGGGCTGGTGTGTTGCTGGTGTTGGTGGTCACAGGTTTATTAGGCAAGGTGGAGAAGTGAGAAACGTAGAGCAAACCACGAAAGAAATCTATAAAGTGAAATACATTGAACAGTGGAATACAACTGTTGGTTACTATTTGCTCTGAGTCAGAGTCTTTTTTGGGTTATTGATGGTGTGCGGGAACTTGACACGAGCGCTCCGTCGACTCGTTTGGGAGACCAAGAGTGGGGCTAATAAAAGAGTATGGTCAATAAGGGACACTGTTTCAATCTATTGGCTAGCCTACTGACGAGTCTACTGACGCTCCAATGGCGTTTGTTGGGTGGGGAGTCAATGGTTTGAGCGGACAACATGCTGAAATGTTCTCAAAAAGAGCTGTGGAAGAATGTGTTTCTTTCCAAAACTATGAGCTCGGACTTGCTCAATGTCATACGGTCGTTGTCTTCTCTCGATGGCGCCTTTTTAGTGAAGACGACTCCATGTCTACAAGGTGAGAAACGATAAGGGCATTACCTAAGCAGTGAGATCTCGTTGTGTAGTTCAAAAGCGCATATCTCCAGAAAAAGAGCTTCCGGGAGGCAAAACTAAAGATGTGAGAGGGTGCACCTTCTTGTAGTCGACGTTGTACTTTCTTTGATTTGCAGCCATTCTGGTCGAGCGATAGGATTCAATGATTCTAACCTTCAAACTTAAATGGTAGACGATATCGAGCACTTGTTTAACTTAACTACCAATTGAAAGCGAACGACCTTCGTAAGCTTTTCAGCTCGAGCCCAGCTTTGATGATATCTTAGGATTGGTTGCGAACACTTGAAGGATACTGCCCTAGCGACTAGTTCCCGATTCATCCATCGTTAAATGATCAGCGTGCCTTGATAGTTCGGGAAGCAACCCGAAAGGGTGGATATGATTGGGGTGATATTTAGAGGTACGTGAGGAACCACAGCCAGCAACGGGTTAATGGGAATAGATCCTGAGTGTTTCCTTTGCAGTTTCTGGATCAAGACAGTACGGAAGAGCCCAATCCAGCTTGTGCTTAACGAACGAGGACATTACGGTCGTTCTTTCGATCTGTCTCAGGAAGAGAGATACTGAGGGCATACAGCAGGAGCAGATTTGAACTCGATTTAAATACTTGGAATCCGATTTTGGGAATTAATCAGCTTTTTGGCACGATTGGTAGCAAAAATCCCAATAATCAACTAGGACTGCTATGAGCACTTCTGCCACAGGGCCAGAGCTCTATTTAATGGTCCATTCAGAGAACGTCCGGAGAGTATTTCTACGACCGCACACATCTAATGGCTTTATCACACCAAGCCATTTTAAGCTCCTAGACGTTGCTGTTTTCCAGGAAACTGTATTGGTAGCGCCAGGAAAGAGAATAAAGGCAATGAAAACGATGCTCTGAGATACGTTGCAATGAGCTTTGAAGCATCTATGTATAATCGGGGATACTTTTAAGCTTTTAGATCAAATCTTCATGCGCTCGTAATTCTTTAAAAACGGTGTGGGTTCGACTTGTGCTGGAGCTTGGTGGTTTCTGAAGCCGTCGAACAGAGCTACCCGAACAGATTGCATTTTACATTTTCTGAGTCTCTCAAAGTTTATAAATCAATGATACGTTTTCAATTCTAGTCGTAGCTTGCGCTTAGTTCTTTGGCTGGTGTGACATTGGCCGATTTAATTGAGGCCGTCCAAGTAACACAGATGAACGCTCAGCTTTTATTCGAGCTCTCTTTTGTCGTTGAGAGCATTCATCGCTCTACAGGCAAGAACTCTAATTGATTTGACTGGCTTGAAGGGCATCATCAAAGAGAACTCTGTTCTCTGCGAACCAAAATGTTGGTCAACTACGAACATAAACTCTATAGACAATAAGAAAGTGAAATGGATTTTGCTCATGGATGACGTTCACGTATTCCGGTTCAACATACCTAGTTCAGGCTGTGGATCAACATTTCCCTTAGAATGAAGACGCCGTTGTTGTCCATTCTCATCGGTCCTGCTCCATTCCCTGCTTCAATATTCTCTACTCTCCATTCTCGTTCTCTCTACTCTCCCTACTCCGTTCTCTCTACCCTCTTTTTCCCAACTCCCTCATTTCTTTTCTCCGACTTGATTCAATAGTGGATTACAAATACTTAACACGCCACCCGACACGTGGCACCGCTGGTCTGCCGTTTTGTCTGTGTTTAAAAGATGTACCAGCCCAACAACAACGCAATGAGCACCAACACCACCGCGTAGGGAATCGACACGCCGCTCACCACCTCGTCGCTCGCCGACGTCGCCGACGCCACGGGCGCCTCGTTCAGGTCCAACTTCTCCGAGAGCGTGTTGATACGCTCGTGCGACTGCTCCAACTCCTCGTCCGCGGGCGCCTCGCGCGCGCTGCCGTTGGCGTTATCTATGGCGTCTGGCTTCTCCTTCAACCCGAGCGCCGCACCGGCCGCACCCACTGCCGACGACGCCGCAGCGCTCACGGCCGCGACGGGCGCCGCCAACGGCGCAGACTGCGTGGTGTTGGCGTATGTGGTGTCGTTGACGTCGTCCTCGGCGTCGTCGTCAATGACAAAGTTGACCTTCAACTTCTTCTGTAGCAACTGCTCCTTGTACTTGGACTCCAACGCGGGCCACGACTCGGACACCTTGCTGGCGTCGTCCAAGCCGGGGCAGGGCAACGACACAATCAAAAACTTGTCCTTGCACTTGTAGTCCTTGGTCAAGGGCTGGGTGAAGCCCTGCAAGATGAGGGAGATCTTGACGGACTCGCCGGGGGGGACGATGCTGGCGTTGGGGCGCACGCAGTACAACTTTGGCGCGGTGGTCTTGACCTTGAACGCCAACGGCTCATCCGACGAGTTCGTAAGGAACAAGTACTCCGTGGAGGGCTCGGTGAACGTGCCTGCGGTTAGTACGGTTGTGGTGTGTGATGTCACGTGCGCGTGTTTGTGGCGTGTGTTGTCGTTGGCGCTTATTGAGTGTTGTGATGTCGCATGTTGATGTGTTGTCGAAGTGAATAACGACGTCGACAGATGGGAGGATCTGGGTCTCCATGAGCGCTTCCTCAGTTCTCGATCCCGATTCGATTCTCAGTTCTCGCGTCTCAGCTCTCGATTCCCAGCGCTCGATTCTCGAATCTCTTGTTTCTCTCATTATCCGCTTCTTTCTCGCTTGCTGGCGGCAAACAACAACAACCGCAGCTGAAACGCCGCAACGTGGCAATTGGCCCAACAGGCCCAAAGTTACATACCCTTGTAAGTCAAGATCGATGGGGAAACCTCCATGGTGGATAACAGGTAAGAAGAAGAAGGAGGAAAAAAAGGGGAGGCTGAGAATTTCAGCGTCGGAAAAACACCTTCCACGACAACGTGGAGGCGCGCACAAAAAAGAACTACAATTTCTTAATTACTGGATTTCGTTTCTGATTCTTTTTTTTTTGATGGCGTTTTGGCGGCGGTGGCCGCGATCACATGGTGAGGTGAGGTGTAGGTGGGGATGACGACAGTAGTGCGAGTAGTAGGAGAATCGGAGAGAAATCGGAAAAGGAAATAAGCCGTACACGGAAGCTCGGGAGACGAAATTGAGAATCAAATTAAAGAATGATAGTGGTATTTACTGGATAAAGAGATCTCAATCGTAGCCTCACGTGAGACGAAGCCATTGCGTGACAATGAGGTGGACTCGAGCTAGCCGCACAGGCAACAATGGCAGAGAAAAGTGAAAGTAGTAGGGAGAAAAGTTGAAAAGAACAGAATAGTGAAAGATGGGAAAATGGAGGCAACAATTTTTGGGAATCGACATCGAGGGTCCTGTTATCATACTGCTGTTTATTGCTATCAGCAGCAGCAGCCTGCAGGCCAACACGTCAGTGTCCGGAATGTGGAGAGAATGAACAGAGAGCGATTAGAAAGAGGAGGAAAATAGATTGAGTATAGTTCCAATGACTGACTTGTCGTATTTCTCGACGATTTCTCGAAATTTTTCTACGCGTGGCTGGCGTTGTTTATGATGTTCTAATTGCCCACGCTCATATCCAGATGAACGCGCTTGAGAGGAATAACACGACGGACAGTACGCGAGACTGAAATTCGAAACAATCCTTAAAGAAGCCTTTACTGGATATTTTTTTAATTCTGATTGTAAGTGAGACCCCTAAGCGGACCCTGCCTTGGACCCTGACCAAAAGTGTGAGAGATTTTCTTTAGCGAGCTGTAACCGATGGCTTAGGAACGGAGATGTAATAACTTGGGCCAATGAGGTAAAATCGAGTTACTCGAAACCATTATGGAGTGTTCCTGGTTGCCATGTACAGAAACGCAACCCAATGCACTCAGAGACCTTATTACGTCAGTGTGGCTGAATGTGGCTGCCAACTCATCACTTCAAAAACCATATTATTTTCCTTGATGGTATCTTGCTGTGACTTTAATTTCTGACATCCACCTCTAGTCGTCACATCTGCCTACGCTCTGCTACGTCAAAATCGCCCAACGCTTTCACGTTTACCTAATAGTCGTCGCCCTTGGACACAACCTCCTTCTTGTGCGGGTGGAGCAAGATCGTGTGCTCAAACTGTGCTGTGTAGGACCCCACCGTGTCCACCAACGGCGCGTAGTCCTCCACCACGCCTGCCCGGACCAACTGGTTCAATGCAAGAAGGTACTTGTCCTCGCCCGCACGCTCCAAGTACCGCCGGCACCACGGCAACGTGCCAAAGTTGGTCTTGATGGACTGCACCAACTCCCGAGCCCGCTCACTGGGGAGCTTGATGCCGTCGATGTTCTGGTTCAACGCGTAGTGCGAGCACTCGCCCTGGGTGATCACGTAGCCCTTTCCAGTGGTTCCAAACGTCTCGATCGCAAACGTCTCGCCCTCCTCCATCTTGGTCATGTCTCCGTTAGCAATAATAGGCACGGTCTTGCCCAGGTGGATCACGTAGTCGCCAATGTTGTGTCCGTTCAAGTTGCGGATGCATTTGACAGGGTACGTCTTGCCGTTCAACTCCACCTCGTACGACTCCATCACCTCCTGGACCGCGGCGCCAATGTCGTTGAGGCGTACGTCGATTCCGGCCTCTTTAATGCCGGTGTACGTTGCCTCCCGGACCGCTGTCAAGAGGTTGTCGTACTTGTCTTCAAACGTCATGGTGAACGCTGAGTCCACAATGTGTCCGTTCACATGCACACCGATATCCACCTTCATGACATCCTCCTTCTTCAACACAAGCTTGTCGGACGAGTTGGGTGTGTAGTGGGCCGCAACGTGGTTCAACGACAAACCGGTGGGAAATCCAATACCCTGCTTTAATGTGTGGTCGTTGCCAGTGTACGAACGGATGGAGTTCTCGATGATGTCAGCAATTTCAAGCATAGGCATGCCGGGCTTGATCAACTGTTGCGCTTTGGCGCGCACTCGGCGATGGACTTCGGCACCTTTGCGGAAATCCTGCCAGTGGTTGTTCTGCTGGCGATCTAAGTACCGCTTCTCCTCGTCGGTAACACGGTAGCTGTTCACTTCCAACGGATACTCCATCCACTGGCCCTCGGGGAACACTCCGTCGGGGAAGGACGAATTGATGTTGGCGATGCCCTTTTTCTTCTTGGACTTCTTTTTCTTCTTGGCTTCGCCAGCCTCGGGAGCTGGAGACGCTTCTGAGATCTCGAGCTTCTCAACCGGCAACTCCTCGGGGTTCGTTGGCTTTTCCACGGTAGTCATTGTGGAGATGCTCTCGAAAATTGTGCGGTATATGGATCGGCTGGTCACGTGCGCATCCGCCGATGCCGACCGACTCCGGCGATGGGGCCACCAATTGACGTAGGGGTACCTGGAAATGGGCAATTGAGGGTCGTATGAGGGTCCGTAGTTCATGTGGGTGCTCTTTTGGCCAAGGTCTGTAGGTTTCATGGGTGGTACTGTCGTATGCACAATGAATTAATGCTGAGCTCCGCTTCGTCTGCCGGATCGGGCATAAAGGAGTGTAGAATGGCGTCTAGATGAAGCGCGTCCGTGCTTGCACTGTAGAGAGCTCAGGAAGGCGGTGTCCGTAGCCTTCCAACGTTCACGGCGCTCACCTGATCCAATTAGGAGCATACATCATCCTGCTAGCGTAGAGCGTCTGGAAATGAATCTGGCCCCGGGCCATGGTCTGTGTAGGTACGCCCCAGCTACTCCTTGCTGGCGTCTGTGCCCGACAGACCAAAGAGCCCCACCTTGTCGAAGTTGATCATCTTGCCGTCCACGGGTGTCTTGGGCGCGCCTTGCACGAGCCCATGGAAGTCCGGCGTCTTCAAGAAGCTCTTGTTGGCGACGGAACCCTGCGACACCGCCCCGCTGGGCGACGGCGTGAAGAAGTTGACGTAGTCGCTCATGTTGAAGCCCGCGGGCGTGAGCGCCAATCCCGCGGAGGGCAACGCACTACCAGGAACCGCCAACGAGCCGTACACGGACGGCGTGAGGCGACTCTGCGGCGTCTTGGCTGACGAGAACATTGGTCGTTTGGGGGTGAGAGGCGGCGGTGGCGCGATGAACAGCGAGCCCAGCGCGGGCTTGGGCTGGTTCTTGGGCGCCAGCGAAGCGTGAGGCGCCAGAGACGCGCGCGGCGTGCTGCCGTACGCCTTGGCCGGCGACGGCGAGGTCGCAAGGTACATGAGCAAGTCCGCGCCCTCGTTGTCGTTGTCGTTGTAGCTGTCGCGGCGTGGCTGTGTAGGCGTCTTAAGCACGTGGAGCTGGCGCTTCTGCAAGGTGGGCGTCGTCTGCTCCGACTCGCGACGCTGGCTGGTGAGCACAGGCGACGGATGCAACGCCGCACGGCCCGGCATCTCCTCCAAGACCATGTGGGGCTCGGGGCGGAGCACGGCGCCCGAGTCGCCGCGGCGGCGCTTGATCGGGGAGTCCACCGCGTCCGACTCTGAACCTTGAGGCGATTTTCCGCCTTCCGCGATGCTCTTGAGCGGCGAGCTCAGCAAAAAGACCGACGGCTTGGTCAGCGTGGGCAGCTTGCGGTCCGGCAGGTACAACGACGGCAGCAGGCCGAGGCCCGGGGTGCCTGCGGCGATCTGGCGCTTCCACATGTAGTAGTTCTTCAAGGGGCTCGATTTTGGCGGCAGCATCAGCGCCAGCGGCAGCCCCGGCGGCACTGCGTGTGTGGTGGGCGTGGCGAGCAGCTGCTTAGCCGCCACGGACGCGCGGGCGAGCTTTTGCTTGAGCTCCTTGGCGATCTTCTCCAACTCGTCCTTTTTGAGCGGCGTCTTGGGCTTGCGCGCGGCAGCAGACGCGCCGTCGGTCTTTGTGACGGTGCCGGACATGTCTGGGTCGGGGGAGTTGAGGGCCTTGCTGTCTTTGAGGGTGTTCATTGGCGGCTAATTTGGAGGGCCAGTCAGAAGCCAGGACAGCAGCAAAGAAGCAAACCAAAGTATGGACAAGCCAGATAACACGCCAAAAGGGGAAAAATCGGCGGTTTGGTGGTGCACCGGCGGTGTGGTTTTGGCGCAGAAAGAAAAGTGGTATGAGCGGTTACGCGTAAGGATGAGCGGGCATTTTCCCTTTTCGGCCTAATTACTCGCAGCAACTACGCGGACAGCAAGAACCGCGCTCTGGAAGGAGAAAACCAGATTGGGCGAGAAGAGATTGCTTGTTCGATTGCTTGAGAGTTTTCTTTACTTTTTGGCTGGTTGCAGAGGAGGGTGTCGAAGGAGTCGTCCGCCATATGTGGGCAAGCATTGAGATCGGCAGGAGTGGTTTAGATAAATTAGTAAATAGGAGTCGGAGGAAAGATGTTAGATATTTGGATTTTTTATGGTTTTGTTGTTTAAGTGTTTGATTAGTGGATTTGAGTAGACAAGTTGTGAAGGGGTTAGGCGATGGGTGGTTGGAATGTCGTCCGTTATACGACGCATGGCGGACTAACGTGCGATATCTGAGACAACAGTGGAATAGGAGAAAAAGACGGAAATGAGTCTGGTTTGGACGGGAGCAAGGTAGTGGCTTTCTATTCTTTTTCCTTATTTTGTTTAAAAAATCTTTTAATGTGATTGTTACGGTTTCTGGTCTGGAGCCGCGTCTCCATTGCGGTGCGAAATGGCGGGGGTGGATTGCTGAGTTATGAGAAAGTGAACCAAAAATCAAATAAGACGAGATGAATAAATTGAGACATTTAGAGTAATTTAGAGGAGTTTGAATGAACTAGCGTAGTGGTGGACCGTAAACCCATTGAGAATTGAATGGATCTGATGTTCCGCCTGAGACGGAAGGTTAGAGGTGATATCAGCGAAGATCAGGCACTTGAAAAGCAGGGATGTGATAAGTCGGAATGTGGCCACGTGTGGGGAATTGGGTTCGCCTGACCGTTTGGTTCGCTGCCATGGGAGGGCCGTCAAGTTCGGGGCATCATTCAGCGATGGAACTCCGCTCATATTCCCAAATCAGACGTGTCAGACAGATCGCGTTATATCCACTCTATAGGCCGCTTTCGAACAAAGTGTAGCAGTCACACAGGGCGTTACTGTTCAGCTCTGAAGGACGCGACGGATGGTCGTTGAAGCCTAAACCTTTCCAGGGCAGTACTTCTCACCAGAAAATGAAAGTATCTTAATTAATCCTTGCAAGTCAAGCCTATTGGCCATTCAAGCATATTTGCAATCCTAACTAACTAGCAGTTCAAGCACTCTTGCAATCCAAACCTCATTTACGTGCCTTTCGGGTGCTCCTCTCAAATGTATTAGTATACCCTCTGAACCCCATCAGTACCACACTCAGCGACAAAGCCTGCTATGGATTACAAAATTATCCTTCGGAAATCTCTGAATCAGTAATTGCTTGAGCTCTTAGCGATGTTCGCCAATGTGGCTGTATTTGGCAGTCTATGTCTCTGTCATACTGTCGCTGTCCCTCCAAGGACCTCACAATTTGCAGCCATTCACCAGAATTCCATAAAACGACTGCTGCCTTGGTATTTCTTCCTTTAATTTCCGTTTCTCCGTGGCACTGGTCACACGAACCCTGGCTCAACTCTATCACACACTGTCAATCTCCTCGAGTGCCAGCATTCAATACGACTGACCTTTCACTCCCATCTCCATCTCTTTCTATTAAATCGTTTATCTTACTATTTTTGTCTACAGCTGTTCTCCTTTGGTGATACCTGCGATACCTCTGTGATGCTCAGTAGGTGAAGCTACCATTCAGAACACCCAAACACACTCTCTCATGCCATTATCTTTTTAGCTCCGCCGTCGTCTCGGCCAATTCCGCCTTTTCGGCACATGCCGTCCTGTGCCATCTATATTTTATCTCGCCGGTACAGGCAACGCTTATCAGTCGGAGAATTCCGCGCCATAAGCCGCAGATAACACCGCCACCGTTCAATATATCGGAGGCAAATCCAACGAAATCTGTTCAATTTTAATTTCACTTTTATTCCATTTCGGCTTTCTTACTTGCTGTTCCTACTGGTGTTCTCACTTGGTGCTCTCACCTACTACTCTGTCCTTGACTGTACAGAATTCTCACCATGCTTGCCATAGTGCTCATTCTCGGCCCCGCCGTGGCCCTCTATGCGCTCTATCAGGTAGTCACGTCGGCGTTGCCGCGGTTTCTTCTCGTTCCACCCCAGCTTTGGCAGGACAAGATCTTGAAGGTGATCAACTACCCTAAGCCGATCTACTTGAGCGTGGGATCCAAACGGTCGAGTTTTCGCCGGAGACTCATCACCGCCAGTGTGCAGCCGTCGTTTTACACCAACTTTCTTAACGACAAAGTGAAAATCCACCCTACGGACTGCGAGAACAAAGATGACTACTTCATGAGTGCCATGAAGAACAGAGCCCCCGAGGACCGCTCCCGCAAGCTCATTTACGGCTTCTTTCACCCTTACGCCAATAACGGCGGAGGCGGCGAAAAGGTTTTGTGGCAGGCCGTCCATGCCACGCTTTTGGAGGACCAGAGAAACATCGTAGCCATTTACACGGTAAACACCGACGCGGAGCCATTGCAGATGTTGCAGAAGGCCGAGGACAAGTTCGACGTGCAGGGCATCGACGCCAAGCGCGTGGTTTTCATCTACTTGAAGAGCTACGGCAAGTACATTGACGGCAGCTACTGGAAGCACTTTACTTTGGTGGGCCAGCTCTTTGGCTCGGCCCTACTTGGGTGGGAGGCCATGAAGGAGTTGAGTCCGGATGTCTGGGTCGACACTCAGGGCTTGCCAGGCAGTTACTGGCTTGTTTCGTGGGCGTTGAAGATTCCCATTGTGGCCTACGTGCACTATCCCATCATCCAGCCAGACATGTTCAACAAGCTCGAGTTCAAGACGTTCGGAGACTTGAAGAAGGCCAAATTGAACGCGCACGACTTGCGCCAGGCCGCCAAGTTCTTCTACTGGACGGCGTTGTCGGTGTTGTACACCTACTTAGGCTCCTTGGTGGATGTCACCTTGACCAACGGAACCTGGACGTACAACCACATGAGCCACATTTGGCGTTTCAACCAGATGAAGGGACATCCTGTGGAGGTGTTGTATCCTCCTTGTTCGACGGAGAAATTTGAGGCCGAGAAGTCTGAAACCGGAAGAGACAACAACTTGATCTATGTGAGCCAGTTCCGCCCAGAAAAGAGACACAGCCTCGTTTTGGAACAGTACAACGAGTTTTTGACGGCATACCGCGAGGCGAAGTTGCCGTTGGCAGACATGCCGACTGTTACGTTTTTGGGCTCGTGCAGAACTCCAACGGACTCCGAGACGTTGGAGAAGCTCCAGGTGCAGGTCGATGACCTCGGCTTGGGCGACCACGTCAAGTTCGTTATCGACTGCTCCTTCTCTGACGTCAAGAAGCACTTGTCTCGGGCCAAGTTTGGCTTGAACGCCATGTGGAACGAGCACTTTGGCATTGGAATAGTGGAGTACCTTAGTGCTGGTGTTGTTCCGATCGTCCATGCTTCTGCCGGTCCGCTTCTCGATATTTTGAGCACAGACACCCCGTCGGATGGGTGGGAGAACGAGGTTGGCTACTTCTTCAAATGTGTTGAGGACCCAGATTTCTCGGGCATTGTGGACGACGGCGAAATCGAGTACGTTTCGGGCGACAAGATCGCCAAGTACCCGACGTTGGCCAAGTTGTTGGCCACTGTGTTCATCAAGTCGCCTCAGCACAGCTCCGAGGCCAGCCTCGCGCTCAAGAGAACAGCGGCAAAGGAGTTGCTCCTTGAGAAATTCTCCAACAAGATCTTTGCCCAAAAGTGGATGACACACCTCCGCTTGGTGGCGGCGATGGAGAAGGCCTACAGGGAGGACAAGAGGGACCAGATTGACGGAGTCTACTAAGCAATACATAGCAATTCGGAACTAATAAGAGGTCTTCCAGGATTAGTGAGGTAGGAGGAATATCGAGAAAAAATGGGTGAGCGTTGGGACTATTTATCGACCGAGGAACATGAGTGTCGGATGAATACTGTAAGCATTTCAGAGCTAAAAATATAGACAACTCGGAGAATTTCTAATCGTTAATAAATATTGGAATGTAACGAAGCTCATATTTGTCTCCCCCGGTTAGGCTCGCCTGATTCACTCCACCGTGCGCTCGCCATCCGACCAAAGTATGTGCTAAATTCTCCAACAGAGGTCATTTCTCGTTTTTCAAGCATTTTACTATTATTACTTATCCAGAACAGTGTATCTCTTTCCAAATTCACATTTTCAATATCTTGGCAACGAAATTCACGCGTCCATCAGCAAATGGCACCCATTGCAAGCGAAATCAGAGTTTGTGAAAACCTGCATATTATAACTCTTCTTGCTTTTATGGCCGGCTCAGAATATTTTCCTCCGCGAAGTTCCTCTCGGTGGCCAAGCTGGCTAAGGCGCGAGACTGTAATTGTGTTGTAATCTTGAGATCGGGTGTTCGACTCACCCCCGGGAGACTCGCTCTCTGCCTTTATGGCCAAGTTGGTAAGGCACCTCACTAGTAATGAGGAGATCGTCAGTTCGAATCTGGCTGAAGGCATTATTTTTGCATCTGTTCTCTCTGATATTGGGGAGGGCTCATTTTGTGGCTAACTGAGTTTTGCGGTCGCCACTGCAAGATACGAGAAGAGAACGAGCAAAGGGGCTAACAAAATAGTTGGAAATGGCGCAGTTAATTTCAAAATCTAATTCGATAAACATCTAGACGAGGCTATTGACAACTATGGCAGTGACCAAAACTAGCAAATGATTGGACAGTGCTTGGAAACCCTTGCGTATTCCGTGAGATAGAAGTTCCAGAGTCTTCGTTCATTTCGAGAAACTTCTGCTCCAGGCACATGAATTAAGGTCATCAGGAATGGGACATGTAAGTGCGAGTGGCAAATCCATTCAAACTGTATTTTCGTTGGCGGCATGGCTGATTCCTTCGTCTGGAATGGCTGTTCAATTCCCCCCTCAAATTGAATTGGCTGTTTCTCATTGGCATTGACAAGCTAATTTGGGTATACCGATCTTAGGGCCTGAGCCTTAGCTGCACCCACAATCCTCTCGATCTAAATGGTCAAGTCAATTTCTGTACTTAATCATTTGTTTCGCAGCTTTCGGCTTCTTCCTCTTAGTCTATTCTCTCCCCACTCCCAATGTTCACCCGACCCCAAGATTTACACCAAATGCTCTAATTCAACTTCAAACACACGCACAACGCCAGCGCCCTCCTATTCCTCCTTTTCTCTCTGGTTCTCAGTCGTATCTTGGGATTCACCTTTAGGGCTCGCGCCCTAGATCTGCGCACCTGACCTGAAATCCTGCACACCCACCGGTCGCACTCTCCGCTCAAAATTTTTTCCACTCTTCCTCTACCACCTACCGAGATCACTCATAATGGGTATGTGTCAGATGAAACGAATATCTGAGCGTGAAATCCGCAATCATGGCGTCTGTCTATCCAGTTATGGTGTCCAGTTATGAGACACAAGGCCAGACATGAGCACTCAATGTTAAACTAGATAGACATCATGGCCCCCATGATAGACATCAAGGCAGACATGTCTAACTACATGAAAGTAGTCAGACACGGCATCACGATCAGACTCATTATCACCTCCCCGTTCACTACTAACCTCAGTTAACGTTCCAAAGCTCAGAAAGACTTACTGTAAGGGTAAGCAGTGCAAGAAACACACCCAGCACAAGGTGACCCAGTACAAGGCCGGTAAGGCTTCTTTGTTCGCCCAGGGTAAGAGAAGATACGACCGTAAGCAGTCCGGTTTCGGTGGTCAGACCAAGCCCGTCTTCCACAAGAAGGCCAAGACCACCAAGAAGGTTGTGTTGAGATTGGAGTGTGTCAGCTGCAAGACCAAGGCCCAGTTGGCCTTGAAGAGATGCAAGCACTTCGAGTTGGGTGGTGACAAGAAGCAGAAGGGCCAGGCCTTGCAGTTCTAAGCGCTGTGTATACTACTGCCATAATCAATACATTTCCTCGTCCACAGTGTAGAGAAAGGGGAAGAAGGAAGCAAAGGTGAACGAGGGTCGACGAATTTCAAGGAATTTGAGTGAAATTGGTAGTCTCCGAGATTCACAAGAGGGAGAGAAGGAAGAGATGCAATGGGTAGGTAACAAGAGATAGGGAAGTACGACACTATATTCAACGATGTTTTGTTGAAATTGAATTGAAGTGAATTAGAGTGAAAACAGGTGCATTCAACGGAATAGGAAAGAGACGAGGGAGAAACAAGACGGAATCAGGAGAGAACAAAAAGTTGTCGATATGAGGCACTCGACGAAATTCGACGAAGGACGACGAGATCAGGAGGTTCCGATTTGATTGCTCTGAGTTAACATTGGAGGTTCCTTATGCAACAGGAGCGGACGAGTAGACGAAGGAGCAAAAGAGAAGAAACTAAAAAAAGAATTGAAGGCAACACGAAGCTCGACCAAACGCAACCATACGCAACGAAATTCAACGAAATTCAACGAAATTAAATGGAATTAAATGGAATTGCTTTGAGTGAAATTGGTAGTCTTGCACAGCAATCTGAGAACTGAAAAGTGCCAGACCTAAGCGAACTTGGCGCCACTGGATTCTGCCTGCCAGCAACTATCAAGTCTTGCTTCTAGCGACGTACACGTTTCTCGCTTCTAGAACCAATTCACCTGGTTACTGCCGACGGCACACCGCCGCCTTTCCTGGTCACGTGACCAGCCGTAAAGGCACGTTCCCTTGTTCACCTGGCCAAAATTTGGCCTGGTTCGCGGCGGTTTCAGGCTATTCTCACCCCAAATCACGTGTCTCTGATTTTTTTTCGCCCCAAACACCCCTGAAACAGACGCTCCCGGCATTGATTGTACGGCTCCTTTGCCTGGTGTACGGGTGCGAAACTGGTGGCCGTACGCAGTTGTTTGGATCACCGACTCGTCTCACCACTGCTGATTCGGACTATAGCCGGACCGTTTGCCGGACCATTTGCCGGATTCGTTTTTTCTTGCTTTGACGCGATCTCTCCTTTTCTACCAGCGGATCTCGACAGTGCTGCAGCAGTGCTAGTACCAGGTGATTTCTGCCAAACAAGTCAGCGACTCAAGACGACCGACACCTCAGGACTAAAACCATCGACTACTCGGTGATTTGCTCGACCAACTACTTGGTGCTTTGCTCGAATCGAATCATCGCAGACCGTCTAGACCGTGATTCGACTGTGCAAGGTCGGCAATCTCGATGAATTACCAAAACGACGGACGCAACGTCCGAAACGAACCCGGAAACCAGCAGCCGCTACTGCAGGTGCCCAATTTGGCCTTCCGCAACGACTACGCCGAGGACTTGTCCATGGAGGAAGACTCGCCAAGCTATGTAGAACCAGTTCCGTCCAATTGGGGCGACGCACAGTCCCCAGAACAACACCGCCAAGGCGCCTTAGGGGGTGGATACCTGCAGCCGCCGCAGTTTAAGCTTCTGCCCACGTTTTCGGGGACAAATTCCTTTGAAAACGTCCATGAGCAGCGTAATACGTTCCAGCTGGTGGACTCAGGCAGTTCGTTGAACTTCAGGCCGCCCGCGGCGTTCACTACGCTCAACAACAACTCCAGCACAAACTTGCTGGACGCGAGTGGTTCGAATCTGTTGATAAACTGGGGCGAGGGGCACACCGACTACTCACCTTTGGGATTTCCTGACCCTGCGCGAATCCAGAGCCCAGTTCACCAGAATCAGTACCAAAATGCGCAGATGCAGAATCAGCAGGCTCAAAGCGCTCAGATTCAGGCCCAGATCCAAAATGCTCAGGCTCACGTCCAGAGCGTTCAGGCTCAAAATGCCCAGACTCAGAATGCTCAGACTCAAAACGTTCAGAGCGCTCAGAACGCGCAAACTGTTCAGAATGCCCAGAACGTGGCTAATGCTCGGGCCAATGTTCAGGCCCAGAACGCTCAAACTCAGAATGCTCCGAATGCTCAGGCTCAGAGTGCCCAGAACGCTCAGAGTGCCCAGAACGCTCAAAGTGCCCAGAACATGCCAAACTTGCAGGCGCCCGTGGGAATCCACACCCAGAGCTTCGACCAGACCCGGTACAACGGAAACGACAACTACATCTACTTCACGCGTCAGCCTGGCCTCTTTGCCAAGGCCACCCAGGACAGGGCCGCGGCAGTCAAACTCCGACTCGAAAACTACTACCAGATGGCGGTGACGCACGCCATTGAGCGCAACCAGCGCCGGCTCGACTTGGAAAACAAGTTGATGGCCGAGGAGGCCGGCATGAGCGAGGAGCGCAAAAACAGACAGTTGCAGAACTTGGGCAAAAAGGAGTCGCAGTTCTTGCGCCTTCGCCGCACCAAACTCCTGTTGGAGGACTTCATCACCGTCAAGGTCATTGGCAAGGGCGCGTTTGGTGAGGTGCGGTTGGTGCAGAAGCGCGACACGGGCAAGATCTACGCCATGAAGACGCTCTTGAAGCTGGAGATGTACAAAAAGGACCAGTTGGCGCACGTCAAGGCCGAGCGTGACGTGTTGGCCGGCAGCGACTCGCCGTGGGTGGTGTCGTTGTACTACTCGTTCCAGGACGCGGTCAACTTGTACCTCATCATGGAGTTTTTGCCCGGCGGCGACTTGATGACCATGTTGATCCGGTGGCAGATTTTCACCGAGGACATCACGCGCTTCTACATGGCCGAGTGCGTGTTGGCCATCGAAGCCATCCACCGCCTCGGGTTTATCCACCGAGACGTCAAGCCCGACAACATTCTCATCGACATCCGCGGCCACATCAAGCTCTCGGACTTTGGCTTGCTGACGGGCTTCCACAAGACCCACGACTCCAGCTACTACAAGAAGCTCTTGGAGAAGGAGAACCAGACCTTGAACGTGCCCGCCAAGACCGCCCAGCGCAACTCCATGATGGTCGACGCCATCCACTTGACCATGTCGAACCGCCAGCAGATGCAGACGTGGAGAAAGTCCCGCCGTTTGATGGCGTACTCCACCGTGGGCACCCCCGACTACATTGCCCCGGAGATTTTCATCCACCAGGGCTATGGCCAGGAGTGCGACTGGTGGTCGTTGGGCGCCATCATGTTCGAGTGCTTGATCGGATGGCCGCCGTTCTGCTCGGAAACGCCCCACGAGACCTACCGCAAGATCATCAACTGGCAGGAGTCCATGGTGATCCCCGAGGACATCCACTTGTCGCCAGAGGCGGAGGATCTCATCCGCAGTTTGTTGACCAGCAGCGACAAGCGCTTGGGCCGCCACGGCGGCGCAGACGAAATCAAACAGCATCCGTTCTTCCGCGGTGTTGACTGGGAGTCGATCCGCCGCGTGGACGCGCCGTTTATCCCCAAGTTGCGCTCCATCACCGACACGCGTTTCTTCCCTACCGATGAGTTAGAGAACGTGCCCGACAGTCCTGCCATGAGCAGAGCTCACCAGCAGCAGGAGGCGAACGGCAACCCGAAGGAGGACTTGCCGTTCATTGGCTACACTTACTCGCGGTTTGACTACTTGACTCGAAAGAACGCGTTGTGAGCAGGTTACGTTTTGTGCGGTGCGCTGAAATTGGACACTGCTGAGAATGGGGCCTGGCACCGCCACCAAAAGCAGGCTATGGCATTGAGCCGATGAGTTATATTTGGAACAGCTCTTGGCGGTGGGTGGTAGATCTGATGAAGGCTCGGTGATTTACGTTAACTCCGAGGTTGGATCTGATGCAGGGTCCAGCACATGCGGGGACGGCTCGGTCGAGTGACGAGGCAGTGTGGTGGCATGGACTTGCTTCGCCGAGAAAATGGGACATGGTGTCGCATAGCCTCTGTGTGATTTCGGAGATGAACGCTCGGAGCGGGTGCTCCGTAGTGCTCGGTGCTGGTGCTCGGCGTTCGCTGTTTGCCTCAGAAGTCGTTAGACGAACAGTCTGTGGATCCAGAACCGCATGGATTTGTTCGTTTGTAGCTATGGAAGATAATCTTAGTATGCGATGAACATTTCTGGAGCATCCAATGGATTTCTGGAGCATGCGAAGTCCGTTTCTCGAGCATGTATCGGAATGTCTGGAGCATGTAATGTGTTGCATCAATTGGAGCAGCCGAGTAAGTAGAACCAATGATTCAAGTATGAGTGCGTAGAATGGGGTCTGGAATGGAGACTGCTGTGGACTCAGAGGGCAATGTGGAGTCGAGGACAATAACCTGAGGTCGACACAAACGGAATTGAAACAAAATGGAATTGAAATTTGCTCGCATTGCCGGGCTGATTGTTTCGCTGCTGGCTGCTGACTGCTTGGTACTATTTGCTACAGGCAGCTCTTATCGATGGCTGCAACTCCACCGAGGTGGAACTACCAATTGAGTTGCCTAATAGAGGGGTATCGAATATCTGCAAGGCGAAGTAATTTTGCGGAGAATGACACGGCAAATCACTGCAGTCCATATCGGGTGGAGGAACGAAACGTGGGGCGAAGCGAGAGAAGCATCGAGTGACATGACGGATTTAAGCTATGGCCGGATATGACGGATATAACGATGGCCGAATCATAGTGCGCAAGACAGGAATGGCGGGCGACTGACGGAGTGGCGGAACTGGGATAATAACGCATAATGAACAATGCAAACTCCGGTTGCGGAACCACTTCCGGTGAGTTAATAGTCTAAGCTGCGACCAGTGCACTGCGACAATCAAAATATCGAGAGAATTAAACCGATCCAGTGAAAACAAGAGAAATCGCTCGACCGATTCCAAACTTCGATTCACATCTCCTCAATCTTCAATCCTCAATCCTCAATCGCAGCCGGTTCTCACCTTCGTTCTCACCTAATGTACCGCCCGTTCCACTAAATGGCGCAGATGCCGGCACGGCCGAAATCTTACGACCGACAGAAAATAACCCCTCCTCCACCAATCCAGATCCGCACCTGAAACGGCAGCCGCACGCTATTAATATCGTACCAGGCAACAGGCCACGCCGAGCGAGGCTCGGAGATAGTGAACCGAGCAATCCAGTGAGCCGAGCCAAGATTATCGAAATGCAATCTACTCTGAAATGTATCGCAGCAAATCAGCCCAACCAAAACTAAACCAACCCATAGCCATTGCATTGACATTGATCGCCGCTTGATATGACTACTGCTTTGACGTTGACTATAATTTGACTGCAATCCTACATCCTGATTACTAAGTGCGGCGCCATCCGATTTTGCTCATTCCAAAAACCACCCTGATCGTGCAGGCCCGACATGTTCGGCGACAAGACTTTCCATTCTTGGCGACTTCGGTGGTGGCTGGAGCTTCCGCCAGTTCCGAGCACGTGACCGCCAGGTCGTGACCACCGGTGCAGGTCCATCACCATATATAGCTGGCTTGGCTGCCACTAACCGGTAGCCGCCCATGCGTTTTTCTTTGGTTCTTCTAACACTTGCCGCGGCCGCCGCGGCCCACAATTCGGAAATGTCCGAGACAGGAGACTCAAGCATGGATATGGCCGCTGCAATGGCTGATACCGATATGGCCTCGGACATGGATATGTCAGATATGGCTGATACAACCACCGACGACTCTGTCCCACAAAAAGGGGGTGAAGGGGAAATAGGGGCTAGTCTTGTGCCCATTCCTCACGCCGTGCACCACCTCCACGGGGTGCCCATCCTCCAAACCAACTTGAAGCCCGAGGAGCGCCTCTACTGGCAAAACTACTCCACGGAGACGTTCTTCAACACGCCGCTGAGCCGCCGCTCGGCCTTGTACCTCCACCTCGCGCTGTACACCGGTCTGTACGTGCTTTTGTACCCGTTTGTGCTCGTAGCCGCCAACTTGCGCCACTGGGCGTACTTGCCGGCGTTGACCGTGCACACCGCGCTCGTAGCCGCCTCCGCGCTCTTTTACTGGGTGTTTGTGGCCTCGGCGCGCTCGGACTTGTACCCCCACAGCGCCTTTGCGCCCATGACGCTGTTGCTTGCAGTGGGCGCCCTTGTCCACTGGCTCGTGGCCGCCACCGCCGCCGCCTACCGCTTCTTGGACACAGAACAGCACTACGCCGAGTTGGACGACGACCACGTGCTGGTGGACCTGCCGCAGCTCACGCTCCGCGACCTGCACCAGCTGTTTGAGCTCGACGACTTTGGAGCGCCCGACGGCGCCTTGCAGACGTCCAACGGGCTGATGCTCGCGCGTCCGTCGCGGCTCCTGCGCTGGCTCTGCCGCTTCCCCGCGTTCAAGGGCTTGGCGGCGCGCTGCGGACAGTCCGCCGTCACCCTCTCTGGTGTCCTCAACTGGGCGCTGTTTGCATACTTCCTCGTGTACTTCCCCACGGGCGTGGCCACCTACGGCCGCTACGGCTTGGACGGCACCATGTTCAACATGCTCGCGCACTTCATCAAGGGCGGAGTGTTCTTCGTGTTGGGCCTGGTGTACTTGGCGCGCTACTGCGGCGCGTTCCGCAACAAGGGCTGGGCCTGGAACCATCGCTTCGTTCCTGCGCGCCGCGCGTCCGCGGGCTGGCTCCGCTGGCAGCCTGCGGGGCTCTGGACCATGGAGTTTGTCGAGTCGGCCTTGATCTTGTTCTACGGCTGCACCAACGTGTTCATGGAGCACTTGGCCGGCGCAGGCGGCCCCTGGACGGCCAAGGACTTGCAGCACGTGCTGATTGCCTTCATCTACATCGGCTGCGGCCTCTGCGGCGTGTTGGTGGAGCGCAAGTTGAGCGCGTGGCGCCACCAGAAGGCCGTGGAGCACTTGGCCGCGGCTGCAGACGCGAAAACCGCCGCGGCCGCCGTCAAGGCCACCCCCGGCTATTCGCCCAACCTCTTCCCCATCTTGACCATCTACTGGACCGGTGTGATCATGTCCAAGCACGAGCAGGCTTCGCAGTTGTCCACCGACATCCACGTGCAGTGGGGTAACCTCTTTGTCATTGGCTGCGCGTTCCGCTTGCTCACGTACTTGTACTGCTCGTGGGCGCCGCCCAACCCCTCGTTGACCCAGCCGCTGGCGCCCATGACCGAGTTGGTGGTGAGCTTCCTGTTGCTCTGCGGCGGCTTGGTGTTCATGGAGTCCTGCGATCCCGTGATTCACCTGTTCGAGTACTACGGCTTCACGCTGATGTTCACGTTGAACGTGCTGGTGGGCGTGGTGGCGCTCCTCATGGCGTGGGAGTTTGTTGTGTTTGCCGTCAAGGACGCCTTGGCGAGCCGCATGGCGGGGCCCAAGCCGGTCATGGCGTGAGCCCCGCTCAAATGCATCCTGTTTCGAGGGCCGCCTAATCTGGCTACGGCCGCGGCCCCTTGCTGTTTCCAGGATCTTGCTGGTGTACTTATATATATATATCTGGTTGAATTGCGATGTAGGAGGCATGGAAAAGGCCGGAAGGCAGATTGTAGCTGGGGTCAATACTTTGGCGTACACCCTCATGAACGAGGATGAGAGTGTTTCGGGGGATCGGTCGATTCTGATCGGTTGTGGTTTATTTAAAAGGGTTGCTTAAAATTGGTCGCTCACTATTGGTTATTAACGTCAGCTGATTGATTCGTAGTTCAGATTAGAGTTCAGATTGGCTGATAAGGTTGGTAGATCTGTCGGGTAGATCGCTTTGGAAGATCGGATCGGTAGATTAGTTGGAGGTATTTTTCTCAACAGTCTATCAGGGATTCGGACAATCATTTGAGACTGGCAGATCAGATGGAGGTATTTTTGGTACCTTTAATCGGTTGGTGTTCCGGCGCATTCCTTTGCTACTTAGTGCAGATGCGACTAGCAGGATCGGAGTGGCACATTCAAGTTCGTGCCTTCAAAATAACGCGCTCAGACTGGTCAGATTGGTTCAGATTGGTTCACGTTTGTTCAGATCATGAACTCATCGTTAGAGGCATATCGGTGAGTTGAGATTGAAAGAAACTAGTTTGAGTGCATCAGGTTTGTAAGGATCGGTAGTTCACATTCAAAGGTTGATATGTTCGGAAAGGTAATTCGAGAGTTTACTGCTTTACTGTGTCTTTCTTCATGCTCTAGCGTTATTTACTTCTCCAACTGGTCCACCACTCTGCGGATGTCTTTGACCTCGTCCGGGCCAGTGCTGCAGCATCCTCCAACAGCCCTGACATTCTCGTTTTCAAGCCACTTTGTGACCGCCAGCGCCCACTGGTCCGATTTTTTCTGGAACGAGTATTGGCTCACGTCGCTCATGTCGTTGCCAAAACCAAAGTTGGGGTACACAATGAGCGAAAGTGGTTTCACGCCGTTCTTTTTGGCAGCGGCGTTGGTGATCTCAATAAATCCCGACACATTCTCGAACGGAACGCAATTGCATCCCGTTCCGATGAAGAACTTGCGTACGTTTTCGCTCATTCCCAAAAACTCCTCCATCACGACCTCCAACGGCGTTCCATCCGCCAAAGTCGACTCGTTCTTACAGCTGAGCGTCACGTAGAACTCTTTTGGGCCGCTCTTTTCAAATACTTTACCCACCAACTCCAAGATTGCACGCACCTCCGAAATGTTTGGGATGGTCTCGAAGGCCACGCAGTCCACGCTTTTGTTCTCAACAAAGAACTCCACCATGTCCCGGTGGTACGCCTCCAAATCCGAGACTGTTTTCTCGCCGTATTCGCCACTATATTCTGCACCGTTGGCCAAAAATGCTCCGTACGGTCCAATTGAGGCAGCAATCCACACTTTCTTTGAAGTCGGAACAGCCAAAGCACAGTCAATGGACGCCTGCCAGACCTTTTTGGCCAGGGCCAAGTCCATGTTTTGGTGCTGTTGCAAAGTCTGTAAGGATGCCTGGTACAGCGAAGTGATCAACATGTCAGCACCAGCGTCGACGTAGCTTTGGTGGATTGAGGTGATGAATTTGGGCTCTTCAATGAGCACTTTGGTGGACCATAACGGCAGGCCCTTAACCGAAAGCGGGTTATCAAGCGGAATTAGCTCCTCGAGCTGAGTTCCTAACGCTCCATCAAGCACTAAGTGCTTGGACTCCAAGGTCTTTTTTATTGGTGTAGCCATGAGTGAGAACCATGCAGAGCCAGGTCGATGAGGTAAGGCACGATCAGGGAATATTTGAAAATATCGAAGAACATTTAAGAAATCATCTGCTTTGCATGATCTGCGTTATGCCATGAGTTGGAGATGTGCTTGCATTAATGTGCCTATCTGATATTGTTCTGGGGCCATTGTTGTCGCGTTTGCATTTGAAGCGAGAGGGTCGAAGGAAAGAAATTTGGAGGAGTAGATAATCGATGTTATCAGAGTAGGAGATGTATTGGAGACATTGTCGGGCATTTCCGGAGCAATGAGAGCCAGAAGTGATAATGTTAATACAGCTTGGAATAGTTGGGACGGCAGTCCAAGCTATTACCGGAAGCGGTAATTCCTTGCTTGATATGCTGAATTTTAGACTGAATCCAGGACGGAGGAGACTTCGTTGTGAGTCCTGGTTTTTGAGTGGGGTTAGAGCACTGATAAGAATCAGATCCGCCGGCGTTACACAAGACAGGAAGTAAGCTGAAAAAGTCAGCTTGCGAATTTCTTTGCCGACATAGCCCAATGCCAATGTCTATTGAGAGACCCTGGTTTACTGTCAATGTCATGTGCAAGTGCTCGATTTTAAGCTCCGAGTGGTTTGGCTATCACATCCGATCACCAATTCATTACCTTCGGGTAGCAAATCCACATGGCATATTGTAGACTCTAAAGCACTCGCATAGGTCGATTGGATTGGGATGTTCGATTACTCCTCCTTAGCCCTAGAGTGGTGTTTCCACTGACAACCCAGCACTTAATTACTAACCACGGTCCCACTCAGCAAAGAGAAAATATCATTCTAGCTCCTGCTGAAGCCATATTTGTTCGATTTGATCGTGCCCACTCGGAATGCCCGGTCCATTTTTCCTCGTGCTGCCTCACCAAATGTAACTTGTTCATCTCTCCAGTATTATGCCAATCGGTTCACGAAGTATATCCATCTCCAAAACTCAGCACTTCAATTTGAATGGCTCTCAATATATCGGCTTTTGAATTTCTAAACTTCATTTATTCTTTTGTTCCTCTCCCTTTCATTTCCGATCCTCCGTCCTTTCTCCACCTTTCACCGAAAGCCCCAAATTAACACCACGCCAAAAAATACAATTCGACTTCAAAGACGCCAAAAGTCACAGCACACACCAACACGACTCAAAACAACACCCTAAATCAGTTTCACATCCAACGCCAAAGAATTCCCCTCATTCTTTCGGTCCCAGTCTTCCTCCACCTCATCCTGCACCACATTTCATCTCAACACCATGGAAAACCCAACCAAACGAAGCAGAGACGAGTTCGAGGCAGGCCACGACGAGGAGTTCGACTCAAAAAGACAGCACGTCGACCCCGTGGTCGAGTTGATCTCCAACATATGCAAGGACATCCGGCGCATTGGCGAAAACTCCAACTTGGCCAACCAGGTCGACGACATCTCCTACATCTCGAACCCCATTGTGGCCGAGTTCGAGAAGATCGACAAGTTGCGTGAGGCCATTCTTCTGACGTTGTACGCGGTGGTGATCGAGCAGCCCCAGAAAATCCCCAACATCGCCATTTTGATCTTTGTCTGCAACGCCAAAAACTTCTTGGTGGCCAAATACGTGGTGGAGTACTTCCACGCACGTGCGCAGACGCTACTAGACACGTTGAAGGACCATGACGAGGACATGGAGGAAAAAGCGTCGCTGCCGGCGGAAAACGCCGGTGTGTTCAATGACTTGAAGTCGGTGTTCAAGTTTTTGGCTGCGTTGGCGCCCATCATTGAGGAGGGCGCAGTCACGGCAATCTTGAGGCTGTTTTTGGACGCGGCCATCGACTTACAGGCCTCGACCGAGTCCAGATGCGGCACTGCGGAGGAGATTTTCTACAACGTGTTGATCGCTACTCCGTACTTGTTTGCCAACGACTTTTCGCAGGCCATCATCGACCAGGCAAACGAGATTGTGGCTAGGGCCAAGGAATTCACCATCGTGGAGGCCGATCCCGCGCGCACGGTGTCGATTTTGGAGCCGTTTGACTCGAAAAACGGCAACTTCGCCGACAGCTTGCCGTACCGCCCGCAGAAACTCATCAACTTGATTTTGCCCGCGTTGGAGGCGTTGAAAGGACCCGAAAATGACTGGAGCAGCTTGCGCGAGGCGTTGTTCTTGGGTTTCGACGAGCTTGTGGACCCCATCATTTCCGATGCGTTGAAGAACAACTCCATCTCCAGCGAGATCATCAGACACGCTTTGCCACAGCTCTCACTTCCCACCACGGAACAGCTTGCAAAGTACAAGCCAGAAGGTCTCATTGACCGCTTGTGGTACGAGCACCCACGTCTTCTCTTCCAGGTGTACAACACCACCACCGAGTTTGAGACCGTGCCCCCCATCGAGTCGTACTTTGGCTTGTTTTTCAAGGACATGGCGTTCGACATCTTGACCAACATGTCGTTCAACCAGAAAGAGGCGTCCATCCAGTTGTCGATCTTGGACTTGTTCTGCTCACGCAATCTCTTCAGTCCTCCGGGCTCTTCGGTGGACCAACTTGCGCTCATTGCCAAAGATAACGCCGCCGGCGAAAACAACCCGCCTCTCTCCACTTGGAAGGTCGAGGACGTGGCGGTAGAGAGCATCTTGACGATGATTTTCCAGCTCCCGAAGCCGTTGCACTACGAAATCTACTACTACACGGTGTTGATCTCGTGCTGCAGAGAGAGCCCCGAGTCGGTGGCGCCCGTTTTCGGCCGGGCCATTCGCTTCTTCTACAACAACTTGCACATGTTCGACTACGAGCTGAAGATCCGCTACATGGACTGGATGACCACGCAGATCTCCAATTTCGACTTCAGCTGGAAGTGGGACGAGTGGGCGTCCGACTCGGTCAAGTACGCAGGGTTGACGTACCACCCCAAGCGCAACTTCATCCGCAACTTGATTGCCAAGGAGATCCGCTTGTCCAACAAGGCGAGAATCAAGGACAGCTTTGTCACCATGAAGCAGAACGAGGACGGCGAAAGCAGGCTCATGGCGCTCGACGAGTTCTACCAGTACTTGGACATCTCGCTCTTCCCCAACGCGACCCAGTACATCATCGACTACGACTACAATTTGTACGGCGGCAACAACGAGGAGTTGAGGCAGACCATCGCCAGTGCCATCGAGCAGCGCAAGGAGTCGATGCTGGCCAAGTTGATGTTGTCGCCTCAGGAGGAGCTTATCTACGAGTTCTCGAACCCGCTGTTGCCGCTCAACGAGGTTGCCAACAAGCTCTACGACTTCATCATCGCCAACTGGCGCTCGAACGAGCAGTTTTTCGACATGGTCAACGAGACGGTGGAGGCCATAAAGTCGTCGATCGTGGACGTGAACCCCGAGCTAATCTTGACGAACTTGTTGTTCCAGACGTACGCGTATATCGGCTCGCGCTCCATCTACTCGGTGGTGAGCATCTTGAACCGCGACGTGGCCAAGTTGAAGTACATCAGTGGTGTGGAGGTCAGCGACGAGGACTACAAGGTGAGCGGCACGGACTTCAAGTTCCCTGTGTTGGAGCTCACGCCCGAGCAGTTCAACGACCGCCAGCGGTGGACTATCGAGCTGATTCTCCGCATCTGGCTCCACCAGCCGCAGGTTGCGTTCTTGATCTTGGAGTACTTGATCGAGTTCGGCATCTTGAAGGCGGAGTTCCTCATCCAGAAGGCGCTCGAGTCGCGCTACAACCTCATCATCAACAACGTGTCGTGCATGGAGTCCATCAACCGGGTGTTGAGTGCGAGCCTGAAGAAGGACGAGTTCAAGCCGGTGATTCTCACGTTGTTCACGCGCATTGTGGAAAACATGAACGAGATCTTGGCGAAGCTCAACGTGGACGCCGCGGACGTGGTCAAAATCACCGAGGACTTTTCCGACGACGACGCCCACGACGCTGAGCTCATGTCCTGCATCGACGCCCAGTGGTTGTTCTACGAGTACCGGGGCCTTCTCAAAACGTACTTGAGAAAGTTCAATTTGGAGCACGCGGAATTCGTCGAGGACGTGCGCCAGGCGTTTTCCGCGATCAAAAACGACCCTGTGCGTGCCGATGTCATGCGCTGGCTCCAGGAGTTGACGTACTAGCCTGCACCTTGCCCTGAGACCATCGATCAGCCATTATGTCCGAGTTGGCCATCGAGACAAAAGACCTCACGTACGTGTTTTCCAACAAGCGCCGCGGCGTGGAAAACATCTCGTTGCAGATCCCGTGGGGCTCCACAAATCTTTTGGTTGGGCCCAACGGAGCGGGCAAGTCCACGCTCTTGCGTATTCTCGCAGGAAAGTCGTTGATCAAGCAAGGCACACTCCGCCTTGGCGGCTTCGACCCGTTTGAGTTTTCGCCGGCGCGCAACGACCACCACAACGCCGACATCAACAGCTACATCTCGTATTTGGGCACCGAGTGGGCCACCAGCGCGGTGGTGAAGCGCGACATCCCGGTCAAGCTTCTCATCTCGTCCATTGGCGGCGACATTTACGCCGAGCGCCGCGACAAGTTGATCTCCATCATGGACTTGGACCCCGACTGGTCCATGGCGTACATTTCCGACGGCGAGCGGAGACGAGTGCAGTTGGTGATGGGACTACTCAAACCATGGAAGTTGCTTTTACTTGACGAGGTGACAGTGGACTTGGACGTGGTGGTGCGCCAGAACCTCTTGGAGTTCTTGAAGGACGAGTGCCGCACGCGGAACTGCTGTGTGGTTTACGCCACGCACATTTTCGATGGGTTGGGAAAGAACTGGTGCGACCGCATTATCCACCTCCGGGCAGGATACATCGCCGACGACATCAAGATGGAGCACGTGACGTTCGGCGGAACCGACCAGGTGACCATCGACAAGAGTGGCAAAGAAACAGAGGTGCAGGTTGCGTTGGCGGAAACGTTGCATCCGTTGGTGCAGCACTGGCTCAGGGAGGACTTGCAAGACCGAGGCACACGCGAGGAGGAGAAGCGCCGCATGGCGCACAGCGCGTGGAACAACCTGGACCACTACTTCGACAACGACTCGCGGCTCAACGACTACTTCAAGGCGACACGGGGACGGCCGGGACAGAGCGGATAGACCGTAGATCAATAGACAACATCATGAAACCGGTACAATCATGTTGTAGGAGATTTAATCATGGCAGTTGTAATGACCAGTTGTTGGAGGCTCAATCATTGTAGTGGGCTCATTGGAGGAACAAACACAGCGGAACAGGCACAGCAAGCCTATTAAGGAACTTTTGTTTTAAAGAAGCTGTTTCATCGTGATTCCGATTGAATAATATGGATGTGTATTTGGGTGATAGTAGGCCGGACCTATTTCGATGTACGACTCTATTGTAATGCAGTCGATACGACTCTATTGTAATGCAGTCGATCGAACGGGCGAGCGAAAGGAGATGGAGGCACGTTGACTGATGAGGGAATCGAAAAGACCCATTCCGATGATTTCTCCATAATTTCGCACGGACTGAATCAATTATGACAAGTGGAGCTGTCAGAAAAAGAGTTAAGGGAAAGCAAGAAGATACCAGAGTAACCCAGAATAGCCTCTCAATATCAACTAATGCAAGAAACAGAGCATTCGACTAGATCCCTGAGCGAGTTATCCCTTGTCATGCAGATCATTGACAAAGTAGTCACAGCAGTCGAAGCGAGCCGAATCAACCAAACACGTTTGACAACGCACCAGAGGCATTGAACTCAAGCATGTGTGCGTTTTGGAGTTTCACACACGAAATGCCACCACTATTAATCCGAACTGCAATCCTAATCCAAACTCCATTGTCACTCCTAACGATGCAATGGAACGACATTCAGGCAGACCAGCACATCACAAGAGTAGCATGAATCTCGTGTAAATGTGCACCTAGGAATAACTGCCAGGAATCCCTCCCAGTCACACTGTCCAGTCACTTGTTCCCTCTGAATTAGTCACTTTTGGTCACTTTGACCCAGTCACTCTGTTCCTCTGCTCCAGTTACTCTGTCCGGTCACTTAGCAGAGCACGGTGAGTTGGCTTTAGTCCACAGAAGCATTCTGCTGACCTGCGGCTCCCTGACTTCCATTCACTGCTTTCACTACAGTGTTGTCATCCCCAACAATTAGTTGCATGGCTGTGGCCTAAACCCCTCACCTTTCATCCGCAAAACTCCGTTCAAGCTCCAAAAACCTCCTCACCTCCTTTTCCTGGGCGAGCTCGTGCTGCACCAACCACACCGTGTACTTTGCTTCCAAAAGCTCACTCTGGTACTCTGGAGTAGCGTCGGCCAAAAAGGCCAGGGGCGAGTTCTTGTCGGCTTTTGGCGCATATTTCCGTTTGTTCTGCATGCGGGACTGCGCCAAGGGCGTCGAGGGACCGCGTTTCTCCACTCTGGCGTCCATGTTGATGGTGGTTGTGGAACGCCGGCACATAGCCGAGGTCACGTGACCGGGGCCTTAACTCGTCCGCCAAAATTTTTTTTCTCCACCACCATGTCTAACAACGAGAGAACCTTCATTGCCATCAAGCCCGACGGAGTCCAGAGAGGCTTGATTGCCCCCATCTTGGCCAGATTCGAGAACAGAGGCTACAAGTTGGTTGCCATTAAGTTGACCCAGCCAACCGAGGCGTTGTTGAGATCCCACTACGAGGACTTGCAGGAGAAGCCTTTCTTCCCCTCGTTGTTGTCGTACATGTTGTCCGGCCCCGTTTTGGCCACCGTGTGGGAGGGCAAGGACGTTGTCAAGCAGGGCAGAGCCATCTTGGGTGCCACCAACCCATTGCAGTCTGCTCCTGGTACCATCAGAGGCGACTTTGCCGTGGACATGGGCAGAAACGTGGCCCACGGTTCGGACTCGGTTGAGTCTGCCAACAAGGAGATTGGCTTGTGGTTCAAGAAGGAGGAGTTGGTTGAGTACAAGCCCTCCATGTTCGGCTGGATCTACGAGTAGACAATCCACGTACTGAGCTAGAGACTGTAGTGTAGAAATAATTGATTTTATTGAATGGGGTTGATAGGTTCATTTGGCCAATCGACTTGGTCAATTGGGGTGTTGAGGTGTTGAGGCATTGGATGGGACCAATTTGATGACCGTCTAATTAATTGTACTGGCCAATAGAATGCGAAGGTGAGAAAACCAGGTGGGAAGAGAGAGAGAAAGGTAGGAAAATATGAGAGCTTGCCAGAATAGAAAAGGTTGTCAGAGTTAGAGAGCTTGCCAATTTAATGGCGCTTTTTTGGGGCGATCCTGCTCGCCTGGCTTCTCCTGGTTCTCTGAAGAGAAATAGCACCTCTTGATGGCTAAACTGCTGGACCAAGGAAAAGAATGCTTAAGCACTCGTCACAACGTAGCAGTACCAGATTCTGTTTCGACCGCTCATATGACAATTGGTGCCGTCTGCTTGAAATGTGGGGAAGTGAACAGCTGAGACGACACTTCGTCAATTGGTACGAGAATTAAGATAGAAAGAAGTTCTTCCTACTTCAAATAAGATCCCCTGGAGATTCAATTGCTCTGGACTTCGCAAATGAGACTAACGGTTGTAGCTGATTTTCCCAGCTATTAGTTGGTGGTTGGAGTGGCTGCGAACGAATACCATGAAATCGCTCACCGCACCTTATGAATCAGTCGCCCGATCGAATGGTTTACCTTTTGCCATTTCCCGTCTCACTACCGTTTCTCCTTTCGACTCCTTGTTCTGTCGTGAAATCCGCTGAGTAATTGCGTTGGTCCGTCAGAACTCCCAAGGTCTGTCGATTCAACGCCTGCTCACAACTTCGTACAGCTTCTGAACACAATGCTCAGGATTTGAGGATCAAAATAAAATGAGGAGCTATTATACTCATGCTCCCCTCATTTTGGTTGCCTCGCTTCTCTCTACGTTGGTTCAGCCCAACTCAACTATCCACACTGACTAGACCGCAACACCAAACTCAGCTCCTACAATCAATTGCTTCCCGACTCTCACATTTCCCACTCTCACATATTTTAGCCTCCTGCAACATTCCAGTTTCAAGTCGCATCAACCTCAACAACTCATCAACCCCACCAGAAACATCACTCACCAGCACAATATCTCACCAACACTACAGCAAGACCACAAAATCACCCAACGGGCTCAAAAGCAACCAACTTTCCCAAGCGAAAACCCTACTTGCTTGTCTCCTCTCGTTCATCAGTAAACAAGTACGAGCCTGCACGCACCACCTCATGTCCATGGACGACGACCTCTTCAACGTCGACAATGACGTCGACAATGACGACGACATGCTTGAGGGCGACATGGAGACCTTCGACATGGACGTGGACGGGCAGGACGACAACGAAAACGCCGAGGAAAACGAGGAAGACGAGGACGAGGACGATAATGACAACGAAGAGGAGGGCGACGCAGACATGGAGGACGCCGGGGATAACGACGGAGATAACGACGAGGACGGCGAGGGAGACAACGATGGAGAGGGAGAAGGAGATAACGATGGAGAAGGCGACGGAGATAATGATGGAGAAGGTGACGGAGAAGGTGATGGAGAAGAAGGAGAGGGAGAAGACGGAGAAGAAGGAGAGGGCGATGAAGGAGAGGGAGATGACGGAGTGGATGAAAGCTCCGCTCCCGAATTGAGCGAAGCTACACAGAAAGACGACAACCAATTGCCCAAACGGGCCTCGGACCAAGACACCGGGCGCAGTCTCCGCGAGCGGATTCTCGACAGTATCCGAAAAGCCAGCGATTTCGACATTGTGCCGACGGTGGCTATTCCGTACCTGCAGCCGTGCCATGCAATGGCGCTCTCGGAGGGCCCCAAATGGATTCTCACCGGCGGAGAGGACGGATTCATTCGAAAGTACGACTTCAGCGCGTCAATAGACGGCAAGGCGCCGCTAACGGTGGCACAGAAACACAACTTGATGGACAGCATCACCAAGGCCGGCGTGATAGGCCTGTACTGGGAGAATGAGCAGCCCATGTCCAAAAAGCAGATGATGGCTGCCAACCCGAAAATCAAAGTGTTGGACTTTACTGGCGGGTCTGTGCTGTACGAGCCGCAGGTGAGTCCTGTGTACTCGTTGGCGGTGGAGCGGCACGGCTTCTGGTGTGTTTCCGGCCTACGGTCGGGCGGAATTCTGCTCTACACCATGATCTACAACGAGGGCGGCCTCCACCACTACTTCACCCACAGCAAGCCGGGTAACACCAGCAACAACAACGCCGGGCACCTGGACGCCGTTTCCGTGCTCAAGCTCAACCGCACCTACGACAAGATGATCTCGGGCTCGTGGGACAAGTCCATCCGCGAGTGGGACCTCAACCTGGGGAAGGTGATCAGCGTGTTTTCGGGGTCTACGGGACAGATTTCGAGCATCGAGCACCGCCCCACGGGCCTCACCGACCTTGTTTTCGACGGGTCCGGGTCCGAGCCCAACGACCACAACAGCGACGACGACTCGCTTTTCGGCAGCGACGACGACGACGAGACAAAGACACGTGACCGCGAAAACCGCTCCAAGCCGCTCCTCTCCGACTCCGTGTTCATGTCGTCCAGCATAGACGGCACCATCAACATCTGGGACGTGCGGGTTTCGAGCAAAAACTCTGTGCTCCGGCTTGGCGTGCCCGAGAACGTCCCCCCTTGGTGTATGGCGGCACGCTGGTCCAACGACGGCGACAAGTTGTACGTGGGACGCCGAAACAGCACCGTGGAGGAGATTTCGCTACGGATGCCGCACAGCTCGGGCTCGGGAACGACGCGAACGCCGAACGTGGCAAAAAGACTCGTGTTTCCGAGAATTTCGGGGCCTGTCAGCGCGCTCGCGACCATGCCCAACGACAACTTCTTGCTCTGCGGGTCCAACGACAACATCCGGCTCTACAACTTGGCGCAGTACGACGCCGAGGGGGCGGAAAAGAGGGCCACGCCGTTCTACGTCATTCCGGGACACAACGGCGGCATGCTCAGCCACTTGCACGTGGATCCGTCCGGCCGGTTTATGGTCAGCACCAGTGGGAACCGCGGATGGGGGCACCTGACGTTTGCGGACGTGGTGTTGGTCTACTCCATCGACTGCGCGGGGATGCCGTAGCGGTTACAATTGTACTATAGTTGCCAAGCAATACATTCACGAGGCACGGCGGCCTAGCGTATCTCTGTCATATCTCAAGTGGAGCATTGCCCGCAACGCTGCCACCATGGCGACGACCTCTATTGTCTGATCTCTGGTCGCCACCATTGTCACCTGGAGAAGGCAATCGTCATTTCTCCTGAGTCCTCGTCACTCACCATCGGCAGCCCGCTGCCTTCAGTGAGGCTCGGACTTTTGTCCTGGGAGCCATCGTTACCTAGTTTTCCCAGTCTCGGCACCTTTTCCCTGAGAATCAACACTTTATCCTGGGAGGCAATCGCAAAACGTCATTCTGGGGGTCAATCGTAACAAGTCATCCTGGGAGATTGTAGCCTTCTAAGAGGCAATTGTAGCACTTCCCCCACAGTCAAGATTTGTGTCGGGTGTCCATCGTCTTGTTTTCCCTTCGGAGTCACTCGTCCTGGGCTCGATCGATCGCATGGAGTCTCCCCGAGTAAATAGTTTCCCCTCGGAGTATCCTCCTTGAGCTTGGGTCCATTGAAAATTGTTGCACACTCTGAGAAACAGACCGTACTGAGGCACCGTCTAGACCGTACTCAGGCACCGTATCTCTCCCTCACTCCCTAAGACTGTATCTTTCACCGACTCCTTCCAATCCTTTCCCAGAACTTCTCCAGATTTCTCCGTCTCAGCCCCCAAGAGCGTAGACCGAGTTGCGGAGCGAGCCCAAGCCTACTCGCGTCAAGTCAAGCCCGTGCATCACGTCAGATTCCCGCACATAAGAGGCAACGTCGCCGGCCACGTGAGACGCCCCAGCAACCAAATCTCGCCCCAACGTCGCCATCTCTCGGCGTAGCACGCCAAGATCCAAGAGCGTCCGAAACCCGTAGTCGCCGTGGAGCAACCGCTGGAACACCTGCAGCCCGCCGTTGTGCCGGAGCAAAAAGTGCACCAAGAAGCCCACGAAGCCAACGGTGACGCTGATCTTGGCGATGCGGCTCTGCAACGCAAAAACACTGCTCCGTTTGGCCACAGTCGCCTCGGGCTCCTCGTCACGTGAGAAGAGTTTCCGGAAGAACACCGACAGGCTGTGCATGAGCTTGTGGTTAAGCGAAATCGACGCCGCAGTCACGTTCGAGAAGGAGGACGAGAGCAGCGAGAGGCGGGAGGAGTCGCCGTCGAGTGACGTCACCGACGTGGCGAGCGACTCGTCCTCAAACAGGCGCAGGAAAAGCTCCGCGTCGTGGATGGACTCCTTGCGCTGCTCCTCCTCCTGCGTCAAGACGAGCCGCTCGACCTCGGCAACAGACATGAGGGGTTCGTAACCGGGCAAACTTTCCCTCTGACTGGACGTTTCCGAAGAAGTGCCATCGACACTCCCTTGCAGCTCACTGTCTCCGCCAGAGAGCACATTCTCCTTTTCTCCAGCACTTTCCTCCTCTTCTCCAGCAATTTTCCCCTTTTCTCCGGCACTTTTCTCCTTGAGGTTGAGTCGAGAGGTCGAGCAGAGCACAGAGTGGGCGTTGTACTGGCCAAACCACACATCGTACGTGAGCGGCGCCGCTTCAAGCGACTCGAGCGGGTACTTCTCAATGAGGCGCTTGGCACCCGCGAGAATCTGCACCAAGTCCGTGTCGGTGAGCCCCCCAAACAAATTCCCCGGCGAAAGAAGCGTGTGCACCTGGTCGGCATCAGCAGTCATGAAGCGGTCGTCCACCCCCAACTCCGACAAAATGTCGCGCTTGAAGTGGATCATCGCGGCAGCGTAGATGTAGAGCGACAGCGCCACCGAGCGGTAGCTGAAGATAAAGTCCCACAAGATGGGAAGGTGCACCAGGGCCACGTCGTGACTGAACAATGTGAGCACCGACAGCAACGCCTGGAGGAACTTGTAGTCGAAATACGCGCCGTTGGTGGCGTGGTACGAGTTGCTGGCCTGGCGAATGAGCTGGAACAACAAAGGGTCGGCCTCCTCCATCACACAGGCAATGAGCCGCAAGTGGTTGATCGAGAGCGCAATGTCCGACACCATAAAGTCGCGGAGGTGGCACAAGGTGAGCCGCTCCAACACAAGGAAAGCGTTCTCGTCGTTGTTGCCGAAAACCATCAAAACAACACTGGCCACGTCGTGGTACCCTTGGTAGTAGTTGAGGCACGGGTACTTTCTGAGAACACGGACCACCAAGCTGTACAAGCGCCTGCGCATGGCCTCGATGTCGGCCAGCGTCAAAATGGTCGTGTACAGCATGTGCTCGGAGAAGTTGGAGTCGTTGTTCATGTGCTCGGAAAAGTGGTTGAAGTGGCTGACCGCGGTGAACAGCCGCCGGATATCCAACATGACCTGGCCCTCGTCCCGGTGGGGAGGAAGGTCGTGGGTGCCCAAGTGGGCATCGTTTGCAGAAAACAAGCTCGTTTCGCTGGAAACATCGACTTGTAAGAGAAGCGGCCACACTTTCGCTCGGAGCAGCGGAGAAACCAAACCCTCGGTGGCCCGGGCGTACTCGGCAACCAAGTCGACGTATCCGGCGCCGAGGGCCTCCTCCACGGCCTTGACTTTGAGGCTTTTGGCGGCTTCACTGAGAGGACAGTCTTCTTTGTAGAGCGAGGTGTCCAACGGGTCAAAGTCGACCCATTTTTCCAGCTGCGACGACCGGCGTCTCTCCAGCATGGCAGGATGCTGACAGAACGAACAGAATCAGTCCAGTAGGACCAAACCAATGACCAATGGGGTCAACCAATGACCACTGGGACAAACCAAACACCAGTGGGACAATCCAGCAGGACCGGAATCCAGAAACGGCAGCCAGAGTCAGCAAAATCAGCAACAAGCAGCAACGGAAATGCGGGTGCTCAGAAGCGGAATCGGTGGTATCGCCAACCAGAGGTTATCGGTGATAGTGAGGTCACGTGAGCTGGGGTGGGCCAACGTCATCTTCAGGAGCCGCCTGCACAGAACCCCACAGTGTACGGTAACTCCAGGCGAGCGAACATATAAAGAGCTGATCCGCCTGCTTGTAAGTAATGCCTGTTGTTTTTAGTTCGGACAACACCGCGCTCACCGTGGAGATCGACGGTGTTTCCACCGCTTTCCACCACATCTGGTTGCGTGACAACTGCCACTGTGAACAGTGCTTCTTTGACACCACCAAGCAGCGGTTGCTCAACTCGGCCACCATTTCGCCCGACATCCGCCCGACCGAGGCCGTTGCCACCGAAAACTCCATCAAAATCACATGGGACGACGCCCACGCCTCCGAGTACGCTGCCAGCTGGTTGCGCATGCACGCCTACAACCCGGCAATTGTTCCCCGCGAGGACAAGGTGGCGGGGGAAAAGACGGTGTTGGCGCGTAAATTGTGGCGCACCGCGGACATTGAAGGCCGCATGCCCACCGTAGACTACAACAAAATCATGGCGTCCAACGACACCAGCGACGGCGAAAGCGCCATCCGCGAGTGGTGCTTGCAGCTCTGGAGGTACGGATTTGTGCTTATCGACAACGTGCCGGTGACGCCCGAAGCCACCGAGCAGCTCTGTGAGCAGTTGATGTACATCCGGCCCACCCACTACGGCGGGTTCTGGGACTTCACCTCGGACTTGGACAAGAAGGACACTGCGTACACGAACTTTGACATTTCCGCGCACACCGACGGCACCTATTGGTCGGACACGCCCGGGTTGCAGTTGTTCCACCTTTTGATGCATGATGGAGAGGGCGGAACCACCTCGTTGGTGGACGCATTTCAGTGTGCGCAACAACTCAAGGAGACCGACCCCGAGAGTTTTGAGATTTTGACGAAAATCCCCGTGCCAGCACACTCCGCCGGCGAGGAGAAGGTGTGCATCCAGCCCGACGTGCCCCAGCCAGTGTTCAAGTTGGACCTGGAGGGCAACTTGCTCCAGGTGCGGTGGAACCAGAGCGACCGCTCGTGCATGGACGCTTGGGAGAACCCGGACGACGTGCCTCGCTTCTACAAGGCGATCCGTCTGTGGTACAAGATCATCAGCTCGCCCGAAAACGAGATCTTCTACCAGTTGCGCCCGGGCCAGTGCTTGATCTTTGACAACTGGCGGTGCTTCCACCTGCGGACGGAGTTTACGGGCAAGAGACGGCTCTGCGGCGCCTACATCAACCGCGACGACTTTGTGCTGCGCTTGAAGCTCTTGAACCTTGGCCGCCAGGCGGTGTTGGACCTGATCTAAGACTTATCAAGAGAGCTGAGCTACGGAGATGATCTGACATATCTAAAAGAGCTGATCTGAAGAGATCTGACAAAGGCCAGAGAGGGAGGGCCATATAATATGACAACAGCAGTGCTGGAAAGTGTAGTGAGGAGGTTTGGGGAGTTGCGTTTGGAGGAAGGAACAGTTCGTAGCATAGGAGGTGTGAAATTGTCGAGGTGAAGACGCCGAGCCTGAGGAATGTTAGCGGTATCTCTTGACATCCGCTTAAATTCTCTCATTCGAAGGACTTCCTGATCTGCTGCTTTCCTCCCGTTTCTTCGTTATTTTCTCGGAAGCACGCTACCCGAACCCGTTCGACTCAATTGCTGGCCAATGTGCTTTAACTCACAATTCATTCAGGCCGTTTCGGGCCTTCTCCTGGGCTACCATAGTGGCAATTGATACTTCATGGTGCGTGTTGTAGACGGTTCCTCAGCCACGATAAGGCAGCTATTGAATGGCGCAAAAGCAAACAATGATTGTTAAAGAATTAACGGCAAGAGCGAGCGACGGCAAACAGGCGTCCAATAGGATTCTAGCCGCACAATGGGGTTGGGACTGCCTCGGCTAAGAGATCGTCATTTCAACAAATTGACCTAGATAAGCCCCTCAATCGATCCAGCGCTCGTGTTAAATTCAACAGGGATCGTTTTCTCTTATTCGCTAGATTCAACCCAAGCGTCCTTTGCTGTGGTGGTGGCATCCAATGCCAGAGCAACATCAGAGCCAAGATCGAGAGGAATTTGCGGAACTCGGTTGTAAAGTACAAACCAGAACGTAATATACCGTTTACTCGGCACTTGGTGTATTGCTCGAAATTGCTTTAACTGCTCGAAATTGGCTGCGAAAATAGGCCGACGACAGCGAGCAATCAGTGACTAACAAGCGGCAAACGAGCTCAAAACATATTAGGCTCTTAAAAGAGCGAATACTCTCATTGCAGATCAGCTGAATTTAACAATGGTCAAGTACTTCCATCGTCAACGAAGCTGCCTCCGTTTGACAGACAATGACAGAGAAGTGACCTCAGAAAAGGGTGGAAGCAAGCATAATCTTCCAAATTTTGGGAGCATGCCGGCCTCAGATTCTATGCAATAACTCAAGAACGGCCTCGAAAAATAGATGCCTGGAAGGTATCTATATGAATGTACCCATCGATCCGTAATCTCTACCATGCTAGTCTCCAAAACATTCAGAACGAATTGACTATTCCGCTGAGCACCATCATACCAGAACGTGATTCCACACATCGTACTCCAAATGAGTTAATCATTCACCAACATTCAAATCTGTCCCGTCTTTCTACCCCTACACTTCAGATCAGTCACTTATTTCTCCGAGTCTTAGAACCATCATTCGCTTTCCTTTCAATCCATTATTTGCTTCTTCTTATTTGCCTGCCCTTCTCCTTTGCTCTCCATTCATTTGCTTCTCTTCTCCCTACACTTCTTATACGGCTTGTTCATTAGTCCTACACGAAAATTGGAATCTCGTCCCAGTCCCAGGGGTCGTTGAAGCGCAAGCCAATGTCCAACTTGGCAATGGCCTCGATCTCGCTTGCGCTGAGGTCAAAGTCGTTGACAGTCAAGTTCTGCAACAAACGCTCGGTCTGGTTCGACTTGGGAATCACCGCAAGGCCTCTCTGGGTGGCCCATCTCAACAACACCTGGGCGGCAGTCTTTCCGTGTGCCTCGGCGATCGACAAGACGTCCTTGTGCTGGAACAAGGTCTCACAGTGGTCGACCTTGGCGTGGTTCAACTCAACAAAGGACTGAGGACCGAAAGACGAGTAGGCCGTGATGGCAATGCCCTTCTTCTGCACCCACTCGACCAATCTGGGCTGTTGGAGGTATGGGTGGTGCTCGATCTGCAACACAGCAGGAGGAATCTCGGCGCCTCTCAACAAGTCCAAGATCAAAGGACCAGCGAAGTTCGAGATACCGATGGACCGGATCTTGCCCTTCTTCACCAACTTCTCCAACGCCTTCCAGGTATCAAGCAAGGGCACGTTCTCGTAGTGGAACTTGTCACCATCGCCGCAGTAGAAGCCTGGAGGGTACTTTTCGTCGAAAGGCACGAACTTGAACGCAATGGGGAAGTGGATGAGAAACAAGTCCACGTACTCCAACTGCAAGTCGGACAAGGTGCGGTCCAACGCCTTCTCCACGTTGTCAGGGTGGTGGAAGTTGTTCCAGAGCTTGGAGGTGACAAACAACTCGTCACGGGAGGCCAAACCCTCGTCAATGGCGCGTTTGATACCCTGGCCCACCTCCTTCTCGTTGCCGTAGTCCTCAGCTCCGTCGAACAACCGGTATCCGACCTTGATGGCGTTGTAGATCTGGTCGGCGCAGGTGTCGTTGTTCACCTTCCAGCAGCCGAAGCCGACCTGGGGCATCTCGTAGCCTGAGTTCAATTTGATGGTCGCCATTGTGGGGGACAGGTGGAAAATGGCCCGTTTAAATAGTGGGGTCCTCCACCCCAGGTGGGGCAGGACGGCATACAAGCCCAGCCTTCTCCACAAATCGGAGCGGTTCCCGCCAGTGCGGCGCGGAACATGTCCCGATTCGACAGTGGATCCGGCGGCTGCACCGGAAAAACTGTCCCCGGGCAAGTGTGGGGAAAATGGCATCTCGGGATTTTCCAGCGGCACAGGGAAGGTCCACGCTTGCCCAATGCGGGACTAAAGCGCGGGAGGTACGGGTGCGCTGGGCAATGGAGCGCCCGCAGGGGCCTAGCCGTTCAGTTCAAGCAAAAATGGGTGGCAAAATGGGTAAATGCGAGTCCGGTTATGGTGGTTACCCGCCCCGAGTTCGTTGCTCGCCCCTATTTTCCCTATCTTTGCTCGTTGGGCGAGTCCGGCACACGCCGTCGCCTGTACCTTCCCACTCATGATAATCCGGGCGGCACGGGTGCAGCCGCACAGAGGTGCAGTCCTAACGGGCGGTACGGGTGTTTGAAGAGGCACCGAGGTTTCAGGAGGCACGGGTGTGATCTCGCTCTAGAGGTACGGGTGCACCGATTGGGACCGTTTGTAAATACATACACTCAGCACGTAGACGACACTTCCAGAGCATGATTCCCTTGTTGTTGAAAATTAAACTGGACCCCGACAGGCGCCAGTTTGTGCAGACCTCCGACAATGCCATCCAGTTTCTCAGCAGGAACTACACCTTTTCGGCCATCTACGACAATGTCATCTCTCTGTCGAGCCTCGACCGCCTCACGGGTCTGTCATGTGCGTTGGTGCTCATGGGCCCCAGCGGAAGCGGAAAAACCACCACTTTGAAGAGTATCTTGGGCCATTGCATGGCACAGAAGCCTGTCCAGTTCACTGCCTGCGAGGTGATCGATAACCGGTCGTTTATGGACCTCTTGGACCAGGGAAAGGCAAAGCGGTATTTGAGCCAGCTTCCGATGGAGAAACAATTGAGGAAACTTGATCTTACTGCTGAATCGGCCGAGCAATTGCTCTGGAGCAGAAAGACTGGTTCCACTGCCTCCAACTCCCACTCCAGTAGATCCTGCTTGATTGTCACTATGTACAGTGAGGACAGCACAGTGGCGGTGGTGGACATGATGGGAAACGAAAAGCACGATGTGGCGAGCTCCAATGTTTTTGCCAATTCGAATGTTTCCTCTATTACCCAACTGCTTTTGGCCCGCACCCAAACACGCTCGGCCAATTTGGTCACCAACTTGATTTTCCAGAAGCTTCTGATTGCCAAGACAAAGTTCATCTTGCACTTGGACCAGGGCGGCAACCGTGCGTTGATCAAGTCGGCGTTGCACAACCTTGTGGACGCAGTGAAGGATTTCAGGGTCGAAACGGTGAGAACGACGAGAACAGCGGCGTCTAGTCCCACTTTTGTGCCTCATTATGCGAGACCAACGGCGTCTTCTTTGAGCCCGGCAAAGAAATTCGCTCCAAAATCAATGAGACCAAGACCTAACATCAGAGCCTCGGCGCAGACTTCACGTGCGCGCAAGAGTCCTATCCAGACCACCAGGATGACGTCCTCTTTGTACGAGATCGAGCTCAGGAGCTTGAAGGAGCAGAACGCCCAGTTGGTCCAGGCCAATTCTGGACTCTTGAGCGACGCACAGGAGTGCAAAGAGGCGTACGGCCAGTCAGTTTTGGAATTGAAGGAGGCAGTTACCTTGCTCAAAGAGCGGGAAATGGCGCAGTTGAGCGCAGGTCTTGGGTCCCTCAAATCTGGTTATGCGCAGTTGATGAGCGCCCACAACAGCTTGGAGTCGCAGTTGCAGGACTCTGCGGAAGCCAATAAAAAGCTTGAGGTGGCCAAGCGGAATGTGGAGTTTGAGGTCGAGCTGTTGAGACAGGAGCACAACATCAAGGTTGCCGCGCTAGTGGTGGCCGAACAACAGACCGAGGAACTCAAGAAACAGTTGGATGACAAGGAAACTGCGCTTAATGATGCAACAAATACTATCGAGACACTCAAACAGTCGAGCAGCGCGGCGGCGGCCAGAAAGGAGATCGAATTCAAGATTCTCCAAGAAACTTCTGAGCTGCAGAGTGGAGCGCTTAAGACCGCTGAGCTGGCTGTGAAGGAGCAAAGGGAGCAGATTTCTGCTCTCGAAAACGAAAAGCTGGCTGTCCTTGCCGACCTTTCTTCGGCGAGAGAAGAATTGGCAGCGGCCGAAAACACTATCCTCGAGATGAGGGCGCAGCTTTCCGAAAGCGACACAAAACTCGAGTCAAAGTTCGAGCACGCCAACGAGTTGAACTCGCAGCTTGCGCTGTTGAACGACGAAAAAGCAGAGTTGGAGACTCAGTTGGCCAATCTTCGCTCCGAGCTCAAGACAGTCCAAAGCAACTACGAGACGCTTCAAATCAGATCAGAGTCGGCGCAGGCAGAACTTGACACCGTACGGTGTGAGCTTGACACCGTTCGCGCAGAGCTCAACGCTGTGCGGTCTGAGTACGACACCATCAAGGAGGAACAGACGGAACTTGCGCAGAAACACAGCGAACTTGTCGCTCACAGCCACGAACTTGCAGACCAGCACGCCACAGCTTTGAAGCAGAAGGAGACCGCTGAAACCGGCGTCAGAGCGGCAGAGAGCACACTCCAGGAAACGATCGAGAGCCAGAACGAGCAAATCCGCAAGTTGAACTCGGAGATCGAGTCCCGCGACAGCGAAATCAGCGAGCTCTCCAAGTACAGATCCAAATGCGACAACTTGGCCGAGAACGCGAGAAAGCTCAACGACGACTCCATCGAGCAGGCCGCCTACTACGAGGTGGAGATTGCGCAGTTAAACTCGCAGCTCGAGGAGCTCCAGAACGTGCATGCCAACAACGCGGAGTTGAAACGCCAACTCCTGATGATGCGGACGCCCAGCCCTCAAAAGGCGTTCGACCCATCGACAGATATCTTTGAGGACACCCACCGGGACTACATGAAGACGGTGCGCGAGGTGATGCGCCACACCCCCAGCCCGAAAAACGGGATCTTGAAGGAGAGCAACCTCATGTCGGGCGGAAAGAAGATGAAGCGGAAGTCTGGGCTCGGCACCAAGAGCTTCAAGCTGGTGGGGCGCATGTCGACGTGACCAGACTCTCGGCAACAGACTCTTCCTTTCTTCTCGCTGTGAATTACTACCGAATTACTTCCACCGCTACTACTACTACTGCTAATACTAATACCTAATTGATACCATTCGTGAAACTTGTAACGATGTCCAACCTTTCCCATCTGAACTATAGCTGATGAGATGTGACACCAACGACCTCTCTGCAAGTAACTACATTATGACTACTGCTGCACCTAGCTGACTGGTACGTTCAAGTGAGAGACCCACATATTCCGCTCTCAGCAAACCTAACAATGCCCTTTAACTTCTCTTCTCACTTCTCCTTCTTACTTCTCCTTCTCACTTCTCCTTCTTACTTCTCACCTCTCACTTCTCATTTCTCCTACATGTCTCCTCACTTTCTCCCTGTATTCCTATACTGTTCTCCGGTCCGAGAAGTACCGGACCACCGGCCCCATTCCCGTCACATCCACGGTCTTTTCAAACCAGCTCAACATCAATGCGCCCTGCTTGGCACCGTAGCTCGTGTCCATGATCTTGTATATGTACTTGACCAACGTGTCCTGCTGGTCCGAGGTCAACTTCTTGACAAAAGTCGGAAACTCGGCGATGTTGTGATTGTTTTTGATCGACACAAGCACCTCGTACACGGTCTCTGCATGCAAGGCCTTGGTGGCGTCGTCTGCTACATAAGGAGGCGTGTCCAATGCCGCCTGAAGTGCCGGCAAGAATTGGCCCAGAGAAAGGGCCGATTTAACCTGCTGAGCCACGGCAACAATTTGGTCACGGGACACCGGCGGCAAGTCCGGCACAAGGTCCTGCTTCAGCAAGTGGTTTTCGGGCTCCAAGGCGTCGATGTCAATTCTTCTCCAGTCGTCCATGGTGGCTAAATATGTCAGTGAGATAGGACGTTATAGGGGGGCGTGGCCGGCCCATATCGGCAGTGAGTGCGGGCGGAGACCCGTACACCAGTGGGGGACAAACCGTGCGAAACACGAGAGGATTCGGGCGAAGAAGGGCTTTGGGAAGGGTTCCATCGAGTGCTATTGCGGGGCTTGCGAGGGAGAGGTGGCAGGAAAACCTGGAGGGTATGATCTATAAAGCATCACGTGAGTACCCACGTGACAAGTACCTCCGACGTCAACCTGTTTCAGTGGGTCCAGTTATGGCTCATGATATCGCTCAAGTCAAATTATAGACAACCCTGTTATGCATGCATTATAACCACTACAGCTCTCGAGATTCTAGTCGTTCTTCTAATGTACAGCTCTTCCCAGGCTCTTCCCAGCCTCCTCTTCTATGCTCCTTCCTTCTTCTCTCTCGATCTCTTCTCTCTCTCCTCCTCCTCCTTTCTGCTTCACTCCCCCTACCTTTTTCTCTTCTTCTCGTTTCCAACGTCGTCCGCCAAGCTGTCGTCAAAGTCCGCGACAAACTTATCGATGAACTTCAACACCTCGTCCTTGACTGCGTTCAGATCCACCACTATCACAACGAGCCCGTCACTCCCAACCTCGTACTTGATGTGGTCCTTGTTTGGGTACGCAACCTTGTCGTCGAAGGTGTCGAAAAACCGGTCCACCTCATCGAAGGTCTGGATGCTATCTAGCATTCGCTCCTCCATGTCTCCGTCAGGAACATCGGGAGAATTTACCACCACAAGAGCCCGGAGCGGATTTTCCAATCCTTCATGGCCCTCGGGCCGTGCTGGAATGTCGATTTCCTCTGTCATGAAAAGAGCCTCGTAGTGTGTAGGATGCGAAGAGGTGGAGGAGAACATAGATGAAAGGTGGGGAAATGCTAATAGAGGAGAAATGTGAGATGGACTCGAGGGTGAAGAAGCGGAGGATTGGATTGACTTTTGGAAAGAGGATATTTGTTTAGGGGCTGAAGAAGGCATCTCGCAGGACTGAGGTTACCAAAGGAAAAGTATTCGGCCGTAGGGACAGCTATAGGCAGCAACCTTGTTCAATAGCTTTGATACCATTTTCAGTTTCATTCCATAGCCAAATCTGTGGTGAGAGAGGAAGGTGACTCCACAGATCAGACCTGGAGGGGAAGTTAAACTTGAGAATAAGGAGTACACCAGCAGAGCTTTGATTGAATCCAAATTAATTGACTTGGCGTATAGAGCTACTCTCATCTAATTCTAAATCTAATTTCGTTCGATACTCAAGGAGATACCTTGCCGTTTACCGAGCTTTGGCACACGTGGAGGCTGCGAAAAGCAATCCCTTCATCATCGAGACATGATGAAGGAATCTTACAGGGTCTGAAGTTTTGCAATCACCTAGTTTATCCTACTTGCTACAAGAAGACCTCAAACATGAGCTTAGATAATTGACCGTGGGAGTTCAATTTTCAATCGTTCCGATCTCGTTCAATTTCTGTTAAGCCTCAGTGGCAGGTGGCACAATCTCGTGGTCCCAATAGAATGTCGACATCATAAGAATCCGCGGAGTAGCTTTCTCAATCTCACTTCTCTCTTCCAGCCCCATCGTCCGTTTTCATTTTACATAGTTATCCAATCACGCATGTATGTTTCTTAGACGGTGATCAATCTGGTCAAGACACCGCAGAGCTTAGCAAAGTTTGATTAAAATTCAAAAAGAGCAAACGGCGCAACCGATGACATGGCCCTGAGCCTTCCCAATGTTTAACTCAGTGTGACTGAAGCGGCACAACCCATAGCCAGCCGATGGATGAGGACGAATACGAATACGAATACATTGAAAGCCCGGAATAGCTCTCACTCATGATAATTGAACAAAATTACCGGCCCTAGGATCTGATTCAATTCGTACGTATGCGTGAATGATGCCCATCAAGCATTCTGCCCCATGTTGCTGCAGCCCTCTACACCCCCCTGACAAAACATTCATTGCATATTCAGAGCGCCAGGCGGAGTCACAAGCTCCACTTCTTGAACTGGTTGATCAAGCCGTTGGTGGAGGGATCGTGCGCGTCCACGGTGGCCGCGTCGTCCAACTCCTTGCCAATCACCTTGGCCAACACCTTGCCCAACTCCACACCCCACTGGTCGAACGAGTTGATGTTCCACACCGCGCCCTCCACGAACGTCACGTGCTCGTAGTAGGCGATCAAGGCGCCCAACGTGGCTGGCGTGATCTTCTGGGCCAAGATCGAGGTGGTGGGCCGGTTGCCCGAGAACACCTTGTGGGGCACCAAGCCGCCCGTGGCGCCCTCCTTCTCGACCTGCGCCTCGTCCTTGCCCACCATCAACGCCTCAGCCTGGGCAAAGAAGTTCAGTGCCAACATGCGCTGGTGCAAGTTGTTCTCGATGGGGTTGTGGGACTGCGCGGCCAAGATGAAGTCCGCGGGAATCAACTTGGTGCCCTGGTGCACCAACTGGAAGAACGAGTGCTGGGCGTTGGTGGCCGGCTCGCCAAACAAAATGGTGCCGGTCTGGTAGTTGGTGAAGTGGTTGCCGCGGGTCACGGACTTGCCGTTGGACTCCATGGACAACTGCTGGAGGTAGGCGGGGAAGCGGTGGAGGTACTGGTCGAAGGGCGCCACCAAGTGGGTCTGGGCGCCGAAAAAGTTGTTGTACCACACCAGCAACAAGCCGCCGATGGCGGGGATGTTGTGCTCCAACGGCGCCGAGGTGAAGTGCGCGTCCATGGCCTGGCCGCCCTTCAAAAACGCCTCGAAGTTGTCGTAGCCAATGTAGATGGCCACTGACAAGCCAATGGCCGACCACACCGAGTAGCGGCCGCCCACCCAGCTCTCAAAGCCAAACATGTTGGCGGTGTCGATGCCGAACTTGGCCACCTCCTCGGCGTTGGTGGAAAGCGCGGCAAAGTGCTTTGCAATGTGGCTGGAGTCCTTGGCCTTGGCCAAAAACCACGCCTTGGCCGAGTTGGCGTTGGTGGTGGTTTCCGCGGTGGTGAAAGTCTTGGACGCCACCAAAAACAACGTGGTCTCGGGGTCCAAGCCCTTCAACGTCTCGGCCAAGTGGGTGCCGTCAATGTTGGACACGAAGTGGACATTGAGCCCTGGCTGCGAGTACGCCTTCAACGCCTCGGTCACCATCACAGGACCCAAGTCCGAGCCGCCAATGCCGATGTTGACCACGTCGGCAATGCGCTTGCCCGTGTATCCGGTCCATTTGCCCGAGCGGACCTCCTCCGAGAACTCCTTCATGTGCTGGAGCACCGAGTCGACCTCCGGGGCGGTGTTTTCGCCGTCCACCTCCATTTTCTTCATGTCTCTGTTGCGCAAGGCCACGTGGTACACCGCACGGCCCTCGGTCTCGTTGATTTTGCGTCCAGCAAACATCTCGTCTCTCAACTTCTCCACGCCGGCCTCGCGGGCCAACGCCACCAACTGCGTCTTAATCTCATCGTTGATGATGTTCTTGGAAAAGTCAAACAACACCTCGGAGCCGTCGTAGTTGGCGAAAACCTCCGAGAAGTTGGCGAACCGCTTGGGGTCCTGGGCAAACTCGTCCTTGACCTTCAACGACTTGCCAATGGCGTCGTAGGTCTTGTCGAGCTGCTTCCACGCAGGCAATTCGGTGGCCAAGTCAAAGTCGGAAAAGGCGGACATGTTTTTTTTGAGGGAATCGGCGCTTACTTATACTTCGGTGCACGGTGGTCCTTGGTCAGGTGACCAGAATTGGTGGGGGCCGGGTGGGGGAGTGGGTGCTTTTTCCCTCACATTTTTGTGGTTTCCGGGTAAGTCGGCGACGCCGATTCTACTATGGGCCTCAATTCCTCCCCATGATGCCGCTGGCGTTGTCGGCGGCCGCCAATATCGCTGGTGTACGGGTGCGGAAGTATGCGATTATGCGGTTCCGTGCAGGCGGGGTCCTCTCCACGGTGATTTTCCTATTGCTTGACTTTCTCTGCTTCTCTTTCTTTGCTCTTGGACGTTGCCGAGTTATGAGCCCAGCCCTCTCTCGCCGCTTCCAACCTTGATTAGTGGTGTTTCCTGATTAGTGAAGTGTCTAGATTAGTGATGTTAGTCAGCACCCGCTCCGGCACAGGCGCTTTTCCGCTATGGATGAGGTACTGCAGACAACACGAGACCCATGTCCAAGTTAGCTTCCCGTTGGGCCACCGACGAGTCACTCGTTAACGAGGCGATTCAGCAGGATTCGCATGTGAAAAGCCCGCTGCAGAAAGGTCACGTGAGAGGTCTTCCCTCGAAATGGGCGGATGCGGCCGAACCAGCACTTCCGACTCCTCCGCAGAGTGCCGAGGGGCCGGAAAAACACTCGAAAAGACGTTCTGGGCACAAAGACGAGGTGAAGGACGTTTCCCGGACTTTGACCGAGCGGTTGACCTTGGAGGAGAAAAACCCAAAGTCTCGTTCACGCAGGGGCAGACACCTGGATGAGAGATCCAGAGAGAGGAGAGAAAAGGATGGGAGACCGAGAGAAAGCGACGGAAGGGAGGAGAACACAAGGGAGAGAGCGGGGAGAAGTAACGAAAAGGCCGAAAAGGTCGAAAGGGCCCTCGAAAAGGAAGATGGCTCGGACAGTGACGGAGAGGTCTTGTATGAAAAAGGCCCCATGACAGACGCAGCAAAAGCGTTTGCCATGCGTATTGGCGCGCCAGCGCAAAGTAGTTCAAAGGAGTCCAGACCTCTGGAAAGAGACAGGCCAGAGAGAAACAGACAGGAGAGAAGCAGACTGGAGAAACACGAAAGAAGCCTGGAGAGACACGAAAGAAACCCGGAAAGACACGAAAGGAATCCGGAAAGACAACAGAGAAATACGGAAAGACAGCCGAGAAACGATCTGGACAGAAATAGGGGCCTGGAAAGAGGCCAAAGGAGTGAGCCCAGAGAGCCTCTGAAGTATTTGACTCCACGGCAGAAAAAAGAGTTGGCCGCTCGTGTAGAGGCAGAGCGTGCCAAGGCTGCCAACAAGGAAAAGGAGGCCAAACTCCAGCAGGAGGTCAAGGATATGTTTGAGAAGATGTCGGACACGACGACCTCGTGGGCGGACTTTGAGGACGAGTAGACAGATCTGGATAAGTGGACAATGTATTATAAGTAAATGAATCAATGAATTTCAACGAGCGAGGAGTAGGAGTTGAATAGCAATCAGTCGATGATGAGACAATGAGTTGATGTATTCAATGAGAAGTCAAGGAGTCTATCAGTATTTTGTCGAACTGCAAGACTTACAGTAGACAGTTAATCAAGGACGTAAGAATGGCGTTAGGAGAACTGAGAAACATCTAATTTCCAAGAAGACCGTTACCCAACCCTGACGAGTGCTTAAAATCAGCATAAGATTTCTGACTCAGGAAGAACTGTTGCTGGGGTGGTTTGAGAGAGAGTCATGAGTCCAATAACAAGAGAGAAAGCTGTTGCCCTCCTACAAAATTCCAGTATTGGCGCCCCTGTCTTTAGTCGACTTTGTTACAGAGTTGGTCGTTCCAGTGTGATCCTTTGTAATTTTCGGAAGGATAAGTCATCATTTAGCTTGCAATGAAGAGAAGATGCCGTACGTGGAGAGGTTTAAACATAATGAGGCAGAACCTACTTATTCCTCAATAACCCTTGTGACAGCCACCAACACATTCAGAACCTACTCTCAACTAGAGCTTAATTATAGAATGGCCTGAATATCAAAAACGACGGATCTGTTCTTTGGCGTGCTTCTTTTCTGCTCCTCCTCGTGTTTCAAGTGCTTGGGGTCGCAGAGAGTGAGTTCAGCAAAGCCTTTAGCTTTTAAAACTGTCAATTGCATGGAACGTGCTTCTTGGGCTCATAAAATTTACTTCTTTTTCGTTCTCTGTTATCAGATCAACACCTCTTGTTTTTCTTTCCCCCACTTGAATCTCCTGTTTCCTGGACTCCCACTAGTCACACCTATAATGACTTACAGCACATTTCACCCCTCGTAAGAAATGAAAGGAAAGAGAGCAGAAGCAAAATGAACGAAATGAAATGAGAAATATCCCCAACACCATACCTGCTCCATATCAATATTTATCCGAACTGACTTCCTTCTCCACCTCACTCAACAAGCCAACCCCACTCTGGTCCATAACAAAAATAGGAGGAAAGCCCGAATCGCACACTTCAAAGTCTCTCTCTTCTTTCCTCTCCCTTCGCTGATATCTTTTTTTTTATTCCTTCTCCCTCTCTTTCTCCGATTCTTCCTATCTTATCTACTGTGCTCCTGTATCAAGTCTCCCCACAATCACCAGTTGTTTCATCGGGCACCTTGACTCAGCAGTGATGCTCAGATTGCCACAAAGACCGCAAATGCTACGCTCACGTGTGTTTCTCCGGCATATTCATGTTCTGTTGCCCCGCACCAGGGGCCCAGACCACAGGTACAACTTCACTCGGCAGCAGTTGATCCACCAGATTCAGAGAAATCCGGATGTTTTGAGGGGCGCCTCAGTGAAACCGTCGCTCAATTGGCGCACTGTTTTGGTGCTCATTGCAACTTCAAGCTCGCTAACGATGGCAGTTTACGTGGGCGTTCAAATGTACAAAGCATCGCTCGATTCTGCAGACGCAAAGCCCCGAAACGTGTTTTTGCCGTTGTGGGTGAGTGTCAATTGGCCGTACCAGAGAAGATACCCGTTTCCTTCGTACCTCAAGTACATGGACGAGCCGTATTATCGCCATGTTGAGGCCACCCCCAATTTCGAAGACGAGCTCCACGAGAAAAGCGTACAGTACCAGGTTCTCGACGGACTTTTCCGACTGACTGTCGTTCGAGATCTTTTTGGTATTCCTCTCTCGTTGAAAGCCCAGGAGGACGACACTTTTGATATCTGGATCGAGCCAAAGTACCCCACAGTCCATGGTCCGCAGATCCGAATCTCCAAGGAAAATGGTTCGGTGACTCTGAGCTGGAGGTGGGCAGTCAATCTGGTGCACTGGTGGGCGTCCATCGACAGTTTTCTCACCGGAATGGGAACAAAACTCGACCGAATTGAGTCTTCCGAGGCTCTGGCCAAGACCCACGAGCGAGGCAGTGGAAGGGTGCATGAGGTGGTCTTGCCTGTGGAGAAAAAGGTTCGACTTGACGTTTGCGGAGACAAGGACTACAAGGTTGTGTTTCAGGGAACGTTTCACGTGAGCAATTTGACGGAGAAGCCGTGTGGCGTGGTGTGCTACACAGGAGTGATTGACTTTAATCATTTAGGGATTTGTCACGGAGCGAGGATAGTTAAGTTGGACTTGGTGGTGGCTAAAGAGAAAGGCGAAACGGTGTACAAGCTATCGTGAAGGGTGAGAGCAGCGGAAAACCAGAGAGGTTCTTGGCTATATCAGTGGTAGAAAGCAGTTGAGGCTAGTTTTCTGCGTCGAAATTGCGAAATTGCGGATTTTGGGTAGTTACGGAAGGGCAACTACAGAATTCTGGGTAATTACTGGTACGGTTGTCAAGCAGTGCAACTCGGTGAAAGGACTATGGAATTGACTAAGACGGGTTACGACAAGTTCACATGTTTACTTGGCAGTATTGGGACCCCAAAGAAGGGAGAGCTCAAGTTCAAATGGTTATTACCATTCAGACGGCCATAGTCAGCCTGATGGCGAAAAGTGCCTCATTTTCAGTTCTAAGAATACTGGCCATTCCAGTTTTCATACCGAGGACCAAATACGGGTCTAGATCCTGAAATCTACCAAACACACATTTGCTGCCTGATATTCTGTTCACCAATCAGATCTTAGCTGCCAGCTTTGCTGATCCCGTTTCTTGTTGATCTGAGTTTTCGAGAACCGCCGAGGTCCTTTCCTCACCGAGGCTTCAAATACCAACAATCGGTTCTTTTGGCCCCCAGCATCAATTTTGTCACCGGTTTCCCACCTTCTGCCTCGGTGACATCTTATCTTTTTAGGGCCCGGCCGATCGGACTGCATGGGCAGGATTACCCCAGAACGGAGAACCCCGAGGATCTTGACAAAAAGATCAAAACGGCAGGTTTCGGAAACCCCGATTGGTCTTCTCCTGCGTTATCGCCACTTTTTTTTTCGCTGTTTGCGTCGACCCCGCAGATTCAGTTCTTATCTCTGTCCTGCAGTTGGTTCTGCCCGTTGATATCAACTACAAGCACATGGGTTCGACACCAGAGCGAGTGGAGGACTCGGGATTGCAGCTTTCAGATTCCCGAATAAGCAAGGGCTCCTCGCGGACGCTGAAGGCCTGCACGCTTTGTCGCCGGCAGAAAACCCGGTGTTTCAAAGCAACACCCAACTCGATCCGGTGTCTTCGGTGCATAGGCCAGAAAAGGGAATGCTCGTTGGAAATTGAGTTTCGTCGGGATCACCCGGACATCCGGTTGGTCGACGGAGTTGCCGAGCAAGGTACGTCCGATAATTTTGAAAGAGATACGAGACGCAGACTCGACCTCATATATCTGGGCGTGGCCGAGCTCTTGCACATGGCCAAGGGATCCGGTCATCCGGCGCTCAACAGCGATGCCAAGCTCCTATTGGAGGCGGCGTCGTCGATGAAACGGTCGACGCCGGTGACGCCGATGTTCGAGCAACCGAAACAGGTGTTAGGCGCCCACCTCCGCCTGACCGAGAGCCCTGTTGACGGGCTGGAGGAGTCGTTTGTGTGGCCGACCAACCTGTTTCGCGCGCTGCCGTTTTCGGTGGTTGCTGGCGCCGTTGGAGTGCCTCGCCCAATACGGAACCTTCTCACGCTTTCCGATCACAACGAGCGGAAAAACGTGGAGTATGACGTCATCAGCAGCGGCGTGTTGACGCTCAGCGACGCAGCAGACCTCATGACGGATTTCCGGGCCAACTACGGCCGCTGGGTGCTGTTTCCGCTGCACGTGACCTCCGAGGAACTCATCCACCAGATCCGCCGCAAGTCGCTGTTGCTTCTCACCACGTGCTGCTCGCTTTCGTTGCGATACCTGCTCAATGGCAAACCGAGCCCCGGAGACGTGGACAACCACCGCAGGAAGAAGGATACCTACAAATTGGTGATGCGGCAGTTGGTCAAGGACTTGAATCTGTCGTTGCTCAAGTACGCGTGCTTCCAGGGAGCCTCAGGCACCTCGGGTGATATCGAGTTTTTACAGGCGATGGTCATTTTGTCCATTTACTCCCTCTCGCTTCTGCTGATAGTCAGTAACACCATTGACCCTGACTCGCTCCTTGAAGAGGACTTGATGCTACGCGAGCTCAACTTGGACCTGTGGCACTTGTCGGGAATCGCGCTCCTGACGTTTATATCCAAGGCTCATTTCGGCACGCTCTTGACCTTGAGGGCCGAGGACCTCTCGCCCAACTTCACCGTGCTTTTCGACGAGTTGGACACCAACGACGATCAGACGCTCACTGTGCTCCGCATCTACAACCACCTCATTCTAATCCACTTGGTGAGCTGTGTTTTCAGCGGGCGAATGTGTGTTGTGGACGAGATCAGACTCAACCACTGCATGCAAGCGTTGAGTTTGCCTGGAGCCACCAACTTTGACGGGCGCATGGTCAGCGAAATCGGCATCTTGTTGATTACCTACAACTTTGTCCAGATCAACCTCAACGCGTGTTCGCTGCGGGATTTGGGCCAGATCGAAACCAACATGGAGGCAGTCAAGGAGGAAATCACCGCCTGGTGCGACCAGTGGGACTATCTTTTCAGCCAGCCGGCGCTCCAGTTCGTGGAGTTCTGCTACAACTTCTGCTACATCTTGATCTACTTCAGCTACGTGTACTTCAAGCTCGTGGTGGCGTCGAAGATCTCGATGATGCTGGACATCTTCCACCCGGACACCATGAGCGACGTGCTCAAGTACGCGGACAAGGAGTCGATCATCAAGATCGTCTCCCACGCCTACACGTTGGTGATGTTCATCCTGACCATCGAGGACGACTCGTACTTCGCGTACCTCCTGGACCAGATCCACTTCTGCTTCTTCTTTGGCGCGCTCACGTTGATCAAGACGCTTCACTTCCTCAAAACAAACGACAGGCTCCACTACTTGAACGATCCGCTGACCACCGCGAAGGGCTTGAGTGAGACAAACTGGAGGGCGGCGTTGATGGCCGTAAACATGTTGGTGGAGAAGTTCGACCGCGTCGCCCAGGACAATCCCGACGACATTATCACCATGTACAAGGATGGCGTGCTCGAGTGTCTACATCTGCTGTTTCCCGGAAAAACGGACGAATAACTAGCTAGGTGAAGTGGCCCTTGAAGTTACCCTCCATGTAGTCGATGTGGACGTATGCACGCTCCACCATCGGCAACGTTTCGATGGCGTACTGCAACGCCTCGGCGATGTCGTGTACGTCCTTGAACGACAAGTCCAACTCCTGGGCGTAGAACACCACGTCGATCTCCACCGTCAAAAGGTCACCCGCGTGGTACACCTTCAACGCGGTCACCTGCTTAATGGACTCTGCAAATCTGTACGCCAAGTAGAGAATCACCTTGTAGTCGACTGGGTCGGCCACGGCGCCCGTGAGATTGTCGATGTGTTCGTAGGCGGTCATGCCCCACGAGACAATAACGTAAAAGGAGAGAATAAACGCGCCCGCGGGATCCAACCACCAAATGTTGGCGTAGTATCCGACTGTGGGCATGATCAACGAAACGGTGTTGAACACAATGTCTGTCATGGCGTCCTGGGCCAACGCCTGGACTGAGCTGGACTGGCTGGTTTTGCACCAGAGCCAGCACCCGATTTTGGCGAGAATGGTCACCATCATGATGAGAATGGCGTCTCCGCCGATCCTCACTGCGTGGCGTTCGCCAGACAGAGCCAAGAACAACCTCTTGAAGGATTCCAATCCCACCTGGAAAAAGGAGATGATGATGATAATCGAGAAGATCAAGATCCCCAAGGGCTCGAGCTTGGCGCGCCCGATCGGGTACGCGAGCTGGGTCTGCCAGTTTTTCGTGGTGGAGAGTTTGTTGGAGATGTAGATGATGAACGTCGAGAGAAAATCAAGAACCAGGTCCACCAACGAGGCTACAATGGAGAGCGAGTCGGTCAACAACGCAATGAGCACCTTGCCCACCAACAAGAGAAAATTGATGAAGAAGTTGACTATGATGGCGATGTAAACCTCGCGCTCCGACAGCTCTTCATTATATCCCAAATACTGGCCGCCGTCCTCGACATTGCCGGGAACTCCGTTCAACCGAGACTTGGACGTCAGGTGCGCCATGTCCTGAGAATGGGCCACCGGGTCAATTCCCTCTTCGGACGAGCCCTTGGAATTGGGTTCGGTGTAAGTGCTCAACATGTTCAAGTGGATTCGGCCGTAGTCCAAGAGGTTGTCAATCTCCGTGTACCTGTTGATAAGCTCGTTCTGGTCCTCGTAGAACTTGCGGAGCTTTTTGTTCTTGATGGCGCTCACATCCACGAGCCGTTCGTGCCAGTGGGCCACGTTTTTGTACTGGCCAATCAATCGTTCGGGCCGCAACAGCCGCAACACGTTCATGCGCTGTGTTGGGTCCAACTCCGAGAAATCCTCCAAGTCTACGCTCCGAATGGACCCAACGTCCAGCTGAAACACCAAAGCTTGCGAAAGATCGTAAGAAGACGAGTTCGGATTCAGCACAGTGGCTCTATTGGAGAGCAAACGCTCAAAAAACGGCCGTGGCGCCGGCACATTGTGCTGTTGTCTGTTCATTTCCAACACCGAGATGGACTTTCGTCGGAGTTGTTCCTGGACGTCCAAATCGTCCGGCAGCGACCGGAGAAGCGGATTTTCTGGGTGGTACGTTCCCGTGTACTCCGAGAGCCGATTTGACAGGTAATTGGACCGGTGGATGCCCTGTCGGGCCAAAAGAGGCAGTGACTCTTTGGGAGGAGCGATGGGAGTTTCTGCTCTTGAGAGCACCGGCGACGACGGCGATTTTGGCAAGGGCATGGTGGTAGCAAGCGGAGAGCGGAAAGCAGAAAGCAAAGAAAGCAACGGGTTTCAGCAGATTCTTGTTTATGAACAATAGCTGAAGTCCGCACAAATTACATTCGGCACATAAACGATAAGATCGATTGCGATGGCCGGAAGTGCGGCTGGCAAGAACGTAGAGATTTGAGGTAAACTTTAGAATGGATTGGTGGGTCCAGTAGTTGGGTTCTGATTTTTCTAGTTTCCGATTTATCCTGGTTTCTGGGGTTTCTAGATTCTGCCCACCACCACTCTGCCATCGCGAACAATGGACGCCGAAATGGGAAGAAAAAGGGAGAATGAGATTGGACAGAAGTGGGCGAGCCAGAGGTTGACGTACTAGTTGGCGAATAAGAGGGCAGCACTGAGCGGAGTCGGACATGAGTCCGGCAATTGCTGTGTCTCGCACTTAAGGCCGATTTTATAGCCGTCAGATCGTTTTTCTTATGACCGTTACATCTTTTTTCTTATGACCGTTAAATTTTTTTCTGGCCGCTACATCATTTCTTATTGCCCTTGTAGACCTTAGGCCTTTGGCTCGATTCTTGGGCCGTTCTGGATCTAACAGAGTTGTTGGGGCAGGCACGTGGAGGCGCAATCGTCACACTATCTAACTCCAGAGATAATTCGCCGTTCGCCTATACGGCACGTAAGACGCATTTTTGAGACCCATTATTGACCCTTGGGCCGATGCCGCTTTTGCCAAGCTGTTAACCAGTCTCTGCCACGATAATTATTAGGATGGTTAGAGCCGATATTGGGGCCACCAGAACTTATGAATTCTTATAACAAAGCAGATTTTTCTGACTCAATGTCAGTTGCTCTGTTCACTTGCTCTATTCATGCTTATCTTTTCTAGAAGACTTGTCCAGTATGGCATCGGAGTGGCTGAGGGTCGATCTTAGCGATCTCGTCGATCGCAGCCGAAGTCGGAAATGCCGAACCGGCATTTACGCGATGTTTGTGAGCCAGTACTTTGCATTGATTCTGAATTTGTGGAAATCGTTTAAAGGTTGCCTTAACTTGTGAGGTTTGGTTGTTGTCGAGGGAACTTGTAGTGCCGGTGAAACCTGATCCTCTACTACAAGAGCTCCCCTGGTTGAGTAGTGCGCCCTAACTGCTGTAAAAGCAAATCTGAATTCAATATTTTCCCAGCGTAAAGTTGTCTCAGTGTTGGCATTTGGTGCGGAGCGTCAATTTCTGCGCCATAACTGCCTCCCCAATCTCAGCTCAAATTCTCATTTCAATTTCAGCTCAGTCATCGCACAACTGTCTTCTACTACCCTTTTGCGTTTCTGCCTTATCTGTGTCCTCTAGTAATTCAGCGAAATTTGAACCTACTCCAATGTCCTGGAATCTCGCAGTCTTGCTTCTACGTCCAAAGCAAATCCCACGCAAATCATACTCACTAAAATTTCTAGCTAGTCATACCCACCAAAGACAAACAATTCATATTTACTTAGGTGCCAAAAAATCTTGATTCAATTTGGTCGAGTTGGACGGTCGCGCTCTCTCTCCAACCTAGATTCGGACTACGATCTTGACACTTCAGCATAAAGTGTAACAACATAAATAATTCGCCTCTTTGCGATATTGTACACCGAAGCAATTTGTAAATATCAAGCTAATCGGCCCGTTTTTCATATTTAGTAGAATCAGTAGAGTCCTGTCCTGTATACATCTCCTGTCAACACGTATGAAGCCTTAAACACCCACCAAACATCAACCAAAACATCATCCACGATGAGCCGAAAAAAAGTAAAGAGCATAGCAGCCCCCTTATCTCCCATCTCCTTTTACTGCGGTCAACTTCTTTCTCCCTGTTAGGGCTGAAAGTTTTTACCTGCATACAGTCTAGTTACCCGCACGGGCCCTTTACTCAAATTTTTCGGCGCTCTTCCCAACTACTACTGGTATGTCTTCCAAGACAGTTCAGGATTAAAAACACTGATGTAACATTTGACTGAGGAAGTTCATGCAGGACAAACAACCATAGGAATTCTTCGTTTATGACCGACTGTCTTCTCTTTCGGGCGTGACTAATCTTCAGGTATGTCTTTAGGTGGCCCTTTTCTGATGATTGTTTTCACAACATCTGTCCGGTGACTCCTGATCCAAGGATACAACATGCATCACCATCTGACTCGAGCCATTTGTGGAGACTCGACTAACGCATAGTAAGGTAGCATTTTAGTTGTGGAAGGTGGTCCTTTCAGGCGACAGGGCCAATTTCCAGAACACACGAGTCTAATTTCTGTGATGAAAAACAAAAATTCAGTTCTGCTTCTGAACCAAACATTTCTGAAGATAACCAATTACCAAAGCTCAATTTCTGACGAAACTAGACTCGTGTGTTCTTGTAGTTGCTGTTGTATCGAAGGGGAGAGTGCTTATGTAGGATGGAGGGGAGAAGTGTTGATTGTCGTAGGGGAGATACAAACTGTTTCTTTATAAGGAGAGACGGCATTGTCAATGACGTTGACCGAAAGTTTGTGAGTCGGACGATGGGAGACTTTGAGAAATAGCAGCAAAGTTCTTCAAAGTAGTGAAGTCAGATCATATCGAGATAATCCCTGAGTATCTGAGATTTCTACGCACTTGCTTTCCATGGAAGTTGGGCGTAGATTGATGTTCTTGAACGGGCATTACGGTGTCCCATATGGAGTGATCCAGTAAACCGGATCCACTTCAAGGCCACATCATCGCGAATAACTCTTGATTGATTCTCTAGGCGCCGTATTTTATTTATTCCTCTTCTAAACCCCTGGCTTCCAGGCCAAACAACCCTGGGAAGTCTTACATTTTCTATTTGAGGTCAGAGTCTCTCAATTCAGAGGAGAACAACCTTATTCCGCGCTCTCTTTGTTGGCCAACTCACTTGCTTGTTTTTGCACTTCCCTCTGTTTTACCGATCCACTACAACACTTCACCCTCGTAGATGGAAGCTCGTCAAGAGTATTCTGAGACTCATACCCAACACATGCTCAGCTTTGCTGATCTTTGCTTATTCTGTTATCTTGTATTCTTGACGACCCTTAGTGCAACAATTAACCTCGAAGACATCTTGGTAGAGAGTGCTTCCGACTCGACGACCTTCTCTACTGACCTCTCCTACTTCTCCTCCCCTTTCGTCTCTAAGTCATCCTCCGCTATCTCCAAGAAAATCATTTCTTGTCTCCTTCTAATGCTCCGCTATCCTCTACATTTCATCTCCTGTCTTCTAATATCCTCTCTTTTTATTGTCTGTCTCCTACACATCCTTGTCTGACTCCTACACATCCTCTCCTGTCTTCTCCTCACATATTCTCTACTGTTGTCCCCTACTCTCCTCTCTTGACTCACTACTCTCCCCTCTTGACTCTACTACCCTCCCCTCTAACGTCTCCTGTCTCCTACACAACTCTGCCTTTGTCTCTTTCTACTTCTCCCCTAAATCTCAAACACAACGATCTTGCCGTCGATGCCCGAGGTCGAGACTTTGCCGTCGGCGTACCAGTGCACACTGGAAATGGTGTTCTGGTGCGTGGTGGCCAACGCCCGGCCCAGGCCCTTCAGGCTCGTTCTGTTGACGCGGCCCTTCAAGTCCATCTGCTTGAACATGTTGAGCGCGTCCTGCGACGAGATCTCCGCCTCGTCGTCGACCGGCTCGTTGTGGATCAAGTCCTTCTGCACCTCCACGTGATACGCTTCCGTCCACCCGGCCTCCAGGCCCTGGAACACAATCAAGTTGCAGTTGTGGCCGCCCACGACGATCTTGTCGTGCAAAAAAAGCACAGACTTGAACGGCAAGTAGTTGGTTTTGACGGTGATGAACGCTTTGGGAGGCAAGCCTTCCCCTTCGGGATACACCACGCTGACGGTGCCGTCGTGGCTGACGTAAGCAAGGGAGTCGCCGGCGCCGTCGTCGTTGAAGCTGACGTCATGCACCCACGCGCCGGTCTCGTTGGTGTAGTCGCCCACGAGGGTCTGGAAGGGCAACTTGGAACCCCACACCGTGGGCTCGGGCTTGGCGTCTAACCCCTTAATGAACGCGGAAAACACGCGCACGTGCCCGTCGGTGGAGCCGCTGGCCAATAGAACGTTGTTGGGGTGCCACGCCAAAGAGGTGATGGTGGACTTGAGTGGTTTCTTCAAGTGCTTGGAAACCCACCAGTCGTTCTCCTCCTCGTAGTAGCACACGGCGATAACGCGGTCTGCGGACCCGACGGCGAACTTATCGCCGTTGGGCGACCACTTACACACGGTGGCGGCGCGGTTAATGCGCAAAAGAACCAAAGTGGGCTTGAACTCGCGAGTTTCCGCACTCCATTCCCATACTAGAGCGTTTCTGTCCTGGGAACAGGTCAAAATCTTCGATCCGTCGGGCGAAATGTCGACTGAGGTGACGGTTTTGTCGTGGCCCCGCAAAACAGTCACTGGCGACGGCTTTGCCGTGGAGTTCGCCGAAGTCTGGAACAACTCCACGGTGTTGCCTTTTGTGACAGCCAAAAGGTCAAAGGAGGGCGAAAAGCAGTGGTCTTTGATGGGCTCGTGGCCCAATTGGTAGATAATGGGCAGCATTGCAGGAGGTCTCTCTACTGCAGTGGTTGAGATTGGATGGGTGTGCAGGTCTCGGCGAAAGGGGCCGGAGAACATGAGGATGTTTAAAAAAATGAAGAAGCTTAGGAAAAAAATTGATTTGATGGATTTAATGGTTAAGAGGGTTGGATTTATTGAATACCGGGTTGAAAAAGGGTTGAAGTGGTTGAGGTTTGGGAGGTGGTGAGTGACAGGTCTGAGGCGCAGGCACTTGAAGCGGACATGACATCAGCGTTGAATATACCGAAAGTTTATTGGATATGGAGTATTAGGGTCATAGGAAGGTTATGTTGTGCTGATGAACTTATTGATAGATTTCGACTTGGTTAGTGCTTTCGCAACCAGTTCCATAGGAGAAGTCGGGAATACCGGAAGTGAATTATCTCACACAGTTGACCTTTAGAGGGGAACTAATATCGCGAGTGCCTTATTATTGAGGCATTGGTACTGTATTGGGAAAAGAATTTAAGTTTATCGTGAGTGTTCAGAGATAGCTGGTGTCAGTCCTTCAAGCGAGAGGAAAACCGCTTGCTCGATTGACTACACGTTTAGACGGTTCTGGTTCAACTCAACCGTTGTGTAATGAGTTTAAAAGAGCAAGATCTGGTCAAGCCGTTATGCTCAAAAAGTTCCAGCCATCCAAACAACGTTGTGCAGTGATCCCAAGAAGAACTTCTCGCTCAACCGGGCACATCCTTGAAAAAAAAAATTGTCTCCGGCCATTTTGCTGTTCAAGAAAGTGCTCTGGTAGCTCAATCGGTTTCTCTGAACTAATGACTCTCAAGCTTCAATCCCGCCACTGTTCTTTGGGAACCTCCAAAGATACTCCCCAAATCGTAATACTTTTATCACGGTAATCGGTTTCATCGAGCCATCCTTTTTCAGTGACTTGTAGTTTATGGGACTAGTGGCATTGAGACAGAGCTCTCGAAGTCATGAGCAATAGGCCAGAGTTCACATCTACCTTGAATGAAGAGCACCCTCATTGTCCTGGAAGTCCCAGACAGCGAAAGTTGCCTTTAGAGTACCTTAGCTTGAAAGGCTTCCATCAAATGTATTTCCTGCTCTGAGTGTAAGAATCCGAAGGATACGGTGTGGTAATGGCAATAGAATCACCGGCACTCATCTTCAGTGGAAGCCAGCCTCGCCGTTTTCATGTCTCGACGTAATTCTTCGTTGTTCCGTATTCTTCATTCCTTATTCTTCGATTTTCCGCCTTCTCTCGATGTTCATTCACTACCCATTCAAGCCAGTACTATAGCTTGAGCAAGTGTACGCCGTTCATTGTGTATTTACCACTGTTCCGTGTACAAAATTCCACTCTCGGTCCAATCACGACTCGCTCTCCTACTCTCTCCACCTTCAGACATATTGTACATTTCTACTGCAACCCCGGCTGTCTCTTCTCCTCGAGGAAAAGCTTGACCTTCTCCCAGATCTTCAACACCTTCTCGTTCTTAACGTTCTGCACATGTCCGTCAAGCTGGTCCACCACCCATTTGAACATGTTGGCGGTGTCGTCGTCAAACAACACCCGCAACCAGATGAACACCAACACCACTGCCAACTGGTAGCCCGAGGTCTGTCTGAAGAAAAGCGTGCGCAAAAGCAAGTACACCACAAGGAGCAACTCATCAAAAGCGATGAGGGACGCCAAAAAGTCCGCCTGCTTCTGGACAAAACCGAGCTTCTTGTGCTCGCCCAACTGCAACAACGAGATCAAAAAGAGCGGGATAATCTTGAAAATCGACTTGAACGTGAAGCTCCAGATCACCGCCAACACGAGAAACTGAAAATTCAGCTGTGCGAGCAACATTGGGAAGTGCGGTAAGTTTCTCAAGCCAAACTTCCGCGAGACCGTGGCCAAAAGCGCCATCACAGACCCAAGAAGCGCTAACCGGTACGCAATCGAGTTGATGTAGTATTTGTTCTTCAACCACAACAATTGCCAGACGCAGGTGACAAGACCAAAAACGATGCACATGGCATGGCCAGCAAGCCAAAGATTGTACTTCAAGGCGGACGCATTGCCTTGTTTGCGGACCAATTTCCGTTTGCGGAGCTCGGGCTCAACGGTTTCGTTGGTGACTTGGGTTTTCTCCATGGTGGTTTGTTCGGGAAACGATTGGCAACAATGGAGGACGTTCGCTCCTGCAGGCAATCAGGGGTCCGGTTGCTGCCATATGCATGGAAGCCGCTCACCTTCGCCGTGCATGGTGTCATCTGCACGGCGACAGGCTGTCAAAATACCTATCAATTGCGGCTGCGTTTCCCCATAAACGCCCCCCTCTGCCAATTACAATCATCCAAATGCACGGCTGGCTCGCCCTGCACAGCACCAGCACCTACACCCGTGCACCAAAGCACTCCAAACAACAGCCATGTCCAACATCTTGGAGACAGATTTCTCCACCCAGACCGACCTCAGCGGGCTCGAACAGCGTGTTCTCCTGCAGTATCAGTCACTAGCGCTCAAGCTCAATGCGCTCTCGGACGAAATCGGCAAGTTGAACCGGCACTTGCCACTGGCAGCGCAAATAGCAGCAGATCCGGCCTCGGGTCTGGCTGATGCGTTGCTCACAAACATGCGTAGCTTGGAACGGCGCATTGGGCTTGTGTACACGCTATTTCGGACGGCGGTCTACTCGTTGCTCTTGCAGAACCAGGATCATAAGGAAAAGATTGAGAAGCCGTATGAGGAATACGGAGGTCTGCTGAGCGAGCTCGAGGAGGTAGATTGAGAGCTTGCTTGGTTTATGGCAATTGGTGCCTGGGGCAAGTTGTACGATTGGGTGATAGGGATTAATAGAACAGGGTCAACGAGCGAATTGTAGCCGAATCGAAAGAATTGGTCGAGAAGAGAATTGTGCATCAAGAAAGGGACTGTGCATTGAGAAGAGAATTGTGCACCAAGAGTAGAATTGTGCATCAAGAGAATTGTAGCAGAATCGAAATAGCGGATGACGAAAGATAATTGGATTCCATGGAGAAAGGTGAGTGTGTTCCGAATGGTCAAGCTGTCTACATCATTGGTAATTTATACGCTGTTCAAAGGTTAGAACGTTTAGCCCTGACCTCAATTTGATAATTCAACTTTGAGAGTGACTCGTTGCTGTTTCTTCAATATATCAACATCTTATGGTGCAATGCGATCAGCTTTTCGAAGGCCGTCCGACGAATTACCAGTCTATTTTGGTATCCTTGAATGGTCCAAAGGTCCGCATTTCCATATTTTTATTCTCTTCCTCCCTTTTCACAGATTACTGCGAAACGGCCATGTCCTAGGGACTTGCCCACCACTTACACCAGAACGCAAACTTGGCCTGACAACGGATCGCACATTTGACGCCTTCTCAAGAGCTCTTCCTTTATTTTTCTTTGTGTATACCTTTTTTCCGCCTTCTCTCTGGCTTTTCTCTATTTACCAGCATTGGGTGCATTGCACCTCTCCTTTAATACGCTGGCAGGACAACACCAGTTTCAGTAGAAACTACGATTGGGTCACTTTCTTTTCTTATTGTCCACAGCTCTACAATCCTCCTCAAATCGCTCTCCTCAAATCGCTCTCCTCATATCGCTCTCTAAATAATGGTCTCCACCATTAGTTACCATTGCCCATAATCAATACCCATAATCATTGCCCATAATCCTTGCCCATAATCCTTGCCCATAATTTCATTCCCCAATCACCCCACCCGTCAACACCGCCAATATTTTCCCACCAATCACTCTCCATCATGCGTAACTCCGACTCAATTTTCACCCCACAAAACAGCAATTCCACTTTATTTTCTGCGGCCATTGGGCCATGCGCAGCCCAACCAACCAAAAAACGGACAAAAACAAAAAAAACTTCCCATCTCAGCCCCACCATTAAATAACCCCAGCGTTATCAATTTCTTATTATATCTCCCCACGTTCCCGAGTCAGCGCGCATCGCATCCGAGTCACCACTATATAAGCTTGAAATTCGCACCCATCTCCTCATGTCCTACGACGCCTACTCCACCCCCTTGTCTTCGAGGTACGCCTCGAAGGAAATGTCTGCCATTTTCTCGTTGAGAAACCGCTTCTCCACATGGAGAAAGTTGTGGTTGAACTTGGCCATTGCCGAGCAGAAGATGGGCCTCTCTGTGATCACCGACGACGCCATTGCACAGATGAAGGAGCACTTGGAGATCACCGATGAGGAAATAGCCGCCGCATCTGTCGAGGAGGCAAAGGTCCGCCACGATGTCATGGCGCATGTCCACGTTTTTGGCGAAACCTGTCCTGCTGCTGCTGGCATCATCCATTTGGGTGCCACGTCGTGTTTCGTCACCGACAACGCAGACTTGATCTTCTTGAGAGACGCGTACGACGTGTTGATCCCCAAGTTGGTCAACGTGATCGACCGCTTGGCCAAGTTTGCCTTGGAGTACAAGGACTTGCCTGTTTTGGGCTGGACGCACTTCCAGCCTGCCCAGTTGACCACTGTCGGAAAGAGAGCGACATTGTGGCTTCAGGAGTTGCTCTGGGACCTCCGTAACATGGTGCGGGCACGCAACGACCTCGGTTTGCGTGGAGTCAAGGGCACCACCGGCACCCAGGCGTCGTTTTTGTCGCTTTTCCACGGCAACCACGACAAGGTCGAGGAGTTGGACGAAACGGTGGTGAAGTTGTTGGGTTTCGAGCACGTGTACCCCGTCACGGGCCAGACGTACCTGCGCAAGATCGACATTGACGTGTTGAGTCCCTTGGCCAGCTTGGGAGCCACCACCCACAAGTTTGCCACGGACATCCGGCTTTTGGCCAACTTGAAGGAGATCGAGGAGCCCTTCGAGAAGTCGCAGATCGGCTCCTCTGCCATGGCCTACAAGAGAAACCCCATGAGATGCGAGAGAGTGTGTTCGCTCTCCAGGCACTTGGGCGGGTTGTTGAACGACGCCATCCAGACCGCGTCTGTGCAGTGGTTTGAGCGCACGCTCGACGACCTGGCCATCCGCCGGATCTCGCTTCCGCTGGCGTTTTTGACCGCGGACATTTTGTTGTCCACGTTGATCAACATCACCTCGGGTTTGGTGGTGTACCCCAAGGTCATTGCTCGGCGTATCAGCTCGGAGTTGCCGTTCATGGCCACGGAGAACATCATTATGGCCATGGTCGAGAAGGGCGGTTCTCGCCAGGACTGCCACGAGGAGATCCGGGTGTTGTCGCACCAGGCCTCGGCGGTGGTCAAGCAGGAGGGTGGTGACAATGACTTGATCGAGCGGATCAAGAAAACCGAGTACTTCAAGCCGATCTGGGGCGAGTTGGACGCACTCTTGGACCCTTCGACTTTTGTGGGCCGTGCGCCCGAGCAGACGGCCAAGTTTGTGGCCAAGGACGTGGCGCAGGCGTTGGCGCCCTTCAAGGACATGATCACGACGGAGAGCGTGTCGTTGAGCGTATAGGAACGAGGATTGAGAAGTAGTGAGCCGTAGAGAGAAGTGGGAGGTAGAGGAGAAGAGGAGTGGTGGAGTGGGAGAGTGGTAGAGAAAGGGCGGAAGTTAAGAGGGTGGGAATTGAGAGGGTGGTATTAAGAGGGTGGTAATTAATAGGGTTGTAGTTAAGAGAGTGGAATTAAGAGGGTGGTAGTTAAGAGAGTGGTAATTGAGAGGGTGGTAATTAAGAGGGTGGTAGTTAAGAGGGTGGTTAAGAGAGTGGAATTAAGAGGGTGGTAGTTAAGAGAGTGGAGAGTGAAAGCACGGTGAGTGAAAGAGTGCTAAGTGAGAGTTTAGCAAGTAAGAGAATGCTGAGTGTGTTGAACAAGAGAATGCCAAGTGAGTACGAAGCGAGCGTGGTGAGTGAGAGAGTGCTAAGCGAGGGACTTGTATGCGAGGGACTTGTAAGCGAGGGACTTGTAAGCGAGGGACTTGTAAGCGAGGGACTTGTAAGCGAGGGTGTGGTAAGTGAGAGAGTGATGTGAGTGAGTGGTGAATGAGAGAGCCGAAACTGAGAGTGGTAAGTGAGAGAATGGTGTGACTTACTGTAGGCAGCTAATACAAGAACGTATAATTAGTGGCTGACTCGCCCATGGGCCGGACAGGGAATACAAGAACAGAAGATGAGGAACGCTGGCGCATTTTGGAGCAATGAGTTGCCATATTGGCGACTAGAAGTATAACTTGAGGAGTTGCAGGCGATCTAATAGGGAGTAACGACGAAGAGAGAATTCGAAGAGTTCTTTCAAGATAGCTTTCTAGGTCTAAAGGTGCAAGTAACTTGAGAGGTTTGACCCGACGAGAAGGAGGAGAGGTTCGGAATTGGAGACCCGCTGTGATTGCGCAGGGAGCTGGGAGTTGGAACTTAGTGGATTGTGCGGGCTTGATGGAAGTGCGAGACAAATTGCGAAGTGCAGTTGAGTTGGATTTTTTGTTTGTGATTGCAGAAGCCATTGTTGTTGAGATTGAGGTGCAGAGGAAGCTTGGTGAAGTAAGGACAAGACAAGTGGAGGTGGTGAGTAGCGGGCCAGACTGGCAGGAAACTGAGACTGTAATAGTTAAACACCAGTTGTGCGGCGAGGATTAACGTAGAGGAAGTTAGTCTTGGTTAAAATTGTTTGAGTTGTGACGAATATGGCATTGGGGGCCGGTCAAACAGCTAAAAGTTTGAGTTTGTGGTGTTTGAAGCCAATCGTGCTGTCAAAAGTGACAAATATTTTAGATGACTTTTGCGGAGTATAATGAGGACATTATGCAAAGGGTGGCCTGCTGAGGAGTCATTCGATAAAGGACGCAATGAACTGAGATGCGGACTGACCCGTAAGGTCCCTATTGCACTGAAAATGGTTGTTTGTCTAGGGGACTAACGACGATTAATTGTGGTTCAATCACTTAGGAGCCGTCGGTATCGATTGAAACTTGAGGAGTTAATGCTCTGGCTGAAGAAATTGATAACATTGATGTGAGACAGGATACCGGCGACACGGATTGTGATTGAGGATTGAGGATGGTTCGAACAAATTTGTCTGGAAGTTGGGACAGTTAAGCAAGGGAAGGGAAAGGGGTTGAACCCTGAGGAGCTAGATTTGAATGGTCTCTCAACATTCGTACCAGAAGTAAGAGATGGAATTGTGTTCGAGGATTAAAGAAGGAGTTGTGGTCGAAGATTGAAGAAGGAGTTGTGGCCCAAGATTGAACGAGTGATGACTTTCGGCCACTGGTTACGAATAAACATCAGTGGAACCTTGATCATGTAATTGCTTGGTTGTGACAGCATTTCTTTGGGACGGACGACTCGTTAAACAAATGGATAACAGTTCCCGATCTTCTCACAATGGTCAGCAAGCTTGTGTTGGTGCTGTGCTTGTATGAGAAGTGCAATAAATATTATAGCCAGGGACCTACATCTGAATCGTGAAACACTCGCGTAATACTGCTGTATGAGAACTACTGGAAGTGTTGTGTGTAGCGTACGATGTGTATGACCATGCATTGAACGTAGACTTGAGTCCAAACGAAGCCATTGCAAATATTGGTCGGAGGCCCAACCGATTACTGTGATAAAGCTTCAGTCCTTTCGAATGTCGGTCGGGTGAAAATATCGGGCAAGTAGACAGAGATGCATATATTATTTACGGAAAGTTCCCGTCGGCGAAACGAGAGGTTATTTCGTGAGTGATACGACCAGTGTCGATCTCTCAGTCAGACTGTCGATCCTCGGCCGATCGGCCGATCACTGTCGATCCCAGTGAGTGCGTTGAGCAGTGCGCGGAAGTATAAGCGGGTGAAACAATAACAGAAGCAATTGCAGGATAAGGATCGAGATTGAGTCAATAGAGTGTGGAGCAATCAAGCAATGTGGCTTAAAGGATGTTTTAGGAAATTCGGCGCAAAATACTCAGTGGCGATACCGATTGCAGAGGTTCAAGGTGAGACAATTGAGATTGAAGAGAATGAACTGAATGCCATTGTAATTTACTTGCATGGCCTCCCACATTAAAATCCGCCCTGGTTGCAAGGTGTGGTTGTTGAACGGTTTACAACACTGGTATGCGTGACAGCTTATGCAGATGGAGAGCAATCCTAGGGTGACATGCGATTTCAATCGGCTAAAGACGCTAAGGGGCTGCTTAGGCTTGTCGCTTAAATGCTAATTCGACTTTCGTGAAGATAAACAAGAGCTTACTAGAACGAACGAGTTAAAATTCTGAGCGAGATATGCTGACCATAACGAGTTCGATAATTGAATCACTACGACCCTATTCAATTTCCCCGACCTTGAGCGATCAAAAGTCAGTATGAGAGCCAGTTATAACGAATGTTGCACGAGGTAGTCAACCTACACGGTAGCATATAAAGTTTAGCAGGGTTACAGTATTCGGAACATACCCGTGACCTCTGAAATTGTAGCCCCGAAACACGACCCTCATATATTAGTGTCCCTGGTCGTTCTTGGCTGTCTCAGCTTGCTCTCGTAACTGCACACTGAATCCCACTCCTACTGTCGTTTGCACACGCTCCACTCTACATCGCTCTAAATGAAAGTAAGCCATATCTATATAATCGTAATTCATAGCCCGCCCGGCGCGTACTCCGTGTCAAAACGGAGCGGCTTAGCGTTCTTGTTCGGACCTTGATTCGAGTCCATGTTAGGAATGTACTGTATGTCGTCTGGGGTAGACGCCGAGCTGTTGTCAGTGTTGGACAGGCCCGAGGACGACATGATTGAAGGCAACAGAGATTTCGACAGGGTAGTCGAGGAGCTCGACACAGAGCCAGGAACATCGGGCGGCGAATTCCGGTCGCCTCTTTCTAACCGATCTGTCCTTGTAAACATGTCCTGAGCCTTGGCCAAAACATCGCCCACGGGAAACGTGGTGAATATCTGCCTTGATGGTGGCATATTCATGTCCACGACGCCATTGACAAGATCCCGCAAAAAGATCCTCTCGTCCATGTACAACAGCGTGGGCTGGGACGCTGGCACGATGTAGATCTTCATGTCGCTTTTGTAGCGCGGCCGCGCAACCACTTTCTTGAGGAAAATGGCATTGGGAGGTTGGCCGGGGGCACCCAACGACGCGAGCATGTCTTCCATAAACTCTCTATCGTCGATGAGGCTGAGGTCGCCTGGTGCTGCAGACTCTAATTTCATGAGAATGGAACCCTCCTCGGTCGATGATGCAGACCGAGTGATTCGCACAACAGAATAGTTGTGAATGCCAAATAACGACGAAACCGCCGTATCCAAGTTGTTGAAGGTGGAAAGCGAAGAGCTGTCTTCAGCTTCGGCTAGAGTCTTGAGCACCTTGTTGGACACTCGAGACATGTTGACAAGGTTGCTGTCAATAAGCCGGACGCGCTTGCACACCGATTCTCCGGAGTAAAGCAAATATGGATGTTCTTCGGTGGCTCCGTCGGGGGTACTGGGGCCCTCGCTCAGTGACAGTGAATCCGTGGAGGGCTCGCGTTTAACCCCGCTGGATTCGTACCACGCTTCCACCTTGGTACCCCTAGAACGAGCCGGGGTTCGATGGCCACGGTGCGTTTTGAGTACCCGCAGAATGTCCAGCCCAATGAGCCTCATGTAATCCTCATCAAAGTGAACATATAGTAGCGAATTTGTTCGTGCCGTGTGGGGTGTGAGCTGTCGGTACAACTCATAAATAGAAGGGCATTGGATAAGTCGAATCCTAAGACCAGCCTCCAACAGCTTGACGTGAAGCTTGGAGGCGGAGGGCTCGGAACTTCTGTTGGTTTTTCGCCTGAGAGCGATCTTGACCAACTTGCTAGGGTCTAAAATGCTGGAATGCACTTTCGGACGAAGCAACTTGCTGACCCGCAGCTTCTGTGTGGGAATTATAGTCGACAGCGCCAGGAGTGGCGACTTTGGTCTCAGTTCTGGAGGCGATTCCGAGTCATCATAGTTGAGAAGATCTGATATTCCGAGCACGGTCCGGGCTGGCCGTGGAGCTGGGGTCAAGAAGGAAATGGCAGAAGTGCCTGTCGACGCGGCGAACTGGTGATTGCCCAGAGAGCAATCTTTAGTCTGGATGGGAGACCAAGGAGGAACAAGCGGAGACACAGAGATGGTGCAACCTGGAGACTGCGAAGGCACTCAACTTGGATACTAATCCGGATGTAGTAATCTGTGGCGGCTGGAGAAATTCAAGGACGGAAAAAGGTACGTCAAACAGCCTGTCAAAATGTAGCAAATGCCGAGGTGGCGGGACGTGCACTCACGAGGGTTATAAAACAATCAGGGGTTGCGTGAGCCCGGACCAAGAAATGACGGGGGGGAAAAAAATTGCGGACCCTGACACGAAAAAACAACTAGGAGCAGCAACGCAGTGGGAGGTGGAGTACACTAACTCAAAGAATGAGACATGCAGCGATGACCCAGTTGTGTGCCGTAGGATGCGTTTGTGTGCATGCGATCTGCATGCGACTTAAGCGTCTATGCGTGCAGCATGCTTAATGGCTGTCGGAATTCCGCCTCGAGAATTTATACGCAGATTGCCAACTCCGGAATGGTCCAAGCCAAGAATCGGGGGGCAAATCGATAATCTAGACTAGTGCGGAGTCCGCTGGAAGTCCGAATCTTACGCGGTGTGATGCAAGGGTCCCCGCCAGTGGTGGCCAAAGTTTAGTGACACAAAGCGCGGGCCAATCAGCCCAGCTATATGCCGAACTCAGCCGGTGCCCCTTCCCAGCAAGTGGTGCAATTAGCGTCGTCGTGGCTAGTTCACGCACTGTGCACGCCGGATGTCTTAGATTGCCAGCGATAGAGTGGCTAAGGGCAGCCACACGCATGAAACCTGCGTATCATGCAGCAAGGTGACCATTGTTTGACGTGCCTCATTGGTCTGTTGGATGTTCAATGCAAGAGTTTCAGATGTCTTAGTTGCTCCACCCAAGCCTGGCGCTTAAGGATAATGTATGGGTTGCTACTTATCTCGCTTTCAGCACCTTTCTTCCGTCTAGGTTGACGGTACTTTTGGGCATCAGGCATCGTTTGGGCTCGCGGATACTGTTTCCTTTCCGTTGCTAACGGGAGCCTGGTGGCGCAGTTAGGCGGTCTCACAGGCCTAGTAGCAACCATGTCTTTTGGAGCCGTGCAGTGGGAGGTGCAGTACTAAGTGCTAGACTGGTCGGTGGGCCAGTGTTGGATGCAGTGTCGGCCCGATGCGGTTGGTAGTGAACTGGCGATGGTTGTGTCATGATCTGGTATCTCTAGGTGCAGTAAGACGCTGTGTGCACCTATGGGACATGGCCATTGAGTGCAGAGGTTGGATGGGATAATGTGCAGTTGAAGGTCTGGGAGCTGAGCGTCTGAGTCTGAGAAGTTCAGTGGGGTGGTTTGGGAATTGTGGGATCAACAGAAGGGATCATTCGTGGGATCTTCATCGGAAACTGCTTCGTTGGTTTCTCGGTTAAACAGAGCGGAATGCATTTGTGGTGTGTGACCGTGTGGTCTCTATTAGGCGCAAATGGCAGCGTCGCTAGAAGTTGGAGCCCTGGTTGATGTTGCGGTCGCGGACGCCCAACTCGCCGGTGAAGAACGTGTCGTCGCGCCCCTTCTCGTTCTTGCGCCAGAACGTCCATCCGGTCTCGTTGAAGCGGTTGCCGCGTCTTCTCATCCAGAACACAACCAATGCAATGGCGAGCAAAATCGCGCCACCGACGCCGACAACCACACCCACGATGATCTTGTTGGTGTTGCTCAAGCCGCCGGAGCTGCCACTCGACGACCGGTTGGCCGCGGCCGACGGGTCCGAGCTGGACGTGGTCATGATCGAAGTTTGGGTCACCACGATCGTTCTGCCCGACGCCACGGAGCTGAACGTCGTAATCACCGCGCTCGACGCCGCCAACGACAGGCTCTCGTCCGCGCTTGTGCTGGGCGCCGCGCTGGTGGTGTCCTGCGCGGAGCTCGTGGTCTCATCGGTAGTGGCCGGCTCCGACAGCGTGGCCGGTGCCGAGGTTTCCTGCTGCTGCGAGGAGGTGGTGGTCTCCGTCGTCTCTTGCGTGGTTGTGTCGGAAGTCAGCGTAGTTTCCTGTGTAGTCTGCTCCGCGGATGAGCTGGAGGTGGCCGTGTCGGTGTTGACGAACAGCGACGACGACAGCTGGGCGGCGCCGACCGCGGCAGCGTCGGAGGTCGTGCTGTCGGTGCTCGAGGATGTTGACAGCTCCGGTGCCTGCAGCAGCAGCAGCGACAGCAGCAGCAGCAGCAGCGATGACGCGCTGTCGGTTATGAAGGCGGTATCGCTGGTGGAAATGGACGTGCCGTCGGCCGAGGCCGTGCTGGCGCCGTCACCATCTATCCCTAGCACGGTGAGGCGCTTTCTCAACTCCGGAAAGACTGCAAAGTTGTTGTCGTCACTGCCGTCATCGGAGGGTGCCGTGGTCGGGCTGGGTACCATTACAAGCTTTGCTGCGGATGTGAGGGCATCAGCCTGGCACAAAAAGAGGTACAAGCCAGCCAAGGCGAGAGCCGCGACGATGAAAAAGGACCGGGCAGCCATGGTGTGTGGGCGCTAAGCGAGAAGAGTATTTTAGGAACCAGGCGGTGCTCGAATTTTAGCATCAACACACCACGTGACAATTTGGGCGTGAGCGGGTCACGTGACTGCGGATCCAGGCACGGGCGCCTCGCCGAGCGGACGCCTCCCTTATATAGTGCGCGGGAAAAATGCTGCAAAAACGACAGAATTTAATATAAAAGGACCGAGCCCCCTTATTCCTTCCCGCCGGTGATTCCACGGCGGTACTAAAGCTGTTTGTTCCTTGTAGTAAAAGCCGCCCTCGGTACAATCATCCACCGATTATTGCCGGTAATGTTCTGGTCGGGTTCATTTGTTCATGTCTTCCTGGTCAGGTTGTACAAAAATCAGGTTGCTCAATATTTCAAGCTTAGTCTGGTTTCAGATTTTTGTTTCAGGGGTTTATGTGTTTTGTTTCAGCTTGCTTCTCGAAGTGCGGAACAGCACACCCTCGGATCCGCGTTCAGATCCGCGACACGACCTGTTTGGTCCAGCGCGGTTGTTATCGCACTAAACCTGCATGTGAGCAGTGACAAGCGGCCTTATGGCTGTCACTCCGTAGTATTTCTGCATGGCTGGTCTCACCTACCGAGAGCAGATCGCCGGGTTTCCCGTGCAACAGATGGTCGTGGTGTCGCTCATTCGTTTCTCTGAGCCCTTGGCCTTCACCTCGCTATTTCCCTATCTTTACTTCATGATTCGAGACTTCAAGATCGCTCCCACCGAGCAGGAGATCTCCAAGTACTCGGGCTACTTGGCCTCGTCGTTCGCATTTTGCCAGTTTCTCTTTGCCGTGCAGTGGGGACGCCTTTCGGACCGGATCGGACGGAAGCCCGTTCTACTCTGTGGACTCCTCGGCACCTCGGTCTCGCTCTTGATTTTTGGCTTCAGCCGCAGTTACTACCTGGCACTCCTTGCTCGGTCGCTCGCTGGGGCGCTCAACGGCAACATTGCCGTTTTGAGGACGGTGATCGGGGAGATCTGCGTGGAACGGAGGCACCAGGCCATAGGCTTTAGCACGCTTCCGTTGCTTTACAATGTTGGATCGGTGATCGGACCACTTATAGGGGGTTCGAGCTTGTTTACGCGTCCAAGCGAAAAGAGTCCCTACGAGTCGAAATCGCTTGTCGTTGAGAGCGTGCTGGGCGCATACCTGGAGTTCAGGGCCCATCACCCATATGCGTTGTCCAACATGGTCGTGTGCGTGTTTCTCTGGTTCAGCTTTGTCATGGGCTTTCTCTTCTTGGAGGAGACCTGCGATAAGTTCAAGCACCGCCGGGACTACGGCCTCGAGCTCGGCGATTCGCTTTTGCGGCTCTTTGGCAGAAATCCTCCGCGCCGCGAATGGCTCACCACCTCTGAGCCGTACTCTGAAACGTCCCCGTTGATCCTGTCGACTCCTGAGCCAACAAGAGACTCCGACGAGGATTCCATCGACTCGTTTGATGCTGCTGAGCGGCAGGAAGAGGAGGAACTCGAGGAAGTTGTCCCCTTCTTGAGCCGCAGCATGTCGCATGCGGTCATTCGCCGGTACTCGCTGACCGCCGAGTACATTCCCAAACCGCAGCCGCGGGCGTTGACTCCGCAGGTGATCACGGTCATTCTCGCAAACTGCATAATTTCTCTTCACAGCATTGCGTATGGCGAGTTCTTGCCCGTCTTTCTCGCTGCTCGGTTCCAAAAGGATGCGCTTCTGTTCCCATTTAGAATCGTGGGCGGCTTCGGGCTCGACTCCAACTACATCGGTACGCTCTTTTCGTCTACGGGCCTCATGGGGATGTTAATCGTCCTTGTCATTTTCCCCTGGATCGACCGCTCCCTCGGCACCATGGAGGGTTTCCGTCTCTCGCTTCTGTTCTTTCCAGTGGTGTACACCTGTGTGCCGTTGGCGATCTTCACGCTCCACAAGTACAATTCTGCGTTTCCTACTTGGTGCACGCCGGTATTTCTCTACACCTTGACCTCGCTTAGAACGTTGGCGTCGGCTACAGGGTTGCCGCAAGTGATGCTTCTCAATCACCGAGCAGCCGCACGCGAGCACCGTGCATATGTCAACTCGCTTACAATGAGTATGTTGGCGCTCACGAGATGCATTGGTCCGATTCTCTTCGGCTACTTGATGACGGTGGGCGACAACTACGCAATTGGGTGGCTCGTGTGGTGGGTGATGGCGCTAATGGCGCTCTTCGGACTTTGCCAATCGATGTTCATGCAGGATTACGACGATTAGCGAAGTTCTTGCGTCATGGTGTGGCGTGACCGAGCCACAGATGATGCCGTGTACCGATGGACAACTCCGTCGCTGGTCAATCCCTGTTGTGGATTTTTTTAAGAAACGGAACGCAATTTTTTGCGGCCACCGTGTGGCATTATTCCGTTTGAACTGCATATATTATTGTACTGCATCCCCACCTACAGCTCAGGGCATTAGTCACATTGTCGTTCCTATCGAAAATCTCGACCGGCAACTTCATATTGAATCCACCAAGCCGACTCCCACGTGATAATCCCCTCAGATCAGAATTCCTATCCTGGATCGCAAGCTATCGGCTACTCGTCGCCAAAGTCATTATCTTACCCCACTATGTCGTTTCGCCAGCAGATGAAGGGATTTCCCTACTGGCAGATGGCAGTGATCATCATGATCAGGTTTTCAGAGCCGATATCTTTCACGTCGCTCTTCCCCTATGTTTATTTCATGGTCCGAGATTTCAAAATCGCTAAGGATTCGTCCCAGATCTCGAGGTATACGGGGTACTTATCCTCATCGTTTGCATTTGCGCAGTTTCTTTGTTGCATACATTGGGGTCGCTTATCAGACCGAATTGGCCGGAAATACGTGTTGATCTGCGGTCTTATGGGCTCGGCGGTTTCGCTTATAGCATTTGGATTCTCGACCAATTTTTACATGGCATTGGCAGCCAGAACCACGGCCGGTGCGTTGAACGGCAACATTGCAGTATTACAAACTATGGTTGGTGAAATAGCCACCGAAAGAAGACACCAGTCCATTGCATTTTCGATGTTGCCTTTGCTTTGGAATGTAGGATGCGTCATTGGTCCGTTGATTGGAGGCTCCAAGTACTTGACGCGTCCGCCGCCTGATTTCAAAAACACAACTTTGGAGTCATTTTACGAGTCCTTTTTGACCAAACACCCGTACGCCTTATCCAACATCGTGGTGGCCAGTTGTCTCTGCACATCTGCCTTGGTTGCGTTTTTGTTTCTCGAGGAAACACACTACAAGGCCAAGAAAAGGTACGATGTCGGCTTGGCCACAGGCGATTGTCTCCGGAGCAAACTCGGTTTTGTAATTCCGCCTCGGCCCTGGGACACAAAGAAGGTTATTCATGAGTCAGAGTCGGCCATCGATGACGTCATTGACGAAGAAACACCATTGAACGAGGAACCTGTACCGATTTATGGCGACATTGCAGACGATGCCTCGATTGACTCCCAGGGTCCATTTACTATGACGAGGAGATCGTCGGCGGCGTTTGTGAGACGATTGTCGTCGGCATATTCGCTCCAGCCGGTGATTCTGACCAAATCTGTGGCGTCTGCAAACGAGGAAACCAAGGACCTCTTCAAGGCATTCCAGAATCGCAACATTTTCACCGACAAGGTGATTGGCACCGTGGCCGCGTACTTTATGATTTCGTTCCACTGTCTCATTTACACGGAGTTTCTTCCCGTTTACCTTGCAGGCCGGATTCTCCCAGACAAATTGCTGTTTCCATGGCACATTCTGGGTGGTTTTGGCTGGAACACCGAGCACATCGGCACATTGTTGTCGTCGACCGGTTTTGTCGGCTGTTTCATCATCATCGTTGTGTTTCCGTTCTTAGACAAACATGTGCGGACTATCAACGGATTCCGCTTCGCCTGCGCAATGTTTCCGATCTCCTACTTTGCGGTGCCCTATACTATTTTCACCATTCCGGAGTACAACCCAGCCAATCCGCCGTGGCTCCAAACGGTGGCTCTCTACACAGTTACCGCAGTGACCATTTTGGGCAACTCGTTAGCGTTTCCTCAGATCAACATTTTGGTCTACCGGGCGACCAAACCCAGACACCGTGCGTTCGTCAATGCGAGCGCAATGAGTGTCACCTCATTGGCGCGGTTTTTGGCGCCGTTATTGTGGGGCGGGTTGATTTCGTTTTTTGACCAGCGGGGCATTTCGCAGGTGTCGTGGCTACTCCTCGCACTCATGGGATTTATGACGTTTGTGTTGGCGTTGAACCTTGACGAGTACAACGAAGACCTCGACCAGGAGCAGGTGGAAGTTTGAGATACCAAAAGTGGGAGGAACCCAATGGCAATGGTTGTCATTTTACATGTTCTTCACTGGGTTAAGTGGGACATTGGTGGCTCGCATGTATTGGAGATTGACTCAGGGGCTACACTGAGCGGTCTCTCGCCACAATGCACCTTCAATGACGTTCAGAGGACTTGAGAATATTTCTTTTCCTCTGCTTCGGGAGTGTGTTTACCGGATATGAGCTTTGAACTTGCTGTTCGACTCCACATTTATAATTAGCGCTCCAATTTCACAGGATTGAGACTGGTGCGACTGGAATTAAATCAAACATCTTCAGTCTTCGTAGACTACCATAGCCAACCATTGTTATGTTCAATGGAGGAAATTGAAAACAATCTCGGAAAATAGCTTAAAATGCCTTACACTGGGACCTGAAAAGAGGTACTGCATCAACGTGGGCCATGTGTCGGACCTCGGGACCACCAGCTTTCGGCTCTTGGCATATTTTCTACCAACCATACAAGGAAAGGGTGACCCCCCTGCCATCAGTAAAGAGTGAAAAAATAAAGCATGTGATCATTCAATAGGCTCAGTCTAGCGAATAAGTTGGGGTGTACTGTTCACCAACTTAGAAGCAGAAGAATAATATGCTCCGCTGCAACAAGTCGACTTTTCTAAACAGAAGAGTGTCAAACTGAAATGGCAAGAGAATACATACATTAATCGGACTTGTGTCATTACCTCCGTAATCGCCTCCGGGCTGTGCTGAGACCAAACTGATCCTAAGTATCAGCCCCACAGGAATTGCGGTCCATCATCATTCGCCTGCACAGGAACGAGGCGCATGCATATAGAAGCGGTGTTAAGCGGACGAGAAAACCTCGGCAGTGGGTGCTAGGAGCAGAGAAAGTGGACGAAAAAGAACACTCAGTGGCTGTACGGAACCGAGGCTTCTATGCATTGACGGGCAGCGGAGATCTACCGGTTTGGCGTCAATGCATGGAAGGCCCTCACAAGTCAGCCGTTCGCCGGAAATGTGCTGCACATAACAGCAGGATACGAAGCAGCCTGCACCCTTGCGCAATGTCACGACGTGCGTGGAGTATATCTCAAAGCAGTTGCCACATTCTCTTCCTCAATGTACGTCGAAGACTTGGCCAAGCGCTACTATTATTACAACAGCTACAACCGCAGAAACAACTGGTACACGTACCGGTGGCTTCTCTGGCTCATCCTCGTGCCCCTCTTCTTTATTATAGTCTTCTTTGTCGTCCGACTGAGAAAGAGAAGCCGGGCCCAGGTTGTTACGCCTCAGAACAACAACTACTACAAGGAGAACCAGGGTTACGGTGTTGGTATGCCGCCACAAAACCCCCAGGACCCATATGGCTACCAGGGCCAGAACTACCAGCAAGGGTACGGCGACGGCAGCGGCAATTACAACAACAATTGGAACGCAAACTCGAACTACAACCAGGATTACAACCAGAACTACTCGGTCGACAACAATGCCACTGGCACGTATGCACCACCTTCTGGTCCCCCACCAGGGCAGAGTTACGACTATGCGCCCCCACTGGAGCCGCCTGCGGGGCATACCAAGGCTACGTGATATCACTGTAATATATGTTTGATTTATAGAATGTAGATGGGATGAAAAGCTCGTGATTGTGGTGAGGCCAGATAGTGGGTCAAATTATGAGAAAAGCTTAGATTTCTTGTAGTCATGGTTGCGGTGAACCGAATTAAGCTTGGGAGCAATGTTGGATGGTGGCAGCTGATGATGAGTGAGACGGAATTGCCCGAAATTGGAGCCAGCTTTCAATGGCCATGATTGTGAACAAGAATCTCTTGGATGTCAAGATGGTAGGAACGTGTACTGGACGCCAGTTTGGGCTAACTTTCGCATGTTTTGCAAAATTTCGGACCCTTAGTCGATTCTTCCTCGCAGACAGAATAGCTGCAGCATGTAGAAAAATAAGGCAAATGACGCCAACTTCAGAATGCAAGAGGCTGGAGTCTACGGTTCTTGTTGTTTGTTAGAGTGTGACAATTCTGCTGAGAGGTTTTCAGTCAGCTTAGGCGGTGAATCTGTGGCTCAGATAGAGCCCCATCCCTCAAGCAACCCCATGTATTCTTTCAATAGAGACAATTCGCAATTGGGTGTCAAGACGACACTGCAAGCACTCACGGTGGGTTTTCGTGATATTTTGGGTCAGCATTGCGATGACTGCGTGACGGCTTCCGGAGTTGGTGTGAGGGAAACCGAATTCCAGAAAAAGCTGGCAAACACAGATACAAAACACCAACGCCGATGGCTCTTGTACGACTTTTGCATTTCGAGGCTTGAGTGATTGGAATAAATTACCTGGCAGAAACGTGGTCCGAATATTACGCTAGGGTCGGTTGAATGCCATAGCTCCAAAGAAGGGCCGCTTTCGTTTAAGAAAATACTTGAGTTAGCCGTCTCTTAAAAGGCCTTCGACGTCCTGTCTTCTATTATTCGTTGATGTCGGTGCATTTTGAGTTTAATGCCAGCGAACGCAACTTTCCGCTTTGGTCTGCATCGAGATTACAAGGGACACTGTTCGAGGCTACAATACGATGCAGAACCGCGTAGGGATGAAGCCCCGCTCATCGATGCACTGTTGTAAGGGTTGTTGACAGGTTACAAACAGAGAAAACCAAACATTCACGAAGAGGTGAGCAACCTGATGTGCTCACAATTGACAGCACCGATATGGATAGAACTTCTGTTCTCAGTTAATTGATGGTGTCCACGTTGTTGACTCGGATTCAAGTGAAGACCTACCTTTGCTATCTTCGCTGTTTATCCATCGACTGCCAGCCTGTCAATTCTAGCATCGGATTCTATGCTTCTCGCCTCACTGGAAAGGATTGGCGACGCATGGAAACTTCGGTCCAGAGTTGACACATTAAAGCCTCCGCACTTTTCGTTACCCCTCAGCAACAATCCCCAACAACCAACAAAGCAAACATCAAATAACTGAGAACCATCGTCCAGCACGCTTCGTTCACTCTACACCCAGTAATGATTCCCGTAATATTAAGATTCCCATCTTATATAAAAAAATAAAAGCAAACACACAGAGTGTAATAGATAATGATATTCCTTGCACTGGAAGCGAGAGCACTGCACCTCCGCCAACGAGTTAAACAACCGCCGACAGGATATGCGGTCAGAACCGAGGTTCCTGTTTTCATCAAATGCCCTCAACCCCAAGCACTTAGAATCTTTGGTTGGCCTTCTTCGCCTTCATTTTCTTCTGGACCTGGATGGCGACAATGCCGAGGAAAGCCAAACCAACCAAAACGAACACAACGATGACACCTGGAGGAAGCATTGTAAAAGGAGCAAAAAGTTGAGAAAAGAGGTTCGATGGTGCGACACAATCTATTTATTAGGGTGCGCCATTTTTTCCGATAGTGTGTTGACCTATTTGGGCCGGTGCGACCACAAACCCAGACAACCGGGGACGGCCGGCCCGGCCGGAACTGCTTATCTGCCGTATGCTTTGTATGCGGAAGATATTCTGTGGGAATGTGCAGGGGCAATATTTGCGCCGACGCTTCAGTGGGACGGTGTCCGATGAATATTAAGGGATAAGAAGGCGAAAAAAGGAGGACTTAATAGAGGGAAAATCGAGAAGGGTGGAGGAGCGGTGGCTTCTCACGTCAATGAAAACCGCCCGGCACAAATGCGCTTAGCTCGACCCTCGGAAGTGGCCGTGCCTGCATGGCATCCGCACGAGCCGACACATCCGAGGGCTTCCGAACCAATCATCGTCGGCGCTGTCCAATGGCAGTGGTGCGGAGCCCTGCAAATTCCCGCAATGACGGACGTCGGCACCTCGGGGTTGCTTGTTTTGGTTCGCTTATCCCCAAGAATTGGACAAAACAAAGAGATTTGGGCGCAAAATAGTCGATGCAATTGGATGGATACAAGTCTGGGCGCTCTACAGGAGTCTAAAATGCTACAAATCGGTTTTGTACGGTGCAATCTCGTTCGGTGCCAATTGTAGCTACAGAATGACATGTTTCTATTAGATAAGATGTCGGCCAGACAGCAGGATCTGCAGTGACGCCTGACACCACGTAAACAAACCGTCTATTATATATACCCAGCTACCAAGACCGGAGCCAAAATGCTGCCAGGTCCAAGAGTCGGTCACTAATTAAGCTCATGATTTGAACCGGAATTGCCGCTCAGAATGTGTTCTCCCTGGCGAGACATACGTCATTATGTGCCATGGAGGACCCGAACAATAGATCCCGACTTGAGCGAGTCACAAGAATTTCTACATTCATATAAGTACACTTTTATTACCACAGTTCAACCACACTCTATAACCACACTTTATAACCACACTTGTTTCTCAGACTGACCGGGATTCTCATTTTCAGTCTGTCTCAGATACAAATTTTCGCGTGCGAGTCGTATCAGTACATGCAGACCACATCGTTGGCACCAGTGCCCATCCCTGCGATGGCATCTGTCCGGCCAACTTCTGTGCGTCAAATGCGCTCAGTGGTCGTTTCGTGAATGCAGCAGCACTCGCTTATGCACGATCCGGCAGCACGCTGCATCGATGTGCATGTGCATCTTGTTGCCCGCAGTGAGGCTGTGCGCAATCTCAAGTCCAGATTACTGCACGACACGCGCCTCTGCTCTCTGAGACAGCAACTGCCCAATTTCTGTGCGGCAGAGTGGTCTAGATGCTTTTGCACCAGCGTACGTTGTGAGCGCGCGGGCTCGTAATGCGATGCTGTCACATGCATGGACCAGAAATATAAGTGTGGTCTGTGGAACCTCTACAGCAACCATGTCGTACCGCGTCACTCTTCAGAACGAAAAACGCAGCTTCTCTGCGTGGAGCTCGCATCCACAATCGCTATTGTCCACTGCCGGTGCGTTTGATCGGTTGGTGATTCTCATGCACGGTTTTCCCGATAACAACGACTCGTACAACGAGGTTGTGCCGATTTTGAGAGAACACTTTGGCAGCAGGGTGTTGACACTTTGCCCCTTGTTGAGAGGGTATGAGCAGCTGTCGTTTGCTCCTACAGATGAATACGCAATGTCAGACGTGGCCGAGGATGTCCGGGCATGGATCCTTCTGATCGTGCCGGAGAAGGAAATCCCTGTTCATTTGGTCGGACACGACTGGGGCGCTATTGTGGCGTTCAAGACGGCGTCCAAGTATCCGGAGCTTATCACGTCGATGGTGACGATGGCCATTCCGTACTTGGCCAACTTGCGCGCGTGGCAGCTTCTTTGGTATGCGCCAAGACAGGTTTACTGCCTGAGCTACATGCTCACCATGCAGCTGGCGTTCTTTTACGGGCCTCGCTTCGGCAAGTTGCTGGAGCCAGGATATTTGGACGAGCTCTGGCTGTTTTGGCTGCCTGGATGGGATTTCTCCGAGCATATTGAGTCGGTGCGGAAAACCTTGGCGGAGCCTGGTGTCATTGACCATGCCACCGCCTACTACCGCAATCTCGTGACCTGGAAAAACAGAAAGGACTTGCGTTGGAAGGTAGACTTCAACCAAGTGCCCACCCTCATTCTTGGTGGTGACAAGGACGGGTGCATGATCGCGCCACTTTTTGAGTTGGAGTCCCAGCTTTTGGCGCCTGTGCCAAAGGTGAAAGTGCAGCTTCTTCTGGGAGTTGGGCACTTTTTGCACCGTGAGGACCCGACAAAGGTCTCGGAGCTTATCTGCGATTGGCTTGACAAGTATCTGAGTTAGGCCCAAAAAATATAATAGGATATGGGGTTATTATGACGGTTCCGCAAGGACGGTAGATGGTGTTTGGGAACGTATGAGTTCAAATTGAATTGCATTCGAATTGAAAATAAGATAAAATATAATCGAGTAAATTGTAGTTGATCACCAGCTGGTTAGTTGGTGGAAAAGAGAGATGTGCTGTCAGTTCAGCCATATCTGAGGAGGCGGAAGTCACGACCAACTCCGGGCCTGGAAATATAAGTCATTATGTTCACCGCGAGCCGGCAGATAAGCTGGCGGTTCTTGGGGCCTCATTATTAGGGTCCTAGCACTTCCTACGGATGGGAGAATGCAACGTTACACCAGCAACTCGGAGATGCGCCTCTTGTTTTGATGCTTGGATGTAATTGTGTGTGGCTGAAGCACTAAGCCTACTCGTAAATACAAAATCCTAATTGCGGGGGTCACTAATATCTTGTTGCGGCGGTGCCGCATAGCAAGCAGAATCTACACTTGTTCTGGCTTCAACAACACAATAGTCGCTGAAACAGGCATTCTTCTTAGAGAGTGAGTTGGTCACCAGTAGTCCTTGAAACGCACGTGATGCGGCATCAGTTCTCACTTAGACATTAAAGACAAGATGTTCGAAGCCAGAGGGAAAAAGATAGAAACTGACATTCAGATCATTAGCAGGGAGGAGAGTATTGCAGTTCTTCTGAAATTAATCCGGAGTAATGTTGCTCTTCTTGGCTGCTGAACCAACTATGTCCAATCAGATGATGTCCCAATAGGAGGTGAGACCATATTCAACACCATTCTGCCCTTGGCTTCCAGCCCTAAATACAGCGTTTCCGAACACGCACCTATTTCAGGCGTTCAGTTTGTGGTTCTGAGAATGAGATTCTCTCTGGCTCGAGCAAACAAAATTTGACAGTAGCACCTCAAAAAAGCTTCTCGGCCCAGTCACTCTCAAACTCTAATTTGCTGCATTGTGCCCACTGACAGTTAAAAGATACTCTCGAGATTGTTGATTGGATGTGGTCAGGGAAATTCTCTCTTGTCGAATATCTGCATCTCGGTTATAGTGCTCCATCAGAATCAATTTAATATGAGAGATGTAAGCGATGGATCAGAGATCACCTTTGAAGAACAAAAAAAGAAACACGAAGAGATAACATTGAATGTCCACAACGGCTGGCAACGACGAAGTATGAAAATAAATCATATTTCCGTTTGGCCGCGCCTACTGATGGATTGGGATTTTCAGAGGAAGCCGAGGAAATGAAAAACGGGCCAAACCAATCCGAAAGAAGCTTGTGATGATTGCAGATCTGCGACAATTAATAGATTATGCCTTTGTGTGGGATTCCCAATTTTGGGCAATTTGGCTCGATATTCTTGAGTTCTCCACTGGAGTAAGACTCTGTACCCATTGTGTGATACGTCAAATGAGACGAGGCAACTTCAAACGAGCCCATTGTTCCACACTGCAATTGTTCACCAAAAAAAAAATTGCCAGGCTCTTTAACACCAGGTTATCTGAATCGACAATGTCGCAAAGCAGAGGTGACAAGAGGACAGAGAAAACAAGAGGACATATGCGAGAAGCATGACTCTGATTGAATACAAGGAAAGGGTCTCGGTGTCGCAATAGACCCGGAACGAGCGCAGGCAGTAGACTCAGCTCTGAGCTATTGCAGTCATGAAACGACGGCTCGGAAGTTTCCTGAGCCGTATTCCGAGCGATCTTGCTTGAGATAGATGAATATTTTTTAGCTAGAGTGCGTTGCTATCCCGGTCGGTCGTTCTTGTATGGGACCTAGACTTTGCCCGATTCTCGCCTCGTACTTGAACCCCTAATTACGGAAATGCCGACACCCCAAACAGGACCTTATCAACGCCCTGTTCACTTTGGCTTGCCAGCAGCTTTGACACCCTGTTGGTTGTCACTGTTGGTTGTCACTACATCGGTGCATTGTTGATGCACTTCGTAAATAGAACAATGTCAAAAATAGAACGCCAATCCATAACAAGGTTCCGTTCCTGCAATATGCATCAATGACCCTTGTCCTGCGGTACGCTTAAACGTTGTTGGAGCTTCTGGACTCTGATCGAGGCATGCACTTCTCAGCTATTAATACCCAGATAACGAGGTCAAAGCGCCGAAGCTCGAACGCCGAAGGTCCTGTAGCGTCTAGACGGCCGGAGTTTGGTTATTTTCGGGCTCTTTACGAACTGGTCACGCCCGGTCCGGGATTAGGGTGGGCCTCGGAGAATTCCGTCCGTCGATGGCGTCTATCATAGCCTATTTGGGTGGCGGACGGCTCCTTTGTTCCTGGTATTATTCATCGTCGTAAACAACCTCTAAGCCACATCTTATTTCTTAAGCTCTCGACGCCATCAGCGCTTTGCCGATGCGCCGTCTGATCTGCGTCGAGATGGACCCCAAAAGCAATGTCGGGGTGCCCTAAACGATAACGGTGTGTGATCGGAGTTATGATCGGAGAGGGGAGCGGATCAGCCCATAATCAACTGTTTAGTGATCGGTGGCATAATATCGTGCGGCTGATCCGACTACACAGAGGGCAGACCACAATGTGGGCAGACCAGACTACTTTGGGATCTACCGCCCACACGGCTGAGCCGAGCTCCGAAATCCGTGGTCCGATCCGACCTGCGTCGGGCCAGCTGATGCTTCATTGTGCGCCAACAAAGACATGCGAACCACAAAGGTGCGAACCACAAAGAATGCCACCGACAAAGAATGAACCACAAAGCCAAATTAGGCAATGGCAGCGCCGCAATGCGTCAGCAGTCAGTGCCTAAGCTGTTCCTACGGCGATCTGCCATCAGCGGGCAACCGCTGGCGACATTTCGGTCGTAAATTGATAATGGCCGGTGTCTCGTTATCTCACACACATGACACACAGGGAGCGTTTCCGCTCTATTCTTCCCTACATGCTTTGTTCCATGCTGCCAAAATATGCTTCTGATGTGCGTGCAGGGTGTGTGCCCTGGCGCTCGGTTGTCTCCGTATTGCGAAAGTTGATTAGGACTTGGACCTAGGCCTGTGGCCACGTGACCACCACGGATCGCCCGGTTTTATGACTATGGAAGACACTGGCAGCGCAGTTGGGTTCCAGAAGCCGCCGCACCACACGCGCACATGTGGCTGTCAGCATGCGGCATTCGACACCTCGGATATGCTTTAGTCTGCGCGTGTCTTGGCAACCTCTACACCACAGATACGGCTGAGGAGAACACTTGCGAGGGGTATGTCTGAGAGTGAGACATGGGCACATGACAGCTGGCATACACTGGAACGACAGTGCTTGGTATGCATGCGCCACAGACATAGCCGTGTCTATGTCACGGCACTGTCACGAACCCCAGATATGTTCTCCAAACTGTTCTGTGCTTTGCCGATGCATTGCACTGTGCGGCGGGCGCATGGGCGCCCGCAGAAAATAGCGGGACGACGCTAATGCAGGGAGCTCAAATAGGCTTCGTAATGCGGCGGGCCAATGGGGTCTAGTCTGCGGAGGAGAATGTCATGCACGGGGAACGCAGCCCCGACGCCCATCTTGACTGATCCTGCAGGACATCGGACGTGTGCAGCATGCAAGCGTTCTTATCCTGCAGGTAGCACAATGTGCATTCCTGCCGGCGTGCTGCGGACGCTGTTTCGTAAACCTGCTCCTCTAGAACCATCACATGACAGGCGGTGACTTGGGAAATAGGAATAGGAAATAGTTGGATTGTGATAGTGTCAACAATGTAAGAAAGGGATTGCGCAAAGTGGTAGACGTGGCCATCAAAAGTGCAGATCACATGTCTCTCAGCCCATTCAAGCACGTTGTCTATCAAGGCCACTGTCGGAATGTTGTCAGAGATAGTAATCGGTCGCATACAATCGGCGATCGAGAATAGGCGCTCAAGTTGACTGTATTAGTTGTATTAGAGACAATTTTGTGATATTATGTATTGAGTCGACTATTGGCAATTGTATTAACCTTCCAGAGCTCACGTTATTGAAATTAAAATAAAATTGTTGACTGTCTTGTCTGAACAGAATGGCTAAAGATGCCAGATTGGCTTTCTAGGGGAATGAATACCATCACCGCCAGACTGACATGGCCACTGCTGTCTTGGACACACTATTGACAAAAAGGCATTACAGCGCACTTTAGATTAGCCGTGTAACTGTCGTAGCTTTTAATTATTGACAAACGGTCAAATATCATAGTAGATGGTCACCGCCGCACTGTCTTGACAGTACGGATCGACTCTCTTTGCAGTGATGATTAGACAGTCACCAAAGCATTTCAAGCACATTGACGAAATGACAGCATTGTAAGACATCAGCATAACTTCCTTGCATAGAAAACTGAATGTCGAAGCTTTGCATCAATTGTTTAACACTGCGACTCTCTACCGACCACTGCCTTTCCATCAGCAGATCACTGCTTTCCAACAGATTCCTATAAGTCCGATTGAGTCATAGTCCAGCCACTCGTCAGAACTCAATAACGCCTCAACTCCCCAACTCCTCACCACCCAGCTATCTGACCTACACATGCTTCAATGCCATGCATTTATCACTATCACGCCAGCAGCTCGCCCGCACCATAAACGTGGTTGGACGGGCTCAAGCCCGAGCCTAGACCCTGGAGCGTCAGCGCCTCGCTGATTCCGCTGCTAATTCCCCCACTAACCCCGCTGTTCATCCCGCTAATTCCGCTGTTCATCGCAATCCCGCTCATTCCGCTGCCGTACTCCGCGTAGTTCCATCCCGGCATAGTCTCATAGTGTGTCTGAACCAGCAACGTCGGAGGCGGCGGAAAGTAGCTCTGGCCGTAGCCCGGAACTAGTCTTTTGTCGTCATATTCGGTCAGAATGGTCAGAAGCGACTCGTATCCGGGCAGTCCGTCCAGCCAAAAGGAGGTGGGCGAGAGCAGAAGCGTACTGAGCGAACTCAGGGTCAGTTGTCTCAGTTGGGCGTCTGCGCGGCTCCAGCCAACCATTTCAGGGTATCGTATGCCGCGGTAACCGTCGTAACCGTTTCCGGCAAGAATGGGGCCGTTGAGAGGAGCAATGGGGCCTGCGAGGGGCGCTGAGGTTCCAATGGAGGCATTATTGAGGACGTGTGGGCCATTTCCATTGATTCCACTGTTGGCTCCACTACTAAGTCCACTGTTAAGCCCACTATTGAGTCCCCCATTTATTCCCCCATTGAGTCCATTAAGTCCCTGTGCCCCATTGAGGTACGGCGCTGCACCCAAGCTGGAACTGCGCCCAGAATACCCGTACGTGCCTGCGCCTGCGCTGGCGTCGTTGTGCTGCATGCCCTGTGCAATCTCGTTGTAGGAAGCCTGTCCACTGAGAGGCAAAAACGGCTCTGGGCGATCTTCCAGCGCCACAGACAGCTCACGTGAGTCGTCCAGACGCCGTTTTGGGCGCAGTTCCGAGGCTTTGCGGTTGCGCCGTTTGAGAGGACCTTCCAAAAACGTGCACATGCCTTTGTTGAATTGGGCGCACGGCATGCATGGAATCAGGTTTTCGATGATGCAGCAGGTTTTGCGCCGGCGGCAAAAGTCGCAGGGGCGTTTGGACCGCGACTTGTACGGCCTGACCGAGTTGACTCGGGACGCCAAAAGTTTTTTTGCCAATTTCATGAGGGGAGTCGAGGTGTCAAGACAAGAAAGTCAAGACAAGGTCGAAAGAAGTTAAGACCTCGAGAGAGTAGACAGTAAGAGTCAGTTGGTAGTCGAACAGTCAGTCGGTAGTCAATACCAATAGACAAGTGAGAGAGTCGTTAGACCAGAGAAAGTCAGTTCGACAGTCAGTTAGACAGTCAAGGACGGTGGCCAATCAAGGGACAGTCAATGTCACACTCGTTTGAAGTCAATAGCGACGAGGTACTTGTCAATGAAGACTGGTGACGGTCAACAGCAACTAATTACCTGTCAGTAGTCACTATCTATCTGTCAGCAGTCACTGGTTATCTGTCAGCAGTGACTTGGTATCCGCCAAAAGTGACTAGTTGTCGTCAACAGCGACTAATTATCGTCAACAGCGACTTTGTCCGTCAACAGTGACTAGTAGGAACAGCCCTGACGAGAATCCTTATGGTGGTGAGCAGGAGGCTCTTGATGCAATGCAGGTCCACGCAGAGTTGATGCAAGCGCGGGAGACAAATCTGGTTCGCCTGTTTTGTGCGTACGGCTGGTTTATTGCAGGCCAGGCAGCAGCCTGCGGCTTATATATTGTGGAGCCAGGATCCTGCGCATCTTGATAAACCCCATGCATCATGCATGAACATGCGCGTGCACCTAACAACGGGCGCACGGAGTCTGCTTCTGTGCCGGGGCGCGTCAGGCGCCCTGCAGGAACACCCTGTTCTCCTGCGATAGCATCCCCAGATACTCCTCTCCACAGGTCGGCTTCTATCGCGAGCGCCTCGCCTCTCTGCATTAGGATATCCTGCGGAGAAGCTTCGGCGATTCTGGGGCCATTTCTTTTCCTCATCTTCTCGTACTGATCCACCCCACCCGTCTCCTCCCTGGTGGCCTGTGGATCCGTTTGTGGTTTTTGCAGCACTCCCCTCCAGCTTCCATGCGCTGTCATGCACCCGTCCTGGCGTCTTCCATGCCCCACGCACCACGCACTGTAGCACACCACGAAATGCCGCGCACCACGCATCACGCACCACCCTCCGCCCTGCGCCTGTCACTGTCACCGAGCTGTCACCACTGCGCCCTCTCCTATCACTGACCCCTCTCGCCAATCGCATCGGCGCACAAAACGACCAGCGCCAAAAATCTCGCTGCGGCAAAATATCCTACCAGAAAATATCTTGTGCGCCGGCCTCGTAAACTGGTCGTGGCAATTCTGCCCCAAGCCCCGTCCGGCACAGCGATCGCCGGTGGTACGCCTCCCATGCACTCCGGCCAAGGCGCCTGCCTTATCGCCCTGCCATTGGATCAGCCCGTGGGATCTGAGCGGACCTACCAAATGGGGCAGACTCAGCAAAAATAGAAAATACAAGCAGGAATACGCAGCGGTGGATGCACACAAACCCCACAAGCACACAAACACAAAAAAATCCACACTGAATCTAGCCCACTCCCACCAGTGCACCGCCAACGCTCCAGCGTGGCGCCTATTCAGAAACCCCACCAAATCGCTAATTCACACCCCAGTGCTCGTGGCGTGTGGATATGGCGCCGTAACTACCATTCCCCGCGGATCATACAATACGCCTGTGTGGAGCAAAGCCTAATGAGGCGACCGCCGATTAAGCTTCTCTCACCTCATTACGAGCGGTGATCGGCGTATTCCGAGCCCTCGGGGGTGCTCCTCCGACGGTCCCACCTTCCGTATGGGAAATAGTACGAGGTGAGAGTTGGGGTGGTTGTGAGTTGTAGTGGGTTGTGAGAAGTGGGTGTAGAAATTCTTTGAGAAAGGAAACAGCAATGATGGTGATTTTGTTGACTGATTGATGGCGATCGATCACTCATCTGTATTGTCGGCACAAACGGGCCGGGACGGTTTAGGCAGTGTTGTGGATAGGTGGTAGAGGTCAAGGTGTGTTCTGGGTGCATTAGCGAAAGTCGGACTATTGGATTTTCGTGTGATTCTTTGATTCTGTGGTATTCGTGGTAGTTCTTCGGTACACTCGAGATCAATCATTGGTCATTCTTCGTTCAATATTTAGGACTTTCTTTGGTTCTCTCTGGTCATTCTTTGGTGCTCGGGGAGGTCTGGCCAGTATTGAGTGCACAACGCAGACCACCACAGTTCAGACGGGTCCACAGTTAACCAGTGCAGTCTTCAACCCAGTCCAAACAAACACCATCGCAATAGGATCCTCGTAACTCCGTCCAGCCCATTCGGCGAGTGCATAGACATGACAGTTCCAAGAATAGATCGGCACGGTCAAAACACATAAACACCAGCAGCCAAGATCACGTTCCAAGAATAGATCGCTTGAACACGTAAGCTTGTAACTCCGGCAGCGGCCGAAATCTGCGTACCTCGTACATGCCAGCAGCACCGGAGTTGCTTCCAGACATGTCCCCCAGTGAAGACATATCCAAAAGTGACCCTTGGCGAAAATCTCTCAAGACAAAGATCTCTCAGGGAAAGATCTCCCATGGCAAAGATCTCTCAAGGGGAGATCCTCAAAGGAGATCCTTCCGGGTGTTTATGTTCCCAAAAAGTTGCTTCGTCCCTAGACGATCTTTCAAAGCGATAATCTCGCGAGGTATTTTCTTTCACTTTCAGGTGATCTTCGAGATTGTCGTCACGATTGGCTTCCAAAAACGTATTAGGTGAGTATCTTTCGAGGTGAGAACTTTCCGAGGTGAGAACTTTGCGAGGTGGGATCCTTGCGAGTGATTATCAACCAAGTGAAATTCATTTGAGTGATCACCTACCGAGAATTTCTCCTCTTAGTAAATGTCTGCGATTATCGGTGATTGAGCGATTTTCCTCCAGAGCTTAGTATTCCAATCATCATTTCTCAGAGGTATAGCAGTGGGCGTCGACTTTTGAATTCCGAATTAATGCGAACAAACCAACCGCTCCCGATCCTCTTGACTTCCTCATCTTCCGAAGTATCGTTCCTCCAAAACTGACACCATTTCAAAGGGTTTAGTTCTCTAGAATTCTTCTGAGGTGGACATTACCGGATGTGAGAACCGTCCGGAGGCGAGAACCTTCAGTGAGAACCTTCTCAAAATGAGAACTCCCGGATTTTGTTTCTTTGATGATACTTCCAGAGGCCAGAATAAGCGCCTTTCAAAGATCTTCAATGGTATCTTCTATCGGAGGCGACTATCGTCCATAGGAGATCCTCTCATAGTGCATACCTTCGACGAAAATCTCCAAGGCGACGATCTTTCCGGGTGATTATCTTCCAAAAATTTGCGTTTACTTTCGAAGGTGATATCTTCCAATCTGCTCGAGATAAAATTTCTCCAAGGCGAAAATCCTTCCAAGGTACCAACTCTTGGGGTGGGAAACCCCAAAAATTTTCTTTCCACTTTCCAAGGCGTTCTCCCACTTCCCAGGTATTCTCTCACCACCAGGCATACTTCCCAGCCGATTACCTTCAAAGGCATTATCGTGGTGACGACCCCTTTCCGAGGTATGATTCCAACTTGCTATCGTCCAGCTTCCAACGACGATCTGGTGACAGTCCATGTCGCCGTTCCGCTTCGCAACTACGCTCCCATTCCAATCTGTACATTCCATACACTGTCTGAACGTCAGCCGCTGCGATAGGGCAGGTCCCTCCAACTTCATTCCGTCCCGCCAACTGTGGCTTCCATCGTCTTCCTCCGGTCTCAGTTCACCTCGGTTGCTCAATTCAGCTCACTGCGTGCTCACCACACCAGTGCTCACCACATTCAGTGAGTTGCCAAGGCAGTGAGTCGCTGGTGCTGTTGACGACTCGGCCACTCCACCATCTCCGCCATTTCACCGATCCCGATTCCACCATCGGTCATTCCACTATCTCGGACATTCTACCAACCTCGCTGCTTCCACAAGACACCACCCAGATCCCCGTGGCACTGTTAGTTCAACTGGACATAGTTTCCCGGGAACGACCCCGTCTGCCCATTGTAACTCCCCGTCCACCACCCGTTGGCGTCTCCCTTTTCAACAATCTGGATCACCGCGCCCGCGGGAAACGTCAAGTCGCCTTGCGCCTGCGCGGTGTAGTCGTAGAGAGCTGTGCAGCTCTGGGCCGCGTTGTACGCCGGTGGTGGCGCCGCCCCATACCCGGTCTGCGCAGGCACAGCCGCCGCAGGCGCCTGGCTGTACCCCTGAGCCTGTGGGTACTGTCCGTACAGGGGCGCAGACGAGCCTGTGGGCAGGGGCGCGGCGTAGCCGCCGTAGGGCTGCTGTTTCTCGGCGCCGTACTGGCCGTACTGCTGTTTTTCCGCGCCGTACTGGCCGTACTGGCCCTGGCCCGCGGAATACGCCGGAAGCTGTCCGGCTTGGCCCGGCACGGGCGAACCCGGGCCATTCATCTGGTGTCTGCGGCGCGTGGCCTCCAATTTGCTCTTGGCGTGCCCCACCTTGAAGTGGGTGATGCCAATGGCGTCCGCCTGCTCCTCGATGTCGCCCTTCTTGGCGTGGTACGCCTCGACAATGTCCAGCGAGAGGTCAAAGTACGGGATCTTCAACTCCTCCATGCGGTTGTACAAGGTGTAGAAGATGTTCAACTGCATGTAGTAGAAGGACACAAAGAGCGGGCGGATAAAGTCCGTCTGCATCTGGAACAACACGGGGAGCTCGTTCTTCAACATGTCGTTGTAGTAGTCGTACTCCTGTTGCGCCACCTCCATCTCCGCCTGGGCACCGTACATTTTCTCCTCGTCCTTGGCCGTGCGCTCCTTTTTGTCCTCGTACTTCTTGTAGTTGCGCTTGTGCCGGTCCAAGTCCACCTGTTTGTGGTCTCTTTTGGTGGCCATCTTCCGGATCAGGTGGATCACCTTCAACAACTCCTGCGCGGGGCTGACAATCCGCTTCTCGATCAACTCAAGGTCCGGTTTCAACGTCTCCTTCAATTCCTTCACCACCTCCCGGTACTGCTCCGCCGCCTTAATACCCTCGGGATTGTCCTCGGGTACCGTCGCATTGGGGTCGGACAACCGCCCGCTGATCGGCTTGTAGATCTCCTCAATCGCCTTGGAAAAGTCCATCTGGTAGTCCAACATCCCGTTGACCGAGGCAAAGTACCGCTTGGACTCGTCGCTCAACTTTTTGGTTTCCGTCTCCAACTCCTTGAACCGCCGCTCCGCGTCCTGGTAGACTGCATCCTGGGTGATTTCACCCATGTTCATTTTCTGGCGGAAGTTCTGCGGAACCCGCACAAACGACTTTTTGATTCCTTTGAACGACATTGGTGGTAGGAGTATCAGAGGCAATCAGTGACTTGGGCAGTGCGGGCGGGAGGCACGGGTGTAGGCAGGGTACCTGAAGCACCGGATCGGAGAGGAAAGGGAGAAAAGAGAGGGGATGCGAGCGTAGAGAATTGCTATTGAGGGCTTATATTGTCAGAATGAGCCGGGGCGGGTCTGGTCAATGGGAGTGAGCTACTGGACTGATATTGGACACCCGTACCTCTGGCCCAATCGCCGGCATCAAGCTACTTCTGCCCTTAGGAGAACTCAGAAAAGGGTCCACTGCACCATTGAATGTTGCCGGGGAGATTAGGACCCGCTCCCTGGGCACAGAACTGCTCAATTGATCGCAATTGGTCCCTGTTAATACACCCGTACCTCCCATTATGACCGGTTACCCGTGGCCGGACCCTTCGAGCAAAACAATTCCAATTTAAGTTCCGGCCCCATTTAGTATCCCTTTTTCTCCATTGCGGTGCCTGGAAAGCCTGTACTCTCTTTCCTATCACTGGTGTACGGGTCTTACCCAAGCTCATTCCCACTGAGACCGTTTGCACCCACATGACTGCCGCCATTCTTCTCCGGTCCGTCCTCTGGTACGTATTTTCCGTGCAAATTCTGCTTCTTTTTCTTTTGTCGGTGGCCAGATCCTTCATTGCCACCCTTTTCTTGGCGACCGAGTGCGTTCTAAGGCCCCATTCTGCTCTCATGCAGTTGTCATATCTTGTAGGCGAACTCCACGCTTTGGGATGGTCACGGCTCGACCCAGTGGAGAAAACGTACCGGTGGTGGTGGTTCTGGACCGCCAAGTTCCGCAACCTCCCGCTGAAAGTGGATGCGTACGTTGATTTGGTACACATGGTCTGTGAACCCATCGTCCAGCTCATTATTTCTGCTCTCGAGTCTGCCACCGCCAAGCTCAACGAGTTGTTCCTGATCTGGCTGCTCGTGACATCCAGCCTTTTAGGTCTCATCCCTCTTGCCCCTGGTCTCCAGTCAGCCCCCGATGTTGGCGCTAATGACCAAAAACACCCCCCCTTATCCGAGCCTAGCCGCCAAACCCCTGGCCCCCCGGACCTATTTCTACCCCTATCTCAAGATCCTGATTTGCAATGCGCACTTTACGAGCCGGTTCCTGGCAATTCTCCAGGTTGCAGCCAGGCAGGTTCGATTCGCTCCTCAAGCCTCCAATTCCGCTGGAATCCATTTACGGCGGGATCTAAAACGCTGCAGTCTCTGGAAAACGCCGTGGCTACATTCTGGTCGGAGATCTCCTCCCGGCAAAGGAGAAAGCCGTTGGTGTTCTGGGCTCGGCGGACCGAACGGCACGACGGTAATAGATAATCGGCTGAGGAGCCGCGGTGCATGGTTTTCGATAAATTTCTTGGCTCCGCGTATATCGCCCGGGCTGATTACGTCGAGTGTCCCACGTCACGCACGGTGATGTAGAGTGGCTATTGCAGGCCCGCTTGTTGGTTTGATGACATCTGATAGAGAGGCTTAGCATTGCTTTGACACACGCAAGGTTAGATCAGCCTTGGCATTACTGATTGATCTGATTCTGCGTTTGGGTCCTTATCGTGGGCCGCGACGCGCCAGGGCTTTGCGATACTTTGAGTTTCAGGGCATTTTAGATTTCGGAAAGTGTATTGTGGCTCAGCGCTGCAACCACCTGACGGAACTGTGGGCAGTGCTATTTTTCGCAGCCGGCTGAGTCAAGTAAGCGCCATACGCCAGTTACCTAATGCGTGCTACTTGTTTCATATCTGCTCGACGTATACGGCTAATGCAAGGAAACGCCGTCGAAACAATTGCCGTGCTCTCGCAAAGCATATCTTCCAACGTTCGTATGTGGTGACTGTGGGCTTTGGGGCCCTGAAGACGCAGCAATCTTCTGGAAAGTGTGGGGTAATAGATGACAGGGGAACTGCGGGAGGGCCCTGTGGAAAATTATACGAGCTTGCGGCTGTATTGCGCTCGAGGGTCACCCGGCGGTCCAGCCGTACAATTTTGCGCTCTGGATACGATCGACATCACAAATGGCGGAGGTCATGTCGGGGCATTGCGAGTCCCCAAAAATTCAAAGGCAGTTGCGGGAATTTTGCAATTTCAATCTCCTTACTTTCCTTCTCATGCCAAGTTTTATTGACCCTTTTCATGGCAGCTCTCGGCTTGCTTGATTGATCTCCAGAGACATGGCAATCATACTTTGGCCACTCCCGGCGAAGATCTATTTTGAGGTAGAGGTATGAGAGCTTGTCTGCGGATGACTGTTCACAAATTCTCAGATTCTCCCTTATTTTAACTCACAGAGATTTGCTGCTTCCCTAAATTCGATCGTTGGTAACCGTCCCCAGCAGCCAACGAATAAACCTCAACTATTTTTCTCGGAGGGCTGCAATACTAACTCGGATGGTTTCCAGTGTAACGAAACTACTGAGCGCTTTGGCTATTGCTCTAAATTTGGAGTGTTCACAGTTGCTCTCTCCATTCCTCAGTTCCAACTCACAAACAGGCCAGCGCATGATGGCACCGAGCCAAATTTTTCTACAACGTCCTATCTCATTCTCCTCCTCCAGGTCTCTCGAAATCACCAAAAATGCTCGGAAGATCAATCTGGAGAATCTCCCTTCCCGACCAAATCAACCAATTCAAAGATCTCTGACTTCACCAAGTCACTTCGAATCATTTGGCCTCGAAACAGTGAAGAGCCTACGTCTACCGCAAGAAAACCGTTTGGGCGACATTTTTGATCCCATTCAATTCCGACCACTCGGCCAACAAATCTAAGTTCCCCACCACACCTTTAACTCCGGCACCGGGCCGTTCGGTGGTCACGTGACCGATGGGTCATGGAAGCGACTCGCATCACCTGAAAAATGGGCTTATACCAGATATCTGCTTGTGTGATCCGCTGATTGGCTGAGTTGTGCTGGCCTGACTCCTTGTGTCGTTCGTGTGTTTGCTTTAGCGCGGTTCTTGTGTGTAATTTTGCGTTTGTGCTGTGCTTGCTTTTTTTCCATCCGGACTCGGCCTTAAGCATCTGACAAATTAATATCTGAGGCAAATCTCGGTTGATCTACTCAAACTACTCGTTCATGTTCGACTTAGAGAATTTTGGCGTTGACCGCCACTCCGGGTTCCTTCCTTCTGAGTACCCAGTGCAGAGGTTACTGGACCCATACTACCAGCCATGGGAAAACTTGGTGAACAACCTCCCTGCGTTGCTTTTGTCGAGAAAAATCAGAGTTCTTGTGGACAAATTGCCGCTTCTTTCCACGGACAAACTTTCGGGGACACCCGAGATCAGAAGGGCTTACCAGGTGTTGTGCTTTTTGGCACATGCCTACATCTGGGGCACCGACGAGCCCACTAACAAAATTCCCGAGAGCGTGGCAAAGCCTTTGATCGAGACTGCGGACACTTTGGGACTTCCTCCTTTGGCCACTTACGCTGGGTTGTGTCTCTGGAACTTCAAGGAAATCGTGCCCTCATCGAACTCCACCAAGGAAATCGACTGGGACAACTTGACTACCATCAACACATTCACAGGGTCGATTGACGAGTCGTGGTTCTACCTTGTTAGCGTATTTTTTGAGCACGAGGGTGCGAGAACAGTTAGAACCGGGGTGGAGGCCATTCAGCATGCGCAAGACGGAAACACCTGCAAGCTCATCGACACACTTCAGAGCTTGGCCCAGGCCATCGACAAGTTGGGCTCGGTCATGATGCGCATGGAGGAAATGTGTGACCCCCACGTCTTCTACTTTAGAATCAGGCCCTACTTGGCTGGTTGGAAGGACATGTCCGCCGTTGGGTTGGACAAAAACGGGATTTTGTACGGAAACGAGCCAAAGCCACGCTCCTACGCCGGAGGTCTGAACGCTCAGTCGTCGCTTATTCAGTTTTTGGACTCCGTTCTCAGCGTGGTGCACTATCCGACCGGAGAGCGCCCTGTGCCTCACCAAAAAACGGCAGCACCACCCAAAGAGAACAACTATCTCTTTGAGATGCGCAATTACATGCCTCGGGACCACCGGGAATTTTTGGCTGCGGTGGACTCGGCAAGTTGCATCAGAGACTACGTCATGGCGCACAAAGACAACAATGAGCTTGTACTTTCCTACGATGCATGCTTGGCAATGCTCAAACTGTTCCGCGATAAGCACATTCAGATCGTGACGCGGTACGTGGTTTTGCAGGCCAAACAGGCGCCCAAGATGGGTTCGGTTACAACGTTGCGGTCGGGATTGGCAAAGAAAAAGCGTAGCGACGAGGAGCGGGGCACCGGAGGCACGTCATTGTTGCCGTTTTTGAAGCAGTGCAGGGATGAGACCGGCGATCCTGCTGCAGGTAGTTGGGGCCAGCGGATCCTCAGTGACGGGGTGATGAGGTTAAGCTACCTGAAACTGAATGGGATCAACGAGGATTAGATCGGGATCGGGATGGTTGTATAGAGAATGACACAGCTGGGACGTAAATGCAAGGTTCTGCGGTGGATCATTCCATTTCTCCAGAGTGATTGGCGAGCGATCGGCCCAGAGATTTCCGCCACTCAGTGGGGTGCAGCGAAAGGGTTTGAGCTCGGGATATTAGCACTGGGAAGGGTTTTTGGAAAGATTTTTGAAAAGGTTTTTTTTTTCTCGTATCAGTAATGCGATTCACAATAGGATGAATTTAAGAGATTAGATAAAGACCGCCATGCATGACTGGATTCGGTATCTCAATACGTACCCCTCCCAAAACGCCCAAGTCACCATCCAGGTTGACGCCACAAATTTGAGTGCTGATTCTGTCTAATGGACCCCGAGCAATGTCTCAGTTTTTTTTTTTTTTTTTTTCATCGACCCTGAACTCGTCGTCCTGTTTGCTGCAGATGATCATCATGCACCTCCAGTCACCGATGGCGGAGCTCGCTGAGATTATGATATTGTTCTGGATGTGAGGCTTACAATGCACCGCGGTTTAACGCTGGTAATAATCGATGCATTTCAACTGTGAAGCCTGGTTCGACGCAACGGGATAACTCCGTACACCGAGATGAGACTCGCATATGCAATGTGCCTCACAAAAAATAGGTGTGACGTCTCGATATTTTCTGCGATTGTTCCAAACTGTACAGGGTGAAATTCGCGTGCCCTAGGCACGAAAAACGCACCGATGATCCCAGGAAGATGGACCACACCGATGGTCGGGAATTCCGCCAAAATCTGCCAAAGAAAGGCCCGCATTTATCCCATATGCAACATCCCCACAAAACGCAGACGCACGATGCATGCTTAACGCATTCCAGACTCATGCAAACGCACCCATGGGCTGATCCCTGCATGACACACGGGGCATGAAACACCTTTGAAAAATATTCGTTGGACGCAGACCTCGGTTTGTCATGAATTCCTCTCTTCCGACATTCCCCTCGCGCCTGTACGTCAAATGTCATTTCTGCAGTGAACTTGCAACTTTGCGGCTCGATGCTAGCGCCGACTTACGTCACCATCTGTACTCCATGCCTAGTGTGTTATTTGACCAAGATCTTGTTGGTAGGAAAGATCGTCCGTATTGGGAGGTTAGAGGCAGTCTTGCTGGGGGTGTTTGTTAATTAGCGCGCAGGCGATTTTGGGCCCAGAACGTGATCCTAACCATGTGGTCTGGCAGAGTAGCGAGTGTGAATGTACAAACACGCCTACCACCCGAGCTGAAACCAAAACTTAAATTAGACTCCTCGGGGATTTCCGGCTTTAAGTGGGCTGGTGGGAAATCGGCTCGGGACAAATATTTGCCTGGTAGTTTAACCTCGAATTGGGAAGAAACCGGAACTGTATGTGATTGGAATTTTTCCGTTTTTCCGTGAGTAGGATTTGTCATAGAGTAGACGGTGTTAGTGAAAAAAAAGAGGCTTTGCCTTGGTCGACATTTGTATTAGTAATGACATTTTAGAAATCGGGTTGATTTGGTTGATATCTGTTTCGCTAGAATTGTTGGACATGCTTCAAACTTGGTGTTTCACTGCCTGCGAACTCTGCCCTCCAATCACAATCAAAAAAAGTGTGGGAAATTGGTTGGGCTCCGTGCTAAGATAAATCAGCTAGCGTCTCAAATCTTGCTCCATTTCTTATCCTTATTTCGTTGGAAGATTTATTTTATTGTTTTGTTGGTGCAGCTTCCGAATACCCGGGTGGGACAAATCCATGACGCAAGACCCACGGATTTCTCAACGAAAATTTTGAATACTCCCTTAACTGAGAGTACAGAGCGTTTATAATGTTTTGGTTTCCACTTGGGGCTCGGATGCTCTTGATTGGTCACACAGTGCAGATTGGAGTTCGAAAATAGCTGAAATAGTGCTGGGTTTGGTCTTGAAATCCGGCCATTATGAAAAAGATAATACTAAGGTGAGTTCTCTGACTTCGACCTTAACTGTTTGGCAAAGATCTTCCTAGTGGGTGTACCTCGATACATATTGACATCCATGCTTCCAGTTTTCTTGGGTCTCCACAGTTTTTTTTATTTGGTCAAACAGATCAGCTTTTGTCATTTACCAATGGAACTGATCAAATAGAGTGCTTGTGCCTCGGAAGTTACTCCATCACCAAACGAGAGGTTTCTACTGCGCTTCAAAAGGACTGAAGAGAGGACTGAACGATCAAAAGGACGTAACACATGAGACTCGCCTTCCAGCCAAGTGAAAGCAACAACTGACATAAATTATCGGGTCTTTTATTCATTGTGGCTTGAAACGACACGCCTGTAACGATAATTTCGAGTCCACTTGGGACCAATCGAACCCAGACCTTGGGCATCGAAAATTTATCTCTATGAGAACAAAATTACTCAAAGTTCGTCAGAGGGCTCCATAGGTGATTTACGGGCGGAACAGCGCCGCAGTGGCATCAACGATCTATCTGTCCATCTGTCGACGTCAGCCACATCACCATGTCACGTGATTTGTGGGACTTTCGCCGTTATGTCCTGTCTGAGACATTAAGGGTCCCTACTGAAGTGAGCTCTCTTGAATTTCCTTATTAACTGTCCGTTAGCGACTCGTATTTAACATAAGCGCAAGGAACGGGTTGGGGTGGGTACTGGAACAGTTATATAAGTGAACTTCACGTAATCGTTAGCTTTTATTGGCTCCCCGGACGCCCCCATGCAGCTGTAAATATAGGGTGACACCATCGAGTAATAACAGAGTAATATTGGAGTAAATTGATCGAATGCTCTGTTTGTAGGGATTTCGAGTATTTTGGTAATTGCCGTTTTTTATCTGATTTCTTACCCTTGTTTCCAACTTTCTAAATACCGTCGGTGCAGGCAGGACTATGAAAATGTGAATTCACAGCAACTAAAAATACCAAGAGTAGGAGTATTGAGTTACACTTGCAGTATGTGGTATAAAAAACACCATGCTACATTTCTAACAGATTTCCCTATTGATTTTGACCATATTCGGCTAAAAAATTGTAGATTCCAGTATTAAGGCGGAACTGAAAGACTCCGAAGTGACCAGTCCGAAAACAGCACAAGAAAAGAGGTCTTGGCCAACAATAACTCTTTTAGTCAACCAGTTGATCTGGATTAATATTTTTTTGCCGACGACTCCACCCCAATTACTTTCTCCTTGCAGCTGAGTTGGAACACTCACCGGCCCTCAGCATTCCCCACCGCCATTTCATAAAATCCAGATGACTACCCTCTGAGACTGTGTTTCGGATCATGCTCTTTCTCTCTGAGCTATTCCGGCGAACTGCAAAAATTCTCTGACAATTTTCTCCTCTTGTACGTACTGGCTCGCTGGAAGACTTTACCACTTCAAGCCACCATCTTTTGAAATCGCTGAATTCGGAGAACGTGTTGATTCAATAACGCTCTTTTGATTCTGCCGGCAAGAGGTTAGGGATTCTGTTTATGATCGCAAGTACTCGAATGCCGTCTCCTTGCCAACTCTCAATTTTACGTAGATTTTCTTCATTTGGGCTTCCAATGGACTTCGACACATTTGGCGGTCATTATTTGTCTTACTTGTTGCTAGTTCTTACCTATCCGGCCCTCAATCGGTGATTCAGTCCGATGCATAGTAGCTACGTGACGCAGACAGATGAATAGAGTAGCCAATAAGGCAACTCAAAGTTCACGCGTACATCGGCATATCACTATTTCTAGATTACACTCCTTGCCCTGAAAACTCAGCTATTCCTTCAATACTCCACGCACTGTGGCTGCCACTGTAAGCCAGAACGTAGTCCACGAGAATGCACGAAGCACTCAAAAAGAGGCATACGATTAATTTGAGCGCCAACTCGACTGAAACCAACGTTTTGGTCCCCCATATGATCCCGACTCCACCCAATTGCTTGACAGCTACTGGGCTTGTAGAGCTTGGTGCAGGACATCCATCGGAGTCCATTCCTTCAAAGCTCCCAATAATTCTCCACTTTTTAGCAGTCTCTCCCTTTTTAACAGTACCGCCACTCTTTAACAGCGTGTCTCCACCGAAGGTCACTTTCCCAATTTCTCCTCCCTTCCCCATCAATCCCAATTCTCGCGATGCCCACTGTCGCAATTCTCAGATCAGCCCCTCCACCAACGCTCCAACACTTAAATAAAAAAAAAGAGAAACACTCAGCGAAGCCCCTTATATGAGAACCGTGAGAATTGGCGATTCTCCACCCTCGAGGGAGGGAATGGCTGGGTGGTTGGGGTACACCCGTGCACCCGAAAATTCTCCATGTTCCGAAGGCTTCGGACACTCTCCACCATGTCACAAAACTTGAAGCCGCAGAACGTAAAGGCCGCCGCGGGCGCCGCAGGGCAAAAAGCCAAAAAAGCCAAAAAGGCCGACTTTCTCTTGAAAACGCCGAAGGGCACCAAGGACTGGTCCGACAAGGACATGGTGTTGCGTGAGGCCATCTTCTCCACCCTCACGCGGTTGTTCCAGCGCCACGGCGCAGTCACCATCGACACGCCTGTGTTCGAGCTCAGAGACATCTTGACCGGCAAGTACGGCGAGGACCTGAAGCTCATCTACAACTTGGAGGACCAGGGCGGAGAGTTGACGCTGTTGCGCTACGACTTGACGGTGCCGTTTGCGCGGTTTGTCGCCTGCAACAGCATTGCCGCCATCAAGCGCTACCACATCGCCAAGGTGTACCGGCGGGACCAGCCGGCCATGACCAAGGGCAGAATGAGAGAGTTCTACCAATGCGACTACGACGTGGCCGGCACCTACGACGCCATGGTGCCGGATGCCGAGGTGTTGGCGGTGTTGGTGGAGGGATTGGGTGCGTTGGGTGTGGCGGACTTCAAGGTCAAGTTGAACCACCGCAAGGTATTGGATGGCATCTTTCAGGCGTGCGGAGTGGCCGAGGACGACGTGAGAAAAGTGTCGCTGGCGGTGGACAAGTTGGACAAGTTGCCGTGGGCTGCAGTCCGGGCAGAGATGACCGAGGAAAAGGGCCAGAAGCCCGAGGTGGCCGACCGCATCGGCGAGTTTGTCAAGGTCAGTGGAACCGTGCGCGAGACATTGGCGTTTTTGCAGGGCTCCGAGCTCTTGGCCGCCAACGCCTCGGCCCAGCAGGGCATCAAAGACATGGCCATCTTGGCCGACTACGTCGAGGCGTTTGGCATCGCCCACCACCTTCTGTTTGACTTGTCGCTTGCGCGCGGCTTGGACTACTACACTGGCTTGATCTACGAGGCGGTGACCGAGGCTTCGGCGCCACCTGAGAACGCGGCCGAGTTGAAGAAGGCAAAGAAAAACGACGACGACGCCTCCGAGTACGTGGGAGTGGGCTCCATCGCCGCCGGCGGCCGCTACGACAACTTGGTGGGGATGTTCTCCAACGGAAAGCTGATTCCGTGCGTGGGAGTGTCGTTTGGCGTGGAGCGCATCTTCTCCATCATCAAGGCGCGTGCCGGCAGCCAATGGGACACGCTCTCGCTGTCGCACACCGACGTGTTTGTGATGGCGTTTGGCGGCGGTCCCGACTGGACGGGCTTCTTGCCTGAGCGGATGCAGGTGGCCCGGACGTTGTGGGACGCCGGCATCAACGCCGAGTACGTGTACAAGGCCAAGGCGAACCCCAGGAAGCAGTTTGAGGGCGCGGAGAAGTGCGGTGCACGGGTGGCGGTGATTTTGGGCAAGGAGGAGTTCCCTGAGGGGAAAGTACGCATCAAGGTGTTGGGCCAGGGCGACGACAGCAACGACGGCGATGTGGTGGCGGTGGGCGAGGTGGTGGAGGCGGTGCGGGCGAAGTTGGAGGCGTACCACGAGGACGGCGTGGATGCGGTGACGAGAATGGTGCGCAACTTGTGAGGGGAGGTAGGTGACTTGTAATAGAGTATCTTGTAAGAGGTGGTAGGTAACTTCTGATAGAGTATCTTAAAAGAAGTGAGAGGTGAGAGGAGGTAAGTGACTTGCAATAGAGTATCTTGTAACAGGTGAGAGGTGAGAGGAGGTAAGTGACTTGTAATAGAGTATCTTGTAAGAGGTGAGAGTTGAGAGGAGGTAAGTGACTTGTAATAGAGTATCTTGTAAGAGGTGAGAGGTGAGAGGTGAGAGGTGAGAGGTGAGAGCGGTTAATTGACCTGTAATAGAGTATCTTGGAAGAAGTGGTAGTGAGTGGTGAGAGGTCAGTGGTGAGTGGTGAGAGGTGAGTGGTGACTTGTAATAGAGTATCTTGTAAGAGGTGAGTGGTGAGTGGAGGCAAGTGACTTGTAATAGAGTATCTTGTAAGAAGTGAGAGGTGAGTGGAGGTAAGTGACTTGTAATGGAGTATCTTGTAAAAGATGTAAGGAGTGAGGTGTGAGATTTAAGTGGTGAGTGGTGGGATGTGCTAGGTGACTTGTAATACAGTATCATGTAAGAAGTGAGAGGTGAGAGGTGAGAGGTGATTGACCTGTAATAGAGTATCTTGTAAGAGGTGAGTAGTGAGTGGTGAGAGGTGAAAGGTGAGGCGTGAGTGGTGAAAGGTGGTAGGTGACTTGTAATGGAGTATCTTGTAAGAAGTGAAAGGTGAGAGGTGAGAGGTGAGGCGGCTTGTAATAGAGTATCTTGTAAGAAGTGTAAGGAGTGATGTTGAGGCGATGGGCTTACGTCCTTAATTTGCGATGCCTCTTTTTCAACGAGTCGTTGATGTTAACTGGGTAACTATCTTGAGGAAGTTGGGTGTACTCTGATGTTAAATGGAGGGTACTGTTGACATTGAATGGATGGACTATTTTATTGACGTTCATTGGGATGCTCTTTCTTGTGGATGTCAACTGGACGGTACTGTTTCTCGGTTGATTGGGAGTTTTATATTCTTGATGTTAGCTGGAGTGTACCTTTTTCTTGATGTTGACTGGAGGGCGCTACTTGTGGATGTTAATCGAGTGTACGATTTTGATTTTAGCAGGAGAGTACTATTTTTCGCCTTGATGCGTGATTAGAATATCACTATCTTGTTGTTGACTGGAGGATACTATGTTTTTGATATTAACTGGAGTGACCCTTCTCCTGATGTCAACTGGAGCGACTATTTCTCGTCGACATTAATTGGAGGACCCATTTCCCTGGGGACACTTTTTGTCTGCTTACTTCGCTGTTTAAAGCCCTCTCTCTATTCTACTTTTCTTGGATTTCCTGCCTTCGGGTCCCTTCCATGGCTGTCGCTGAGTCCCCAACTTCTTGCCAGTCTCTTAGAACAGCCAATAAGGCAACCCATCGCTCCAAAAACGTGCAACCGTCCCCCAATTCGGACTTATATGTTCCCGGTCTGTTTTATCCTCCATGTGTAATACGTTTTTTGATTGGCTGCCCACTGTAAAGCATTATAACCGTCAGAATATAGCGATACAGGGACATGAACACTTCACCAAGCAGGCGAGGGCACTCCCGGTTTCCCAACAGAGATACTTATCACCACACTTTCAATGGAGATGAACTTTGAGCTAGGCTCCGACAGTATTACGCTATTGCGGTCCCTAATACAGATGGGCAAAGATACACAGGGGCCTGCTCTTAGTAGTTGGCGATTAGCTGCTATAAATGGGTTTAATGTGGACCCACAAACTCGAAAAGGAAAGCTAGAGCCATTGAACTACATCTTTTAGACGAACCTTTAGTACCCTATCAGCAACGATAACGCCATACTCGCTGACCGCATATCTTTTGGGCGGCTAGTTCTTGTCCAAGCCGCCAACCTTTTTCCCCAGCTTCTCCTTGCCTGCTCTCTTCACGCGACACCAGAGCGTGTTCACGTCCTCAAAGCAGAAGTACCACAAGACTCCGCACCATGACGTCACCTGCGGCAACGGGTCGTAGAATTCCGCCGCAATTCGGCGAAGCTCCGGCAACTTCGACCACGCAATGTAGGGGAAGTCGTGGTGCTCGTTGTGGTAGCCCACATTCCACGTCAACAGGTTCAACTTGCCGTAGTAAGAGTAGGTTTCAGGTGGCACGAGGTTGCCCTTGACGTTTCCGGTCTCCTTGTCGCCCTTGACCTTTGGCACGTTGTTCTCGTTGAGCACATAGTGCTCGGCAATGAAGTGCCCCGCGCAAGGGTGCAACGAACCAGCCAAAAACGACAGCATGATGAAGTAGAAAAACGAGTTCCACCCCCAGTGCTTGACCATGAGCATGTCCACGTAGAACTGCACCACGATGTTGAGGAGGTGCACGTAGGTGAATCTGATCTGGGTGATGAACATGGGCCGCAACGCGTAGAAGAAGATCTGGAACGTGGCAAAAAACACCTTACCCAACACACTCAGCAATACGATGCCCTCCAACGTCGTTGGCAAGTCGGTGTCCAAGTACTCGTCGCCCAAAAACTTGTGGTGCAACTGGTGGTAGGGCTGGAACGACGCGGAGTACGGAATTCCGATGGGCAAGTTGGTGAAGATGGCAAACATCTTGTTGTCAAATGGGCTCTTGAAGAGCAAGTTGTGCGACAACTCGTGGATGGCGAGGAAAATCGCCTGGTTTGAGGTGGCTCCGATGACATAGGCCAACGCAAAAAAACGCCACGAAAAAGGGTGCGTGTTGCGAAGGTAGTACGCCACCAAAAACTGGAGTGCCACCACAGCAGTAACGATCCACTTTGTCTTGGGCTCGTACCCCGTGAGCTTGGAAACCTCGGGATACTTCGCCATGATGGCCTTTCGACGGGCCACGTGCGGCTCCGCCTCTCTGGTCCAGTAGAACTCGTTCAAAACCTCCATGGGCGCGTCTGCGGGTGGGGTCTCGATGTGAAAAGTCTCGTTGGAGACTCTGTGGGTAATGGCGCCCATGGCGAGAGGGTGCCGTTTTAACACAAGATGTGAATTAAGATTCTCCGCGCGCATGCAGGACAATGCCGTGGGCCTATATGGGCCATGTAATTGCCCCACTGGTCAGGTGAGGTAGGGGAACGCGCGAGAATCACGTGAGCCAAGCGAATCGCGGGGCTTGCCTGTTGCGTTTCGTCCTTGGTTCCGAAGTCCGTGCAAATCGGACAGACACCGTACAGGAGGAAGCAAGTTGGAATATATGAGTCCGCTCCGTTCGTCTGCGAATGTCTCTTCGATTCCAACAGCCTTGTAAAGGACGAGAAGCGCTTGCGATAACCGCGTACCTCACTGCTCCGTTCACTTCCTCATTGATCCGTTCGCTCAACAGCCCACTTTTTTAGGTTCTCAGTATTGGCGCTGGAACTGGGCCTGGGACTGAGACTGAGATTGCGATTTCGCCGCATTGGCAGAATCTCCTCCGTAGCCTCCGTACCACATTCCGTTGTTCTGCGCTGGAGCAAAACCGGCCATCATCTGCGGCTGGTACGACGCGTAGACATCGTACGGAAGGTTCTGTGCACCCTGCTGCAATGGATACTGCTGGAACGACGGCACAGGAGGGTAAAATCCAGGCTGGAAGCCCGGCTGGCCCATGTACTGGGCATACTGGGGCATCTGGCCATTGAATTGCATCGAAACCGGCGATTGACCGGGCAAAGTCCGGCCCGCGTTGAATTGCCCATTCTGTCCTTGCATCGTCTGTCCCTGAAGTGTCTGAGGTGATTGAGTGTGAGGAACCTGGATTCTCAGTGGAGTCATCACCGTGTGCAACGGCTGGGAGGAGTCCACACGAGACAGCTGCAGGTCGATCCGGACCTCTGGGTGCAGAGGCGACGCCAGAATCTGCGTGGTGTCATGGCTTCCGTTGCTCCGGTGGGAGGAAGCGGACTGCGACACCAACACCTCACGCTGGGAGTCGCCCACCACAGAGTTGACCATGTCCTCGAGGTCGGAGGCCAATCCGTTCTCGGTTTTCCCGAGTTCCGACATGCCGTTTTCGCTCTTTTCCGACGAGCCGTTTTCGTTCTTTTCTGACAAGCCGTTTTCGTTCTTTCCGAGTCCAGAGGCATGTCCCAAGATCATCAGCTCGATTTCGGCGAGTGTGTTTGGCACCCCACTGGTCAAGATCCGCTGGGTCGAGGTTTGGAGCAGTTTCTCGGGTTTAAGCCCGTCGCCAGATGCCGGCTTCTGCTTAATTCTCAATGGAGCAGCATTGGAAACAGATGATCCCGCGTAAGGAGTAGAGCCTTGGACAATAGAGCCGGATTTAGTAGGGCCCAGCTTAGTAGAACCTGACCTAGTACCAAGCTTGATATTATTGGGGCTCAGCTTGAACGGAGTGCCTGTTCTTGCTTCCTTCTTGAATCCTGGTCTCGAACCTGCAGTAGCCTGAGCACGACCTTGCTTCTTGGGGACCTGGGTGTTGGGGATCTGCACAGATTCAACCTGGATGACATTGTTCGAGTCCACGCTGAGGGCAGAACCAAAGAGCTTGAAAGTCATAACCGACACTGCCACGAGCCTCAACTCGTTCTCATAGCGGGCGCACTCCTCACGCACCGCCAAACGTCGGTCCTTGTCGACATTGAGCTCGACATCCTTCATAATTCTCTGCACTGCGTCGTTGTCAAGAAAAGAAGGAATATCGTTCTGCTGTGTGTAAAAGTCCGAGCCAAAAAGCACGTTGACGTTGCCACACGTGAACAACATGTCGTCGTTGAAGTCCTTGAACTGGTACCCGATGGGCAGAAAGTCCTTGAACTGGATGTCCTCCGAGAAGTAATAGCTGCGCACTGGTATCTGCTGCTCCGCACAGGACTCCAAGATTTTGGTCCTGGTATTCTCGTCAACAGATAACATGGCATTCAACACTTCCACCCAGCTTTCAGTGAAGTTTCCGAGGCCGGGGTTCTTGCGCACATACGCCAAAACAAGGCGGAAGTTTTTCAAGTTCAGCTCGTGCTCGCCAGTTTTCGAGAGATGCTGGAAGTACCGAACGATGTACTGGGTGACAAACCGGCGGAAACTTCTACGGGAAGCTTCCGGAAGTTCAGCCGCAGACGAGCAGAAACACAAAAGCACGGTGAGATGGTCGCCGATGACAGTGGCGTTCTGTGCCTTGTCCCCCTTTTTCGGGAATAAGAGGTTGAGCACGTCGGTCTGGGTCTTTTCGCAGTAAAAGGTGCTCCGGGCATTTGGATAGAAATAGTGCGCAAGAATACGAAGCAAAATCACCTCGATATCGTCCATGCCAACTTCCGCTGGCTTTTTCCGCGAACTCACGCGGTAGGCGCCCTCCAACCACAGCTTGGTGAAGACGGTGGCCAAGTTGTGCCTGCCCACCGTGTAATTAGGAATCCGTGTGAACTGAGACCGCACAAACCACAAGGTGGCAGTGAACTTCTGCTTGAGTGAGTTGAAAATCACGCCAATGTGGTTGTACGGCTCGTTCAACGTTGGAAGCAACGCAATGCACTTGGAGTAGTACAACAACGCCGGCACATAAGCACGGTTGGCCTCGGCCACATGCTCCTTGGACGCCTTGGCCTGCTTGTAGTACTCTGCCACCGATTTGCAAGGTTGGGCGAAAGTGAGCGAAACGTGGGTTTGGTGCCGCGACAAGTTGCCAAGCGCCAACAAACAATGATACAAGATATACGTGAGGTTGGCGTCGAAGTCGCAACTGGAAGACTTGAGCCCCTCGGCGCCGCCTTCAATCCCCAAAACCCTGAAAAAGTTGTCGGGGACGAGACTGATGGCATAGGTCTCGGCAACCTTGCGGAGGAGCGAGTCGTAGAACTCTCTGGCGGACTTGACGTAGCGCATAAAGCTTTCGTTCAACTTGCGCATCTCAACCAGTAGAAAGTGTGGTTTTTTCTCCTTCAACGTCGCCACCAGCGCCTGGTAGAGCTCCGCGTGCAGAGACTGGAAAAACCGGATGATGGGGTGGTGGAATTGCGTCCACAACGTCTCGAAAAGTTGGATCAGACCAAACAGCGCCGGGTTGGGCTGCCCGTTCTGGCCATCTTCGTCGTTCGCCTGGTGGTAGTAGGCGTCAATGTCTTGGGTGATCCACACGGAGAACTTGCTCTGAACCACAGCCGAAAAGCCCAAGAGGAGCGGCTGGTCCACGTACTTCCGGGCCAAAAACTCGTCGAGCTGAGCTTTGTAGTGAGCGACTTCTGATTCGGTGGAGGGAGACATTGTTAGAGCATGGGGTCGCCCAGCATTACTAGGTAGATTTTTTTTTCGTGCCCGCATAGCTGAATCTTGACGCCTGCACATAGAGCAATGCAATCAACGAAGAGCACGAGGAAACGGTTAGAGAACGGAAAAAGGGAGAGATAACTGGAAAGCAAGGAAGAGAGAGAGAGAGACCGGAACGAAAATGTAGCTGGATCACGCAAATCCGTGGGATCCGGACCGTAGTTCTCCAGCATGCAGTTATGACCACTGGGCCGCTTTGCGCCAGGCGGAATGGTTATCCCTGAAGTTAAATCATTCGAGATAACACCAAAGGGGTTAAAAAGTGGCCAGGATCAAAAATTCCAGAAGCGAAGTGAAAGGATCCTGCAAGCGCTGTTGGAGTGCAGTATTTCGCTGACTGCGAGCGCTAAATGGGAACTAAAACCATAGGGTGGGGCACTTCCAAATTTCGATCGGCTCATACAAAGCTCAGATTCGCCCAACCACAATCGTGTGGCGACTTTGCTTTCGTATGCCTTCCACAAGATATCTTAAATCATTGTTAAACGCCATGATCTCCCTAACTCAAAGTTCACCATCGGTTCACACAAGAAGTGGCAAGTAGTGAACAGCAATTGAGCCAAGTGAGTATGGTCCCTGTGATCTTTGATCGAGTTGATAAGACTCGCTGTGGACAATCGCTGCCAAAGCATCTTAAGGAATGAACAAGCCGTTCCATGCAAGGCTGAAGTATGACATGACCGGGCGGGAATCATTATAGCAGCAGACACAACCAAAGGGACCGAAAGTTGAAGAAATTTTACCCTTGCGTCATATCTATAGGATCACTTGGATAATCGCTGGGGTACGGTGCGTCTCTCGATGGCCAGTTCGCAACCGTAATTCATATCTCCACACGAGAGTGAAATGCCCAAATTGATAGCAGAGAAGGCTCAAGGACTCATTAAAAGCTCCCGAAAACAATGAACCTTACCAATTAATTATTCTGACCCATTTGTCAGTGCAAGTGGCTGGCAATACCCAGTCCACCTGCTTGGCTGACTTGCTCAGAATACCCATGGTGAGCTAAAACACGCTTATTTGATCTGTTTCAGATCGCTGCTCACTTTTCCTGCTTTTTCTAATCCGTCGCCAATTTCTTTGCCGATTTCCTCGCCTTAGTGTCTCATGGTGTAGTGGTGCAGACGATAAGCACCATCGAAAACTCCGATCACTCGAAGAGCTGGTTTGCAACTCTCGAGACTATACATTTTGCCTCCGCTCCCACTCCGATCTGCATTTTTCACAGCTTCTCCATTTTTCCCCCTTTCCTGTTTGCCTCTCCGCCTTTGCCATCGCCGTTGCCACTGCGCACTTAAATACGCACAGGTGCCTCAGATACACCATGTCTGAACAACCCATCCCAGTCAAAGTATATGTCTATGACCTTTCACACGGTCTCGCCGCCGTTTACTCGCCGATGATTCTCGGCCACGCCATCGACGGAATCTTCCACACCTCGGTGGTGTACAACAACAAAGAATACTACATAGACCAAGGCATCAAGGTATGCCCGCTGCCCGGTTCCACCAAATATGGCATTCCCAAGGAGGTTTTGAGTGTGGGCGAGACCTATGTTCTGCAAGATATCTTGGATGAGTTCATGGAAGAGCTCCGAGACCACGAGGACCAGAAGTATCATGCGCTGAAGTACGACTTGTTCGACAACAACTGCAACCACTTCACCGATGTCGTGATGGAGTTCTTGGTCGGGAAGAACTTGGATGACCGCATTCTCAAGCTTCCGGAGCAAGTTTTGGCCACGCCCAATGGGCAGATGTTGAAACAAATGCTTGGAGGTGGGAGCGGCGGCTCACTCGGGAACGCCCGCTTTGGGTTTTAAATGAAGTTGCTAGAGATTGAATGTCCCAAACATTCCTAAGGATGCTGACAGAACCGGCATTTTGTTGGAGATAGTCGTTCAGAGAATCGACGATCGAAAGAAACAAGGAAACTCCAATCTAATTGGTTTGCTAGACAAAATTGTCATGGAACCGGTTACAAGTGCGGTAGCGGTCTTTGTTTACGCATCTTTTGACACCTCAGATGCCTCTGAGGTGGATTAGTCTTGTGCTTTTAGAGCTTGAAAACGCGTCGCGGGCAAATTAATCGGCAAATTAGCCGAATTTCCGAGCTGGTTTGGCACTTTTTGAGCACTGGCTTGGCTCTCTGCTGTTCTGTTTGCCAAATTAGACGCTGATTGGGACGTGATAGTAGAAATAGGGGCGCTGCTTTGCCACTTCGGAGGGAAATTTGTGCTAACTCCTGGAAACTCAGACACACCTTTTCGGACGCTTTCGGTCATCCCAAGGAGTTAAAATTGTGACCTGACATGCCTTTGTTGTTGTTGTTGTTGAAATGATTATATGAATGAAAGCATAGAAAGAACGCCCTAGAGGTAATTCTCACCTACGCATCCATTACCCCATTACCCTCTCTATCCCGAAATTCCGCGTTTCTGTATTCCTCAAGCCGTCTCTTTATTTTCTTTCGACTCTCCTTTGTATTTGTTGTTTTCTCCCGCCTAAAGTTGGAATCAAATCTCATTCTTAAAATGCTCCGAGTTTTTATCTAACATGCTTTGCTCTTGTTTGAATATTCTCTCAATTTCGTAGAACCATTCTCTCTTTTCTGGTTTGTTTCTTTGCCGCTCACTGTTAATTCTGCCCTTGGGGTGACTCCTTTTCTCATCGTGACCAAACTCACGTGAGTTTCTTTCATGCTTAGGTTTCATCATTCTCTTAGTTAGATACCTTGTTCCAGTATACCCTATCTCCAACTTCTTGGAAGGCCAACCCTCCTTATATACGTCTGGTGTCCACCTAACCTACATATAACAATGGCTGCAAATTAACCCGATCTGCTATATATATCCACATCCCCCGCAAAAAACCCCCTATCACCCTCTTTTTTCCTCATACTTTACTGTTAATATCGCAATGGACCGGCGTTCAGCTAGCGCCTGCAACGACTTCATGGCATTCGACACCTTAAGTTCCGGCAGCATTGCCGCAACTGCCTCTAGCGGCTATAACGGAGTAAACACTGATGACACCGACCCTGAGCTCACTTTTCTGTCGAATTTGTTTCCTTCTACTTACACTCAGGGGCGTGATGACACGTTGCAGTCGCTGTTCTGGCTGACACAACCCTCCACTGTCAGATTGCCCAGTTTGATGGGCCAGACCGAGTACGATTCCACCGTGCCACAAAAGTACGGCATGGCACACTTCGGCCAGTATCCCATGCAGCTCACAAAGTCGGAGCTGTTCTCCCCGCTTAACAATTACACTTACGGACACGCGGACCAGGGCACCCGCAAGCGGCAGTACCTGATGAACGTGAGCACGCCCACGTACAACCCTGCCGCCAAGATGAAGGACTCGACGGACGTAGTGCTGAAGCAGACATCGTACGTGCCAACGGAGAAGCTGCCATTGGAACCAGCGGACCCGAGCCTGGTGGAGATGTTGCAGATGGAGCTCAGCTTCAAAACGCTGGTGAACAAAACATTGAGCGACAAGTTGAAGGCGCTCGCAGTGGCGGATGCCGCGCCGACGGGCGCGAGCCCGGGCGACAGTCGCATCACCATGCCCAGCAACTATTACCAGTTGTTCAGAGACCTCACCCGCACGTTGAATGAGCGCACGCAGGAATTGGAGGAGACCAAGGCGCGGTTGGAGGCGCTCTTGGTGGGGTTAGTTATGAGTAAAGATAGCGCGGTGGCCACCGACGGAACGTTCGACCCGCAGGAGTTGGCGCACCGCATCACCACCAAGATCCTGATGTTGCAGAGCGAGAACCAGACGCTCTTGCGCATGGTGAGCCACGGCAACAAGCAGAGTCTTCTTGTGGAGATGGGGTTGTTGAAGAGCGAGAACAAGCTCTTGCGGGAGCGCGCGGACGCGGACGCCCAATAATGATTATGTGAGCAGCCCCTGGGTAGGCACAAACCCATGGAGCCCCGCGACGCCTACTTGGAGCAGTGTGTCGCCCAGTACGAAAAGCAAGCTGGTGCATTTCAGGACGCCCTCGCACGCAAGGGCGTCGGTCTACACGAATTACGGGCGGCGGTGGCCCAGATCCACGACGAAAAACAGCGCCTCCGTGCACTCGAGCAGAGAAAACAGCGGGCCACGGCACTAAGTAACAGCCCGGCGATTTCCCGGCCCAACCACTCCGCAGCCATCCTGATGGAGCGGATTCTAGCGGGCTTGTGCAAGAAGGAGACACGGCTCGTGAAAAAAATAAAGAAAGCACTGAGCTGGGAGGAGGCAGGGTCGGAGTCGTCCGAATAGAGGAGGAGGCAGCGGATATCGCATCAGGAGAGCAGTGTTGGAGGTTGGCCAATCGGCTGACCTTGAGTTCGATGGTCAAAGAAGATAATTGTCGTCAATAAATGAAAAGAGAAAGAGTCGCCGAGTTGAAAAGTCAGTGTGCCGAGCCGGACCCTTTCAAAACCGTGCTCTTGTTCAGTGAAAGAAGCTGTACCAGCACAAAGAAAGAAAGTGCCCCCATTTCAATAAATCAGCATGCTCCGTGGTTATTGAGTAGGTGCATCATAGTTCATTGAAGGGCGAGTTCCGATTTCATTGAAAAAAGGTGCTGGTAGTGTCAGTGAGGGAGCTCTTCATCTCATTGAAGGAGCATGTATCATTCAATTGAAAGACCGTGCAATTTGGAGAAACGAGCACACCCTCAACTTCATTCAAAGAGCGTGATTAATCGTCGAAAGTGCATACTCGTCCTCTCATTGAAACAGCTCCTCTTTCATTGAAATCCGTGCTCATGCCTCAGTGTTGGTAACTCTCCTTATCGACGTCGGTCTCATTGACTCACCAGCCACTTCATTGACTTCATTGACTTCATTGACTTCATTGACTTCATTGACTTCATTGACTTCATTGACTTCGTTGACTGAATCACTTCGTTGACTGACATCTACTCATTGAATAATGTCTTTAAGTCGCTGAATTCTTTCATTGACTGACGTCCTCTAATTGACAGACTTCATTGACAGATCTTTCTTCGAAGCCTTTCTTCATTGACCTCCATTCTCTGACCCTTCTTTCTTCATTCCTCATTGATTCCGATTCCCTGACCCTCCTTAATGACTCCTCGTCTGATTGGGTCATTGACTCCTCGACTCCTCATCTCTTTGACTCCTCAACCGAGACTCCACATCCTTGACTCCTCAACCTTGACTCCTCGTCTACTGCCGCTCCTCGCCTCCGAACCGCCTCTAAAAACCAAGAAAATCGCGCCACGAGGCCCAGTTGTCCATCTCCACGTCGTAGATGTACGCCATGGAGTGCCGCAACGACGACTGCAAGTACTGCGGCTGGTAGTCGTAGATGAACATCACGAGCGCCCACGTGAGCACGGCAAAGTACTTCCACGACTTGTTGTACAACTTGTTCTTGAACCGCCTGGTCTGCACGTCGGTCAAGTCGTTGTACTTGACCAACTCTCCACGGATCCGCAACTTGGGCTGGCGACACTGCAAGATCACATCCAACAAGATCTTGCCCAACGCGAGCAACACCCGCAGAAAACAGTACAAGGTGATCTGGTGGGTGATGCCGGGGTTGAACACACCAAAGTGCTGAGAATACACCACCCATCCACCAAAAGCCCCGGCCAAAAACTTCACCAAGCCGGGATTGGGGCCCAAAACCTGGTCCAGCATAAGCACGTGCACCGCTGTTTTGTACACGATGGCAAACCCGGCCAACACCGCCGAGTGTTCCTTGGTTGCCTTTAGCACCTGGCGCAACCGAGGCATAAGCGGACCGGAGCGGTACAACAAGTTGATGACTAGCGCATGGGAGAATCTGAGCTTGCCACCGTAAACGATACCGTTTCGCGACGAGCGGATGATCTCAAGAAGCGGACGGTAGAGTGGGTTTTCGAGAACAGTCATGGTAGTGTGGAGAACCTGTACCGAGGCCCATGCGGCGCGATGGTAATTTAGAGGGCATGAGGGAAGGTGAGAAATGGGAAGCTAAGAAAATTGAGAAAATTGAGAACGTTGAGAAGATTGAGGACGATTGGCAAATATTGGAGTATTGAGGGAATATGAGGACATACTTGAGGGAGTGCGCTGGGAAGAGGGCATGAGCGGAAGATTGTGCCTACCGTACTGTCCTCAGATGCGATCCTCGTTTTCTTTTTTTCTCTCCTTTCTCTCCTTTCCTTTCTCTCCATTTTTCCCCTCCTTTTTTCTCCGTTCGCTCCTCTCCTCCTCTTCCTGTCGACCCGATTGTCTCCATCTGGCGGCCCTGCAGGACATCATATTTTTTCTGTGGGTGCGACGGTAAATTTTTCTTCGTCTCTTTTCACTACCGACGTGTTCGAGCGTCGACTGACTGATTCGGCCCTGCATTCGCTCTCAGAGCATCTCATGACTTCTGTCTCATACGCCGCTGCCGCCGGCACCAAGGACTCGTTCGAGGACCCCGACATCACAATTTCTGACCCAATGGCAGAAACCACCGGCGCAGAAACAGCCGCCGAAAACGCCGCAGAACCCGTCGACGCCATAATGGCCGACGCAGAAAAACACGCATCCAACGGGACCGGCGCCAACGGCACCAGCGCCAACGGCACCGACAAAAAACCCGAGAAAAAGGCGTTGGCGCCAGCGCCAGTGCCGTCCAAATCCGCGTGGGGCGCGTCCGCAAATAGCGTGGTGGCGGTGGACGAGCACAAGTGGCCCGCGCCGGACACAAAGGTGGAGCAGACGGCGAAAACCAAGTTTGTCAAGGCCACCAAGTGGATCCCCATCAACGCCAAGGTGGTGATGCCCAGCGGGCGCAGCACGCACGCGCCGTTTTCGCCGAAAAACAAGCGCAAAAACAAGCCGCAGAAGAAGAAGCCCGAGGAGATAATACGCGCGGAGGAGGCGGAGGAAAAGACCAAGTCGGAGGAGTCGGAGCCCGAGGAGGACGACGACAAGCGCCGAAACAAGCGCACCGCGCCCAAGCCGCGGTTCTACCCCCAGTTTGTGCCCAGCCAGTACTACCCGCGATACAAGACCAACTTCCGCCCCTACTCGTACATGGGCCCCTACGGGCCAGTGGCGCAGCCCCCGATGATGTACGGGCCGGTGCCGGTGCCGATTCCGCCGCCCATCAGCCCCACGCAGAACCCGCAGCAGGCGTTGACCCAGCAGATCGACTACTACTTTCTGGTGGACAACTTGATCCGCGACGTGTTCTTGCGCCGCAACATGGGCACCGAGGGCTGGGTGGAGTTGGACTTGATTCTCAACTTCAAGCGCATCAAGATCATCGTCAACGGCATCCACAACGGCATCGACGCCGCGGACGCTGCTGCCAAGGCCCGCGACTTGGACGCCACCATTTTGCGCGCGGTCCAGCAGTGCCAGAACGTGGAGCTCGGCTACTTGAACGGCAAGGAGCCCGACACCGCCACCGCGACCGAGGTCCAGTTGCGCGTGCGCCACAGCTTCGAGCAGTGGTTGTTGCCGGACAACTAGGCATGTACATACGCGGCCCGCCGCCGCCTGCCAGCGCCAGTCCACGACTTGAGCCTGCCGGGCGCCGCTATTCGAGCGCTGCTTGGACCGTTAATAAAGGTAGGGAGGGGCCACTGAGGTTTCCTGGGAGTGTAGCGACGAGTGAAGGGGAGGTACAGTGAGTGCCTGGGCTTAGAGTGTGGCGTGGTTGAACAGATCCAGCTGAAGCGGAGCCATGGCGGTGGTACAGAGCTTTGGTGATGGTTTAAAGAACTTGGTGATGGTCCATAGAGCTATGGTGATGGTCTATAGAGCTATGGTGATGGTTTAAAGATCTATGGCGATCGTTTATAGAGCTATAGTGATGATACAGATCTATGGCGATGGTCTATCGAGCTATGATGATGGTCTATAGAGCTATGGTGATGGAACTCACAGAGCTGTGGTGATGGTTTGAAGATCTATGGCGATGATCTATAGAGCTATGGTGATGGTCTACAGAGCTATGGTGATGGAACTCACGGAGCTATGGTGATGGTACACGCCGACTACGGTGATATACTTCCCAGTTCTGTGATGGTACTGACACTTCTATGCTGAGCAAAAACAGATCCACGCCGATTCTGACAGGACTATCCGGATTATACTTCAGCATCGACTTCAATAAGAAGCTAGTTCCCTTGATGCGACTTCATGGCATTGTGAATGAGGCATAAATCAGATATTGAATACAGGTGGCTATCTATCGGTATTAATTACATAGGAGACGTTGACGGACTCTCTCGAGCTTCTACAACGGCATTAACACTACACTCCCAATGATTGCGGACAAATTTTAACGACGCTAACAAAAACGGGCCACGGGGTTTTATTCTCACTCAGCTTCGTTTTACCAGGGTGCTCGCTTTCTCCTTAGGTGTCATTCATTCTCGTGAGATACTGTTCATCGATTCGATGTGACTTCCCTCCACCAGCAATAACGACAACGTCTCGATAACAGCGATTGATATTCATAGGACAGGCAAGTCGATCGAGGATGTACTCAGGGCTAATAATCTTGATGCTCGCTGCGTAGCGAGGACATTCCCACGAACAAGGCAAGCACATATGGACATTGAGGAAAGTCGTTGAAAGCCGATTAAAAGACGCCGAACACTGATTGACGGTAAATGCATAAATAACGTTGCGCTGATTACGTAAATGGCGGCTCCATGCTCATAATGGCGGCCCTAATGAATATTGCTTTAAACTACTAGCCGGTACGACTCGGCCTATAAGCAGCCACCCATAGCTCAGTTCCTATCCCGCCGTACAGCGACGAAACGGACAATAATATCGTTGCTCACAGCAAGATTGAATCTTTCATTACGTGAATGGAACATTGTTCCTAACGAACGCCGCACGATGCCTATTTACCCGTCGGCAGAGATCAGCTAAATCAGCTCAAGAAGCACCTTATGGTGGTACCAAAGATATTTCGGGTGATGCATTAAGACCTTTAAAACCGCTGGCCAAACGATGTCTATACGGAAGACTAGCAAATGTTGTCCAGGACAGTGATGGATGATCAAGCAATATTGTTTGTTCCCCTGTCGATTCCAGATAAGAGATGGCCCACTACCTCCTCATAACCATTAATTATTAGTTCCAATTAGTTCTCTATAAACCTGCTGTCTATCACACCAGCACCAGCACCTCGGTGGCCTCCAGCTTCTCCGAAACGTCGTCGCCCACCTCCAAGCTCTTGATGATAAAGTCCTCGGCCACCGCGCCATCAAGGTACTCCAAGTCCTCCTCAGGAATGAACCGCGGCCACACCCACTTGGCACATATGGCAAAAAACATGAGCACGCCCGGGAACCCCACCGCTCCCTTGGTCAACGTGATGCCAAACTCCGCCAACCCCGCCACAACCTGCAACAAGAGGTAAACGTAGAACCACTTTTTCTTGTCACGCGGAATCTGGTGCAAGTCTCTCCAGAGCTGAGGACACCGCGGGTCGTGCCGGATGTAGTCCGCATCGGCAAAGAGAAAACTTGATTTTGTTCACGACCGCGCCGCCGTGCAAGCCGTTCATGCCCATGATGAAAAAAAGGCCCGCCAACACCGCCTGTGGAATCAAGCCCAACACCGTCAAAAACGGCCCCGACATGAGCACAAACGTCAACACGCCCTGCAAGGTGTTGGTGACGCGCTGTTCCACTACCGACTGCGCCTTTCCTGTTTTCAAGTCGTGAACCACCAAAGAAGAGGTGTGAAGCGGCGCCTGGGGAATTAAGCCGTTGGGCGCAGGAATACCCATGATTCCGGCCACGCCTGTGGTGAGGCCAAGCAACATGAAATCCCAGTGGAAGGACGCGGGCTTGGACAACGGGAACTCCTTCAGCTGGCACATCAACGACAGCACGTTGTGGTCGAAGTAGAACAAAAACGTCAACAACACCGCGTACGGGAGGGCCAAGAACACGTCGCCTACGTCGATGTTTTCGCCTGGCCAAAAGTGGATAAACCATCCGTGCGCCCTGCCTACACTGGCCAGACTGGTGGTGGGCTGAAAAGCGGTGGTGGTGGGGAGCGTGGCCAAGTGGGCATCGTTCAAGTAGCCGCCAAAATGGACAAATCCGGTAAAGAAGATCACCGCGAGCGGCACGCCGTAGTCGACGAAGAACTTGCGGGTCCAAGGCCGGAAGTAGTGGAGCTCGGAGCCAAAAACAGTTGCTCCGAGGCCGAATATCACCATGAGCAAGCTGACCATCACCAGGCAGAATCCAGACGCCGCGCCGTGCTCGGAAAACTGGCGGTCCAAGATCTGTACCGCCTTCTGGCAATACACTATACAGATGAAGAAGCCAAACACCTCGCAGGAGAAGTTGGAGATGATCTTGAGAAACGACACCCAGTTGAGCGCGGCCGTCACAAAGTGCATCGCCATCAGCCAGAGGTAGATCCAGCACATGAAGGGAAAGTAGGGTGTTCCTCGAGGCTGCATCAACTCATAGACAGTGTACGAGAAGATGGCGATGGGCCCCGTCACACCGACAATACAAAGCGGTTGGCCCGAAAAAAGCCCAAACACCACGCCTGCGATCGCCAGGCTCATGAGCACTTCGTTGACGCCGTACGAGTTGTCTGTTCTGTCGAACATGTCTTGTGCGAAGGCTATGGCCGGAAGCAAGTTGGTAAAAAAGATAAAAACCACCGACGGCACCACGCGGTAGTTGTACGCATCGAGGAAGTCCGACCGGTAGTAGGGTAGTCGGGCCCTGATGTCGTTGTAGACGCCACGGCCGAGATTGAACATAGTAGCAATAGTAGTGCAGGAGATGATAAGATGAGGAACAAAGACAGTCGGCGGGGGAACAAGATTCTGTTTGTTTGGATCGGTCGATTCGATCTATTGTTTTTTGTTCTGTGATTTCTTGTTTCTGTTGTTTCTTGTCCTTTGTTGGTTGTGTTTCTTTTCTGATTTCCATGGGGAGTGACCTTAGGTGATGGCCACGTGGAGTGATGAGCAAATTTACGAGGGAGGGGACGAGCGACAAGATGACTGGGGGATGGCTTAATTTTTTTTTTCTTTTTTGAAGATCGATTAATTTTTGCTATTTCTTGACGCTGAGGTTGGCTGCGAATCGATGAGATGAGCAACAATGACAGTGGGTGGACAGTGGGTGTTCACGTGACTGGCACTTTGGAGGGCGTCATATTTAGGCAACAGCGGTGTATAATTTGGAGGTGCCGATTTTTAATTTGCGTTTTCGTTGTCAGAAGTTTTGGTTGTAATTGGGGATTATTGTGAAGTAGGCAGAGGAAGAGTTCGGAAAAAACGGAGGCAAAAAAGGATTCCTTCAGTGGTCTCACAGTAACGCACGAGCTATTGGAACAATTAAGACACGTAAAAGCAGTCGAGAAATGAAGCTGAGAACCAGATCGACATAGCTGACACCTCCAACAAGAAGCTACCGTGAGGACCCTCAAAAAAAAGTACAGCAGCAAAGGGCCCGGTGACCGATAGTGAGGCTCTGAACCGACTGAACGTAATTGGGCTTTTCAAGCGATTTCGCCGGTTTTCTTAACACTCAAATTCCCAACTTTGAGTCGATCAGAGTCATATCTAAGCACTACGGTATTGTTGCAATAGCGAAGAATTAACCAATGGCATCTTGATGGTCGAGTACTTCGTTGTTGGGTGCCCCAACGCTTCGGTGTCTCAGAAAACGGAATTCGACTGTAATTGCCGATAACGTGAGCCGGATGCGATGAGAGAAGCAAGAATATTAGGGGACCATGGAACCTAGCCCACGGTCATCACTTCACTTCTGAAAACACCGAATACCCGTTTTCTGTCAGGTCCTGCCCCCTGATCAGCTGCTAGGTCAACAGCCAGTCGAGACGTAAATCACCAAGGTCGCAAGAACACCAGCTAAAATAAGAACAAACAATCGTCTGGATTATAGGACAAACAAAACGGTCTGTCTACCCTAGATCAGCGCCTTTCCGTTTTCTGACTATTTGACTCATGACTCGCCTCTGCACATGACTCACAACCAAACATTAATAAGCCAGCCCAGCCCTCGTAATCCACATCAATGCCTTCGTTTGGTCACCAGTTTAAGAAAGAACACTTTCCCGCGTCGACCACCAGCTTTGTGCCTGTCAACCACGGAGCCTATGGCTTGCACCCAAAGTCGGTGATGGACGCTTACCATGCCGTCGTCGATGAGGATTTGACATGTCCTGATGTATTTGTTACCAAAAGACAGCCGCAGATATACTTGGAGGCGCTCAAAGCCACGGCAAGATTACTCAATTGCTCGTACAAAAACTTGGCTCTTGTGTCGAGCGACACTGTTGGAATCAGCGACGTACTTCGCCTGATTAATTTTGAAAGAGGCGACACAATTGCAATTGCGTCGACCACTTTCGACTCCTGTGCTCAGATGGTGCACTATATTTCTGATTGGTTCGATTTGAACGTGGTGGTGGTGGAGCTTCGATTCCCATCACTGGACTCGGAAATTGTCCAGGCATTCCGCACGGTTTTCGAGACACAGAAAGTCAAATTGGCTCTTTTTGATACGGTGTGCTCAATGCCTGGCCTTAGACTTCCCTATGTGGAATTGGTTCGCCTCTGTCGTGAACACAATGTAATGTCGTTGGTCGACGGTGCTCATCTGATTGGACTTCTTCCCATGGACTTTTCGGACTTCAAGCCAGATTTTTATACAAGCAACCTCCACAAGTGGCTCTATGTGCCTCGTGGATGTGCGGTGTTGTACGTTGATCCCAAATATCACCGGAGTGTTCAGCCAATGCCCATCATCCACAAGTACGTGGATCCGAAAGTGGAGTTGAGTCCAGCCGAGCTCGAGGACCATTTTTGGAAGAAGTTTGAGTTGGAGGCGGCCAAGTGGTTTCCGTCTGTGGCGTGCGTGACAAAAGCAGTGGCATTTCGGAACGAAGTTTGTGGTGGTGAAGAAGTCATAAGAGAGTATTGCTTTAACCTCGCACAAGAGGTCTCCAAAATGGTTGGATCCAGATGGAAAGGTGCAGAAGTCATTGCAAATGAAACCAATTCGCTCACTACTGCGATGGTGGCGGTGTTCATTCCTCTTTCTTCCGAGCAATTGAAGACCGTGAAAGCTGATTTCAGTTCTTTCCGGCTCTACGTACTGGCACACTTAGTGGATGACTTTAAAACACTGGTACCCATGAGTTTGCACAATGGGAGGGTGGTGGTGAGGTTTTGCTGTCAGGTGTACAACGAGTTGTCTGACTATGGGTACGCTCTTGATGCAGTAAGGAGTTGCGTCCAAAGCTTCTTTGAGCAGAAAACTTCGGATTGATGATGTTCATGATCGTGTATTGTTTTTGAGCTGGAGACACACGATAGGAGGGTAGATTCATTTATTCCTGTTGCCTGTTAGTGAAGCTCGCCAACCGACAAGGTTGAAGTTAGAAATTCTGAAATCATTTAATTTAATGAAATTGAGTCTCGAGAGGCTATATCGAGTCTAACATTGATTGTCGTCGTGTAAATTCAGCGTCTCGCATAGTCATCCAAGAGTTGAACTACACGCCGAAATTTGAAACCAGATTATAGCTTGCCCAGAATAGGTCGCTAAAATTCCTATATTTTTTCACATTAATATATCCTCTTTTTAGGAATTGTTCTATCGTAGCTTATCTGTCCCTGGATTTCGCTGTGTGCACTATACTAAAAATCGCTTCTCAGATCTACTATCCATTCGAACGGAACAACGCCATTGTGGGGCAAACAAGACTCCAGAACGCAAATAAGTATCTGGACACTCCAACAAAGGCCTTTCAGCAAAAATCTCTCTGGCACAATTCCTCCAAGATCTGAAGTTCATGATTCGACTTTGACGTGAATGGTTCTCGTCATCCACATAGGCGCAGGCCGCCATTCTCGACAGTTGGATGCCAAGTACCGCAAACTCCTCAAATCTGCGCTTTCCCGGGATTTGACCGAGGCCTCTAAGCTAATTGAGAGGAGTCCTCTAACCAATACTGGGTATGGATCTTCACTAGATAGTGTGGGCAATGCATCGTGTGACTGCACTATTTCGAGTATTAGTGAGGGAATAGTAACTAATATTCTCAGCTTGACCAATATATCGGACTGCAAATGCCCCACTCTGGCATGTCAACAAGTTCTGGCTGATTTGGAGGCAGAGTTTAGTGGGCTCAAGGGTCAAATGGGACTTCTGAGGCCAACAGCGCTCAATTTTGCATTGGCAAGAGAGAAATACTGCAATATTCCGTCCGAATCTCTCATACTGAGCCGAGCTCAGTCTCTCTACTCCAAATACATGGAGCACGAATCTTCATTGAGAAGATTAAGCAAAACAGAACAAACAAACACGACAAATTTCAATGCAGAAAGCAATATTTCGAACGTACTTGAGGTTCAGGACACTGTCGGATTCATACAGTTGGGCTCCGCTGTCGAAATGTCGACTTCTTCGGGAGGCAATTTTCTTCATCCGCCAGGCCGAATCAGCTGTGCTGGAGTCTACGGAGCCGGAATTGGGTACGGAAAATGCGATTCTGCCGAAGTATTCTGCCTATGTAGTGGAAACGGCGACGACATAATTCGGATGGGACTAGCGTCGCATGTGGCGGACCGCATGGCACAAATGCTTCTGGAGACACGGGAATTTCTTGACCTCGGACACGTTTTGGCGGATACGGTCAAGAGAAGAGGCTCATGCTTCCACTTATCAGCTGTGGACTCGCAACTCAACCCTATTTTGTATGTTGGAGTGTTGGTGGTTGTAAGAGACAGAGAGGAAACTCGACTTGTGTTTTGCCACAGCACCGAGTCGTTTTACTTTGGCTTTCGAGGACGCAACGGGATAGAGACCGTTTTCAGTCGTGGCAACGGATCTTTCGTCTACGGGGAGTACAAGCTCCGGTAATATAGAAATAACAAAGAGACGGTCAAGAAAGAGAACGGGATTAAGTGAATCTGAAGTGATAGTGAATGAACATGGAAGCAAGGGAGATTGGGTATAAGAGAGCTAGGAATGAAGGGAGTAAAGGGAGAGTAGAGTATGAGAAGAAGAGGATAAAGAGAAAATGCGAGTGAAACTGGGAGCAAGTGAAGACGAAAGTGAGTGAAGATGAGAGTAAGTGAAGTTGAGGGTACGTGAAACGGGAGCAAACGGAGGCAAAGCCAATTTCTCCATGGATTTTGTGAACACTCAATAGTCTCTACTATAACCAACTCTCTAAAAAATGCTCTACGCGCCTCTAATTAGAACCTGTATTGAATACACAGCCCATGCCTTAACGGGAGGTGGCGTGGACCTTCTGGAACGCACCCTTCTGGTTGAGCTTGGACACGTTGTCCTTGGCACCAGCAGCAGCGCTCTTGGCCTTCTCCGCCTTTCTCTCGGCCTTCTTCACCTTGGCAGCCTCCTTGGCCTTGGCCAATCTCTGCTCTCTGGTGGCCTTTCTCTCAGCAGGCTTCTGGTTTCTTCTCTCCTTGATGAACTCCAAAGAGGCACCGACAATAGGTCTCTGGTGCTTGACGGCTCTTCTGGTTCTCTTCTTAGAGGTCTCCTCAGAGATACCCTTCTTGTGGTGTCTTCTGTACAAGACGGTCCACGAGACTCTTCTTGGGTTCTTTCTCTGCTTGAAGAGAGAAGAGGACTTGGAAGACTGGAATCTGAACACCTTGGAGTCGCCTCTGACGAAGAGGGTACCTCTGCCGGGGTAAATCTTGGATCCGGAGAACGAGTCGATTTCGATCTTCATTGCTGGGTGTTAGTGAAAGTCAAGGTGGGGTGGTGGAAACTGATCAATGTGGACGTAGAAGAACTGTTGGCAAGTAAAACTCTCAGGCAAATCTGTATGAGTTTAGGAATTCCACAGCTAGCCACTTAGATACACTATTCTGGTTCACTGTCTGGCACTGTTCTGGTTCACTTGTTCAACAAGTCTTCAAATTTTAAGTGGATTTCAATGTATATGGAACGTGACACTCAGAAGATAACTAGCCTGCACTGGCCTCTATGATAGCGGTCTCCAGCCGATTTTTTCAGTATTCAAATTCAACATACCAAGTGTAGGTGGTGAAAGAAAGGTTCAGTGGAGGAAAAATTTTTCCAGTGCGAGAGTGGCGGTGTGCAGGAACGTTCTGGAGAATGTCGCGTGTCGCACCTCCACCAGGCGCCATCTTGCAAGGGGAGGCACCAGATTAAATGAAAATTGGATGGCAAATTACAGACTGTGAAGAGTACTATCAAGCTCAGATTTCTGACATTACTCCCACTACTTAGGCAATTAATTCGCCAATCTCTGAATACAACCTGCATACAACACACCACCGTCGTCAACTTTACCAGGCACGTTCTAATGAATATCCAGGAGGCTTGTCTGTGGATATCCGATCTAAGCGTATCCAAATGCCTCTTCTCTCACCTTCCTCATTATCGCCCAAGGGTACCCGCGACATTTTGCACCCGGTCACGTGCGCGCTGTGACTGCGCGCGCTCCACCTCTTCGCGAAATTTTCCTGCTTTTTCTTCTCTTCATCTTCCGACCGGAGTGTAAAATATCACAGAGATGGTCCGTATTCTCTTGGGCGGCTGGTCCGCCAAATAAAAAACGCTAAATACTAACTCTCAGGCCCCAAAGACTAAGACCACTGACAACATCAACGCCAAGTTGGGTTTGGTTATCAAATCCGGTAAGTACAGCTTGGGCTACAAGTCCACTGTCAAGGCCTTGAGAGCCGGCAAGGCCAAGTTGATCATCATCGCTGGTAACACCCCAGTGTTGAGAAAGTCCGAGTTGGAATACTACGCCATGTTGTCCAAGACTCAGGTCCACTACTTCCAGGGTGGTAACAACGAGTTGGGTACCGTGTGCGGTAGATTGTTCAGAGTTGGTACCATGGCCATCTTGGACGCCGGTGACTCGGACATTTTGTCTACTATCTAATTACCTTGTGTATAGTAACATAGCTTAGACAACACGATGTAGCACGCACCAGTAAAGGACGAGGTGTTAGTGGATAAACAAGCCCGCGTATGCAAAGTTGAGGAAGATCTGTGGTCTATCCAGCCATCACGACTAGTATCGGTGTCAGCTTTCCTTCAATACTTTCAGGGTCCCTCGTATGCATGGTATAATATTATTGTGCTGTATGGATGTTTCTTGGGGGCGACCATGAGAGCTGTAGAGCTTGCTCATCAGTTGAACTTGCTTTATTACCTGTCTTCTTTAGTTGGTGGATTCACTTCATGGATTTGTAGACACCAGTGAACAACTTGGAACCTCACGTGGCCGATCTGGCTCTTTGAAAGGTGGAATTTGGCTCAGGCGGGCGTCGCGAGGAAGTGTATTATGTATATTTGCTGGCCTTAGGCTTACCGAGCGCGCTACTCCAAGAAGATTCTTTCTCGCTTTATGGCTCTGCTCTATCAGTACACTTCGTCGTCTGATGCATCTTAACATCAGGAGTCTACGAGCAATCCCGAAGACTCGCTATAGTCTGATATTCTCATTATTCTCGTTTCATTCTCCACTGATATATTGATACCTGTGAGCATGTCCTTGCGAGACCGCATGTTGCATATATCCCACTCAATGGGTTCAGCACCAGTCGTAATCGACGCCATTATCTAAGCAATATACTTCACATCACTGAATGGATCCGGCCCCGGCACATTATGAACATTTCGAGAGCGAAGGATTAGCTTTTCTCAAACTGCTCAAAAGCCTCATGATACAGCAGACCTATGGAGATATGACCATTATCCATTAATTGACGACTTCAAAAAACTCCAATCCTGAATGAATCAACATCTCAACATTTTCTACTGCTGCCTGCGGGTGAGTTCCTCCTCTAACGCAGCGATTTCTCTCTCTTCCTGTGCGATCAAGTCGTCCACATCCGATTCCTTCTCAGCAATCATTCCGCGCCGCGGCAGAAGCGCATTGAGACTGTCGTTGTAAACATCCAACTGTGCGCGCTGGTCGGCGACTTTCAGCTCCAACTCACCAGTTTCTGCCAAGAGCTGGTTATATTCTCGTTGAAGATCGTAGAGTGAGGCCTGAAGATTATGGCCAGTATTGATAGAGGGGTACTGTTGGACTACGGCAGCCACTGCGCGGCAGATCTCGTTGACGTCATTGCTCTCGATCACCGAGGCAGGGATCAACTTGTACTGGGAAGCTATGCGCTTTCTTGTCGGCGACAGAAGCTCATCGGTTGGGCCTTCCAGATTGGGAACCTGTGGCACCAATTCTGGAACCCGTACCGCTGCAGCCTCGAGATCAAACGATCGTTCTGCGTATATGGACTTTCCATCTATACGTTGAGGACGCAACTCCACAAACGTGTCCGATTCGGTGGATGCGGAACCGCCGTACTTAACGTTCTGGCCCGACCCTCGGGCAATGCGGTAGAGACTCAGTTCCGGGGGCAACGCGTCTCGTATTAGCGAGGTGACCTCAGGTTTTGTGATGATGGCATTAGTGAACACGCCCGGCAGCGAAAACTCGAGGGCAGATATGTTTGCACATGAAGCTGTGACCGTGGCTATGACGTCGTCGATCTCGTTCATGGCTTTTGCTCGGCGTGGGTGCAGTGGTTGTAGTTGTAGTGTTTGTTGATGTTTGGCCAGTGTCTGCAGGAAAACATTCGAGAGCTAGAGAACTTAGTGGAGCATCAGAAAAAATAAAATGTGGCGAATATAGTCGTTAAATGGAAAGGAAGTAATTTCTTGATGGTAGAGAGGTCTGAATTGCTTTGGTTTCGGCATAGGGTGACCAAATGCTTGTTGGAGTCGGTGCGATAGACCAGATCTGAGACAGAAACTCTGAAGTGAGGTTGGAGATCATTTATGAAAAAGCAAGGAGTAAGGTTTTAAGTGTTTGCCTTAGTGTCTCAGTCGAGCTGTTAAGGGGTTTTCCGGAGACCGAATCCACTGATAAGGTCATGAAGGCGAGCTTTAACTAAGGCTCGCGCCTGATACTAGTTCTAAGGGCAAGCGAAGTAAACAGATGCGGACTCACTAAGTGTTGTGAAGAATTGAGACAACGGGTCTTCTGACTGTATCGCTCTGGTTATCCGTTGTCTTTTCGGGGAATACTCCGAATATACCTAGTCATTCGCAGCCAAGTCAAATTCATTGATTTTGTGCCGCACCCTTTCGGGACACCTCAATATTTTCAATTTGATACCACCGAAGAATTTTTCAACCATTGAGTCGCTTCTTACATTGTCTGTGGTACTGTGGTGTCATTCTCCAATCTCGAATGGCTTCTGCCCCGACGTAGCCAACTATGTGAGGACTTCTCTCGCCAATGTACATGGTGTCATTTCTATTTCAGCCTAATTAGACCCATTAGGATTTCAAAAACCCCTGCGGTTTTCCCGTTCCTGGTTCTCACTGCGAGTCTCAATGTTAGGCATTATATCCCACCACAAAGGCGCAGAATATGGCCAACCATAATTGCTGACAAATCTAGACTCTCAAATAGGCTATCATAAACACATCTAGTCATATTGGCACGGTGCGTTGCATCTCTTGCTCGTTCCTCGAGTTCTCTAGGCCGACTAGTACTAGAGATCACCAACGCCCCCTCCGACAACCAACACTGTCCCACCACGAATTGCACTTTACCGCCTCAATCACTCCCTTCATTTAAGATATTTTTCAATCGAGAAATTTCTTTCTAAAGTTTCTCCATTTTTATTCTCCATACTTCTTCCTCCATCTCGTCCTGCATCGCTCTCCTACTACCATGACAATTGACTTAGACAAGTTCGTCCGCCCAGGCAGAAATTACTACCTTGCCCTCGGGCTCGAGGGCTCAGCAAATAAGCTTGGTGCAGGCATTATCAAGCACCACGTGGGCGCTCTCAGCGCCGAAAACCGTGCGGAGGTGCTTTCAAACGTGAGAGACACTTATGTCACTCCCCCAGGCGAGGGATTCTTGCCTCGAGACACTGCAAGACACCACAGAAATTGGTCAGCAAGGGTAATACGCCGTGCTTTGGCCGATGCGGGTGTTTCTGGAGCGGATCTTGACTGCATTTGCTTCACTCAAGGCCCTGGCATGGGTGCTCCACTTCAGAGTGTGGTTATGGCGGCCAGAACGTTGGCGCAGCTCTGGAATTTGCCACTAGTGGGCGTCAACCACTGTGTAGGACACATTGAGATGGGCCGTGAGATCACAGGGGCGGAAAACCCGGTAGTTTTATATGTCAGTGGAGGAAACACACAGGTGATTGCGTACCTGAAGCAGCGGTACCGGATTTTCGGCGAAACACTCGACATTGCGATTGGAAACTGCTTGGACCGTTTTGCACGGACTCTAAAAATCCCCAACGAGCCTGCGCCGGGGTACAACATCGAGCAGATGGCCAAAAAAGGCACTCATTTGGTCCAGCTCCCGTACACTGTCAAAGGCATGGATTTGTCGATGTCGGGTATTTTGGGCTACATTGACGGCATAGCTAAGGAAATGTTTAGTGGAAAACCACTCGTCGACTCCGAAACAGGAGAACCAGTCACCGCAGAGGACTTGTGTTTTTCGTTACAGGAAACGCTTTTCTCCATGTTGGTGGAGATCACTGAGCGGGCCTTGGCGCACGTGCAGAGCAACCAGGTTCTTATAGTGGGCGGAGTTGGCTCCAATGAGAGATTACAGGAGATGATGGCACTTATGGTGAACGACCGCAAAAACGGCTCGGTATATGCGACCGACGAGCGCTTTTGCATTGATAATGGCATTATGATCGCACATGCGGGGTTGCTAGCCTACAGAATGGGCCAGACCACGGACTTGGAAAAGACGGTGTGTACCCAGCGGTTCAGAACCGACGAAGTGTTTGTGGAGTGGCGAGATGACTAGGGACGATGTAACGAGCATGAGACAAGGAACCAGAGAAGAGGGAGAAACGAAAAGAAGGGGCAAATGAGAAGAAACGAGAGGAAATGAGAAGAAATGAGAAGAAACGAGAAGTGAAAGGAAGGGATAAGAAGTGAGAGAGGACAATACGAGAGCAACAGCAGAAAGAAATGAGAGGCAAATAAGTCTATTGATACCCTATGACCGGCCGATTTGAGCGTTCTGATTATAGTGCCTGCCTAAGTTACCGTGCCAGCAGGTTGTCATGCCTTTCGTTGATCCAACTTGGCCGATCGGAATTGAATGAGTAGCTTCGGATAGGTGGTACACAAGGAATGCAAATGGTTCTAGGGTCAATTAGGATGACCAGACCGGCACTTTTCAAGCACCGCTTCAATTCAATTGACGTGGTTGTGGTCACTTTGGACCCCTCTGTGGGCGGATAATCCTAGCATGTCTGGTCAATTTTGTCTCATTGGTCCGCTGTTGGGGAGGATAATGCATGATATAGAGTGGAAGTGTAGACCCAGGAACTACGACCCGGATTTGGGGGCTGTAAAGCCTCTAAATTCTTGAGCGGTCGAAAATCAATGGCTTTTAAAGGCTTCTGCACTGTTTTGTGGGCACGGAGTCAGATACGGGCCGCACATATGATGAACATTGCTCACCGTCAAAAATCATCTTAGTACTCCAAATTTTTCTTTCCAGTGCGCGTAAAGCACTACCGGAACCCAAATAACTGGTTAAAAACTCCTAAAAGAGAAAGCAGGGGCTATCAGGCGGGGAAATAAAATTTACATTAATTGGTATATTAAACCATGCTCTCTTATTTCATCAAGATGGTTTCGTGGTCTAGTTGGTCATGGCATCTGCTTAACACGCAGAACGTCCCCAGTTCGATCCTGGGCGAAATCATTCTTTTTTTCGTTCTTCTATCTTTTCTTCCAGATATCGCCATTGATTTATTTACTATGGTGGCAGCTAGTTAGACTGACGTTCGTGATTATGTCGCATTCCAACTGAAATTCGCATCTAAGACGTAGATGAAGAAAACGGGTATAATGGAGAATAATTATACTTCGATGTCTCCAAAATTCCGACATTTGCTTCTATTAATTCAGTTCGGCCCGAGAACTCTCCGCAATCCATTCTGCTAATATTGAAATTCGAGGGCAGAGGAAGGGCAGTGTTACCAAACAAGAAACAAGCGAGAAGTTCCCGATCTCTACAATGACTGGCAAAGTTGCAACACGACGAAGGCCACGCTCTCTCATTGAAGCGTGTTCGAAACTGTTTTGACAACTCCGCTTTGACAACTCCGCTTTGACAACTCCGTTCTTATCTCTCCTCTGGATCCACTCTCACTCACATTCTACTCCTCCAGTTCTTCCCATGCATTCCTATCGCACACTTCTACGTAATACCTGACTCACTTCTTCCCGTTCACCAACAAAAACCCCGCGTCATCGTCAAATTGATAGCCTTTCAGATTGAGCATCCTGATAACAGCACCTCGGATCTTCGGTCCTCCAACCGAGTGAATTCCGCGACCTGTAACCACCCTGAGCGGCTGCACAAAACGACACTTGGTTCCGTATTTGGTAATGAATCCCTCGGTTTCTCGTAGGTGCAACTCGGCTTTCCACCAGTCGTCCACAGTCTGCTCGGCTAGTTCCACCGCGTCCTTCACAAGATATCCATGCAAGTCCAAGTTTGTCACTACTGAAGTTCGTGTTGGCACGCTTGGGCCCAAAATGCCCGATTTCGGTATCTTGGTTCGGCTTGGCTGCCCCATATTCCAGTGCCCGTCCAGTGTCGTTGGACCCGCTCTAATTACATCAGCAGCACTTGGTTTCTCTATCTGGAAGCTTTCCAACTCGATTCCGAGCGAGGTGCTGAACGTAGCACTCTCTAAATGTGCGTCCACTATTCTCTTCCCCGCGTCCAACACCTTTACCACGTCGCCTTTAAAAAACACCAACAGCCGGCGCAAAAACGCTGCATTGAGTTTCTGTAATGGCTTATTATGTCGCACATAGTCGCTGAGTTCACGTGCCTCAGGACTGCTTTCCTTAAACACATACAAGGCAGTGTAGCTGGGCTCTCTCGGTTTGTCCTGGACTCGGGAAGTCCACGCCTTTCGCTGACGCTTGTAGTTCACCACAATGTCAATTAATGCCTCAGCAACATTGCCCTGGTGTTTCTTTAAGTACAGATCTGCGGTGGATTGGTCCAAGTCACAGAAACGAGCCAATTCCTCGTTGGCGGCACAGGAAAGATCCTCCGCCGCTGCCTCAAAATCGTTGTTGTGCTTCCGGAGCGCTGCGGCCACGAGATCACTGTCCGTATTGGGAAATATGCTTTGCAACTGTTGGTGGAGGGACATTTGTGGCTCAGGTTCAGCAAGATCTTCGGCGGTTTCCGCCAACAAGTCATCCAATAGCTCGGAAAAGTCCGAGCACGAAACCAACCGGGCCGCCAACTCACTGCGGGGCACAGTGGGAAAAAGCTCCACCAAGTAGTCGAGATTGGCGGACATCACCCATTAAGTGAATGCAGAAATGGAGGCTGTATGATCAAATGGTATTTGTGTCGACAGACAGAGGATTACTATAATTAAGTTGTCCTATCGGATTGAGTATGAGAAGACGTTGGTGCTATTTGAGATCACTTATCTACTCGACATGGGTACATACAGAACTGGGCCTGAGAGAAGCGAACAAAGGGAGGAAATTAACGATACTAAAATGAATACCGGACGACACTTTATTTCAAGGCGATCTTCCAGATACAGAGTAGAAAGAGGGTTATGGCTATTAACTTGGTGAGTTCAATTATGCCATTGCCTACGGCACTTTTAGTGATGGGCACCAAGGTGACCAATGATCACCAAGTTTTTTGAAGGATGCGAAAGAGTGCTATTTAATGAGAAAATTGTCGTTAATATCGGAGTTATATTGTAACCACCGGTGCGGCTACTATGGTTATGCCTCAGGCATTGGCAAGAGCAGTTTAGGACAAGAAAGATCAGACAAAATCATTCTACTGAGATCTACAAGGCAGTAACAATAAGAAAGAGCTATTGGGAAAGAGAGACAACAATCACCATTCTTTGCCGAGTTTAAACTGCACTGGACAGCTGAGCATATGTAAAATTGACTGCGAATGCAAGTTCAGGACAACGAAGTCGCAAGAGAGACTGGTGCTCCTCGGTCTTAATACCGGACTTGAGAGGTGTGTCTGAAACAAGCTGGAGATGTAGATGCCAAGAGAGTTTGGCTCAGCAGCCAATACCAGCCCAGAATGACTTGAATGGCTGACTCGTTCGCACATGTAGCTCTCAAACAGAGATGGTCTTTATATGCTCATAATTCCAATGCTTTCTTATGCTTCTGATTGTTCACATTCTTACAAAGTTGGCAACCCCGTGCCTCTGAACGTGCCCCTTGTGCCCTGCTCAAAAACTTACTCTACCTCTCTGTCCTATAATGAGTTCCCTTTCGCACCTCTTGAGTTCCTATTAGTCTTTGAGTTTGTTGCATTTACTCTGTGGATTGTCACCTCGATCAAGATTTGCAATGCCTGATGTCAACTAATGTGATTTAGCAATCACCGAAATGGCCGATAAACTGCTTCTTTCCTGTCATTAATCCATTATTGTCCACCGCCATTGACTTGCGGATCAAACTGCGCAAACTTCACTGTTGCCAGAACATCTCGATCACCTCAAGGCAGACAATTCTGCTAGTGAACTCGTTCCAACCTCCCTTCTAACCACATTCAACCTTCCATATCTGATAATCGTTCTAGTCAAAGCATTCTGCTCCCAATTTTGACGATCCGCACCAAGTCTCTTTACCCCTAGCTCTTCTATTTGTCGTCACCGTCACCCTTCGCTTCCTCTTCCTGCTTCCTGTGCTGTAGAATCACAGCCTTGATTGCCAGGAAAAACTTTGTCATCTCCTGTTCGCTCGATGCACTCAAGTAATGGTGTTCCTTGTGTTCAATGACAATTAGGCACCACTGTCGGCCCTTCACCGCATCGACTTCCACCACATCGAGAAACTTCGAAACAGGAATCACCTCCTCGGGCGTGTGCCGGTCCGCGGATTTACAAACGTATATGCTTTTGTTAGTCACCACCAAGTAGTACTTTTTCCACTGGTTGTACTTCTGCAACACCAGCACTTCTCCCTCCTCGACCAAGTACTCTTTTTCGTAGGAAACCCGCCCCAAGTCCTTTGTAGTTTCAGTCTCCTCGGAACTAACGTCCGAAACCAGCTTCGTGCTTATTTTGAGCGCTTCCATCCACTCGTCGAAAAGAGCCTGCGTTTCGACACGAAAATGGTAGTTCTTCTTGCTTGTATAGATCATAAACTGGTACTTATGGTTCCCGTCCATCGCAGCAAACGATAACAACGAGTTTTTGTTGATCACCGCGCTGGGCTTGTGTTCATTGGAGCTCTTGTAGTAGCTCAACTGGCAGTTGCGAAGTACCGCCCACCGCTTCTTCCATTGGTGAGTCTTCTGGGCTTTTTTGAGCACCCACGACTGGACGAGCACCTTATTGTCATCTATTCCGTCCGACATGAACAGTAGTGTGATTTGGCACGGATTACCGTTGATGCATAGCACTGGGCCCGGTCTTCTGTGCAGGCCTTTGGTATTAGTACTTTGTATTGTTCCCCAGTGCTGAGGTCATTGTCCCGAGTTTATTGTTCGGCCGATGCTTTTGGTCCGACTTGACGCTGGTTGTTTTTTTTTTTGGGAGGTGAAATATTTGGCACTGTAGCTAGAGTATGCGGGGAGTGAGGAGTATTTGCCAACGTGCCAAACAGCCTTCGGTGCATTAGGCCCGATTGTTTAGGCACTAAACATAAGGTTTTAAAGGGGCTTCCCAGTGGTCTCGAAGTTAGCTTTGACATTTAAGGACCAATGCCCTAGAACTGCCCCGCACTGTTGATGATCAGCGGGTTATTAATAAATCCGAACCCCGAAGTGGCTGAGTCCGCAGTTCTTCAACGGAGTTATTTGTTTATTTGTTTCGGACCTTAGTTGAGTTACAACGGTATCAGGCGAGAATGTACTCGCGAGAACAATTTTCCGCTTGTCTCGACAGTGGGGTAAAAATCGAGATGGGACCATCGCAGGCCAGACGATGAAGTCGTCTGAATGTCGAAGATGACCTGTTTCGAAACAGGCGCTAGTGGTTATGTCTGAGCTCGTTCACTTGAGCCTGGTGATGAGCTGAGCTCTAATCACGTCTCGGAGCTAACCAGTCCGCAACGCTAAGTCCGTAGTCCACATTCTCATTTTCAACCGACCCTTCGTTCACAGTCACTTGAGTTTCTCATTTTCCGATTGAGTCAAGTGCAACTCTTCCTTTTTGGACCTAGCGGAGAAAAGTCCAGATACTAGGTCTCACGGGCCCTCCATCAGCTAAAACTCTCCGCATTTCCCGTCTTAAATAGATACCTTTCTGCCCTATTAGATTGTTCATGAGATCTGAAGAATAATCACTGGGCTTGGGTCTCCATGGCCGACTTGATTACCCCAATCACCGCGCTGGTCTGGATCTTATCATTTCCACCCTTCGAGACCCCGTACTCAATGTCGGCCAATCCCTTCAATATCGCAACCCTCAGAGCGGGCTTCAAGTCGTAGTTGGCCAAAATATCGACGAAACCCTGCACCAAATCGACAAGCGCCAAGCCCTTGGTGTTCTTGAACCTCGAAAACGTCAAGTACGTTGTGGTCCAATCGTCCTTCAACACCAGGTCAAGAACCGTCTCAATATCCTTGGGATGGGGCGCTCCAATGCACTCATAGATCATATCTACGTCGATTTCGTCGTCAGAGCTCTCCAAAGCCGCCTTACATGCCTGCAAAACATTAAGGGCGCGTCTCATGTCGCCCTTGGACAAGGAAAGGAGCGCTTTTTCTGCCTCCGGAGTAATGGAAACCTTTTCCTTCGCTATCACGTTTTGAACGCGGTCGCGGATCGCCTCTTCCGAGATCGGGTTGAACCGGAACCGCGTACAACGAGAAAGCAACGCCGGGTTCAACTTGTGGGAGTAGTTGGCCAAAATACAGAACCGGGTGTTTTTGGTGTATCTTTCGATGATTCGACGTAAGGAATTCTGGGCCGCCGACGTCATCGCATCCGCCTCATCCAAAATGATGAGCTTGAAGCCTCTGCTGAAGATCTGCATGGTGGAGGCGAAGTCTTTGATCTGGTTTCTCACCACATCGATTCCTCGGTCATCGGACGCGTTCAACTCCAATACCATATTTTTGTAGTTGGCACCGTAGATTTCCTTGGCCAACGCAGTGATTGTCGACGTTTTTCCCGTTCCTGGAGGCCCATAGAAGAGGAGGTGGGGCAACTTTCCACTGTGAACAAACTTGCGGACAGTGGTGACAATTTCCTCCTGTCCGTAGACTTCGTCAAGCGACGACGGTCTGTATTTCTCGACCCTGGAGTTAGAAAAGATTTAGGCATTGCATTATACGTACCAAGGCAAATTGTCCGACGACATGGTAGTAGCTAGGACGTGTAGCAGGTCACGTGCGAGAGAGGAAGAAACTATTGGGAAAATCTGTCAAGATAGTTCTTTGGTTGTCTGGAATTTATATCGTCGTGTTTGGTTTGCGTTGGGGTTTTATTTGCAATATTTTGCTCCCTAGTTTTTCAGGGAGTAGCTCTTGTGGGAGCGCTTCTTGAGAATCAGTGATGGGGACCATCTCCAAACCTACAAATGCCCGATATGTCCTATTTGAGGATGTTGATTGATTATCAAATATCTCTCTTATCTTGATTTATGTAATCAGCGAGTTAGTCCGGGCTTGTGGGGCACTTCATCGGTACTTGTTCTTCGAGCAAACTACTATTCGAGGAATACCACGCTTGAAACCGAGGCAACATTCTGCTACTGTAGTTACTTTTAGGTATTACTAGCATGGAGACTCTGTGAAAAGCTATTAGGTCCATGTGAGCTGTGAATAATAAGCTGAATGGAGCTCGTTAGATCCCTCATTGACATCTCATTCTACAACAATATTGCGGTGCTCTTTCTCATTTACATTTGGTGATCCCATTGGTACCGGCACCTCATTGATTGCTTGCGCTCCATTGACTAATGGTGTTCCCTTAAGCAAGTACTCGAAGATGTCGATGGCAATACATCAACACACCGTGTTGACACTCTGCGTGCTCTACAACCTTCATAAGTGCTTGAATTATAAAAGAAGCCCACTACACTTATATGTTCTTCCTTCCTTTCACTTCTCAGTATCACGTCCTCACATCATGTTATCAGTTCGACAACTCTGGTAGTGGTGTGGATTCAATTAACAAGGCACACCGGCCGAATCAACTTGGCACCAAACTCATGAAGCTTAAAGTAATAGTATGTGCTGCCTCGATTTGTTCTTCGCCTTCGTCAATTACTCAAGTCCCCTTGTTTGTTGTAGCATTTCGTCCCCCTTGAGACTCGAACTACGAGCCACAACGACGACAACAGCAGCAACAGCATCAAAAACGTGTCAACCAGCACAAGGGCCAAGCAGAGTTAACGAAGGTTTGGTTTACTTTGATTGCAAAAAAAAATGGTAAATCTCTTTGTATAGCGTGTCATCTTTATGCAAGGACAATGCTAATCTTCTCTGTATTGTTAAAATTGACAGATGTACTACCGCGAACGATAGTACGAAAAAGCCGTTTGCGAGCAAGCCATATGGCGGCCAGGTTAATACAGATATATGCAGGACATATAAAGTTTCTGGTATTTTTTGGCAAGATCTCTACCAATGTCATGAATAATCCACCAGATGGCTTTTCAGGTGATGTGAGATGTTTTTTAGAGTAGCTGAGCATCACGAAAGCCTGTTTGTTGGAAACTTGAAAACAGGCCAAAGCTAAATCATATTTGATTCTCCCAACGTTGAGGCGCCCTAGAACAATCTCAACAAAAGGATCGCCTTGCGTATTTTTGCGTACCTTAAGCTTGGGAGTCGCTTAACGTAGCATCAATTGCACGGAGCTACTAGACTTAAGTCCCGTATCACTTAGGAGATAGAGTATTTTTGGACACACATAATCTGCCTCCTTGAACGGAAGTGTACCCGTAGGACGGATTCGGTTACGAATCTGGAAACATTTTTCGCTTACTTTATCGCAGTTCCGACTCAATCCCAATTTCTACGCTACTCTTTAATAGGCATTCTATAATTACTTCCGTGGACCGTCAGTCCGTCGTCCGACGAATTGGCATTGCTTATCCTCGCTTCGAAATATTGAGTTCCTCAGTCTGGGGAATCACTGCAATAAGGCCTTTTCTGCACTATATCAGACGCTCAACGTGGTGCACAAATTCTGTTCAATCTATGTTCGTATCAGAGCAGTGTACTCTGCAGAATGTATCTTCTCTGGTCCCAAATATAAAATGCTATGATGCCCTTTTGTCCCATGAACCATTAAAGCCCAACACATCCAACCCATTGTTTTCCTCCCTGCCGATTCAAGCCTTGTCTTAATGCACCGCCTTAGTGGTCCGTCGAGCTGAGTTCCACCATCGCCTTTGATCCCACCGCTTTTTCTTTCCTAAGCCCAAAAAAATGGTCTGTTTCATTCCAAATAAGCCATGTACACATCAATGCGCCCCGCAAAGGTCACAAGTGAAAGTGTCAAACTTGGCTCCTGATCCTTTCGATCCCCCAGTGATTTCACGTCGTTGCTCATTAAGTTCCAAAAGTTATCGTCACCACCACCGACGCCACCAAAAGCAACCACCCGACTCCCCTCCTCAACGCACCACTCTCCAAATCGTCACGGATCCCCACAAAATTGCACAGTACGTACTCCGCGCCGGTGTCCCAGAAATACGAAAGCCGGATCGAGCTGTTGTGCCGAGGACACACGAAGCCAAAATCTGCGGGACAGTCACGAACAACTGCCTGGCACACATTGACACAGGGAAGCACCTCGAAGTAGGCCAAAGGCGGCACGACATTGTCGTTAATAAAGGAATTTCTAGACTCGTTGGCCTCCCTGTGCAAATACCCGGTGATGTTCCGCGTTGAGCATCTCGGAATGGTGACTGAGCACAACCAGTCCTTGTACAGCAGTTTGCAGTCGCTGCACGTGCGGATGGGCGAGTAAATGGCGTCGTCGGTGGTGTTACACGCTATCTGGTCAATGGCCTTGGAAAAGTTCTGGTAGAGTGCTTTTGCGCGGTCGTCGTAAAGCACCTTCAATGCGTCCTTGTCCTCAAACTCCTCTAACGACAGTCGGGGCACCAGATACGCCACCTGGTCACAAAAGTCGAGGTCGTAAACTAGCTGGCACGCGTCGGTGGACATGGTCTCAAACTGGAACTGCTTGTACACCGCTCCCCCAAAGTCGGCTCCCCCAAAGTTGGAGACCAAGTATGCCACGTATTTGGTGCTGGCATTGAGCCCTGACACGTAAAATTGCTGGCTCATGCCTCCACCTCGGGTCGTGTACGAGGTCACAAGGCTTGTGGATGCAAAAAGCGCTGGTCCGTTGCGAATGGCACACCAGCTGCTATTAGCATTGTCAAAGTAGTCCCGGTACTCGTAGGAGTACACATAGAGCTGGTATATGGACATCAGGGCGTTGAAGGAGTCCGCATCGCTGTCCGAACGTGACGTGAGGTTTCCTGTCACAATCAAGGCACTTTCGTAGTCGGTATCTACGACCTCAGCAAAGGCCAGGTCGTCATACTGGAACACCAAGTCGTTCTGCGATACGCCAATCTCGTACGACCACGTGGCACTTGTGTTTGTGCTCTCTGGTGCTCTAATGGCGATATATAACACCGACCGGCCCGAATCGTCGGTCAAAGCTATGTCCGTAAGCGCCTGAAAGTAGCCGTTGCTGAAGTGCGACATCTGGCCGACCTCCAAGTTATCAAACATCAGCGAATTAAATGAATAGTAAACCGTGAGACTCTGGTTGGCCGAAGCGATCGCGTTCGAGTCCTGCTCACATATATTTCCCGTGAGAAACACCAAATACTGGTAGTACTCTCCCAAACCGGTGGAAGCGTTGACATTGAAAGAGTAGTACTGTATCGCCGACTGCTCAATGGTGTTGCGGATGGGCGTGAACTCCTGTAAGCCCTTAGAGGAGTCTCTCTTGGTTATGTCGAACTCGTCGCCGATGTACCGAGGCAGGAAATCTAGATCGAGCTCGAAGGCGGATACGAGAGAAGAAAAGAGGAAAAGGAGGAAAAGGGGGACTCCCACACCCGAAACCCGCATGGTAGTAGTACTAAGGCACTGGTGAAGCTAGTGTGCAGTGACGATGGAGAGGAGCATTAGGATTTGTATAGGAAGAGTGAAATTGGATAATAATTTTGCGCTAGCGCGCTGAATGTAAATGGTGTTTGAAGTTGGTTCAAAGTTGGTGCTCAAGGTTGGCGAACGGAGAGGGCGATGGTGGATGTTTCTTCGACAATGAGAAGTGGCAGAACGATATTTGCTCAAGGCAAAATAATCGGGTTAACTTTAAGAGCAGTCAGTATTGATTATCATGTTTTCGATCCTCGATTGGTTGGCTGGGACTGGTGACCTGGACCTAAGGAACTTATTGATCTGATATTATAAGTGTCAACTGGAGGTGACGGTAGTGATAGACCTGGAAACTTGTGACGCTGTGAGGCTGGCCAACGATGGTTCAGATAATTATTATTTATTTCTTGCGAACATGGCCCGCTCTGTCCTCCTGCCTTGACGATTATATAATACAAAATTGTTGACAGATATCAGAGAATCTAGCGAGTTTTCAAATGGTATTTATACAATTTATCCTCTCATGCTGCTTCGCACGTCTCATCTTATCATTTATTTTAAAGGTAGTCCAGAATGATTGGCTTGAAGGCAGTATACCATCTCAAGCATGTAATTACTCAATTGTGTGCGACCCCCACGAGAAACTTAAGGTTATGAATTCGTTGTCAAAGTCATACTTCTGAGAGTAATTATGCTGATGACTTGCAACCGATTCCCAGCATTACGCATGAATGCGGAGCAAGGTGGCCCGAATCCTGTGAACATAATTTGTTTCCACTGCCTTAACGGTAACGGTTGCAAACTGACCAGCTTTCTCCAGCCACCACTAAGCAATCACTTGATTGGGCTCAAGTCCAGCAATCCCCGAGTGGTTCTAACGGCCGTAACTCCGCTGACCTGGGCTACGAGTGAACCTATGTCGACAACCAAAACACCCCTCGCCTAAGTTGGCTGCAACCCCACCCCGCTCACCCATATATGTATTGCTGTTCACCGAGCCGCGTCGCTAATCCCTGAAAAGTTTCCAGAACTTCTTCTTCTTCTTCTTCTTGCCGCTGTCGCTCAGCATCACCGTGCGGATGTCCGGGTGCGAGCTCAGCGGCTTGAGCTTGACGCCGCCGTCGCTGCGGTCCTCGTGCGACAAGTACTTCTTGAGCGGTGCCGTGCTCTTGCTGCGCCTGCTGGGCTTCTCCTGCTCGGAGAAACGCAACATCGACGGCTTCGGCGTCGACGTCGGCGACGTGTCCTCGGACGGCGGGTTGACCAGGATCCGCGGGCCGACATCCTCGGCACTGCGCATGGCGTTGAGCTTCAAGTTGCGCTTCAACTCCAGGTAGGAGATGGCGCCCGACGGCGGCGACGGCGCCTTGGGAACCTCGGGCGTGAGGAGCGACTTGGTTTTGTAGGGCACCGCGCCAAACGAGTTGGAGCCCGTGATGGCCCGGGCCAACTTGGCGCCGTCGCCGCGGAAGTCCGGGTCCGTGCCGCGGATATCCTCGCAGAATTGGAGCGAGCGGTCGGAGATGGCGCGGAGAAAGCCCGCGAAGTAGTCCTCGTCGCGTGTGTTCTTGGCCAACCGCCAGAGCTCGCGGTGGAGGCCCTGGCGGTAGTTGGTGTAGAGGTCGGCGATCTCCTCAAACGAGTCGTACGACGCAGACCCCGACGACACCGACTGGTCCAGAAGGGACTCGTCGTCCTTGCCGTCGTGGTGGATCGCGGGCATGGACGCGGCGTCCGCGTCGTTGGCGTGCTGGTCTTTTCCACTTTGTTCGCTGTTTTCCGTGGCGCTGTTATCGGTGGCGCTGTTTTCCGTGGTGCCGCTCTGCGCCAGCGCCTCCGACGCGGACTTTGCCATGGCGCCCGCCTCGAGCTCGCGCTCAAAGTGGCCCATGTTCAGCGCCGGCACCACCACCACCGGAAAGGGGAAGTTCTTGACGAGCCTGTCCAGAAGCCGCAGCGAGAGCCACAGCTTCAACGGCGCGCTGTTGCGCACGTTCACCTTCAGCGCCGTGCACACCAAGTTGGGCTCGTACAACCGAAACATGTCCTTGAGCACGTCCTTGGTGGCGCCCTCGCACACCTCCACGGTCACCCGGATAATCTTGGCGGGGTCCACCACGCGCATGGCGTAGTCCATCACCCGGCGCGCCGCCCCTGCCATCTTCTCGGGCGCCACGTCCTTGGGTCGGAATCTACGGAGTCTAGACGCCAGCGCAGGCCTTGGCGGCACCGCGCTCACAATGATTACGCTGTCGCCGTGCTCCACAAAGCTGCGGAGCACCCAGTCCACCGCCACCCACGTGTGCTGGCGACCACTGAGATAGACCAAGATTCCACGGCCGGGAAGAACCGGGCAAACGGGCAACTCGCCGGCGTACAACGCGTCGTACTGCTTGTGTACGCGTGTTAGCGTGCACGCGCGGCGCGTGGTGATGGGCGTGGTCGGGTACTTGATCTGGTTCTGGAAGAAACGCGCCACGTCCATGCCCCGCACCGGAGAGAGCATGCGCGTGGGTGAGTGCGCGGGGGAGGCGCCGGGCGAGCGGAGCGGCGTGAGTTCCCGGTCCCGCCCGCGTCCGGCGAGCTCCGCCTCCACCAGTAGCCGCCGAGTGGGCAGGTAAAAGTCGTAGGCGTCCTCGTCGGAGAAGTCCAGCCACACGTCGTCCTCGGGCGCCTGCACCTCTGCAGTGTCGAACGAGACGCGTGGCGCAAAGTCCTTGTTAGGGGCTGCTGGCGGGAGTTCAATATGGCGGTACTCGGTGTTGGACCTCTGTTTGAGGGTCTCGAGCATGGCACGGGCGCCGTCCTTGTCGGGCCGAAACCGGGGAGGGCCTGCATCTGTGCGGAATCCAGTCAAGTCCGGCGTCGTCGCCATGTGAGAGAACGGCGGGCGGTTCATGGAGCTTGGGATGTTAGACGGAGATGAGATGGAGATGAGATCGAGCGGACCGAGGGTCAGAGTCAGGTCTGGAGGCAGAGTCAGCGGTCGGAGTCAGCGGTGGTCAGAGTCAGCGGCCTGGCGAGCGGGGGGTCGGAGCGTCTGAACCAAGGTGGAGTTCCTTGTGTCTCGTTGCTCTGCGATAGCGGGCCACTCTGCAGGCCATCTGCCAGGTACTCCAACCCAAATCGCACCATGTCTGTGCAGGAGCGGCGGGGGAGCGAAGGCAGACACTTGGTTGATTTGGTTTTTTTTTGCGATCTCGTTTTTGATTTGCTGTATTGGTTTGGTTTGTTTGTTTGGTTTATTGGGTTTATTTGGTTTATTTTGGTTTGGTTTGGTAGCTCGGTTTTTTTTGCCCTTCTCGAATACTGGCCCTTGATTTCTTCCGCTTTTTGATTCCGTCAGCTTTTGAATACTTTGCCCTTCAATTTCTTTGCATGTGATTTATTTCGCTTTGGTTCGTTTTTTGTTGTCTTGCTCCTTAGCAATCTCATCTGTGTGTCTGATGGCTTGGCCGATGGCTCGGCACTCGAGGCTGTTCTTCTCCGGCTACTCGGAACTTGTGCGCAGGGCGATAGCGTATTTTCTGTAGTGACACCACGAATACGTTTCTCGTGATTGGCCAGCGCTTGGCACGCGACGGTTGTGGTGAAAATAAAAACTGGCGTCGTGTGAGGAATTGAACTGAAATGCGGGGAGAACCAGGACTGGAATAGGCCAGACAAAAAGCGACAAAAGAAGTAAAAATAAGCGAAAACGAAGTGAGAAAAATAAGGACTGAAAAAGCAAAGTCTGAATAGGCAGAGATGGCAAATGCAAGATTGGCGAGAAATTCTCCGAACTTAACCGGATTTTTCGCTTCATTTAATTAATTGTCGATCAATGGGCGCCTTGACGATTGTCGCACTGACCAATGAAGAACTCGGCTGGATCCCATCCAGTGCAGAACGCGAATCTGCGACGCCATAACTGGAACGGCGAATTTGATTGGGCAAATCGATTGTAGGTGCCTGTTGCAGCCATGTTGGCCCTACTACTGTAGTCACCAAATTATTGGCACGTTGGGACATTTATTGCTGTCTGGCCATTGAGCCTGGTCCGTCATTTAGCGATTGGCGGGCAACTGGCGACAGCACAGTGGCACTGGCTCTCGCGATCGGGAAACCATTGATCAGAAGCTGTTACCAAGGTGTAAATTATGACAATGCTGTGACTCGGAAACGGACAATTTATCAAAAGCGGAGAAGCGATCAAACGCCGTTGAATGATTGGAGGCGATCAATTGAGCTGTCACTAGATCAAGAGTGGTCAATTGGATCAGAGTGGTCAATTGGATCAGAGTTGGATCGGAGTGGTCAATTGGATCGGAGTGATCAATTGGATCAGATTGGTCAATTGGATCAGATTGGTCAATTGGATCAGAGTGGTCAATTAGACCAAGAGCTGTCAACTGATCAAAACAGTTCAATTTGACCAAAAGAGGTCAACGCGTAGTAAATGGCTAGTTGACGCTTGGGTCTGCGCTGGCGTACTAACGCTACTCCACTGAATCAGCCTAACATATATTACACTCATGGTCTCATCCATGTTCACATCATGCCTCTCCGTTAATGCTCCTTCTCCTATAAATGCTTCCCTCACGTACTCTCTCCCGTATTAATCTTCTTATCGTAGCTCAGAACCCCACACCGCAAATCAATTTCAGTCAAAGGTCTCCTTTGCACAGATCAACAGGCCCTAATCAATGAACGCAACCATTCACCAACGCTTCCCAGTCTTATCGACTTGTGCCTCCCATTCCTTGGTCCTTGCTCTTCCTCTCTTTCTCTGCTTGGTCTCTGTCTTCCCTCCTTGGCGCCTTACCTCCCCGCATTGCCTCATCTCCTAACTCGATTCTGGCTTCTTGTCCTGATTCTCAGGCGGGCGGTCCATAGATCGGTACTGAGCCCACTGTATCGGTGGAAGTCTGATTCCAGGCCCCAATCCCATCGCATTCTGCGGCATAGAACCGTGCCGCATCGGGTCCATCGTATTGGCTCGAGGATCTCTGTACTCTGGCTTGTACTCTGAGGCATCAGGAAATCCAATCCTGCCCAAATGAGAAACAGGCGGGATGGATGTCGCCGACGTAGCTCCCATCGACATCGGAGGCGCCGACATTGTCGCAGGCACTGGAGTGGACTGGTGTGACATGCTCGAGTGCCGAGAGGTGTTGGAAACGCGAGAAACGCTGGATTTCCGCGACGTTGGTAACACCGGCAGCTGGTGCACGTTGGGTGTACCGAGAACAGGCGTTTTTGATATTCCAGCGTAGGGGTTGGAGTTCGGCATTCCGTAGTGGAGTGCGTTTTGGTGCTGGCTGTGAAAAACCGGCGTGCTGGAGGGCAAAATCGGCGTTGTGGCCAACTTTTGGCCAGGCGGGAATTTCTGGGGCGCTGAGTGAGCTGAAGTCACCGAGGCATTGCGGGCCATTGAGTCGCTGTGGTCACTCGACACAGAAGTGCCCGAAGTTCCCAAAGCCTGGCGAGGCGACACTCCTGGCGGATTTTGCATGAAAAGCTGCGATGGGTACGGCGCATGGGCCTGAGGTGGTGACGTGGCACCCAAAATCGCCGAAACCGACAGCGGACTTTGCTTGAAGCTGGAGCTCATCGGAAGAGTCGGGTCGTAAACTGTTCCGGGACGGCCCTGCTTGACCTGAATGGGCAAAGTACCTTGAATCGGCGGAGAGCCCGAGCTCGCCTGGATCTGAGAACTAACCTGAGAATTAATCTGAGAAGCTGGAAGCTGAGAAGCCGCCTGCATCGACCCTGGTTGGAATCCAGGTCCCGGATATCCTTGCAAATTTGGCTGGGTTCCCAAGCTAGGTTTCCGTGCGTCGGCCGACAGCTCTCCTGCAATGTTCTGTACCAGGAGCACCTTCCCCGAGCCTGTCTGGAGCTGGGCCGCCTGCATTGGCTCTGTCAACTGCGTGGGAGGCGTCGATCCGAACATTCCGTGCGTGGTCGAAGAAGCAGCATTATGCACGGAGGCCGTTGGTGGCTGGCCCGGAAGAGGCAAAATGGGCTGCGGAACCTGCGCAGGAACCTGGGCGCCCTGTTGCACTTGTGCCTGTATTTGTGTCTGTGCTTGCGCCTGTGTTTGTGCCGCTGCTTGTGCCGGTGCTTGTGCCTGTGTCTGTGGTATCAGCATGGAAGATTGCGGCATACCTCCCATCTGCATGGAAACCATCGGCCCCGGCATCGGTACATACGCAGACCCGTACACATTCGGTCCAACGGGCATCTGGTACCCATAAGGTCCAGATGGGTACCGTTGGCTGGGAAGAATGGGCGGAGGCAGTCTCAAAACGGGGTAATTCCGCGATTCCGGCGGAGATACCGTCAGGTCCGCGTTTGCAACTGTCTCTGAGTCGGTAACTGTGTCATTTCCGAGGGTGGCTTGCCTCAGTAGAGGCAGCAGAGTGGAGTCCTGGATTCTCCTTGAAGCCCGTGTCCGGACCACCGGGGGATCCGCTGTCTCTTTCCGGTATCCCGGACGACGCCCACGTAACCCCTTTTTTCTGGGTCTCCCTCTTCTGTTGGGTGGTGGAGGTGGAGGAACTGCAGGTACCAGGTTTTCGTCGTCGTCGTCTGTTTTCAGGTTCATCGAGTGCTCGTCATCCGAAACAAGCGGAGATCCTACATGGGAAGCCCGGAATCCCGGTGCAACCTTGAAATCCGCTCTGGCTCCCATCAGCCGCTTTTTTCGCACCAGTTGAAGCACCTTAAACGTCTCTCGAAGAAGTCGGAGCCGTTGCGCCACATTGGTAAGATCGTAGTACCAATTTTTCTCCTGGACTTGTATTAGCTTCACGGGATCGTGGGTGCTTTTTTCGCCTGCGTCGTTTTCTCCGCTTTGGGCCGTGTTTGTGGTCCCATATCTGCTCAAGTGCTCGAGCGACTCTGCGACCGGCCGAACAAAAAACTCCGACGACTTTGGCTTCGGAACAGGCACAATGATTCGGTGCCGAATTTCCGGAACCGGCGAAGACGTTCTAGACGAATCTCTTGGTTGGTAATTAATTGTGACAAAGCGGGCAGGCGACGAGGGGTCGGGCGTTCCCGTGTACTCGCGCCATTTATCAGGATTATATCGGAGCACCACCTCGCTTGGATCTGCCATTATTAGTAAGTCCTTGTGGCTTCAATAGGACTTGAAACACTAATTAATATAAAAGGCACAGATATCGACGCACAGTGCGGCACGTGATGTGCGTCACGTGATGTCATCGCTGCCGGATCTGGTTGCTTTCGAGCTGCAGGTTGCTACTAGCGCGGTTTAATTGGAGACAGGTGAGTTGACTTGCGTACTAACTGGTTATTATTTAAAGTGGGCCTGTGCAGAATATCGGAAAAATTTATCGAGGAATTGATGTTCTGAAAGGAGATACATTGTGTTGGAGAAAGAACTTTCGTATACAAATGCACTGAAATAACACCAATGGTGGTGCATGCAGTATAACGTCTAGGTGGCCGTTCAGATTGGCACCCACGCCGTCAAAGATCGCGAGCATAATAACCTCGTAATTTTCGGCCCTATTTCAATCATTGAATTCTTTCCATATATTTCTTTCTTTCACTACTTGCTTTTCTTTGCGCCATTCGTCCACCTGCACACAGTACCACCTCCAACTCCACCATCTCCATTTATCATGACCACGTCGGAGATTTCTCACACACCGGAAAATGAACCACTTCTGGCGACTGCTTCCCAACTCCAGTCGCTAGTGGAGTCCTTCATAGAGTTAGGTGTCCTTGTGCACGACAACCAAGGTACTGCTCAGTCGCATACTGCCTTGACCCACAAGACCAATCAGGTTATCAGCCAGTTGTCAGGGCTCACCAACAGTCCGTTCACGCTGCAGTATCCTGTACCTGTTGATGTGATCAGCTACATCGAGGACGGAAGGAATCCGGACATTTACACACGAGAGTTTGTTGAGGTGACAGCCAAGTCGAATGCTCGGCTCAAAGGAAAAATGTTAGGGTTTGCAAAGCTTCGAGACGTGCTTGGGGAGAAATTGGTGGAAGAATTCCCGCATTTGGCAGAGGCAGTGGAGAACATCAACGAGAGAACGGCGAACAGTGCAGGCGCTGTGTAGAGAGCAGGAACTAAGAAGGTCGGAACGTGATGAACTTGGTGATTGTGTTCGGAAGTGTATGATAGCAGAGAAGAACTGGTTGGAATTTTGTCGAAGTTCTATACGATACAATGAACTGAGCCATAGTACTCCATGACAACAATTGGACAATAGAAATTTGATAGGTGGTAATAATTGATAGCAGCCTAGAGTGGAACTCGGCGCCCGAGCGTCAGAATAGGGAAAACAAGCTCATGTCAGAATGCTTGCGTGCTCTGAACCTTAGGCTGAGATAACGCACATTGCTAATTCGAATGTTTACTAACCTGAGCAACTTGACGCTTATATTATTTGGTGCTGGGCGAAAGAAAGTTGTGTTGCTTTCCAATTTGTCTGGCCACGGACTCATACAATGAGACTAAGCAGATCAAAATGGTAGTTCGCGTGAGTGCTAAGTATACAAGGCAGAATAAAAATGGAAAATCGATAATGGGTCGAGTGCAAAGAGGAATTGCAACTGAGTAGGATCGAGCGGCAGATCGAGTCAGCATAACAAATGAAGGTAAACTTTGAAATCAACTGGGAGGAATTATTCCAACAAGAATGGGACTCTGTCAACATGGCCTAGAAAAATTCAACTGATGCGCTGTTGGGAAGTCAACTTATTTGAAAAGTTCCCCGATCTGCGTACCAAACGCAATGAAGTGCTTGCTTGAGGCAATTCGAATTAATCTGATGAAGCCCTACAAATTTTGGAAGATCAAATCACCATGGGGACCACTCTTATTTTCGGTGGTCAAATACTCGTGTTTTGAATGTTACCTAAGTGTGGAAAGGGGGTTGAGGCAACTTACTATGTACCCACCACTACGACATCTCCATCAAAGATCGGAGCATCAAAAATCACCGTTCCCTCGTAACCATCAGAAATTGCACACCGTCGGAATTTCTATTTTCGTCGATGCATCCCATTCTTCCCTCGCAGAAGATCACATTAAGTCAGGCATTAGTGGGAGCTGAACAGCACACAAAGAGCTACTAAGAAATGAACGCCCTCTGCGTGTCCGCTCCATCGAAGGAAATCTTCTTGCGTTGTTGATCGTTCATTGACATCATGGCGCCATACTGTCATTTTACTTACTACTCGCATGGTGCGACATGCGCCAAATCCGACAGGCGTAGGATCACGCAGGCAAGTCCGGCTGCCTCAGCTACAACACAGAACCTTAGAGACCAAAGAGCCAAACGAGAGGAAATTAAATCGCTTAAATACGGGCCGAATCACTGGCCGTATCTGCGATTCGGAATTAGAGTTGCTCACAAATGTTGTCCGTCTTGTGGACGCAGACCCCGCCCCTCTGCAGGCATGCATGCACTTTCTGCAACCACCAATGCGTCTTCCACGGATCCCAACTGCATATGGGCCGGTCCGACCAAGACTAAAACCGGATGTGAGCCCACCACGGGATCGACCGGATCGCAGAAACTTCCTAAACCATAACCCCGGCGTCCTGTATCGCTCTATTACTCTATCAATCCACCTCATCATTCACTGGCAGCGGCCAAGAAGCTTACTCAACTCCACAAGATAAACTCGCGGCAGAGTCAATGAGACTCCGTAACTAATCTGGGAATCCGGAACAAAGATGGGGCTAACAAAGCTGAGGTTACATTAGTGCCTGCAAACATGGTGCGTTTTCGGGATCGGTACCAGCCAGAGAGGCAAATCGACGGGTTTTAGTGCGATCCGCGGGTCGCAAAGGGCCGTGGTTAGGCGCTGTTGGCCAACCTATTGTAAGTAAGTGATTGTGTGGGCATTTTACGACGGACTGCAGGCTCCAGATGCATCTTGCGCAGAGCTGGTGATGATCGCTTGTGGCGCATTTGTGGACGGATTCTTTCCTCCTGCATATGGGATGCATGACGTGCCCAGTTTGCTGGCTCTGGCCACCACCGGCCAGAGAGAGTAGCGATTAGGGCAGCGTTTTTGTGTTTGGGTGTTTGGTGGGTTTGTGTAAGCGCCGCGGACGGCACCCCGCCGCAAGAGAAAAGTTTCTCCCCGCGGGATCTTGCCCGCTGCTTCGCGAACGCAGCTTGCATGCAGTGCCCGTAGCGGTGATCGCATCTTAGTGGCTCCCCTCAGCAGAACAAAGGAGGTTTGTTAGCGTTTATACTGTGTGGAACGAATGGTAGAACAGGCGGCGGCTAAAGTGGGCGCCGCGGGAATCTCGAATTTTTTGCGCCGCGCATCCAATTCCGATTCATGCATGGCGCGTATGCACCTTCTGATCATTGAGCGAAACGCATATCGGTGAGCGACTGCCACAAAAGCAAATCTAAAATCGGGGAGTATCAGGAGTATTAAGGAGCCGTGCGGCGCATGCGAACAATGAGCCTAAAGCCTATTGTCATGATATTCGCCCAGAAGAACATCTTCTGCATGCAGTGCCGATGCTGGTGCATGATAATACCGCGTATGCAGAGGAGCCATGCAGCCACCCTGCCCAATTCCGCAACCATATAAGTATTAAGGGGCCTGGACGCTGTAGACTTTGTCACTTTTCACATATGCGTGGGTTCGGGTTTTTGCCTTTTGCGGCCCACTTGCTAAGACTCGTGGCTGCGGCGTCCTCCGACGAAGCAACCACCACCATCTATATCACGGTCACTGAGGATGTCACCCTCGTGGCCACCATTACCGAATATGTCTACACCAACTCTGCTGGTGCTTGGACCACCGATGCGGTCACGGGCGCAGCTAATGCGATTGCAACTTCGCTGGAAGAGTATTCGAGCGCAACCAGTGTTGATGCGTCGACCTCCGAGGAGTCGTCGACGGTTCCAGAATCCTCCGGTGTTTCTCTGGTTCCAGAGACTTCTTCGCTGGGTGTTTCTGATGTTTCATCTGAGGCGTCTTCTGATGTTGCAGCCACTTCCGAGGTGTCGAGCGCAGTTTCCAGTGCGGTTTCTTCTGTTGCTTCCTCGGAGGCTGAGTCTTCTGTTGTGTCTTCCGCAGAGTCTTCTGCTGCATCCTCTGCGGAGTCTTCTGCTGCATCGTCGGCTGAGTCGTCAGCGGAATCTTCGGCTGCTTCTTCAGCTGCATCATCAGCTGTTTCTTCGGCCGAGTCTTCGGCTGCATCTTCAGTCGAGTCCTCAACTGAGTCCTCTTCTGAGTCGGTCACGGCTGCTATTTCGCCAGATGATGAGACCACTGCCGTGAGCTCCGAGGCCGGTGAGACTGCTGCGGCTGCATCCTCTGCCGAGTCTTCTGCTGAGTCTTCTGCTGAATCCTCTGCCATCACATCTGCTGCTGAGTCCTCTGCTGCTGAGTCCTCTGCTGCTGAATCTTCTGCTGCTGAGTCTTCTGCTGCTGAGTCTTCTGCTGCTGAGTCTTCTGCTGCTGAGTCTTCTGCTGCTGAGTCTTCTGCTGCTGAGTCTTCTGCTGCTGAGTCTTCTGCTGCTGAATCATCTGCCGCCTCCTCTGCCGACGCTGCGGGATCTTCCGCCGAAACCACTGCTGCTTCGGCCGAATCTACTCCTGCCGGATCTTCTCCCGCCGCTGAGTCCTCGCCAGCTGCTGAGACTTCCGCTGAAAACGCATCTACTGCCCCAGCAGGCTCCTCCGCTGTTACTACCTCGTCTTCTTCCTCGACCGCCACTACAGGATCTCCAGCTATCTCGCCGGCGTTGTCCTCGGCTTCTTCGGTGCTGACGTTGGACTTCTCTGTTCCTGCTGGTATCTACAGTCGCTCGACCTCCACTGCCACTACGCTCATAAACGGCGCCACAGCGGTGGTCGAGTATGTGATTTTGTTCACAAACACCTGCTGAGCAAGATGCTCGCTCTTCAATTCTTCACGATAGGCTATTTACTTTCCGACCCATTTACGCTCTGTAGAGTAAAGTTTTGAAACATATGTCCGGTGCAGTCGCGTCTTCGGCCTAAAAAATAGAGAAGCGAAAAGAAAAAAGAAAAAAAAGAACGATTAATCGAAGAGATTACGAGATTTGACACTTTGTGTTATTAACCTCGAATGCTTTCCGTTTAGTGCTTACCAGCTTCAATGCTTATTGACCTTTCATGCTTACAAATTCTAGTGACCAGAGTGAGCGACAAATGCCTCGGATCAACGTGAACAGGCAATTCCGCCCGCAGGAGTCGCGGAAGAAAATCTGAAAATATCGAGAAAATCCGAAGGCATTGCCAGCGCAACTACAGGCACGGTATTAACGCCGAGTTGCAGTTAGCCTAGTCATGCTGATGAGCTTGGTGCCGAACTATCGTATGATTGACTGTCGCTGATTTATGGTTTTTCCATGAGCTGATCTGGCCTGCCTTGGCAAACTTTATCCCGCTAGAATTTTCGCAAAGATCGGTAATTCAGTTGGCGAATAAGAGAGAAGCTGCGATTCGTTTCGTTTTTTTTTTTTTTTGATCGTTTTCTTTGCTTGCCTGAAAAGTGATATGTAGTGACGTGCGACGGTCACCACTTCACCTCGCATGAACGAACACCCGGAGCTCGGGCGATAACTCCGAAAGCATGATTTTTGCGAATTTACGATAGTTGATAATGGAGAACATTTATGGAGTTTTTCTTAATTTTTTTTCTGAGTTCTGTGAAGTTTTCTCCCGAATTTGAAGACAATGGCACGTAGTGCACAAATGACGGCACAAAGTGGACAACTGACGAGACAGATCGCCAAAGCACGGCGTGAAGTAGATTTACGGGCGAATAAGGAATGATTCGTCGGATAAAATCTCGCTCGGTTATACCATCTTTACTCCGGATCAGCACCACCGACTGGTCGGATTTCATAAGCCTACAATTCTACGGAACATATAAAAGTGGGCCATCAGGTTGACTCAAGTAGCCGAGGATATCGCCTAAACTCTTTTCCTGAAACTTATTCTCACCCAAAAAGAATAGTAGATTTTCTAGATGACGTCACCCAAGATTCGACACAGTGGACTCAACCAACAAGCCTCAGCGACAACAATAATGACATGAAATTGACAACATGGTCTAGAGAAATAATCATCCGAGGGTAAAATATCTTTGCGTGACCTCGCTTCGCTCGGCATTGCCCTTTTCAGAAGGCTTGGCCAGTCATTCCGATCGTTTCAAAACTGGAATTGGCCGGAATGACTGTCAGCCCCGCTCGGAGGTCCGAACGTGCGCTCAAGACCATGGGAACCAAAACATCCTCTCAAGACCAAGGAGAGGTGGCTTTTCATCAACAAATGATAAATTTTAACCTTTTCTCCTTCCAAGTAATCTTCTGTTCATTCTCTACACTCGTTAATTAGTAGTTACATTTCTCGTAAACAATTACACCTGCTCCACGTGCTCCAACGAGGCCTTGCGCTCATCGACGTTCAACTGTCTGTTGGCCATCTCGGGCGCCTCGTCACCAAACACCTGGGCCACCTCCTCCAAGGTGTAGCCAGAGGTCTCGGGGAAAGTGAAGATCACAATCACCAACTCCACCGCAAGCACGGAACAGTAAACGATGTAGTACTTCCACTCGATGGCATCCATAGCAATCGGGTTGACGTAACCGTTGTACACCAAAACAGCAAACATGGCGAGCTGCATAATGTTGATGCCCTTGGCTCTGTGGGAGTAAGGCAAGATCTCAGTAAGGTACAAGTAAGGCAAACCGTTCATGCCCACGTCGTAGAAGAAGTAGTAGAAGAAGATCATCGCAAGCACACCGTTGGCCAACAGCTTGTCTTCGAAGTGTCTCTGCTGGTTCAACGCCGACAAAATCGTCCAGATCACGTAGGACAACAACATTCCTGACACACACACAATGAACATAGTTCTTCTGCGGAAACGGTTGACGATACTGGCAAATGCGACACAGATGACAAAGTTGTAGATCATCAAGCAGCCGTTGATCTGCAACTGCTTCTTCTCCTCGGTGATACCAATGGAGTTCAACACCTTGACCAAGTAGTAGGAAACCAAACCATTACCAGAGAGCTGCATCATGACGGCGACAATCACACACAAGAAACCTCTCTTTCTGAAGTTCTTCTTCTTGATGAAGTCCAAGTACGAGGTGTTGGAGTTGAGCTTTTCGGCCTCCAACGCGGTCTCGATCTCGCGCAACTCAAACTCCACCAACGCAATGTCGCGGGGGTCCGTGGAGTTGCCGGTGTGGTACTTGGACAAAACTCCGCGGGCTTTGTCAATCTTGCCTTTGGCGACGTAGAATCTGGGCGATTCTGGGATCATCCAAACGAAAGCAAGCTGGAACACAGGCAAGGCACCCTGCAAGTACGAGGGGATCTGCCACGAGGCGTTTCCGTCCACGGTACGGGTTCCGTAAGTGACCCAAGAGGCCACAATGGCACCCAAGTACCAGCAGATGTTGTAAACGAAAGTGGACACCTCTCTGTGGGTGGGGTAGGCAAGCTCGGAAATCAAGGTGGGCGAACCGATGGTGGCAATGCACGAGCCAAAACCAAGCACAATTCTCAGGCCCAAGAAGAAAGCGTAGTCAGTGGAAGCACCCTGCAAAACAGCGCCAACAATGGTGAGAAACTGGCCGCCGAAAAGCACGGCTCTTCTGCCAAAACGGTCAGCCAAGAACGGAGCAACGGGAAGCGCAGCGATGGAGCCAAACAACGTACCGTTGCTCAACGCTCCCAACTTTTGGCCCTGAGGATGACCCATGGCCAGCTGCCAATGAGCCAAAGACTGCAAGCCGTTCAACATCGAACCATCGTATCCGTTGTTGGTGGAGGTGATGGTGATCAAGAAAATAGCCCACGACAACAAACGGAGGTGGGGCACCTTGTACCAGGGTCTGGTTTCAGCAATGTAGTCTTGCACGGACACTTCGTGGCCCTGGAGCTGAATGTCGGAGTCGCCAGCGACTTTCTTTTCCACGGGGGATTCGGAACCTGAGAGGTCAGCCATGATGATGATGAGATGGTGGAGCTGGGAAGTATATATACTGAGGGCCGGCGCATGCACCCCGCCAGGTTATGCATGGGGCCCACAAAATACGACTTGGCAACGCCAAAAGGGCAGTGGCCGCATGCCCGCAGGTTTGCCGTGCACAAACAGGAACGGGTAAATTTCCCAATGCATTGATGCACCCCACATTTTGTCCTGCAGGCATGCGGCAGGTGGGCGGGGCTGATATCCGGGTTGACGGACCCCACCACGGAATTGTGCCAGCTGCCCTGCGGCTATGTTGACAACCCTCTCCACTCTGCCAAGAGCTTACATTTCATGACAATCGCACACGCGGATCAGGTCGGAAAAACCGTCACCATCCATCCGATCGCCTTGTTCCGGGTCTCCTGTATGGGGCTTTGTGTCGGGGAGCGATCCAGGGACGAACCACAGACACAAGTGTGGAGAACGCGGAGATGGTGGGGTGCAGCGAACGCGGGAATTCTACCTGTCCCAGTCACCTACCAGAGCCCGTGACCCGCCGCATGCACATTCGGAGATTGCCCTCGCTCCCCCAGCCAATTAGGTGCCGGCCCGGCGGAGGTGGCCTGACCAAAAGGGAAGCCACGCCGGATTAAACCTTATGAGCCCTGCGCTCGCCTGTTTAGGAAGCGGTGGTCGACAGGAGCCGTGCATATTGGATCGACCTTCCTCGTCTTGTCTGCTCCCCGCCTTGTTTGGTTCCGAACTATGCACCTAGTGTTCGATAGTGGAAAGATCTTATCACTGTAGGGTAGTGTAAACGGTGGTTATGGTGGTTATAGTGAGCGATGTCTGGTTGCTGCGTAATTAATTAGTGCTCTTAGTGGATGTAGGGTCGAGAGGCTGACGTGAAGCTTCACAATGGGCCGTTGGATCTGCAAATCCGGGAGTGGTCCGTTATCTCCTCGTAAATGCGGCTGACGTTGGTCCGACTGAGTGGTGATGTCGGACTTGAGCGGACGTCAGTAGTGGGGAAATTTCTTGGAGGCGATGCTGGAAGGTCTAGCCGGATTGAGCCATTTTGCGGTTGATCTGTTCGATTCTCGCTGGGTAATTCTGATGTTGGGCCACAATTAATTTCCCGCTGGAACACAGTGGGAAATCACTGGTTTATTCACAACAGTTCTCTTTATTTGGTCATTTAAACGGTGTTTGGTGTAGTTGGGGGATCAGCATTGTTTATTGATGACGTGACTTAGTTGCGCAACAAATGTTTCCTGGTCAAAAAATCAACTATTGAGCCGTTCAGAGACCACAAGTGGTTGACGTGGATTCCTTGCAGAGGTCTGTCGAGCACAGTGGCACATGAGGCGTGTAACTTGGTAGGAAATAATATGATGGTAACCCATTATGGGTCTAGACTTTCCCAACATCAGGAGCAAGTCCTCAAACCGGTGACTAAACGAGGCGTTCACAGCACTTTCAAAGCTCGCAGTTCAAAAACTTTTCGCTTAGGAGCCTTGTTGTGGTCCCCTCCTGTTCTGTGACGATTTTTGTTCTGAGGAGGAGCGACCTCGGAACCACTGAACGAACTCGCCCTTTTTGAGTCCCTAGTGTATTCCATTGGCACCGCAGCACCTGGTTTCATGTCTGTATGCTGAGTAGAATTCACCGCACCCACCCTGGCGTGGTCAATAAATTGTTTCTCTTCGCGCCATCAAGTTTTGACATCTCCAGTTCAGAACCAACCTCAATACAGATACCAATCATCAACAGCACGTTCCCACTGCTTGGCGTTTTCGTTGCCCTCTTTAATACCGGAAGTCTTCCCTTGCTCAACCCTGTGGCGTGAGACTCTGGGGTCAGCAGTTTATCGGGTTCATTGTTCCGGCATTGCTGTAGTGGGTCGATCACTCATTGTTCGAGTCACAAGACCAGGGTTGTAGTACATAAAGAAAGAGTACATAATTGTCAGTCTGGCTAAGGGGCATTTAGACGCTCTGCCTCCGCCATGTGGCTATGCCGATTACTCCTCAGAGTTCAACAAAGAGGGGCAACTACAAGATGAATGTACACAAAGTCACAAAGCAGAGCCCAACAGAGTTTATCCCGAGTCACCCCAAACCTCCGACTCACTGTGGGTCTTTGCAATCCTCGGCCTCCACAGCAACAAGCTACGTTAGTAACGCAGAACCTCTCACCTCTATACTGCTTCATTGGCCAATTACTCCAAATAATCCATTTCAACTAAATCTTCTTGTACTACAGCACCGAGGTTGCCATGGCTGCCGCTGGGATGGGTGGCCTGCGGGGATTTTTCCGCGTTTGTGACCAGGCAGGAAGGTCACGGTAGGCACCTGCACCCCACTCTGCATGCTTTCCTCGGGGCTCAAACCGGGGGAGGCAGGAAGGTCCTGCCGTTACTGCCGCATCGGGCAATCCATCCGGGGTGCGTGCTGTACCCCATATAAAAGTTTGAAACGCACAAGCCTCAGGCCAGCATCCGAATTCGACAAGATGGGATTTTTGAAAGTCAAAGGCACTAAGATTGTGAACGACAGCGGCGAGTCCGTGATTTTGAAAGGGTGTGCCACTGGTGGCCACCTCAACATGGAGAACTTCATCACCGGCTACCCCGGCCACGAGACCGAGCACAAGAAGGTGATGAAGTCCAAGATGGGCCAGGAGAAGTTCGAATACTTCTTCGAGAAGTTCTACGACTACTTCTGGACCGAGAAGGACGCGGAGTTCTTCAAGAACGAGCTCCACCTCAACTGTTTGCGCATTCCCTTCAACTACCGCCACTTTATCGACGATGACGGCGACCTTTTCGAGGTCAAGCAGGAGGGCTTTGCCAAGTTGGACCGCATCGTGGACACCTGTGCTGCCCAGGGCATCTACACCATCTTGGACTTGCACGCCACTCCCGGAGGACAGAACCAGGACTGGCACGCGGACTCGGGCGTGCACAAATCACTTTTCTGGGACTTCAAGGTGTTCCAGGACTCCATGGTCAACTTGTGGAAGCAGATCGCCGACCACTACAAGGACAACCAGTGGGTGGCTGGGTACAACCCATTGAACGAGCCCGCAGTGGCCGATCACCTGAAGTTGGTCAAGTTCTACGACAACGTGGAGCGTGAAATTCGCAGCGTGGACCCCAACCACATCTTGTTCTTGGATGCCAACACCTACGCCATGGACTTCCGCCAGTTCCCCGAAACCGTGTGGCCCAACACCGTGTACTCCATCCACGACTACCTGGTGTACGGATTCCCCATGCTGGAGGAGGTGTACGAGGGTTCTGCGTCCCAGAAGGCCAAGTTGAAGGCCCAGTACGAGAGAAAGATCGAGTACATGAAGGCAAAGAACGTCCCAGTGTGGAACGGTGAGTTTGGCCCTGTCTACGCTTCCGACTTCCGTGGTGATGCCAACCCTGAGGCCACCAACAAGGTGCGGTACCTGGTGTTGAAGGACCAGTTGGACATCTACAAGCACGGCGACCCCTCGGGCGACAACACCGCGATTTCGTGGTCGATCTGGCTCTACAAGGACATCGGATTCCAGGGCTTGACATATGTCAACCCCGACTCCAAGTTCTACGAGGTGTTTGGCAAGTGGTTGTTGAAGAAAAAGAAGCTCGGCTTGGACCGCTGGGGCAACGACATCGACCCCAAGTACGGTGCCTTGTACACGGCCTTGGAGGACCACTTTGCTGCCAACATCCCCGAGAAGTTCCACAAGGCCCTCTACCCTCATGCCTGGACCTTCAAGGACTACCTTGCTCGTGTGTTGAGAGACATGTTGTTTTCACAGTATGCGCAGCACGAGTACGCGGAGCTCTATGCGGCATTGTCGTTTGAGGAGTTGGACGAGTTGGCTGCTTGCTTCAAGATTGAGAACTGTGTCAAGCGCGAGGAGCTCAACGAGATCTTGCGCTCGTACTAGGTAATGAACATGTGAGTAGTTAGTGAATAGGCCTCAACGGCGGTGTAAAGATCAGAAACTCCATGACTTAGTGTACGTGACATGCGGAATCAGAAAGGAATTTGAGCAATGGTCACTGGTAGGACAAGTGGCCTCCGGTAGACAAATGATCTTTGGTAGACAAAGGGCCTCCACTTCACGACGTAGGGCTAATTGGTTGCTGGTGAGCTTAAGAACAAATCTAATCGGGTCAAAATAGGGAGACCCAGTAAATCCAGATTGTATGACGTATTAGGTCGTCTTATGTGATCGGTGAGTCATGTCAATTATAGAGGGTATGTCGCGACATGAGCGAGAAAATCGAGGGCCCACATTTTGAGTGCTTCTGTCATCTACTTCATATATGACTTATTGCTTGCGATCCACTCTGTTCGAGGAGGTCCTTTCTCTTTTGATTTTTGTCTCCTGCTTCTTTCCCTGAGTTCGCGATTACCTCGTCGATCCTGAGTCAGACAATGAATCAAGGCCACTGCGGATCAGGTCCATTTAAAGAATCTATTCGTTTTCCACGAATCTGTCCAATGCAAAATTACTCTCTATGGCTCTGTCAATCCGGTTTCACTCCGTCGGTTCCCAACATCAAGCACACTCTCCCTCAAAACCTCCCTCACAATCCGGAAAACTCTCGGAATCCGTTCCATCCGCCTTGCATTTCCGCTTGCGGCGCCTAACCGGGCATGCATCTGTTTAGCTTTTAACGTGCATCCGTTAAGCTTCTAAACATGCGACATTTAGTTTCTCGCCATGCAATGTTTAACTTTAATGCAATTATAGACCTCAATGCGTCACAGGGTTTAGGCTCAGTGCTCAGTACCACCAGAGCAATCGAGTAGCGCTTCCTAAATAACTTTCGGTTAACAGGGGTCAGAGCCTGTCAGTAATATTTCGGTTCGCCGGAAGTTCTCGGTGGGCCAACTCCGGCCATCTCATCCACCCTCGCTCACCTAACGCCGAACGTTTAAATGACTCGTGGCTGCTCGGCGTTTGTCGCTTATGACTGCGTTGATGTTGCATTGGAAAATCACACGCTACTGTTCACTATTCTCTGTAACCGAACAATGCTCGGTCATGCATGACGTTGCACTAACCAGAAACCCTGAGCATTGACAGGTGGAGTCAAACAAGAAACTGAGCCGACTCTTCAACACAACTTTGGTCTCGATTCTGGGGGAATCTATTCTGCGTGCGAACCGTCTCTGCCAAGTCGGGGGCTGCTTATCCGGGAATAGGACATCAATGCGAACCATGCAACCGGCCCAACAAGCGGCCCGAGGCCGGAACAATGCGACTCGCGCTACGGTGCCCGATCGGGCGCGTCATGCAATACCCCACATGCGCATAGGCAGGGCTGCTAACCCTGAAACCACCCCACACTTTCTGGGTCCTGCGCCGTCTGCGTTTCCCCTTCCGGCAAGCGCCCCGCCCCCACCTACTATTAAACCATCACCGTGCCGAGACAGCCCTCAATGACTGCTCAGAAGTTGAATGTCGAGCAATTGCTCGAGGAACTCACTCTCTCGGAGAAAATCTCCCTTCTTGCCGGCTTGAACGCGTGGCAGACCGTGCCCATTCCTCGGTTGAACATTCCCTCGGTGACGGTGTCCGATGGACCCAACGGCATCAGAGGAACCCGCTTCTTCGACGCAGTTCCATCCAATTGCTTCCCCTGCGGTACCGGAATGGCGTCCACCTTCAACAAGGACTTGTTGGTGGAGGCAGGCTCGTTGATGAGCAAGGAGGCCAAGATGAAGGGCTGCCACTGTATCTTGGGCCCAACCTGCAACATTGCACGTGGTCCGTTGGGCGGAAGAGCGTTTGAGTCGTACTCGGAGGACCCAGCATTGTCCGGCCACGTGGCTGCGGCAGTGGTGAGTGGAATCCAGTCAGGAGGGGTGGTTGCGTGCTTGAAGCACTATGTGTGCAACGACCAGGAGGACGAGCGCAAAGGCGTCGACACCATTGTGACTGAGCGGGCCCTCAGAGAAATCTACCTCAAGCCATTCCAGTTGGCGGTCCGCGACGCCAACCCCAAGTCCATCATGACCGCATACAACAAAATCAACGGCGAGCACGTTTCGCAGCTGAAGAAGTTTCTCACCGACATTTTGAGAACAGAGTATGGCTGGGACGGCATGACCATGCTGGACTGGTACGGCGTGTATTCGATCACCGAGCTGCTTGTTGCTGGGTTGAACTTGGAGATGCCTGGCCCCACCAGATTCCGTGAGGACGTGCAGACCGTGCACAAGGTGGTGTGCAACGAAATCCACCGTGACGTGATCGACGAGAACGTCGGGCACGTGCTCCGCTTCATCAACAACTGCTTGGACGCCGGCATTCCCGAGGACCAGCAGGAGTTGGAGAACACCGACCCCGCGGCCGGGAAGTTGTTGCGCAAGGTCGGCGGAGAGTCGTTGGTGTTGTTGAAGAACAACGGAATCTTGCCCTTGAGCGCCGAAAAAGGCCCTGGCAACGAGACCATTGCCGTGATTGGCCCCAACGCCAAGGCCGAGAGAAACTCCGGCGGCGGTTCGGCCTCGTTGAGAGCCCGCTACACCGTCACTCCATGGCAGGGCATCGTCGACAAGGTCAAGGAAAAGGCGGGCAAAAACGCCGTGGTGCTCGAGCACTCGCTTGGAGCGTACTTGGACAAGACGTTGCCGGACATTGGCAGCGAAATGACCACCGAAGATGGCAGAAAGGGCATGACGGCGTCGTTTTTCAGAACCGCACCCGGAACCCCGGACCGCACCGCCTTCGACACCATTTTCTCCGACACCTCGCGCCTCTTTTTGACCGACTACAAGAGCGCCAAGTTGCCTGCGGGCGAGCAGTTGTACTACGTGGACTTGGAGGGCTACTACGAGGCGGACGAGACCGCGGAGTACGAGTTCGGCTGCTCGTGCTTAGGCACAGCGCAGATGTTCTTGGACGACAAGCTCGTCGTCGACAACAAGACCCACCAAGTCAAGGGCGACGCCTTTTTCTTGGGCATGGGCACCCGTGAGGAGCGGTCCACTGTCCGGTTGGAGAAAGGAAAGAAGTACAAGTTGCGCGTGGAGTACGGCACCAGACCCACGTCCAACCTCATCACTGAGTACCAGGAGACCGGAGGCGTCTTCTTTGGTGCTCAGATCAAAACCACCGACGATGAGGCGTTGCGCAAGGCGGTCGAGGTCGCAAAGGCCGCCGACAAGGTGGTGTTGGTCACCGGGTTGTCGAAGGAGTGGGAGTCCGAGGGCTTCGACAGACCCGACATGGACGTGCCCGGATACACGGACCAGTTGGTAAAGGAAATTTGTGCCGTCAACAAAAACGTGGTGGTGGTTAACCAGACCGGATCGCCAGTGACCATGCCATGGGTGGAGTCGGTGCAGGCGTTGGTGCAGGCGTGGTACGGCGGCAACGAGCTCGGCAACGTGATCGCCGACGTTTTGTTTGGCGATGTCAACCCCTCGGGCAAGTTGTCGCTCTCGTTCCCCGAGAAGTTGGAGGACAACCCGAGCTTCTTGAACTACGGCTCCACCAACGGACGCGTGTTGTACGGCGAGGACGTGTTTGTGGGCTACCGCTACTACGACAAGGTGGGCCGCAAGCCCTTGTTTCCCTTCGGGTTTGGCCTTTCCTACACCACGTTTGAGGTGTCCAATACCAAGGTCGCGGTCAACGACAAGACGGTGCTGGTTTCGGTGCAGGTCAAGAACACCGGCAAGGCTGACGGTGCCGAGGTCGTGCAGGTCTACGTCCTGGCGCAGAACCCCCGGGTGATCCGCCCAGTCAAGGAGCTCCGTGACTTTGCCAAGGTGTTCTTGAAGGCTGGAGAATCGAAGGAGGTGAAGATCGACATTCCTCTCTTGGAGGCCACCTCCTATTGGGACTCCTACAAGAACAAGTGGTTGTCGGAGAAGGCCACCTACAAGGTGTTGGTTGGTACTTCGTCGGACAACGTGGTGGGAGAGGGCGAGTTTTCCACGGAGAAGGACGTGCACTGGTTGGGGGCTTGATACCATAGTAATTCAGTTTGCTTTGCTTGAGGTGTAGAGAGGAGTATTTTTGGAATGTTGCTGAGACCAATGGTTGCATGTCTGTAGAGTCGAGAGCGTGCTTTTTTGATCAGGTATTAGGGTGCTCAGGTTCTTCGTATCATGTCAAGCTGTTCCTTACGTGAATATGCCTTGTTTGGCTTCTTTTCTTAGTCTGGGAAAGATCTTCAGGGCCTAGTGGCCGAGAACTAGAATTCCACTGGTAGGTATGGTCTTCTTTGAGTCTCAAAGACAGTTTCTCGTCCTCTAGCCCTTGTTGGGCACAAGAACACTGAATGTTTGGTCTCTGAACCGCTTTAGTTCCGAATTGTTTTATCTTCAAAATTGTTCGGTTTCCAAATTGTCTGATCTTTGAATTGTTCTTGAATTGATCTACAGGGAAAAGCTCTGGTCCATTGCGGCCCTTAACGGGCCCATGGCAAGCGATCCAAAATGAAGAATTGCAATGATTGCTCAAGGACCTTTTTAACGTTGTCCTAACGGATGAAGCTGCCTCCATGTCTGAGTTAAAATCGCGAGGTCTTCATGCCTGGTCATATTTTGCACCTTTAGACCCTCCAGCACATAAATTCCACAGAGAGTTTGCTAAAATAGGGTAACTGCTCCTCCCTTTTGCCTTTTCCTATTTGCCCCGCTCCCTCAAAACGGAAATAATGGTCGGCTCATCGCGCTTCAACTGGAAGTTTCTTCAATGACAATCCTATTGTGAGTTACCAACAACACAATGCCTTTTATTTCTTCTTCCCTCCGACCCCCGTCGTAGTTATTCTCTCCCCTGTTTTTAACGTATTATTGATCTATTATTCCTTATCCATTATCTCGCTCCTGTACGCCATTCCAGATCTCCACCATGATCTGTTCATCTCCCAGATGTGGAAAAGAAACCACTTCCCAGCTAAAATGCCCTGTTTGCTTAAAAGCTGGAACTCTTGCCTATTTCTGTGACCAGCTGTGCTTCAAATCGTGTTGGCTGACCCACAAATCAGTGCACCCAGCCCAAAACGGCGAGATCTTCGACCCGTTTCCGAACCACGACTACTCAGGCAATCTCAGGGCAAATTATCCGCTAACACCCCGGCGAGAAGTGGACATTAACATCGGCAGACCTGAGTATGCCCGAGACGGGCGTGCCCCAACTGAGTCCAGGGCTTATAGAGTTGGAAAGATCACCGTTTTAAACGAGACCGAAATCGCCACGATCCGCAAAGTGGCTCTAACTTCGAGGAAAATCTTGGATAAAGTCGCTGAAAACGTCCGGCCCGGCATTACCACCGACGAGTTGGACAGAATCGCCCATGAAGAATGCATGAAGTACAAGGCATATCCGTCGCCTCTCAACTACAGCAACTTTCCCAAGTCGATCTGCACTTCTGTTAACGAAGTAATCTGCCACGGAATCCCAGATCAGACCGTTTTGGCCGACGGAGACATTGTCAATTTGGACATTTCCATCTTCCAGGACGGATTCCACTCGGACCTAAACGAAACGTACTATGTAGGCGAAAAGGCCCGAAAAGATCCCGACACTGTGCGTTTGGTTGAAACAACACGCGAGTGTTTGGACATGGCCATCGGTCACGTGAAGCCGGGAGTCCTCTTCAGAGACTTGGGCACTGTGATCGAGAACCACGCAAAGGCAAACGGGTGCTCGGTGGTACGGAGTTTCTGTGGCCACGGAACAAACACATTATTCCACTGTCCGCCGGATATACCCCACTATGCAAAAAACAAGGCCGTGGGGGTCGCCAAACCGGGCATGGTGTTTACTATTGAGCCCATGATCAACTTGGGCACCCATCAGGACGTTATATGGCCAGATAATTGGACTGCGGCCACTCGGGACGGGAAATGGTCGGCGCAGTTTGAGCATATGATGTTGGTGACAGAAGATGGGGTTGAGGTTTTAACTGCTCGACTTCCAGATTCGCCAGGCGGAGCGGTTGAGAGAATTGGGGCAGGTGTAAAGTGATGGAACGCCACAAAAATAGGCATTGGATGTGATTGAAGTGTGTGAAGTGGTCCAGTTCGTACTGGAAATGGACGCACTGAGTACGTGACTCTTGAATACTCTGGATGGCTCCCTCAGCTGATGCTGAGAACTATCAACAGGCTAAAGAAACAGCGTTGTTTTTCGTTGTTTGTGTTGCTTTTTGGTGTTTATGTTGCTTTTTGGTGTTGGTGTTGATCGTGTAGGGTACACTATCGACAACTCCACAATTGACAATATGATGATGACAGGCGCAGCATTTCCTACTGGCAGTCAGATGTCAATTCAAGAAAAGACTGGTGCATCTCACTACTGGCAATCACATGGTGGACTAAACAACCACTGCTTCTACGAGTGGGGCTCAATCATTCTCCTCTCATCTAGCCTTAGTCATCGTCTTACGCAGTTGTTGGGTCAAACACTCGGACATTGACAATTGCTCTTCTTCGGAGATAAGCAGACTTTGAAACGTTTGTCCGCGGGCTGTACTGTTCTCTCGAACCTTGGTCCTCAGTGCGCAGCAACCCCAAGGTCAATTACAACCCAAGGATTGAATCACACAAAGTTAACAACCACAGTTAACAACTCAAATCTTATAGTTGCCCAAGCGTTCTACCTTTTTGCCCGTCCAGGAATCTGTCATTCCCACCATTCTGCCCATTGTTCTGTGGTCTGCAGGTAACACTAGCATAACACAAGTCAGTGTTATCTAAACAGCCAGTCTCCACCACTAGTTCGCCCAGACCGGCCAATAAGATCCAATTCCGAAATCAGACAGTACAGCACCGAGCCCTGTCCTGTCCAAACAGAACGGGGTACCGTCTAGCCTGCACCAGTGCACCAGAGTCTACTGTCTTTCCTAATGCGGCCGGTTTGTAAACACACCTATCTCTCATCTCTTCTTCGAAGTTCGCTTCAACCATGAAGTCTTCTCCGGTGGAAGTCTCATTTGACTCTTCCGTTCTACTAGACGACTTCCGCTTTTCCGCCCAGGACCTCTTGGAGTTGCCAGAGTCGAGTCCGACAAAAAAAACCGGACTTTTCTTCGATTCAGTGGAGCTGCTTTCGCCGTCGAAAACACCAGACTTGCTGTACAGTTCTGTGTCCAATGAGCTCTTTCAGGTGACCAATCACCTTCGACGGAGCGAACCGGACCTGCTCAGCAACGACAAGATCGACAAACTCTTGGACCAGCTTCTGGCCAGCAACTCCGACTTAGAGCTAGACGCACAGCTCCGCACAAGGGTGTTCAAGAACAGATTTCGCAAGCCAGACATGTTTGACATGCTGCTTGACGCTTATCTCAGAGAGGGCGCCGACAGACCGAGGACAAGATCGCGGGACGAGCACGAAAACGAAAACCACAGGGCCCACGGAGCCGCCAAGAACACCAACGACAAGGAAAACGCTCCTAGAGGCAAAAAGAGACACGCCGAGGCACCAGTGCGCCGCGCCAAGCGCGGAAAGACGGCGATTCCGGTGCTCCAGGCCGTTTCCACCAATACCAGAGTCCGCAACTCCCGGTCCTCGCCTCGGAGGGTCTGTGAACCTCGGAAACAACTTCCGGGGGCTCCAGCACGCAAACCGCTGCAGAAACTCGACATTTTCTTGGTCGACTCGCTGACGGGCCACGTGAACGATGCGACCCAGTTTGGCACCGAGCTCAATGCCTCCAACTGCGAGGGCTTTCCCATGCCGGAGGATGTCAATGAGATTGTGCAGATCCCCACCAACGACGCCGGAGCGAGTCTGAAAATGGCACTCATCAAAGCATTTCACAGCACAGAAGTGGCAGCAGAGACCGACGGAAGCAGCCGGGGCTTCTACTCCAAGCAGGAGTTTGACGAGTACCGCAGCGGCACGCCGCACGTGCAAGTCTATGTGGAGAAACGGCGGGTCCACTGGGCCGACGACTTGGAGTGGTAGAACTCTAGAATACCGAGAAGAACCACGAGGAGTACCAAGTACTAAGATATTATAAGCTCAAAGATATCGGACGTGGGCGCTAAGGTACCTAGAAATTTTGAGATATCTGGAAGCTCTAAAATGTCTGGAAGCTCTCAGGTATCAGCTACCAGAGCAATGAAGGTGTCGGCTAGATGCTCTATATATCAGCTGAAACCCCTACGATATCAGTACAATGTCACTGTTGTCAGATACAGAAGCACGATAAAAGGTGGCCGGTGGAAACATAGCGTGGATGGTCGAGGATACGGTCTGAGTTTGCGTTTTATGAACAATACCAATCGTGATTCCCAGCCGATAGATACCAGGCCATGCGCCTAACATTACGAGCAGAGCTCGAGACCGCGGAGCAGCACGGATGCTTGCACCAGCGGTTTAATACAAATTATGGGTAGTGGTTGTAGTTGATCAAGTTAGGGAGACACGACTGTGTTGAGTAAGTGTTCGGTACCGGTACGTGGATACGTCTGTTGAAGATCTAATGGTTGTCCTGTTGTTTTGCGCTTTTTGGTTTTCCTGAGCTGTTCTCGGCGCTTGCTATCAATCTTGTAGGCGTTCGGTTCCGGTAGGAAAAAAGAGGGAAGTCAGCCGTTATGAAGTTGGAGACATAAAAATCGTGGATCGGCTGGTACTGGAAATTCCTCGTGTGCAATGCCAACGGTTTTAGTCGCAACGGGTGAATGAAACGATATTATGTGTATTCCACCGTTATTTGACTGTCTCCTTTTTAACTTAGGTTTCTGATTCTATTAGCATTTTCTAGAGACCTTACAAAGACCTATTTGTGGCGAAATCACTCCGCAGAGAGCTCGTTCATGCGAACGGTTGCTCACACGATAGTATACGAATCAGAGAAAGCACGGATTGTTACCCTTTTGCCTGGTTTAAATCTCACGGTCAACTGTTCAATATCCGAAGAATGATTCTACGTCTTGCAATAACGAAACCACGAGACTCAGAATATCAACATTGTACGGCCACATTGACCGATGTGGCACGCATTTCCGAGCCATGCCAGAGTTCCTTGTCTTATTAACCCCTCGTAATTCCAACTTCCATCCTCCTTCAGAATTCAATATCAAAAATTTGTGCTTCCTCTTTCTTTCTTTTTCCTCGCCCGACTGTGTCTTAATTTAGAATACTCCAACAGTCCAGCTCCTCTCCCCCGTCCTCTTTCCCTCTTAGCTCCCTCCTCTCAATTAATCTACAAAATTCTTCAATGAAATCCATTTCGTTGCATTTTCTATTCTTTTTTCCTCTAATTTTCCTCTTCGTTCCAACTTTCCCCGACTGCACCTCAGATAACACGCACGGCTGGAGGCCGAGGTTGATCGCCATACCAGATCATCAACCATTTCCCCAATTCCCCCAATTCTCCTATTTCTGCAATTTCCCCCATTTCCCCAGTCCGCCCTTTCTCCATTCACACACCCGTGCCCCTGACCACTCTCACTGCTCTCCATTTGCTTCAGCCTCATTCCGGTGTGCAATCGTCGCGTTGGTCTCACCACAACCTACTCTTCTTTTACCACTCCTCATACCATGTCCACCTTCTTCGACGAAATGAACAAGTCGTTCGCCGACGTCCCCCTCGACGGCGACAAAATCGACACCGCCGCGTTCTTGGACGCCTCGGCCTCGCTTGTCAAGCTCTTTGACTTGTTGGGCCTGCTGGCGTTCGCTGTGGTCCAGAAAGACATGACCGGCAACATCGAGAAGGTGCGGGCGAAGTTGTTGCGCGACCCCGCCAATGCGGCTACCTTGCAAGGGCTTGTGTTGTCCGAGGCCGGCACCTCCGACAAGAAAGCGACTCAAGGTCTCTTGTGGTTGTCTCGGGGCTTGCAGTTCACTGCGCAGGCGATGCGCGAGACCGTGGATAACCCCACCAAGGAGATGACGGTGACGTTCACCGACGCGTACACCAAGACGTTGGCGCAGTACCACGGGATGTTGATCAAGCCCATCTTCAAGTTGGCCATGAAGGCGTGCCCATACCGCAAGGACTTCTTTGCCAAGTTGGGTGCGGACCAGGCGAAGGTGGCTGAGCAGTTGGGCGCGTGGTTGGCGGCGTTGGAGCACATTGTGCTGGTGATCATGGCGTTCTTTGCCCTGGGCAACTACGGCAAGGGGTTGTAGAGAGGGAGCCAATGCACAAGGCAGACAGAGAGACTGCCCAAGGCAGAGAGAATAACGAAGGCAGAAAGAATCACGAAGGCAGAGGAAGAATAACTAAGGTAGAGTCAGAGTGCTGAAATGCTGAGAATGACAGGAATGCCAGGAATGACAAGAATGACTGAGTGGGTGAGGAGACGAAAATTGACCGAAACGAAAGACTAGAATGGGAAGATGGTGTGTCGATTAGATGGGATGATTGCCTGAGGTGATTAGATGTCCCATGAGTTGATTGGATGCCGTGGTGATTAGAGGCGAGAGGATGGGACTCACTAGATTTAGGTTCAATAAACCGTATGCTCGAGCGCAACTTTGGCTGTCGTAGGCGCCAAATTTAGAACGGCGATCTGTTCCAAGGCTGAATATGATGGTAGATATTGGCTAGATGTTTGGAGTCCATTATGCACGGCCACGCGATCGTCACCCTTAGCTGATCTATCAAACTATGAGAAGCGAGCTTCTTGCTTGTACTCTTCAGGTTTTCAAGCAAGTAGAGAGTGCATTGACCCACCCAATGAACCCAACAAGCAACCAACAGCGCATGAACGCCTCATGAGCAACGGATCTGACTTGCACCTCAACAAGCTGTTCTTAGCCAAAAAATGCACGGAAATATTGGCCTTACGTTTGGGATTGGTACCAACTACTTCCAGCCTAATCTCTACGCATACAACTGGCTCCAACATAGCACAGACATGGCCTGTAATATGGCTGGAGTATGGTTTGCTCCAAACCAAATTGTGGTTTGGTTTACGCAAATTAATTATTCGTCTCCTCATGTTACATTCCACTGGCATCACCTCAATCTCTGCCTATACTCTGATCCTTACTTTCGATCTCCGTCTCTATTTTGTCTCTACTCTCTCTCTCTCTCTGCCCTATCTCTACCCTGTCTCTACCCTCCTCTATTGCTATGTACATCACTCGCGCCCCAAGCGCTTGGTCTCCTCCATCAACTCGTAGAGCTGGTTCACCTGTTCCGGTGACATCTTATCCAACTCCTGCTGCGTCAACTTGCCCTCCTGCCAGTTGCCGCCATTGATGCTTCTCAAATAGTCCTGCCACTGCGTCAAGAACCCCACGATGTGGAGGGGGTTGTCAATCAGACGGTGGGCCCGGAACTCTTCCTTGACGTACTGGTCACCCAAGTAGCGAAGCTCCTGGGGGAGCTGGGTCACGTGCGCACGCAAGATGGCCCGGTACAACTGGAGAGGTGGCAAGAGCGGTTCTGCCTGCCGGTCGGGGCGTCTCTGCCGGATTAGTCTGACTATCGACGGCCTCATGGAGTAGTACTGATTTGTGCAGGGAATTGGGAATGGAGGACACTGATGAGATTGGAGAAGGCTGGACACAGAATTGAGGGAAAACGAGAGTTGGAGTGTTTCTTTGTGTCTTAAGTGTTTGTTCGTGTGTTGGTCTCGGTTTCAATGGTGGGATGTGGATGCTACTAGAGAAGGTGAGGACGTGAAAAACTAAGTGGGAGCGGTGGGGTCGAAAACAATGTGACATATGTTTGAGTCCGAGATGAGGAACGTGAAAATGCCCTTTTCGTAGCAAATTTCTACTCCTGAGTAATTTTTTGGTTGTCTTTTGCAATTGCATTGTGTGTGTATTTCGCAGAACTCAAACGAAAAGTGAGAACTGTCAGTGGAATCTGTCAACCCAAAAGCAAAGTTTTAAATGCAAGAAATATGCATAAGAACCACATAATCGGTACGAATCGTGTTCATCATTGCCCGAAGGTGTCTTTAATGGAGTGTTGTCGTCGGTGCCAAATATGTCTTCGCTGCCAAATATGTCCCCATGATCCACTCCACATGGAAACCCTTAGAAGAGATCGTCAAATATAGCGTAAGACAGCGCAATCAGCTCAGAGTAGAAGATAGTAGGAGCAACTGAAGCGTCGTTCCCATAATTCCTCAATAAAAAGTCACGGCAACTGCTCTGTTGGTACACACAAGGTCGCTGGAGTGATACCAGATTTGTTCCTCATCTTCCTTGCACCCTTTGCCCACCTCAATTGAACCTGACGACTACAACAAAATACAGTGTTCGAATTCTCCAGTTTCTATGGTCAATATCAACATGGCCGAGGGCCAATGAAACAACGCGCTTCCCCCAGGAGCACGGCGTCATTTCCAGAAGCTCTGAGGATTCCATTGTATTCCCATTATCAATAGCGTTTATTCCGGCTATGCTATTGTTGCGTCCAATGAGGAAGGAGTCAAATGCGGTGAGCCAGTCTGTCAAAAAAAGAAGAAAAATACAAAAAAAAAAAAAAAATAGAAAACCTAATGAAGGTCAATGGAAGGAGTCTATCGTATCATCTCAGCCATTTATCTGGATTTATTGTCTGCAATGGGCCAAAACTCTGTGGGTGGGGGCACCCAGACCCTACCGACACCCTCATTCAACTTAACGCAGCCTAATGACACCGATCAGTACTCAATTGCACCAACCACCTTCCCCCACACCAATTACAATTATCTACGCTCGTCAATGCACACCCACTGAATTCGTCAGATTTTGCAACCCCTTATGACTGTGGTCTATCGCACGATCGGAAGCTTGGGCAACAGCCACGCATCAGGAAGGCATCCAAATGAATTTTGTCTCGTTCTAAAAAAAAAAGTGTGTTTAGATCTTCTCTCCATATGCCCTGTTCATTAATCAGTGCCCGTTGCGCACCATACATAGTGCGACCTCCTCAGTGTTCCGTCCAGTGCCGCCTCAGTTCACTCAGAGTCACAACAGTTCACAACACCAGTTGTCCATACACACCGTACCCCGTCTATCGACGAACAATTCCCTGTTCCAGTATTGCGGTCACGAGCCCCGCCCGCACAGGGCTCCAGCGAAAATTTCCCAAAAAGGCAATTTCCTATTTCTGCTAATTGGGTGCAAATGCTTCCAATATAAGGCGCCGTCCCCGGCTCCACTGGTCGGCTCTCCTTCGCTTATTTGTGGTTCAGCATGAGGCTCTCCACGCTTTTTACCTGCGCCCTGGCGCTAGCAGGGGTTTTCGCGGCCCCCACCAGCTCCAAAGCCTCCATCATGAAGAGAAACGACCAAGGTGTGTCGGTGATCGACTTTGACTACGTTTTGGCCACCATCCGCGACATCAACACCCGGTACGAGACTGGCTCTTCGTCGAGCTTGCAGAAGCGCGACGACTCGGAGTTCATCGACCTGTTTGTCATGGAGTTGCACAACTCCGACTTGTTGAATGACTTCGTCGACCAGTTGGTGGCTGCTCCACACTTGACGAGCGCACTCGAAGAGAGCGTGCACCAGGCCATTTCCGACAACATGCTCAACGAGACCATGTTGATGTCGACGTTGCGGGACTCGGGCCGGCTTCCTCAGTTTTTCGAGTCGGTGTTGAACGACGAGGAACTCAGCCAGCAGTTGCACCTCATGGCCCGCGACATCATCGACGGAGTAGAGGGCGGCGGCGAGTTGGCCGCACGTGATGCGTTGTCGGCGTCGGCGCCATTCCTCCACGGGTTGTACACCTCGCCAGTTTCGGCCAACCGCAAGAGAGAGTACTACAACGACGACCTCTTGGAGGCCGCGTACGGCATGAGCAAGCGAGACATCCTCAGCACCATCATCACCATCGTCAAGGAAATCACCTCGTCCGGTTTGGTGCAGCTGATTGTCAAGCTGATCATCGGCAACCAGAGCTTGATTCAATATGCGCTCAACTTGTTCTCCAAGATCTTCCTGGCAATCGACTGGCTGTCGTTGTTCACCACCATCAAGAACAGTGGCATCATCTCCAAGATCTTTTCCTTCATCATGAACTTGCTCTCGGGTTTGTTCAGTGGCTCCTCGCTCTCGTCGTTGCTCAGCGACCTCTTTGGCGGATCTGGAAACAGTCTGTTCCTCGGCAGCTTGTTGAGTGCTGCGGTCGACATTGGCGGCGAGCTTTTCCTGAGTCTCACCAAGTCGGGTGGCTTGCTCTCGGAGTTGCTTGACACCTTCCTCAACGGATCGAGCTCGAGCTCGAGCTCCTCGGGAACTTCGTCCGGTGGCAGCTTTTTGCTGAGCATCTTCGACACTTTGTTTGGCGGCTCGTCCTCTTCGAGCTCCTCCAGCTCGTCCTCAGGCTCGTCTGGCACCTCAGGTGGGCTCTCCAGTCTCTTGGACAGCTTGTTTGGCGACTCAGACCTGAGCAGTTCCAGCTCGAGTTCGAGCTCTGGCTCTAGTCTCGGCAGCATTGCCTCCAGCTTGATTGACTCGTTGTTCGGAGGCTCCAGCTCCTCGAGTTCTGGCTCCAGTGGCACCAGCTCGAGCTCGGACTCGAGTTCCACGGGACTGTCGTGCTGCTGTTCTGCTAGCAAGATCAAGAAGAGAGCATTGAAGCGGGCGTTGAAGAAGAAGGTCGACCGGTCCATCAAGAGGGCCGTCATGGGCGGCAAGGCGCAGTTACCGGAGGGGATGTTGGGCCTCATGGCAAAGTAGCACATATGACATACTGGCTCGACGTCAGTCATACCTTAAAATGAACAGAAACAGAAGTCCAAGTAGCAATTGAAGTATTATCCATAGAGCAGCATTCGAGGCAATTGAGTTGAGGATACGGTATTTAGTTGGTGATTAAGGTTTTCAACTCTGGTCTCAGAGGTGCCATTGAACCAACACAGCCGTCGACGAACCAATTCCACTACGAAGGATTCAATGCTTAGAGAAAGTATTTAGTCAGTAATCATAACTCAATCGAGGCTTCAATGATCATGCCAGTCGAGGCTTATGTATTGAGGCTTGTGCGAGATCTGACCTGTCAATGCTACAAGAACAAATTATTGCGGGTTAGAGTTTCCTGCTCCGTCAAGCAGCCGACAACTGTCCCAATGTGGTCTGGCCACAAGCTTCTCCAACTTGTTTGTGTCCCAGGCTGCTCGAGGCTCTCTTTCGCTTATGCACTATTTATACACTTTGCCGAATTGGGTAATTCTCGAGACTTTGACGGCCATGGAATCCACCAAAGAAGTTCCTCGCGTGCGCTTGAATATAGTCGACAAAAGAGCTCCGACAAATTCTCATGGCGCACATTCTCCTATTTTTTTTTTTTCTTTCCAAGTGCCGTTTCAGTTGGTGGAGTTGGCAGGGTCCGTCGTCTGCAGGCCACTGCCGTTGAAACCACTGTGCAACGAACACTCTACTTCCCAATACGGACAAACGCACCCTGCAAATATAACCCCAAAGCGTCGGAGCCGCTCGTTACCCCATCAAGCAATATACTCGATTGAGTGCGGTGTGCACAGAACTACAGGGCTCCTGCAGGACAAAGGCAGCATTCGCACCTACTTTGGTAAAATGGCTGCGAACAACCTTTACCCAATGCGGTAATGGCCCCAAGCTCCGCAACAATAGCGGCCGATTTATAGGATTCCATTCCCACTGCAGTGGGGTCTCTTTTCTAGTTGTTCTTCTCCTCGTCCCTTCCGCTCGTTCATGGGTGACAAGTCATGAGATTATCCGCACCTATAGTAACAGTCTTGCTCTGTGCCAACCTGGCACTTGCCAACGTCCAGCTCGACGATGTCGACTTTGACTTGGCTGAGCGCAGCGAACTTGAAAAGAGAGGGCTTCTCAGCGACCTCTTGAGCATCATCAAGGGCATTGGGTCCAGTGACGACGACGAAGACGATGAAGACGACTGCGACCTTTCGTCCACCATCACTTCGGCACCCACTGGCACTACCACGGCAACCACTGCCACGGGGACTGCCACCACGACCACATCGAAGGGCAGTTTCTGGGACTGGATTGGCGGGCTTTTCAACAAAAAAACCACCACTACAGCGTCCACGGCAACTGCCACTGCCACTACCGGCACTGCCACGGCCACCACCACCAAAAAGAACTGGTGGGACGTCATTGGCGACCTCTTCAACAAGAAGACGACGTCGGCCTCGGCCACCACCACTTCTGTTGCGGAAAAGCGAGCGCTCTTGGACTTTCTCAATGGTCTAGTGGGCGACGACAGCTCCACCTCGGACGCCAGTTCTGCGAGCACCACCGATGCGACAACAGCAGCCACATCGGAAGCAGCCTCGGCGTCTCCGGCGTCGACGGTCTCGGACACTTCTGCACTGAATACTGCTGTTGCGGCGGAGGCCTCGATCAACTTGTTGGCTGCGCTTGGGGTTTCTGACTCCAGCGACTCCAGCAGTTCTGCCTCCAGTGCTAGTTCCAGCTCCAGCTCCAGCTCTGGTTCTGGTACTACCACTACCACCGGCGGCGGACTCTTCGACGGCCTCTTTGGCGACGACTCCTCCGCTGGTTCCAACTCAGCAACGTCGGCAGACTCATCGGCCACCGACGAGGACGAGGAATACGAGTGCGACGACGACCTCACCAGCACAAACGCAGGCGGCGGTGACTGGCTCAGTTCGCTTTTGGGCGGAGACGACACCACCACGGTTTCGACTTCCAAGTCCAGCTCGGCGTCGTCGTCCAAGGCTACCTCGGGCTCCACCACCGACAGCGGAAACTGGCTCAGCTCTCTCTTGAACGGCGGCGACGACAGCTCCTCGAGCTCCAAGTCGAGCTCCAAGTCGAGCTCTGCCACCTCTGGGTCGACCTCGGCCACTGGTGGAGACTGGCTCAGCTCGCTTTTGAACGGCGGCAACGACTCGACGTCGACGACCAAGTCCAGCTCCTCAACCAAGTCGAGCTCGACCACCGGAGGTGACTGGCTCAGCTCTCTTTTGAACGGTGGCAGCAACACCACCAAGACGACTGCCACCACGGCCTCGTCGTCCACGTCGACCACCGACGACGGAAACTGGCTCAGCTCGCTCTTGGGAGGCTCCAACACCACCACCTCGAGCAAGTCGGCGTCGACGTCGGCGACTGGCAACTGGCTCAGTTCGCTCTTGGGCGGAAACTCCACCACGACCGACGACGACGACGACGAGGACTGGTGCACGGACCTCGACACCAGCATCGATGTGACTGAGACGGGCACTGGCACGACTGGCACTACGAAGACCACTGGCACCACCAAGACGACTGGCACTGGAACTGGCACTACCAAGACCACCACTGGCACTGGAACCGGCACTACCAAGACCACTACTGGCACTGGAACTACCACCACTGGCACTGGAACCACGTCCAAGACCACCACCACGTCGACTGGCAAGACCACAGTGACCACCACGGACTCCAACGGCAACACAGTGGTGACCACCAAGTCCACTACGCAAACGTCCACGTCCACAGCGACCGGTACCTCGGACGACAGCGTCGTCCACACCACGGTGACCACCAAGGTGACGTCCACCAACATCTTCGGCGTGGTGACCACCAAGGAAATCACCACCTCGTACCAGACCACCCTCGCTGGTGAGGAGTGGTACTGCGAGGACGAGGACACCTACACGTACACGACAATCGCCGGTGAGACGAACGGATCGGGCTCGGGCTCGGGTTCTGGGTCTGGCACCAACACCGTTGCAGGCGAGGCCACCACCACCAAAACCTCGTGGTGGCAGGGCGGCCTGACCTCCACCGGCAGCTACGACTCCGAGTGCAGTGCCTACTGCGACAACGTGGACTGTGGTGACGACGACTACGACTACTACGACTCCGAGGACGATGACGACGACGACTGCGACGACACTGGATCGTCTGGGTCGTCTGGATCGTCTGGCAATTCCGGTTCTTCTGGTTCAGGTTCCTCGGGATCTGGCGATTCGGGCTCTGGCTCTGGCGACGAGACAACCATCGTCACCACTGTCACCAGCACCAGTAAGTACTTGACCACCATCGCCGGCCAGTCCACCTACGTCACCAGTGTGAAGACGGTGGTTTCGACCTACACCACCACCGACGAAAGTGAGTACACGTCTGAGTGCGTGGACTACGACGACGACGAGGAGACTACCGTCGCCAGTTCAGCCACCACCTCTGGTGCGTTGTTGTACTCGCTGGCCACCAAGTCGGCGTCGGCGTCCAAGTCTGCCTCCGAGGCCGTTTCCGAGTCTGCGTCGGCAACCTACTCCGAGTCTGCGTCTGCCTCTGAGGCTGCCACCTCCACCGGCTCTGATGCCGCCGAGTCCTCGTCCGAGGGCCTCTTGGACAGCATTCTTGGGCTGTTGAAGCGCGACGAAGAGCCCGAAGTGTTGGCGACGGAGGAAAAACGCCAGATCGAGGAGCAGCGCCAGCTCCAGGAGCGTGAGGAGGCCACGGTTGTGTTCACCAACTCGGGAGCCCGCATGGGCGCGTCTGCGCTTCTCCTACTTGTTGCGCTCGCCGCCTCGGCGATGTAATGTACCATAGAGCCGCACGCGGCCGCTTTATATCCAAAAACATCTATATGCATGTGTCTGTGGACATAATAAAACTTCCGATAGGTAGTGTAGGGGAAAATTGCTTGATGTCAGTTCACCGGAGGGCATTGGGTCAAGCTAGGAGCCAACCAGGAGGAAAATGGACGAGGCATGACGAACAAAAACAGAGGCAAAATGAACAAAGCAAAAGTGAAATGAGAATAGACCTTGATGCTTCTTCTGTGTTCAATTGTTTTGGTTGGGATGTCAGGTGTGGCCCGTGTATGCCTTTGTTCCACGAAGTTTCGCAGCCAATGCCAGGATAGCGAGGCAGAGAGCTGGGAGAGCAGAACATCGTCAAGGATAAAACAAGGACCTGAAAATCAACTGATAACAACAAGCAACACTCGGAGTTTGGGTACATTTCTAATAGGGCTTCCCAGGTGGCTCTCTAAACATGAAGCAGTGGACCCCACGGTCAAAGCGAAACAACTTCCCTACTCGATCAAAGCGAACAGACTCTACTGTAGCTTAAAAGCATGATATGATACGCACAACTGTTAATTATTTTTGTATTTAATTGGGCCATTAGCAGTGCCTCCGCTCGCATGTTGACCTTGGGTTTGAATTGAGGGCAAATGAAGACCTCGCTAAGGTCGACCCGAGCACTGTGACATTTTGATTCGTGCGATAGAATAAAGGAATCAAATTGGGCAATTTCGGTCCGTATTTAGGAGCTACTGCCGGGGCTGACTGCACTGGCCTACCATCATTGACTGGTTATAAGCAATCATAGGACGGCGCAAACGCAACTTGTCATCCCAAATGAATACCCCTAACTCGTTGACACCAGTTCCCTAAGTGTCTCCTGCAATTCGTTTTCTGACACCTTGCGGTATTCTGAGGCACACTGCGCACTACTAGGACCCTAGACAAAACCACTCCAGACCAAAATACCAAAGCAACCAAAAAACCAAAGCAAACAAAAAAAAAAAACCAAAACAAGATAGAATACAAATCAAAAATCGATATAGTACTAAAATTCTCCCGATCTCCATTTCAACACTCGATTTCGAATCTCCAACCTCTCTACCCCGGTCACGTGCCCAGCCTCACCAATCTGTTCTTGCCCCCATATCCTCTTCCCACCATGGACAGGCTGACGTTCATGATCATCATGATCATGATGATCTTCCTCATGATGCCCAAGGGCCCGGATGAGGCCACGGGCGAGAAGGACAGAGAAGTGCTCCAGAGATTCAAGAACGACTTGTCCAAAGAAAAGCTGGAGGTGTCCAAGGCCGAGTACGGCTTGGGCTACGGCGACTTGGTGGGGTTCCGGCTCTCGTACCAGGACAATCTTGAGCACAAAAACGCGCTGCTCTGGCCATTCAGACATTACACGGAAAAGAATCCGTGGTCTGAGAACCAGGTCGACAGCATTCTCCCCAACGAGGTGTCGGACCACGTCAAAAAGGTGTGGGGCACGGATTCGGTTGAGGCCTCAGGAAAGGCGTACCACCTAAATCTTTCCGGCGAAGTCAACGGCGTGTTCGAGGCCGTCAAGCCCAAAGAGGCATTGCAACCCTACGACCTCCAGATGCCCACGTATCTTCGAGAGTACTACAACTATTTTCGGGAGCAAAAGTACGAGGACGAAAAGCAGCGCTACGAGCTGGATCCGGAGAACAATTCACCGCCGGAGGCAATTGTGGACACCGGAGATAAGACCGGAAATATCACCTCCTACGACCAGGGCCCCATCCGCGTCTCCATTTCGTCATTGCTGGACGCATATCCCAATTTGAACTTGGACAAGCACCAGTTGCGGCTGCAAGAGGATGCGGTGGCAGTGGTAATGGAGCTTTCGCTAAAAAACTACTCCGAGTCCGACACAAACCTGTTCCAGATGCTCGGAATGTACTTTCAAGACACAGGGCTGCTTGTGGCAGTGACAAAGTCTGCGAAATTCCGTGGAAACCACGCGTTGCCGCACCTCACGATGTCGGCAGCCAACTTCAACAAGTCGAAAGTGCTTTTGACGCGGCTCTTGAACGTCACCGACATCCAGAAGGAGTTTTCTATGGAAGATGTCAACCGCGCCATTGAAAAGGCTGAGTTGCTGTGCGAGTTGGTCTCCTACTTCCAGTTTGAAAAGACTCCATATACCCGTGACCAGTTGCAGTACATTGACTCCGAGCTCAGTCTGCCCCAGGGGCTTCCGCTTCCTCCGATCCCAGAGTTAGAGATTGCGCACGCGGTGATCTACTCGCCCGACTGCGGGTTGGTGTTCACCAACAAAAAAGACGAGGCATTTTCGGGCGAGCGGGTCGAGGTCACTACCAGCCGCCTCCGGCACGTGCTCATCTGCTTCTTGGTGTTGGTGTTGATGGAGCTCAACTTAATCATGAAGCAGACCAAGCGGTGCCACACCCCGAGCCAGTTGTCGAATGTGTCCACCATTTGCATTGGCTTGCTCAGCTTTTATGATCTGGTGGTGATGGTATTGTCTGTCATCACGCTCTGGCGGCGCGAGCTCTACCTCATATGCACGTGTATTGGTGTTTTCAGCGGTTTCTTGTACTACCTGTTCGAGGTGCGCTACCTTTTGACTATTTCGGCCACTCAGGCCAACGAGCGCGGCACCACATGGTGGGAGATTTTGCGGGGTTCAACCGAAGGGATCAGCACTACGGGTAGTGCTACCGACGGAGCAAACACTGAAGCTGGAACGCCAGAAAATGCCGAAAATGCCGTTGGCACCGACAACACAACTACTGCAGTTCCCGAGCCCAATGCCGCAGAGGAGTCCAGCCTCTTTGTGGGCTACGCTTTCGCTGGGTTCATGCTCTCCTGCGTGATTGCCTACTTAATTCTTGTGGCGTCTGAATGGAGGGTCACTGTGCGCCGCACAATCGAGTACGTGGGTGTCTTGCTCATGAACTCGTACTGGGTACCGCAGTTTTTCCGCAACACGTTGAAAAACCGCCGCCAGGCGCTCCTGTGGGAGTTTGTCTTTGGCACGTCGCTTGTGCGGTACATCCCGGTGGTTTACTTGTGTCTCAACGCACTGAACCCGTTCCGACACGGGAAGGATCCCGTCCTCGTGTACGCGTTGACATGCTGGCTCGCGTTCCAGATTTTCATGCTCTACTTGCAAAGCAAGTTGGGTGCGCGCTTCTGGGTCAACGAGCGGTGGTTGCCAGAGCAATACAACTACCACCCAGTGATGAGCCTCAGCGACTTGGAGCACGGGTTTGCATCTGACATTCTCGCCAGCATGAAGCCGCACACAGACGGCAGCAATGTGTCGATGTGCGAGATGGACTGTGCCATCTGCATGTCGTCGTTGACGATTCCTGTTTTGGCAAAGAACGACGCCAAGGAGAAGAAGAGCTACGAGCAAATGATGAAGGAGGTTCTGGTGACGCCGTGCCACCACATTTTCCATGCGAGCTGCTTGGAGAGCTGGATGATTTACAAGTTACAGTGTCCGGTTTGTCGGTGCGCACTTCCGCCCGTGTGATGCGCGCATGAGTAATGGGTACATAGTTGGGTTGCATGGGCGACGCCAAGCGCAGCTTCGGTCATTCGCTGGAAACGGTTAGCACTTGATATGACAACGTCAATAAATAGAATGGTTATGTGAGAACAGACAGGGCAGGGAATAGAAGTCGGGAGACCATACAGGAGGGGAGTTTATCTTGAGGTGACCAGATATCCTGAGTTGATAGAATCATTGGGATAGCTTAGTATTGATGAAGAACGAATTAACAGTAGCCGAGCATTTCCAAATTCAGACATCATGAGGAGATTTTCAAAGGAGTCATGGATCTTCCATCCTATTTACCTCCAAACCTCCCTCCTACTACACTTCCACTGACTCATGCCTTCTACACTTTCAAACCCTTTTTCTGTTCTCTATAAAACACTTTTCTCACGACCCTTATTTTACCCTAACATATTGGGGTGTTGTCGTTGTTGTCGAAATGTACGACTTTGCGATCGGCGCCCAGCATTGTCAATTTTGTCCTCGCAAATTGGCCAATGTTGGGCTTCCGCTATTATTGAAACCCGCACTATAGATCAGTGGATCATTCTGCGTGACACCACAATGGACAGGAGACTACTATTCGGCCTTACCCTGCCGGTTAGGGGTAAGTGACTCGAAGATGGCCGGTTGCCAGGTACCGATGTCCGACATACAAGCCAACCGAGGCCATGGAAGCATTCGGTGCAGGGAAGAACACGCCGCCATCGTAGAACGGCGCCTCTACACAGCTCAGTATGCGGTCATAAATATTGAATGCAACAGCGTAGGCGGCCGTATATACAGCGGGCACTCTGCAGGACCCGGACCAGGCTCCCGGCCGTTCTGCCGAGCCGAACAATAGCCGATCCTAGCTGGCGGGCTCGAAACTCTGGTCGCTCACCATGCTGGTGGTGTTGGTGTTGGTGAAGCGCAAGTTCACGTCCATGAAGTACTCTGGAGACAAGTAGTCGCCGCCCTTGTACGGCTGAACGTCCGACAGCCCCGACAGCGTTCGCTCGAGCTTTTTAGGCTTTGCAGTGCTGGCCATGGCGTGGGATGACGGCAAAGTAGCCGACCGTTTCACCTGGGACCGCGTCACCACCTGCGGGGCCTTGCCCTGCTGCGGAACACTGCTGGAGGACTGCGTTCGCTTCCATATTTTCGGAAACGAGCCGTGGGACGCCGGCGTGGGCGAATCCGGCTTGTTTTTCTTCGACCGGACGTAGTGGAGCGGGTTCAACTTGGAGAGCATGACTCGGTGGGTCACAAGCATTCCAATTGCCAGAGTAGGGAGTCGAGCGAGGCAAAGGGCAGGCGAGGCAAAGTCGGGCGAGGCAAAAACGCAAGTCAGAGGTCCAGGCGCTGAACCAGAATGCACGCCTTTCGGTGGCACTCCAGCTTATATATAAATGAGCTGCTCTTATGTGGAGGAGCCGATGCCGGCCGGAGATAAAGCGGTTGCCGCACCTGGTAATTCCGGCCGACTAACGCCGCGGCTGATTTTCTCCGCGCCACAGTCAAGGTGCGATTTGCAGCCGGCCGGACTAAACTGATTCTGTTGGATTGTCGGTGCCACTGTCGGCGCGGCTGGCCACCGGGCCCGACTCCGTCTTGTGTGCAGGCTAAAACCGTTGGTCGGAACTTCCATACGCCGTTCGAGCCGTTGCGAGGCCCGAGCAATTTGCTCTGAATCTGCTTGTGGTGTTGAACAAGCACACCCGTGCTATATCCGTTCCTGCCCGCGGAGACAACTTAGTCAGCCGGCGAAAAAGCCTGCCGAAGCGCACTGCAGTGGGGTGGATCCGTGCATGACAGCGCAGGCCAGATACGGTGCAGCCGATTGCATGAGGTGAAATTGTGTTTGCCGGGTTGCATCACGGTCTCTGACAAGATCGTGGCGCCACGGCTGGCAAGTGCAGGCAGCGGGAATGACAGCATGTGTCAGCATCCCTTGCGGAGAAACGGAATTGACAAAATTCTTTGGAATCACTCGCTTTTGGTCGGGATTTTCCGATCATCTCCTGTCCAAGAGCATCCAATGCCAATCATGTGATTGGCGATGGCAGACAATACGGAAGTCGGGCTGCTGCAGGTGACTCAGTCCGGTGCAGGCCGCTAGTTGTCGCCGATGCAGGAGCTGTCATCGGGCAGTCTGCAGGCGGCCGATGCCCATTTGTCATGGCCCATTAGTCATGGCCCTTAAGTAGCACGCAAGCCGTTTGTCATCTCCCACGACAAAATTTGCCGGATGGTGCGCGACACTTTCATCTACCCCGCCCTCGTTCAAGAGCTCCATCCATTGGTCAAAGGAATTGCCTGAACGGGTAATGCCCGTCCCCGACACCTTGTTCCGTGCTAGGAACTGCTGCACATGCTCCACCTTTAGGTTGCCGTTGCCTTTTTTGGCGGTGCGCTCGAACTTGGCGAAATCCACCAATTCCACGCGGAGCCGGCGGTAAAGCGTCTCAGCATTGGCAAGTGGATGTGCTTCTAGAAGGTCGCGGAGGTCCGGGTGGTTGGCGTAGAACTCGCCGTAGAACACTTTTCTCACCTCTTTCTTGTGGTCCTGGAGGTACTGGTAGAACCTGAGCTCGGGTGTGGGGTATTTTTGTTCGGAGGCGGGCTCAGCTAGGGCCGAGACCCACGAGTTGAAGATGGCCTCTCTTTGGGAGTCGGGAACGGCGTAGAATTCCGCCTGTGTGGCCAATTTCGGGAGTAGTTCCTCCTCGACGACGAACCAGGGGTCGTAGATAGAAAATTCGTCTTTGTGCTGGTCTAGAAGGCTCTTGAACCCGGCAATGTCTCCCTGCGACACCGCGGTGGAGACAGAAAGGTCTAGCCCGGTCTGTCCCTCTATGAAAGAATGATCTGGTTCGTCTTCAGCGTTGCCTTCACTTTGCTGTGTACCCTCTCCCTTTTTTTCCTCCCCTTTTTGTTCGTCTTGTTTTAGTTCCGTTTCGTCACCTTCGCTGTCCCTCTCCAACCCGAGGTCCAATCCGGCATTGACATCGGACTGGCTGCCATCAGAATCCAGGTCCAGTTCACTGGAGTAGCCAAGGGCGAGGCCCAGCGATTTCTGGCTTGATATCTCACTCGTTTCCTGAACCTCTGCTTCGTTGGTGTCACTCCACTCCTGGACGTCCACGTTGTTTTCTGCCATCACTGTCCGTAATAGCTCCATTGTGCTTGCATCGTTGAGGCCTGTGCTATCTTGATCGTCCGAAGAGTCCGCATCTTCTGAGCCAAAGTCATCGTAATCCACCAATTCCACCGCTTGTTCCTTCTCTGGTTTCTCTGACAGATTGCTCTGTCGGCTATTTCGAGTGTTTGCACTCTCTGATTTGTCCCCCAACCTCAATCCGCGGGCTTTTGCAAAAAGCACCGCCAAATCATCGAAGTTGATCAAATCCGCTAAATTGTCCCCCGTATCCGACAACTGCCACACCGACGTCTTTGTAGCGCTGTTGAAGTAGAAGTGGCCTGCATCTGCGGTGACGATCACGTGCCAGGGGCTGCCGGCGATGTCGTGGACAAAGAGCGGTGATGCCATAGTGAGTAGTAGCTCCTGCAGAGACACGGCGGGAGAGGAGAACAGAGGGGAACAGAGGGGACGGGAAGAGAAAGAGGGGAATAGCGATAGGGCCGAAACAAGGAATTATTCATTGCAACAAGGGAATGATTGACCTAGAGCTTGAGACGACCCGTCAGCCATCGCAACTACAGGAACTGATTATGATCAAGAAAGACAGCGACAAGAAACGCCGTAGCGAACAAAGAGACAAGAAAAGCCGTAACGAAGCCCAATGCAGAAGTGGAGAACGCCAGGTGAAAATCCGTTGGCAGTCGTTGTGAGCTCCAGAACAGAATGAGCGATCAGAGTGAGGGGAAGAAGAAGGCAGGGGCCAATGCGACGACCTAGGAGACGAGAAAAGATGCCTGGAACAAAGCGGTATTGTGAAGATCCGCGGACATCCAAAGGTTAAAGCTAAAGAGGAGAAGGGCGAGGGGAGACCTTAGATCGGACCCTTCCAACGGAATTTTATACGAGGCGCACGGCGAAGTGGGAAAATAAGGAGCGGAGAACGGAAGCGGAAAAGCTTAAGAGCGAAAGGGGAATGTGGAACAGCTTAAGAGCGAAAGGGGAAAGCGGGACAGCCAAAGAGCCAAAGGGGAAAGCCGAACAGCCAAAGCGAAATAGAGCAGTGGAAGAGGTAAAGCACCTCAACAAAGCCTACAGCAACAATGTTACCCAATACTCGCCCTTGCTACACTGAAGCGTCGTAATCATTTCCAGCATTTGCTATGTCCCAATTGGCCAGTCCTAATGTTACTCTACATGGAGAATCCTCAAACGTGCATCCGTACCAACCCAAATCAGCTCACGAGCATGTCCACAGACATCTTCATGCGCTTCTGCTCCGGCAGCAGCTCCTCGAGCTTTTCGTCCTCCGATGTCTTCTTAAACAGCTTGCGAATGCGGCTCACCGCCAACTCCAGACCCTGGTGCAAGTTCTTTGCGTGCCGTAGAAGCAAGTCGCGCCGCGAAAACGGCCTCAGGCAAATGCCGCAGATGAACGGCTTGAGCTTGTTGTGTGTCAGAAGAATGTGCCTCGTGAGGTGCTCCTCGCGAGTGAAGGCCCGCTGGCAATGCTTGCAGTTGAAGATGCGAGAGTTTCCCGTGGCCGTTTTGGTGCCAAAGCCGCCAGAGTTGTTGATGGTATTGGCGAAATGATCCTCGTCGTCGTCCATGAGTGTTCGTGGCACGGCAGACGGTGCGACAGACAGATTGGCAGACACCTTGTACGACAGTTTTGGAGATGTTGACAGTGTCAACGGAAGCGGAATCAGGTAGCACCTAAGTGATCAGCGAACGAGCACTCAGAACCAGAGATGTGCTTTGCCAGCAAAACAGCCACCTGGAAAGTTGGACAGGGTATCAAGTCCGTTTAGTAGCCACAACAAACGGCCACAGAGAATAAGCTCAACACAACGAGCTTAACAAAATGAGCTCAGCAGAACGAACTCAACAGAAGTGCTTGACGGAACGGCTCCGTTGCAGATGATTCAGTATTGGCTCGGATGAGGCCGTGCCCAAAGTTGGCAACTTTTAAAAATCTAAAATTGGCAACCTTAAAAAAACAACAGTAACAACGTCGGCACCGTTTGCAAAAATTCAGCAGTCGCTCCTCTTAAGTGCATCCAGGATCAGCGGAGTCCTTTATACCCTAGTTCCCCGCAGTCGTAGTTGCGAAGGTGGGGAGAAGTGGGGGACGGCTAAACCCCATACGGATGCCCTTTACGGCCAGTCAAAACGAGTCAATTGGCGCCCTGGCGTGCTTCGGCTAACTATGCATATTGCGATGGAGAGTGCACTTGCCAGGTTTTTTCATGGCTGTCCTGCCAATTGCTTCTCCGCCGCACATTATGTTCCTGTTAGGGAAGTACTGTGCGCAACATTCTGTGCGTCCCGAAATTACGCCAACTAATACCAGGCGAGTTTATTTTGGGCTTGCGGAATTAGCCAGACGATTTGCTCTGTGGCGGTCTTCTCCGCCTCGGTGGGGATACTGAGATCGGTTGTCCCCTCCTCGTCCATGGCTCCTGTGCGAGCATTGAGCACCGCAATGGATGACCCAAAGTAGTTTCTTTTGGTTCGCAGGCAATGTAGGCTTGACGTCACGGGCGCGTGCATGCGGCTTATAACTTAGGGCCGTTTGCGTTTACTAACAACTGCAGTGGTGTTCGCGAGGCGCGGATGAATTGTGATAACAGCGTGTTGAAATGGTGCGGGTTGTTTTTCGCTCAAACGGTGTTGCTCTCGACAGGCCCTCGTGCAGCCTTCTGGAATGTGAGCAACGACCCCTCTTTTTCTAGCGCCGTGTTGATCTCCTCTTTCGTGCAACGTAAAACCGCCGCAGGGCTCGGAGTAGTATTAGCAAGAGGTTCAAACCATCAGAAAAGAGAAAACCGGCCAGAAAAATAGAGAAACAGCCAGAAAAATAGAAAACCAGCCTGAAGGACATTAGCAGTGAAACAGCGAATCAACGTTGATCAGAAACTGGCAAATAACACCTGGAGCAGCTGCGGAGCAGATCCATCCGACGAGCGAACAGATCAAACGGAGCTTTTAAATAATCGAAGATGACCGAACTCGCTTTGGACGTAAGAGATGTGCGATCCAGGAGAAGTCCGATCCACGAGAATTTCAATGCAGAGTCCGACTCCGATCCAGGTTGGTCAAGTATGAGATAGGACCCTAGTTCAGTCTGTACCCTGCAAATGTTGGAGCCCTGAGGCAACATGAGGGACCCCCGAATGTTCAGGTCTGAGGCTTCCAACTCCAAGGCATCCAACATGGACTCTGAGAAGGTTGGAAGCTGAAACGTCGATCTAGGACCTTCTAGTCCAGCTCGCTCCCAATTCACTCCTTACCCAGTCCTCTCCTAATACGTCCACTCATCCAGTTCACTCCAAATCCAGCTCACTTCTCATCCCCCACCCAAGTCCACCTCAAGGTCCTGGTCTAGCACCCCAAACGCGATCCAACCCTCGCCCCAAATGCTCCACTCCCTCTATTTACGTCAACGACTTGCGGAAAAACGGCAGATACATGTTCCAGATGCGGTTGACCGCGTTCGACGCCCGGTCCAGGGTCTCGGTGCTCGCCATGGCAAGCTCGTTCAAGTCGTGGTGAAAGTCGTCGCGCAACTTGCGTGGAATGATGTCCCGCGACAAGAGCGTCAAGTTGACGAGCTCAACAAAAACCTTGCCGTCGCGCACGAGCTTGTCGTCGTCAGTCTCGCGATTGACGAGCTTTTCCACCTGGTTCATGCTGCGCAAGCAGTCCACGCGCCTGCTCTTGACGTCCCGCGATAACGAGGCGTCCTTGCGGAGCGCGTTGTTGGCCTGGTAGAGAATGAACAACGAGGGCAGGATCAGGAGCACGCCAAACAACAACTGCTGCGACTTGAGGAGCTTGTCGATGCCGTTGACGGCCACGCCGCCGTCGACCTTTGTTTTCTGGACCTGGATCAAGATGGACCGGATCAACAGGCCGGTGAGGAGCAGGCGGTAGGGCGTGCGGATTTCCTTCTCGTACTGCGACATCATCATGGTGAGATCGCCCTTGGCCACCGCCTGCCGCACCTGTTCGGGGTCCACCGCCATTTTGTTGTCCTTCATGAAGTCCACCACCATGCGGTCGAGTGAGTCCACGTCCGACCGCAACGAGTCCTTGGACGCGATGGCCATGGTGTCGTCGTCACGCAATATCGAGAGCATGTCGCCGATGGGCCGCACCACCCAGTTGGTCCAGAACCCGGCCACGGTATCGACCAAGTTGTGCCGCACCCAGTCCACGATCTCATAGCGGTTGGCCCACACCTTGGTGGTGGTGGAGGGCCCGTAGTTGACCAAAACAAGCAAGAGCGGCCAGTAGCGGACAAAGAAGCCCGGCGGCGCCGTTTTCGCCGACTCGGTAGAGTCGTTCACATAGTGCTCCACTGCATTCAACGTCTCAACCACTCCACCCTCGCAGTCCAACACCCGCGAAATGAGCCCCGGCTGCGTGGCCAAGTTGTTGATGATCAAGCCCAACTTCTCGTAGTAGCCGTCCAAGTGGGCGTTGACTTCCGCGATGTTGCGCTTGAGTTCGTCGTCCAAGAAGTTGAACGGCACCTTGAGCATGCGAAAGCGCGACGACCGCATGATGAAGTTGACGTTGACCGCCCACATCTGGTTGAGGAGGTGCGCAAACGAGTTCCACAAGCCCGACAACACCCGCCGCACCCGGCTCTGGTCCAGTTTGGCGATCACGGTGTTCTGGACCCCGGTGGCAGCAAACCTGAACACCCGAACAGGAAATGTCTGCACGCCGTAGCAGAACTTGTTGTACGACGAAAGCTTGGTGTCAGTCCAGTAGCCCAACTGCCGCTTGGCCACAATGGTCTTGTAGATGATGGAGTTGGCCAACTGGTGGAGTGCAATGAGGTGCGCATAGCGCTCCACCACCAGCAAAAGCGCCAGGTGGACCTCTGACCCATCGGACGCCTTGGCCATGTCCTGGTAGTACTTACGCAAGGTTTTGAGCAGAATCTCGGGCACGTGGGTGACCTTTGCTCTGTCCAAGCCCACGGCGTCGTAGAAACGGCTGAAAATGTCCTCGAGCGACCCGGGCTCTACGTTATCCACAAGTCCGGTGGTGCTGACCGTGAGCAAGTACATGTTGGTCTGTTCGTTCAAGGCATTGAGCCGCTGTACCAACTTGGCTGAGATGGTGTTGGTGGTGCGCACCAGACGGAGCACCTTAGAGGGCAACCCCGGCTTGATCAAGTCCATGGAGGGAGATTAGGATCAGATGGTTGAATCAGACTGTAAAGTTGATTGACGGACTTGGTTCAGCTGATGAGTACCGCTGACTGATTTAATTGTTGCTCAGACAGGATAGTCAGAGTGGAATTAGTCTGGTTAGATAGGTGAGACAGGTCAGACTGCTCAGACAAGTTAGACAGGCGATACTGATTAAACTGGTGATACTGATTAGTTGGCCAGATAAGTCAGACTGCTCAGATGACTGGGTCAGGTCCAGACTGACTATGGACCGATTGCTCTGAATCTCACTGTTTCCACACTAGTGAACGTGAAACCGAATGGTTGTTAGCTATTTGATGACAGATTGGTTTGGTAGTTGCTCAACGGATTCTATCTGATACTCAGATGGTTTGCTCCGACTCGCTAGACTGACTGTTCAGATGTTGTTCCACGGCTGTGATTGCCTAGTCAGTTCCTCTTCTTTCAATTCAGATATCTCTGATGCGTGGAGATCAGTAGGTCAGCGCTGAGATTGGAGTGCGTAGATCCAATATTGCGGAGGCGGCTGAATTGCTATGGAGGGAGAAGAGGTGGGGATTACCAGTATTGGAATGTGTAGCTGACCTGTTTATATTCTTTAGTTCTTTTTTTTCTTGAATTTTGACTGGGCTCGTCATGATGCTCGGTTGGCTGCGTAGCAATAGAGACCAGAGCAGTGCACGGAGAGAATCGGGAGTCAGTTTAGAGTATTCTTGCCGTGGATTGTCTACATCCCTGGCAAATAGGACTCTTAATTGAGGTGATCGTTGAGAACCGTTGCGGGCCAAGTGGCTGAGCAGACGATGTATCGTCTTAGATAATTTAAAGTCTGTGAATGGTAACTGAACACGCTAGAGGGAGAGAGAGAATTACCCGAGTGAGGCTCAATGCATGGTGTCAAATGCTATTATGCTCAATGTCACGATGTTCCAGTCAAAGTCCATGACCACCTAGGATTCGGCCCACCTCACCAGCTGAAACCACGGTTGGCTTCAAAAATGCACCCATATGACTTCAAATTGACCTCATTTCGCCGGCTGGTTATGCTTGGGTCAATTTCGGTGGCGAGTTGGACTTAACTTCCGCAACCAAGGGAAACCCCAAGAGAGTACTACCTGAGCTTAATCTCGTCTCCATTCCAATTTATTCTGGATTTGCTCCGTCCATCGATTTCCTCATATTTACCTGCTCTTGACGTCCGAGAAGCGCTTATCTGAGGGATTCGTCAATCAGCGCTTATGGCCGCATATCCAAATGACCTCAATGGGATGCCTGCCAAGTCAAGTCTGAACCATGTCAAGCTTGATCGATGCCTTAACCAGCATCAACTCGTCATCAACTCGTCACCAGCAACTACCTGACCCATCTTTTCCCCATGTACTCCACTGGTATCCGGAAACCCTACTCCAGAACATCACCACAACCATGTACTGCAGTACCATGGACTGAGCAATACATCATCGATTGCGAGAATTGTAAGCCACTCTCCTCCCCTTAGACCCGTGACTTGACGCCATCACTACACCACACACAACCTACAAGCTTCCTCTCTCGTGGCTATTAACTACACGGAGCACATGGACCAGCCTCCTCTGACCAAATCCTCGATCTCATTCAGTCTCTTGCTCGCTCTAATCAGTCTGCTCTCCTCCCTCCTCCTTTTTCCTCTCGCTCTCTCCCGTCATGTTTCACTGTTCTCCACTACTCCTCCTCCGCCTTGTCCAAGACCCCCAGCGCCTTGACCAAGGCGTCGATCTCGGCGTCGGCCCAGATCTTGCGAACGACGCCCGACTTGCCCAAACTCAACGTCGCAAACTCCAACTTCTCGCTGTTCAAGTTCAGACTGTCCACCGTCTTTGAGAGCACCTTGATCGCCAACTCACACGCATCCTTCAACGTCATGTCGTCCTTGTAGTCTTTCTTCAACAAGGTTTGTGCCGCCAGGTTGTTTGCTCCAATGGACGTCGCCTTCCACCCGCTGTAGTTACCAGAAGGATTGGAGGTAAAAAGCTGGAACTGGTACCGGTCGTCGTAACCCGCGTAAATGAAACTCACACCGAAAGGACGCAAACCGCCGTGCTGCGTGTACCCCTGTTTGACGTCACACACCCGTTTTATGAGGAGTTCGCAGGGAATCTCCTCGTTGTATGTCTTTAGGTATCTCTGGGCAGTGACCCGCGCGTTGTTGACCAAAATCGAGGCGTCGGCATTCATACCGGCAACTGCGCATAACATTTGGTCGTTGATGTGGTACAACTTCTCCGCGGAGCCGTCGTTGTCGAGGAGTTTGGAGGTGAACTTCTTCTCACAAGCCAACACCACGCCGTCCGCGCTGAGAATGCCAATGGCGGTGCCGGCATTGGAGATGGCCTCCTGTGCATACTCTACTTGGTAGAGGCGGCCCTCTGGCGAGAAAATCGTGGTTCTGGAGTCGTATCTTCTTGACATGGTGTAGTTGTTGAGTGGCGAGCCATGCAGGTTAGAGTAGAGAGGACGAGAGGAGGAAGAGGAAAAAGAGAAGAAAGAGAAAAGAGAAGAAGAAGGAAGAGCAGAGAATAGAATAAAGAGTAGAAGATGTCAGTGGGAGAGAGCCATTGGGATGCTTGTGGCGTTGCTTGGTGATTCATTAGTGAGCCATTAATTAAGTGCTTAGAAGATGAAAAAAGGAGAGAGGGCAAAGAGCACAATAGAATATATAAATAAAGAGAGGCACGGAGAGCGAGATAAAAGGAGGAAGCTTAAGAGACTGTTTGAGCGGGTGTGGTGACATAGTCGCAGCAGTGTTATCAAGTTGGTGAACCTCAAGAGCGCGGAGAACACCAAATGGGAGCAGAAAAAGTAGAAACCACATGAGAACAGAGAACCAAACGAGAATAGAACCAACCGAGAGCTGCAAACCAAAATAGGGAAACTGATACCAATTGTATTCACAATAGATATGAAGCAAGCAGGGCAAGCACCACTGATGTTCGTCGTAACAGTAGAAGACATGGGCGTTGGCCTCTGTGACTGTGGCACAACAGTGGGTGATAGTCCAAGGGCGAAATGAGAGTGATGCGCAAAATCTGGAGAATGTGGCACTTTCTCTACTACTGAGCCGGATGATACCTCCTTTGCTACTCTCTGTCACCTGATTTGGCCAGGCCATGAGGCTCTGATGTGGTACAATAATCCAATTTTTTTGACGCGGCAAAGAGGACTGGAATTTACCGCTGTCTCCGATTGAGCTGGCCCTAAGTTATTCACCTTTGCCTTCCTTTATAATTACGAAAATGCGTCGAATGGCAATACTGATATCGCTCTGAACCAATCGATGGCTGTTCCTCCCAAGCCACAGGGGCAAATTAACAGCAAATCTACGAAGATACAGTTCTGCTCGCTTATTTCTTATTTTGGTTGCATTGGAAGAAGACGATGCTCTGAATATTGGTCACATTGGTAAGGCAACACTTGAGCGTTGGACAGAGATTCGGATGAATTACGGTATCATAACCTCGAAGAATTCAGAGAGAATACTCACTCTGGAGACTGTAATTTGTTTTCGTACAAATTTAGGTTAGGCATGTCCCATTGCTACCCTTCTCTTAATGACTCGGCACAACTTACCAAGGCGCTCCTCCGCGCCTGAAAAAGAAAATATAATAACCCTCTAGCAATCTGGAAAACATAAAATATCCCCCTCTTCCAGTCCTCCGGTTCTTTTCCATTATTTTGCAACCACTTACTACCACTGACCTGCACCCACATTCACCATCACAACTACTCATGAAGATCTTCGTGAATACCGAAAACTACCCTATCGGGTACACAACTCCGAAGTTCCCGTCGATATTTTGGCCTCTCGGACCCCTGAAGCTGAGCTACGAGCAGCTGTTTCTCTACTATTCCGGCGACATATGGCGTTTCACAGTGTTCTGGTGCATGATCTGGTTTTCGGGGGTCTACGCCCTTGTTGGCATAAGTGCTGGTGCCAACATGTTTATTAAGGGCTTCCGATTCCGCCGGATTACCAACACAAGGACCCTGAGCGGAATTCTAGCGTTGATCACGATCATATTGTATGTTCTGAACGGCGCATTTTTGGGGCTTATATCGGGCGCTATCATTGGGTTGATGCTCCAGGCAATTTATAGAGCGGGTGCATTGACTATGAGCACGTGGATTCCTTTTTGCTGGGGGATGGCGCTGATCTTGTTCCATATCTGCTCGTCGTACCTGACGAGTCTGTTATTGATGTAGGGGCATGAGAGCACTAAGAAAACCAGGAAAGGAATACGATATTTGGGTTGGACACATAGGATTGGGTAAATAGGATTGGGTAATGGAAATTTAGACGGCAGTGAGTGTAATGAGGTGGAACTAGTAAGGAGGCACGGGAAGATGGAACTGAGGGAAAGTAATAGCAGCTAGTTCTGAATTGGAGCTGGTTTCTGCATTAGGTTTGTGAAGATCAAGAAATAGGAACGGGGAGAGAGCATATAGCGACCAACGGGCTCCAACGATCCAAGGGCACCAAAGATTCAAAATAAAGAGAACGTTTTAAATACGAGCCCAATTCGGAGTTTTCGGTTCTATTGACGAAACAGACGTTTGCACTGAGATGTTCCCGCTGATATCAAAATACAGTTTCCTTGCAGGGCACTGGTAATGGCATGAATGTCACGACAATGACACCCCAGAAAACATCGATGACATGCCAATGAAATGAAATTGTCGTTTCATTGACGGAGTAGTGCTCTTTCTGACAGTCCAAACAATTAGAAAAGAAACTTCGAGTTTGAATTAGCTTCTTCAGTGAATACAGTGAGAACACCAGTGACCTACGTCTCCTTGGGCCAGTCACTGAAAAAACAAAAGGACTGACAACTCATCTTCCGCGCTTTGACAGCCTTCCATTTGTCAATGGAACCTCAGCCGAGGACTTCTAATTTCGAGCAATGCTTCTGAGGTCGGCACAGGGCAACAGACTTACGGTCAACTCTACTTCAAACACTGTACCCCGAACCAAAAACGCACCATTCCCACCACCGCCTGCAATGCAATGCCAGTGCCTTAGGAGGGAATAGTTATCGCTGGATCTCAAAAAAGGTGAAAACCAGACTCTTGTAACCAGCCTCACTTGCCCGTTCCGCAACCTTAGAAATCACCATCAGTTGCCCGTACCGCAACTGATGGAACCAATCTCATTTGCCCGTACCGGAACTGTGGGGTAAGTGAGCCTTGTCGGGCTAGCCACGAACGATCCCAAGACTCTACTATTATACTCTTTTCTTTTCCTCCAAAACTACTGGCTGGCTTGTCCGAAGCGAGCGAATCACGCCGATCGTTGCCTTATTGCCTCAGCTCAAATAAGCATTTGCGTTACGACGTCATCCTTCTTTGGCAACCCATGCTTCGATTCAGCCTTGCGGTTCAGCCTTGTGGGAAGCCTTGCGAGTTGCCTAGTTTGGCAATCGCCTAAGCCTCCATCTAATCGGTCGACTTCCTACAGATCGGCGGTGCATAGAATCCGCTCAAAACTTTCGTTGGACTTAGTAGGTTGTCTTGCTGCCTTACTGGTCCTTTCTTTTCCTACAATGGACACGAACCCGCACCGACGCGGGAGGGTGTCAAACAATGGCCGTGCGTTGGCACTTTCCACTTCCTGCAGTCCGTGCTGGGGTGCCGACTGAAAAGCGGCCCAACGTGGCTCAACGAGCGCCCAAACAGGAAAACAGGGAACAGCGCCGTGAATGCACGTGACACCATGCGTTCCATCGCTGTCACCGCGTTTTCGCGATCGGCTCGTCGCTTATTGTACGAGCGAGACGTGGCCAGTCCTGCAGACAGGCGGTTGGCGTGCGGCGCCAACACGATAGGAGAATCGTCTGAGTCAGCGGCAACTGAGAAAGAGGAATGGGAGGTAGGGGTTTTGGGGAGGTAGAGACGTCAGGGAGTCTGAAGATTGGGGTGCAGAGATGGTGGGAGGTACAGATGTCGGGCCCAGAGAGCGGAGAGCCGTTTTGGTCCGGCGTTGGCCCAACGGATGCGACGTGCATATAAGTGGGGTCAGCGCCTGCAGAGCCATGCGGGGACTGCAGAAGCGCGCCGATCTGCCCAGAGAGTGACAGCACCAGCAGCAGTGACCGCAGCGAGTAAGGCGGGTTTTCGCCTTAGAGGCAGCGGGGAGGATGAAACACCCGTACCCCCGCCCCCCGTGCATCGAGCGCGGTGCAGGCGATCGCGTGCACTCCGCGATACCAATGCGCTACAGGATAGCCTCTACTATGTACAGGACAATATCTTATATAGCGGAAGGTTGCCGTCACGGTGGGGATTATCTGCAGGCGGATGCACGTTCCCATGCACTCGTCTCGGCCCCATCTCGTTGATAACCGGACCTACTACTTCTGCTTTCACACCGAGTTGTTGGCGCCGCCGCGAGCTGCTAGACCCGTACACCATCGAACACCCGGTGGCTCCCAGCTTCTGCCAGCCGTTTCCCCACAATTCCGGCCTCTGACTCACCATGCACCTGAGGTCATCCAGTCCCCAGACCAGCGTGACGCCACGGCCCATTCCGGCGCAATCCGACGCCGCTGTCGCCGCGGGAACGCTTCCCGCCCGGTTCCAGCCGCACTTTTCCGATCTTCCCCGGAAAAATGGCGACCTCAAGATCTTGGTGCCTGACCCCGGCTCTGCGTCGCCCACGCGGCTCGCTGACGCCATAGTGATGCATCCATCGTCTTCCGCGTCGCTGATTTCCCTGTACGACGTGGAGAAAATCACCCAGTTGCCCACACCGGTGGTGAACAACGGCCTGTTCCACATCTACCAACTCGACGTACAAAAGCGCCACCCGCCGAGCTTGGCGGCTAACGACGCCTCAGGGGCGGCGGCACGGGTCTTCTCAGACTTCCGCCCGCCCCACGTGGCCCGCAGCCCCACAGAGGCCGTGGACTTCAAAGCCCGCCACATCTCCAACCCCACGCTGCTCCCGGCGCGCGGCGCCCGCGAGATTCCGCTGCCGCCGCTCGACGCCGACCCGGAGTTTGCCGGAACAGCCTACTATGCGCCCCACATGGGCGTGTCGTTCGAGTTTGAGCAGGTGATTGGCACGGGCGCCTTCAGCACCGTGGTGCGCGCCCGAGCGCCCAGTTCCGGGCCCAACTCGACCGTTGCTGTCAAGATCGTGACGGTGCCGACCGACGACGCCAGCAGCGTGTCCAACTTCCGCCTGTACATATGCCGGGAGCTTGGGATCCTCCGGCAGCTCCGGCACCCGCTGCTAGTGCGGTTGTTGGACTACAACGTGACGCTCCTGATCAGCCAGGACGACATCGACGCGGTGTTCACCAACTCCGGGTCCGACTCCGCGCCGGGGCAGGCCATGTACGACCTCTACAACATGAAGATGAGCAACAAGCAGTACTTTTTCCTCGGCTACAGCGAGGGCGGCAACTTGTTGCAGTATCTCCTGCGCCACCGGCGCCTGCGGACGCAGCCTGCGTTCTGGCGCCTCATGCAGCGCGTGGTGGCCGAGTTGGTGGTGGCGGTGGCGTTCTTGCACGCCAGCTTGGTGGTGCACCGCGACATCAAGCTCGAGAACATCTTGCTCAACTCCGAGTTCCGTGTGCGCCGCGCGGGCTCCGTCAACTCCGACGCGAGCTCCGACATGGACTTTGACATGGACAGGGACGACGACTTTGACTTTGACTTTGCCCGCTCCGCCACCACTCTCACCGACTTTGGCCTCTCCAAGAAGCTCGCGCTGCTGACGCAGCTCCTCTCGACCAAGTGCGGGTCCCAGGACTACGTCAGCCCTGAGTTGCTCATGGGCCTCAAGTACGACGGAATGCTCCTCGACCTGTGGTCGCTCGGCGTGGTGGTGTACTCCATCTTGGAGGACCGCCTTCCGTTCGACCGCCCGCCCCAGGAGTACTCGTCCTCGCTGGGCGTGTCTCCGTCGGTGTTGAAGCGGCGCCGCTCCAGACACAACCCGGCCCACCGGATCGCCATGATCGACTGGGACTGGTTCCGCGCGGCCGAGGCCGTCAAGGACGACGTGGTGCCGGACTCGGCCAAGGCCACCATTTCGCGCTTGATGGCGTTGGTGGACGTGTTGCTTGTGCGCAAGGACCGGCGCATGCTGATGCGCCAGGTGTTGGACGACGAGCGGTTTGCGTGGGTCAAAAACGAGGTGCCCAGCCTGTTTCTAGAGGGCTGGTACTGAGGAGCCCGGTGTTTCCTCGGAGCGTCGACTTGACGAGCACCTCAACACTGCGACCGTCTGTCATTACAATGGACGGCCCTAGGGCGTATCCAAGACTCTGGGCCGTTGGCGGGCCCGGTATGTATTCACTTTCGCCACCTCTCCGTTCTGCTGGCTTGCTTCGGACTGGTAATGTATTATTTCTGGCATATCGTAGACCCTGCTCTAGAATGCAACAGCTTACTTTGACAGTATTGTTGGACCCTGCTCTAGAATGCAACAGCTTACTTTGACAGTATTGTTGGACCCCACGTGACATCATGGCCCTTTGTTTTCCTTCAAGGCTTACTTCGTGAAATTTCAACGGCTTACGGTTCCAGCATAGAGTAGCACCACCTTCTTGATAATTCCACCAAATCCAAAATTTCTGCTTCGCACCGAGGAATCGGAGAAGTCGAACGATACCTTCTTGTTTTATACATTGGAACGAGCTTTACACGTTCGCCTGCTGGTACTGTCATTCCCCGCAGTAGTACTGTCCACCCTAGCGAAACAGCCTCACCAAAGCAACTGAGAAACAAAAAGAATCGGTCAAACAAGGCTTTAAACCTTCCGTAAGTTTCCCCCTTTCTCTCTTTTTTTTTTGGAATCACGTTTTCTGCGTTTTTCATTAGCCCACCACTATTTTCATTAGCGTACCACCATTTTCTCTAGCCCACCACCATCACTCTAACGCAGTATTTCAAACATCACCACAAAATGCTCCATACAAGAAAAATAAACAACAATTTCGAAACAAAACCATCATCTATTTCACCCCACCAATCCAAAGCTCGTCCCTCCATCTTGTCTTGGACCTGCACCTGGCCCTCCACCACCTCCACTCACTCAGGCGTCCGTCTTTCCTGGGCCCCGCCGTTTTGTCCGCATCCGTTAGTCCGAGACCACGTGCCATGGCCGGCTCGCCCCAACCAAACGGAACCGGAGTTTCCAAGGCCGGGCCGCCCGACCTTCCGCACATCACTAACAATATCGTGCCTCTATCGAATGTGCTCCGCTTCTACACCCAGGAGGCGTACAAGCAGCTCAGCAGGCTCATCGAGAACTTGGCCAACACCAGGACCTCCGAGAGCGACATCGCCCGCAAGAAGAAGTTGTTGGAGGTGATCATTCTGCTCCGGCAGGACTTCATCAAGATCTACACCTTGGTCAAGTGGGCGCAGAACGCCAAGGACGTTTCGAAGCTCATCGACCTTCTCAACTGGCTCCGTGGCCAAGAGTTCTACTTTGATAACTTGGGCTTTGGCCTCAACGAGCTCAATGGTTTTTCTGGGGCCAAGCTCCCCAACTCCGACATCTTGACCTCGTTGGAGGTCTTGGTCAACGGCAGACCGCAGTTGCCGTCGTACAGCTACATCGGCAAGCCCAAAATCTCCCCGGAAAAAATCTTGGAGGTGATGCACGACTTGAACTTGACGTTGGTCACTCGCATGGCCCTCATCAACGACATGCCCCAGCGTTTCCACCACAACTACGAGGTCCGCGACGGCAGAGTGATCATCACCATTCCCAGCGAGTTCCAGGTCTCGATCACTGTGGCTAACGACTTGATCATCGACAAGGAAGAGGACTACTACAAACTGCCTTTTTTCTTTATTGACTTTGCGTTTTTGTTCGGCATCAACCCCGACACCGGCTTGATCACGCACAGAGACGGCAAAATCATCACCACGCTTCCGAAGTCGTCACGTGCCAAGTTGGAGAGCGTCGTCAACGAGGCCCTCCTCAAACAGTCCTTGAACGGGCTCTACGACTTGCTCCACAAGTACGCGGTGTCGTTCAAACTCTACTTGATTCTGCGACAGTTGCGTGACTTGACCGTCAACAGCAAGTGGCGCAACAACCTCCAGTACAAATACCAGTCGTCGCTCATCATCATCAACTACTGGTGCAACCACTACTTGTCGCGCAACTGGAAATCGTTCATCGAGATTGGTATCGACAAGCTGTACAACCTCAACTTCCGCTGGTTCATGAACGGAAAGTACCAGCTCGACCACGGAATCCAGGACATCTCCAGCTCCGACGAGGACGCCGACTTGAGTGTGGACTTCATCTTGAACCTCATCATCAACAAGCACTCGGCCATCCTCATAGCCAACATCCACAACCAGTTGTCTTCGATGATTCCCGAAGACGCTGTGTCGTTCGTCAGTCCTTACCAATTGCTTATCAAACTCACCCCCAAGCGGTCGACGGTTTTGGCCATCAATCCGTTGACAGGGTTTTTCTACTTTATGGACCCCTCACCCATTGAGGTCCAAACACAGAACAAAATCAACAACCAGCCCACCCAAGTCAGAAGCAAAAGCTTTGTCAGCGAGCAGGACATGATCAACAACGTTGTGCACAACTTGGTGCAGTTGCGCCTCGAGACATTCAACCGGGCTCTCAACACGAAGTTGGTGACCTCGGAATGGATTGCCAACGACATCATCAAAATCAACGACTACGAGACGGTCAAGCTTTTCAACTTCATTGTGGACGAGCAGGCCAGTTCCTCAAACAAGATTCAGTTTTATAGATGCCGGAACTGGCCTTCCTCGTGGTTTCTTATTAACATGATCAGCGGTCTCACCTCAAAGACCTACTGGTGGGTTGCTCGACTCAAGTCCATCAAAGGTGAGTGGAAGATCCAGTGGGTGCAAAAGTTGAAGTTTGGCGGCGAGGAAGACTTGAACTACGAGTTCTTCAACACACTTTCGAGGCACTGCTCCAACATGATCGTGGACCACATGGTGGTGGAGGAGTTGCAGACCCGCAAGATCAACTATGTCAAGGTTGAAAACCACGCCACTTTGGAGAGATTTCTGATGGCACACGGCGAGGAACACAACGCGTCAAATTACGAAACAGTGATGGCGTTACACAACACAGGGAAAATCTTACCAGTTTCGGTGACCAGCACGACACTTTTCCTTACCGTCCGCCTCAACACAGTCGACAATGCCACCAAATTGATCTTGTCGCTCAGCGGAAGTCTCAAGAACATGTCCAGCGCTGATTCTGAGACATTCCGCAAACTTAATGTGGTGTTTCATCCAGAAGGCGAAACGTTTGAGATAATGGCGTCGGTGGACCTTTCCACCAAAATGTCCGAGAACAATGAGAGTAGCAGCACCCATGTTTTGCTCGGGGATTTGTTTGACAATGTGGCCAAAGTCAATCTGTTGATCATGATGTTGTTTCAGCTCAAGAAAACCAACATCCAAGTCACGAACAACTCCTTCAACGAGATCACGTTCGACATTGACCCATTTTACAAGCAGTTCCACCTCCAGCTTCCCGAGGGTAAGTCCGACTCGTTGCATTTGACTACCAGCCCTGGCGAGAACGAATACGTCCAATTATTGGTCGGATTCATCAACCAGCAGATCAACGAGCTGCACGAAGCCATCGTGGGCTCCATAAAGTACCTCAAGGAATATGTGCCCATCATCAAAGCCATCACAACAGTTCAGAAAGTGCTTCTGGATAAGAACTTGGACAAGCTACAGAACAGCTTGCCGCGGTTGCAATTCGACGTCAAGTTTCCCAGCTTGAACTTGATGCAGTTTGTCTTTTACATCAACTACATCAACCCCTCTCTGCCGAAGAGGATTCAAAAAGACCGAATCTCGTTTTCGTTGGCATACCGCCGAAACATGTTTGAGAAGAGCCGAAGGATGCTCCTAAAGTTCTCCATGAAGGAGAACTTGAACTCGCAAAACTTGAAGTACAAGAAGTTGTTCGAGTTGATTTTCAAAGCTGCCAGCGATGTCCAGCAAGAGAAACAGAAGGATACGAGCCGCCCGTTGTTGTTGAAGCTCAACTACGACTTCTTGATCGACAGCATGTTATTGGAGCCCTTGATGGTCAAGGTGACCGGGTGCTTTTTGAGCTACGTCCACAGTGAATCATGAGAAAAGTAGAATGTACTATAATGCAAATGCTTAGTATGCCATGGTTGCGTAGGTGCATGCCACAGCAAAGAACAACGACACAGCGATGGCAAGCTTGACAAGCCATTTCTCGAGTCTGCCGATTGTGTCTTTGCAAAGAACCAAATAGAAGAGACAGGGGAAAATCACGCAGATGAGGAAGCAGATGGACAGGCCCATGATGCCGATGATCTTGTCAAACTCCGGCATCAAAATGGCCAAGCCAACGAATACTGCGTTCACGCCAACACGCAAACCGAAGCGGCCGATTTCTTTTATGGTGTTCTTGACCATGCTGTCGCCCTCGACTATGGCATCGAGGTGGAAGATCCCATCCAACGTCGAAATGATGGGTTTGGCGTTTAATGGCGTTTTGGCAAGCGGAACAATGCAGATGAGTCCGCTGATCACCGGATAAACCCACAGGGGGTAGCCCGGGGTCTCGAGCAAGATGGAGGTGACCTCGTTGTTGCAGAGCGCGCCAAACATTATGAAGCCAATGACCGCCATGCCGGTGTCCGTGAGCAAGGTGATGGTGTAAGTGGTGAAGAGCGTTTTGGTGAACTTGTATGGGTGGCGCATGTCCGACTTCAAGTTGGGAAAGATGGCGTGGCCGCCAAACGGTGCCATCAAGATTCCAATGGCAATGAACAAACTAGGAAGGTCGTCAGGCCACAAGTTGGTGGGCATGGCCAGCAAAAGCGAACCCGGGGCGGTGCTTTTCATCAAGCCACACAAAAACACCAACAACGTGATGGAGACGGTGGAGAGAATGCCGAACAACGAGAAGATGGACAAGATGGGCAACGGCATGAAGGTGAAGGGCGTCAACACGAAAAACGCCAAGATCTTGAAGCGAGTCTTCGTCCAGGTGTCGTCACCAATCAAGGAGTAGAGCGAGTCGCTGAAGAGCAAGATCAACGACACGCCTCCGCCCAAGAGGTCACAGAAAAAGATGATGGAAATGACCAATTTGGCCGCCAGTCCATAGGCGGCGTAGCCCAAGTCTGCATACGTCATCAACGTGTAGTCAGTGTCCATAGACTTCAGCAAAAGCGATGCGGTCCAGCACGTGGTCAAACAGCACAACAAGAGGGTCGGCACACCGAACACCCAGCCGGCCTTAAGAAGTCCGACAGGAAGGGCCAAAAGACCGACACCAATCAAGACATTCACGGAGTTAAGCACGGTCTGCGGCGCTGTGGACTGACCTGCTACTACTGTGACGACATTTCCGTCTCTGTCCTCGACTTTCTTCAAGCCAAAGTGCGAGGCAGTGCTGGCATAGGAAATGGACAGTCTGAGCGACAGAAACAGCATGGCCGGGTACACTTTTTTCTTCGGAATTGGGATTCCGCCGCTCTCATGGCGCGATCCGTGCCGGGAACGCGAGTTCAGAAGCGCACTGGCAATGTCGTCCTGGTAAAACACCTCGTTGAAAGGCGAGGGCCCAACACTGCCAAATCCACGGTACAGGTTCTGGTTATGGATCAATGTGCTGAGTCTCTCTCCGTGTGGCGACGGAACCATCAAACCCGGGTCGTACAACTCATCTTCGGTGCCGTCTGAGTCGACGTTCTCGGCAAAAAACGACCGCTTTTTATGGATTCCAGGGTCCAACTTCAGCACCGCAAACAGGTGGGCGCGAGTAAACGACGAGGCAAAATTATGCAACGAGTTTGGGCCCCGGAACAGCCCAATAGGGTGGTCAAGCAATGACTGGCGTCTGGTGTGAAGAAAAGAGTGCTCCTCATCGTCGCTTTCGGAAGACATGACTGGGCAACCGAGAGAGTCAAATGCGATAGCGAGCGAAAGCAAACGGCACAAAGACGGTTCTTTAGTGTCTTATAGGTGCGCCCGGCGGTGTTTACTAGGAGCTCGGAAGTCTATTGTTGATCTTATCTCGGGAGTGTATGGAGGATCGTCGTCGGAGAGATAAGGTGAAAATCCTGAAAAATATGATGGAAAGGGGAAGAAGTTCGAACGGACTGCAGTGGAAAGCGGGGTTGGCGACTTTTTGCCGACTTTCTGTGTGTTTGAGTGGAATCGGAGTTCCGACCATTTTCGCCAATGCGAATTTAGCCGATTGTGTCTAATTGTTTTGACGACAGAGACAATAGATTGACACTACTGGACGCAGAATAGGAGAAGATAGCGCGGTGAATCTCAGAGGTTATCGGATTTGCTTGTTCGGGGGAATACCATTGTCGATTTTGCTGGGGATTCATTGGTCATACTAGTATTGATAGTGTCATTGGTGACAGATCCTGATTGGCTGGAAGAAGTCAGACTGGAGATACGGAGCCGAACAATCAAAAAAGTCTTGGGGCATTGATTGTTTAAGCGACAAGTCCATTTGACAACTCCGGCTCCGAGGCCAGCATGTCGATCGATCGATTTTACCAATATTGATTCCTTATGCTAGATATAGACGAGCCCAAGACTCTTAGACCGGGAACATTTGAGATTATATCGCAAATCAGCGAGATTATAGAGTTTTATCGATGATCCATAATGCCATACGCACGTTGTTAATTCTGTCATTCCATCGCACAGCACTCAGGTAGTTCTCCTCGGTTTGAGCCAGTTGAAACCACTCGATCACTTTGTTTTATCTTTCACTACAGGGGGCCCGCCGACTGCTTCAAAATTATGTATATTGATGATTGTAGCTCTTTTCGCAGTTTAAACCTGGTGAACACCTGTTTCGTATTCTGCTCCAAATTGTCAACTTCTCCCTAGATTGAGAACCACAATAATAACGTGTCTCTCAATTCTGTCCAAAGGTACTCTTTGCTCAAAAATAACACCTTAAAAACAACAAACGATCCAGTGACATCACTGCTGTTCTGAAACAGACCAAAACGATTCGCAGCCAGTGGTCACTCGAAAGCGCATTACAGTAAAAAAGCGAGCCCACCGAGCAAATGCACAAATTTTTTCAGAATCTTTAAACCGGAAATCTAATCAGTTCGATCATATTTGCGCTTCGGCCTCTGAGAGTAAGAGATCATATAACTGTGACACACCTGGATCTCATGGGCTGACCATTAGCGAACTGCTAGGCAGAAATTTGTAGTCCAGATGAGAATTAACAAATTAGAGCACCAACAAACATAGCGCTGAAATTCTCTAAGTCCCGTTTTGCCCACCTAAAAATGGCTATGATCCTGAACCCTTCCCTCATCGTCACAGGGGATCAAACCTGGGTCCGAAATGAGAACTCCAGACTCCACCATCTGAGTAGGAAAACACGAAGATACAAAAAAAAAAAATACAATTCACATGTTCAAGCAAATGTGAAATCGACTTTTCCCCATTTCCGAGTCTGTCAACTTTATCGGCCGGCCGCGTGCCAGTCCGAGTCAGGTCACGTGCGAGGCCGTTATCAGTCTTCGGAACCACTTCACCATGTTTCGGCGGATGCTGACAGCCGTGGTCACGTTTATACAGTCCTTCTTGCTACCCGAGAAGCAACTTCTGTCCAATCAGAAGTGGGTGTTGGGTCTTGTGAACTTGGCGACGGTGGTTCTTTTCTGGGTTTTGTCGTCGTTCCTAGTCAACGACCTCTTCGAGACCAACATCTACCGCAAGCCGTTTTTCATTACATGGATCAACACCTCGTGTTTTGTCTTCTACTTTGTGCCGTATTTGCGCTACCGCGATCTCTCTGTGGGTGCTTTTTTGGACTTACTCAAGCATGATCGCCAAAAACAGAGGTACCAGCCGATCGCCGACCCGGAATCCAGATCGGACCTGCCGGGAATATACGGTTCGTCTCAGGATGACGTCAGCGTACTGGAACCAGAACTTCGCTTAGAGATCGACAAGGAACCAGACGAAGAAGTGCCTATTTATGAGACGGTCAAATTAGCTCTCCAATTTGTGATGCTCTGGTTCTGCGCCAACTTGGTGACAAATTCCTCGTTGTCGTATACCTCGGTAGCGTCCCAGACGATTTTGTCGTCGACGTCGTCGTTTTTTACGCTCTTGGTTGGATACTTGTACAGCATTGAGAAGATCAACACCAACAAAGTTGTGGGCATCATCTTGTCCTTTGGTGGAGTTCTCATTGTCACGAAAGTAGACTCTTCTGATGCCAGCACAAACCCCCAGGGATCGACGCCAATGTTGGTTCTTTGGGGTAACTTGTTGGCGCTTTCGGGAGCATTGATCTACGGAATCTACACCATCCTCTTGAAACACAAAATCACTCGGAAGGACTCGACCAAGGAGCGCATCTTGGATACTCACCTCTTTTTTGGGTTTGTGGGGCTCTACTGTATTGTCCTCTTGTGGCCCATTATCATTTTGTTGCATTTCACCGACGTGGAGAAATTCGAGATGCCCAGCGGAACGCACGTGCTCTCCCTCCTTCTTGTGAATGCATTGATCACATTCATCAGTGACTTCTGCTGGTGCAAGGCTGTTTTGCTCACAAGCCCGTTGACGGTTACTGTGGGACTTTCCCTCACCATTCCCTTGGCCATGGTGGGCGACTGGTTCATCAAGGGCTTCCACGTGAACTACTGGTATTTATTCGGTGCTGTGATTGTCACCGTGGGGTTTTTGGTCATCAACAAGGACGAAAAGGACGACTTTGTCGTGGAGGAGTAAGGCAATAGACATAGAACATTGAGTATAGAGCTGAAATTTGTAAGCAGCGAGTCATGGTTGGACAGAAGCAATGGAATGATACGCTGGGATGGTGCTGAATTGTTCTGGGAGAAATAGGATGGCTATGAGAGATCTAGCGAAGCGTAAGGTTGGCCGAACTGCCATGAGAGTGGCGATTGGGCAGAAAAAGTGAACTAGTACACGAAGTCGAAAGAAAGGGTGTTGTTGTGCGTTCGCCTGATCAACCGACTGATGATTGACAAACTTGCTTGTTGCTTTCTTGAGTTTGCACGTCAAAGAAACCTGAAAAAGGGGCACTCCACGGAAATCAGCTGAGCGAGTATTTAGAATTATTATCATCTTGACACTGGACGCCAGACATATGAGTTGGGCTCTTGTTGAGTGCCCTATCAGAGCTAGGCATTGCTAATGGAGCATGGAATAAACGGTGGCACAAGAAAACCGTCCCTAAAGGCTCTCTGATACGTCGATAGAGATTCAACCCTTATCGACTTGTAAGGAGCATTGTGGATTCTTCGAGTTTTGCCTACCACCAGAGTTACCATAGCAGACAATCAACCAAACAATCAACAAGCGCAAAACAAGCAACCAAGTACAATACGCCAACTTCAAAACAAAAAAACAAAAATCAAAACAAAAATCAATGCCGACTTCTCTCTCGTCGTCTCTACTACTCACCTGCACAGTGCTCACGACATCACCACAACCCCAATGCTTTGGACAGGATTTCTCTGGTTCTGGCTAGCCGCGGTTCGCGCAGATATCCTTCATGCGCTAGAGTTGGACCAAGCGGCGCTCCAACTGCCGAACCACGTGATCTCCATCGCCAATTCCGATCTTCTGATCATCTCTAGGCCCAACCGAGAGCACTTCACGCTTTTGGTGCTCACTTCCACCGACGAGAGACACAATTGCGCTCCGTGTGTGACCCTTAAGCGGATTTTGGCCCGTGTGCTGTCAATCTGGCTCCGCAACTACCCGGGGTCGCAGTACTTGTACTTTGCCGAGGTTGACATTGTCGACCGCTCGAACTTGGATGTGTTCAACTACCTCAAACTCCAGGAAGTGCCGCAGGTGTGGCTTATTCCGCCTTCGCGGATCACGGAGCTTCACGAAAGACCGAAGGAACGGACGTTTAACGAGGAGGGACAGGAATACTTTGACAACTACGACATTTTGCACGAGCCACACTCCGAGTTTGCCATTCCCGACGACTCACTCGACTCGCAGGTGTTCAAAATGGCCGATTGGCTTGCCTTGGCCATGCAGAAGCGCATCGTTGTCAACCAGGAAAACGTGGTGACGAAGTTTGCCACGACTTTCGGCGCAACTTTTGGTGCGATCGTGTTGCTCAAGAAAAAGGGGCCGTCATTCCTCACACAGACCGTCACCAAGGGCAAGGTGTACCAGGTGATGCTCCTCGCGTGTTTGCTCTTGATATTGGGAGGCTACTCATTCACAACCATTAATCGGGTCCCATTTATTGCCAAAAACGACGACGGAGAACCGATTTTCATCAGTGGGGGCTTGCACTACCAGTTTGGTATTGAGATGTTTTTGGTCGGCGGCCACTACTTCCTCTTGAGTTTGGCGTTGGTGGTGATGGTGTACTTGGGCACTTATAAGGCCAATGATCAGAGCGCCATAACCCCCAAAACGCAGGCCATTTTACAGATTTTGGCCGCTGTGGTGCTCTACATGCTCTACAGCTCGTTTACGAGCGTATTTTCGAGAAAGGTGTCGGACTATCCGTACCCCATGCTGAAGCTCTTCTAGTGTCCTGCAGACACGCGACACGTCTATTCAACCATCAGTACTAGCTTCTTATGGCGGAATTGAAGCGTCTGTCCCCGGTGGGCACGAGCACGACCAAAAAGCCCAAGCTAATCACGGAGTTCTTTGCGCTGGCGGCGAAAAAGCCCGGAAAATCCCGCGTTTCCGCGGTGAAATCCAGCTCATCGAGTCAGACGTCGAAACCAGAGCCAGAAACCGCGGCCAGCGAGGCCAAAGAAGAACAAAATGGCGCCGAACCTGCCAAGGCCACCGAAAGTCGCGAGATTAAATCGGAAACGCGCTCGAAAGCGGAGGGAAACGCTGGCAATTCCCAACCAAATGCTGACCCATCTTACGCCAATTTCTGCGCCAAACTCAACTTCAACAAACAGGAATGGGTCGATTCTTTGTCTGCCGAGGAGCGGCAACTACTTGCGCTTGAGATCAACACCATGCATGTCACGTGGCTTGCGGCGTTGCACAAGGAACTCACCAAGCCGTACTTTCTCAAGCTCAAAAAGTTTTTGCGCTCCCAAACAAACAAAACGGTTTTTCCACCACCGGGTCACATATATTCGTGGTCCCACTTCACGCCGCTTCCGGACGTCAAGTGTCTTATCTTGGGGCAAGACCCGTACCACAACGTGAACCAGGCACACGGGTTGGCTTTTCTGGTTCTCGAGCCGACTCGGCCTCCCCCATCGCTTCTCAACATCTACAAGACATTGAAGATCGACTTTCCCTCATTTGAAATCCCTGAGTACAACAAGCTCAACAAGCTCGGCAAACCCGGCGGAGGAAATTTGACCAAATGGGCCAAGCGTGGTGTGCTCATGTTGAATGCATGCTTGACAGTGGAAGCACACAAAGCGAACAGTCACGCGGGCCAGGGATGGGAGCAGTTCACCGAGAAGGTGATCAAGTCGGCCATAGACTACGCCAAGAGCGAAGTCAAGCTGGGTTTTGTCATCATGGCGTGGGGAAGCCCTGCGCAGAAACGAGTGGCCGCTTTTTCCGGACAACTCAACCTGCTGGACGCACCGTTTTTGGTCCTTAGAACGGTCCATCCGTCACCGCTTTCGGCGAGCCGGGGATTTTTTGATCTGAAGGTATTCATCAAGTGCAACGAGTGGCTCACTGAACAGGGGAAGGATCCCATCGATTGGGGCCTCTTAGAAGGCAACTCCGTAACTGGAGTGTAGGTCGGTGTTAAAAGACGACAGAAAAGTGTGATTTTAGTCCAGCAGTCAATCACAGGGCACATCTGGATTTGAACAGAATAAACTATAGTCCTTCACTAACTAGAGCAGGTTAGCCTCTTTAAATGAGGGATGTACTACTAGGTCAATCTTCGTTTGAAGTCAATTGAAGAAGATGAATACTTGTGCTTGGAGCCAGGTCAAAAGATCTCGCCAGGTGCTGTCCTCCGACAAGCTCAGAATCGTATATTGAAGTGTTGGAGGACTCGACGTCCACCTCGTACCCGCCGATCGCGCTGAACCGTCGAACAATGTAATATTAAAGCAGCTTCATCAGAACTCCCTTCAAACGCCTAAATTTAATCGCAAAAAATCGTTTAAGTATCAACTCACCGAGAATTGAAGGAATTGCTGAAAATAAGGTTGCACATGGTGCCAAGCTTCGACGAATAATACAGGTTGATCAGTGGAATCGACCCAACGAATCATGCAGAAGGAATTAGTTAGACAAAACGGGCTGAGTTTTCATTTACACGCCACGAGGATCCGAAATCCTTAACCTCCCAACTCGATTTCCCAATTAGAGTCTATTCGAAGAAAAAAAAAAAAACTGCCAAAAACACGGAAGAGGGCCTATTCTAGTGTGTACTTAAGTCGCGCCCAGATATGAGCCAACTCGTAGGAGTAAGAGCATTCCAAAAACAAACTAGAAAAATAAGACAAAAAAGTAAGCAAAAATTTGCCCACTCGGAGGAAAGAGAGTCAAATGACATAATATCTTAATCTCTTTCGAACATACCATATCACTTTCACTAGTCCGATCCATCGGCCTGCAGGTTGCCCACCGCATACGTATAATCAAATACACTAGTCTCTTCAGCCGTCATCATGACCGACAGAAGAAAGAAAAAAGTCACGTATGTGGAGTCGCTGGACTCCGAGCCCGAGGAAAACGCGCTGGAAATCGAGGTCGACATGTCGCAGGTGGACCCAGCGCGAGTCAAACGGTATCTCCTAAACTGTGAGCCCAAGGTGGCCCGGGAGCAGGACCTGGACGACTCCACGGTGAGATTCAAGTATCTTTTGGGCCTCACGGACATCTTCCGCAAATTCATCGACATCAACATGTCGAGAGACCCCAAATTCAAGAAGTTGATCAAGCAGATCGACGGAAAGCTCAGCTACAAGCAGCCGCGCAAAAAGCTGGGCCGCGGACGCAGAAAAACAGAAAAAGAGGAGGATGCCGAGCTTCTCCAGGACGAAGAACACATTGGCGACGTAGAACAGCAGCGGACAGTGCTCACTGAGTCTCCCTCGTATATTGAAGGGGGCCATTTACGCGAGTACCAGGTCCAAGGTCTCAACTGGCTTATTCAACTCTACGAAAACCGGCTCAGCGGAATTTTGGCTGACGAAATGGGGTTGGGCAAAACACTCCAGACAATTTCCTTTTTGGGCTACTTGAGGTACATCAAGAATGTGGATGGGCCGTTTATTGTCATTGTTCCCAAATCCACACTCGACAACTGGCGGCGCGAGTTCCAGAAATGGACGCCCGAGGTTAACGTCGTGGTTTTACAAGGAACAAAGGAGCACCGACAGGAGATCATCCGAAAACAGCTCCTCACGGCGCAGTTCGACGTGTTGATCACCTCGTTTGAGATGGTAATCCGCGAAAAGTCCCAGTTGAAAAAGTTCCGCTGGCAGTACATTGTGGTGGATGAGGCGCACCGTATCAAAAACGAAGACTCGTCGCTCTCGCAGATCATCCGTCTTTTCTACTCGCGAAACAGACTTCTTATCACCGGAACGCCGTTGCAGAACAACTTGCACGAGCTCTGGGCGCTTCTCAATTTCATTTTGCCCGATGTTTTCGGTGATTCCAATGTTTTTGACCAATGGTTTGACGGCCAGACCGACAGAGAAACCAATCAGGACCAAGTGGTGCTGCAACTCCACAAGGTGTTGAGCCCGTTCCTTTTACGACGTGTCAAGGCTGACGTTGAGACGTCGTTGTTGCCCAAAATTGAGACCAACGTCTACACGGGCATGACGGAGATGCAGGTCGAGTGGTACAAGAAGTTGTTGGAGAAGGACATTGACGCAGTCAATGGTGTGGTTGGTAAAAGAGAGGGCAAAACCCGGCTCTTGAACATCGTCATGCAGTTGCGTAAGTGCTGCAACCATCCCTATTTATTCGATGGCGCTGAGCCTGGGCCTCCGTATACCACCGACGAGCACTTGGTGTTCAACTCAGGCAAGATGATTATTCTCGACAAAATGCTCAAGAAGTTTAAGGCGTCGGGGTCGCGTGTGCTCATATTCTCGCAAATGTCGCGCTTGCTTGACATTCTCGAAGACTACTGTTTCTTCCGTGACTACAACTACTGCCGCATTGACGGGTCAACTTCGCACGAGGAAAGAATCGAGGCCATTGATGACTACAACGCCCCGGATTCCGACAAGTTTATTTTCCTTTTGACGACGAGAGCCGGTGGTTTGGGTATCAACTTGACCACCGCCGATGTGGTGATTCTCTACGACTCAGATTGGAATCCGCAGGCAGACTTGCAGGCCATGGACCGTGCGCACCGTATTGGCCAGAAGAAACAGGTGCAGGTGTTCAGATTCGTGACGGAAAACGCCATCGAGGAAAAGGTGTTGGACCGCGCGGCCCAGAAGTTGCGCTTGGACCAATTGGTCATCCAACAGGGCCGGCAGTCCACCGCGAGTATCGGAAACACTGCCGACGACTTGTTGGGTATGATTCAGCACGGAGCAAAGGCGGTATTTGAGAACAAGAGCAATGCTGCCATGCTTGACGACGATATCGACGCCATTCTCTCGCGGGGCCGAGAAAAGACTGCAAAGTTGAACGCTAAGTTCAACAAGCTCGGTCTTGACGACCTCCAGAACTTCACTTCTGACGCGTCTGTCTATGAGTGGAATGGTCAGAACTTTGCTAAGCGCGACAACGAGAGATTTGGATCCACCTGGATCCATCCTTCGAGACGAGAACGCAAGGAGCAGACATACTCGGTGGACAACTACTATAAAGACGTCTTGAAGGCATCGCAAGGAAAGCTGGGACCAGGGTCAAAGATCAAACAACCCAAGGTGTACCATCCACTCGACCACCAGTTTTTCCTGCGCGAGTTAATGGACTTGCTCACCAGAGAACAACTTGCGTACAAGAAGGAGGTTGGGTACGCTTACTCGCTCGATGATTTCGGTGACAGTGACGAGGAGTTCCTCAGTGAGGACTACAAAGAGGACATGTCGCGAGAAGAGAAATTAAAGATCGAGCAGCAAAAGATCCAGAGCGTTGTTCCACTTTCCGAGGAGGAGCTCAAATTAAAGGAGGAGTTGCTCGAAAAGAGTTTCTACACATGGTCTCGCCGTGACTTCACCAACTACATCCACAGCTGTGCCAAGTTTGGTCGCCACGCTTATAAGGAGATTGCAAAGTCGCTTGGCCAGGACGAACTGGAGATCGAGAGGTACACTGAGATGTTCTGGAAATCGTACAAGGAGATCGACGGGTACGAAAAGTATGTTGCGCAAATCGAGTCGAGCGAGCGCAAGATTGCAAAGCTCGAAAACCAGCTGGCATTGTTGGCCTCGAAGATAGAGGCCGTGGATGATCCACTTGAGGAACTCAAGATCCAGTATCCTCCCAACAACTCCAAGCGGATCTTCTCCAAGCTTGAGGACCGCTTTATCATGTGCTGCGTGCACAAGTACGGCATCTTCAGCGAGAAATTGGGCGAGAAGATCAAGCAGGAAGTCACGCAGAGCGACCTCTTCAAGTTTGATTGGTACATTACGTCACGCACTCCGCAAGAGATTTCCCGCAGAGTCAACACGTTGATGCTTGCGCTCGGGAAGGAAACGGACACCGGCACAGGAAAGAAACGGGGACGTCAGCCCAAAGCGGGTTCAGCCGAGCCCAGCACGAACGAGGGCACTCCAGATCCCGTCGAGACCAAGGGCAAGAGAGGCCGGAAAAAGATCAAGAAGGAAGTGCCGGCGTGATGACATTAGGAAGAGAACAAACTTAATCGGGATAGCTGGAAAGCAGGATGGGAGGTTTTCTCCAGAACTTTATAGGAAGAGACAGGCGTTGGTTGTGCCAATGTAGGTGGACTCTACTGTTTGTAGCCAACTCGGCTCGAGTGTACAGCGGTCAAAACATCCTTTTTAAATATTACATCAGCATTAAGCATGCTGTCCTTTTCAATGCAAGCAGCGTCAGAGATATTCCAGCCGCACCGTCGAGCACACCGTCGAGATGTAGTAGGGAACCTTGTTGGCGGTCCAACTCACGGAGAGGTAGTCGCTCATCTCAAACTTTTCCACCTTCAAGTAGTCGAGCACCGTCTTGTCCACGCCCGCCTTGTAGCGCGGCGGGATGAAGTTGCGCAAGCTGATGATTTTGGAGCCCGGCTTCAAGCCATAGAGCAAGCGCCCGACCTCGGCGTTCAAGGCAAAGTCAAACAAGTAGTTATTAACGAGGAGGATGTTGCAGTCCACGCACTTGCGGCGCACGGCCGCGTTGGCGACAAAGCTCTGGTCCAACGCGAACGAGAGCGGCAACAGGCGCACGCCGAGCACCTGCAACTGCTTCTGCATGAACTCCGTCTGCAAGCGGGTCAACTTGGACGCGTGCTCCATGATCTCGCAGCCGCCGCTGTCGGCGACGCCAAACTCGAGCGCTGCCTGGAAAGTCGTGTTTCCCACGCCGGAGCCCAAGTCGTAGAAGCGGTCGGTGGGCTTCAAGCCGACCTTGGTGAGGACCTCGCTGACAAACAGCGGAAGAAGCTCGCCGTAGACCTCGGCGGTGAACGCCTTGTACAAGCGGAGCTTGCGGGAGTCTGGCGACACGATTCGCGTGTACGCGCGGAGGAGCAACTGGTGCACGGCGTAGCGCAGGAGGTCGGTCATGCAGTTGAGCAGCTCCATGAACGCGCTGGCGTAGTTGACCGGGCGCAAGTGGCGGAAGCGCGTGCGGTGGCGGTCCTGCTGGAGGTTTGTCTCGTAGGAGATGATGCCGCGGGGCACGTTGGCGCCCGTGAGCACCTCGCAGTAGAAGGTGTCCAACTTGAGGTCCAGCACGGAGGGCTCGCACCGGTAGGAATCGGGCAAGTAGGAGCGGACGGCGCCGTTGATGTCGATGGCGGGGTCCACCTCGATGGCGTAGGGCAGGAGCTCGAGCATGAGGGTGTTCCAGCGGTCGACGACCATCATGAACGCGGCGAAGTTGTCGGCGTCGACGGCGGCGGCGAGCGGGCGGCAGTAGTCGCGCAGAATGACGTCCTTGATCACCAGCGACTTGGAGAAGTAGAGCGCGTGGTGGATCTCAAACACGCGCTGCAACTCGGCCACGGGGTCGAGCTCGTTGGACTTGGGCGCCGCCAACACAAACTGCTCGGTGTGGTGGGGGTAGAGGAGATAGCGCACGTGCACGATGTTGCGCACGTTGACGGCGGGCTCGCCGCCGACCTCGACCTCCAACGGCGGGAACGAGCCCGGGAGCAGGCGGTACTGGCGGAGGTGGCAGCGCACCACCTTGGCGGCCACGGTGTTGTTGATGGGCACCTCTGGGCCTGCGCGGAGCATGGTCAGCACGTCGTCGGAGAAGGGGATCGGGGCCGGGACCGCGGAGCGGTTGACGATGGCGTCGTTGAAGAGCGCACGGCCCTTCAATGGCACCGCGGTGTCCTGGGTGAACGAGGGCGGGTCGAAGGGGGAGACGGTGACCTTGGCCACGGGCACGGGCGTGGAGCGCCTGCTCTTGCGGCGGGGCTTGGGCGTGCCCTCGTCGATGGTCTCGAGGCGGCGTTTGCCGGGCACGCGGCGCGAGCGCTCGCTGACCTCGGAGCCGTCGCCGGTGACGCTCTGGAACCACTGGGCGTCGGCGAGGAGCGCGGCCAAGCGCGGCGAGGGCTTTGCTTTGGCGCTGCGGGTCAGTCTGGGGCGGAGTTTGCGGCGGGGGGCGGCTCGCTTGGCCCTGGCGGGGCGTCCTGGTCTGCGGCGAGGAGGGGCCTCTTCAGTCTCCTCCTCCACCTCCACCTCCACCTCCTCAGTCTCCTCCTCAGGCTCCACCTCCTCCTCTGGGTCGTCCTCGGCGTTCTCAGCGGCCTCGTGAGCGAGTGCCTCTGCGAGTTCCTCCACCTGTTGCTGGGTCTCTTCGTCGTCGCCCTCTCCTTCGTGGTCTTTCAACATGTGGAGTTCCACCGGCTCCTCGCCATAGTGACGCTCGGCGCCTGCATTGCGGTGCGCCTCCTGGTCCTCCGTCAGGGCCTGCACTGTTGTTGTTGGCTCTTTCTTGGCCTTTTTCACCTCCCTCACCTCCTCCTCCCTCACCTCTTTCTTCTCCTCCTTTTTCACCTCCCTCACCTCTTTCTTCTCCCTCACCTCCCTCGCCCGTCTTCTCGCCTTCGGCGGCGGGGACACGTGCACGCGCCGGCTGCGGCGCCCCCGGCTCGTGTCCATGGACGCGTACCACTGCGCCTCGTAGACGAGCCGCTCCATGTCGTTGGCGAAGCGGCGCTTGCGCTGCCCCGCGATCTCCACGCGCCGGCGGCGCTCGGCAAGCTCGGCGTCGCTCCGGAACGGAAGAAGCTCCGCGAGGCCCTCGCCCGCCGCCTCCGCCACGCACGTGCGCACGGTCTCTGTCTCGGCGCCCGTGAACGGCACGTCCGACATCTGCGCCAACACGTCGCGCACGTCGTCGGCCGAGACCTTGATGCGCGCGAGGCCTGCGGCGGTCATGTCGTCCTTGATGAAGTCGAGGATTTTCTGGTGTTTTCTGAGCTCGGCCTGGGTCATGGGGCGGCGCACGCGGCGGCGTGGCGGCGCCACGGCGGTCTCGTGTCGTCCGCGGGCGACGCCAAGCACGTTGACGTCGGGGCTCCTTCCGTTTTGGCGGCCCCCATTTGGCTGGGTCCTGTTGTGGTGGCCCCCCTTTTCGAGGGCCTCTTTTTCGAGGCGCCCGTTTTCGCTGGCCCGTCCGCCCTCGCCCCGGCCTGTGTTGTCGTCCGCGCCCTTCCCTTCGCCCGCCTCCCGCTGCTCCTGGCGCCGCCGCGCAGCCTCCGCGCGCGAGTGCACCTCCTGCGGGCGCCGAAACACAAGATTTCGCACGATGTAGTCGTCGTCGTCGCCCGCGGCCACACACGCCGCCACGTAGTCCGTCTCTCGCAGCAGCCACCGCGGCCGGTGCGGGCAGTGGGCCAGCACCAACGCGCGCACGGCGTCGGGCGCGAGCTCGGGCAAAAGCGGCGCGATGTCCGCGTACAAAAACGTGGCGCCCTCGTGGCAGGTCTCCAACGCCGCCACCACCGCTTCGGAAACCACGTCGCGTTTCGCGCCGTAGTGGTCCTCCAACGCCGCGACTTTCTGGTGGATGGCCCTGCGCTCGCGCGCAAAGCACTCGTGCTCCAAAAGCGCGTAGTTTGTGCCGTGCGGCTGCACCCACTCGTGGACCACCAACGCGGTTTCCGCCGGCGTCCAGCGCTTGGGCACACGCTCGCCGTCCAAGGCCCGCTCGATGTCGTCCCAGGTGAGCGCCGGGAACTGCGCGGCCAACGCGCTGCGGGCGAGGCACGACCGCGCCGCGGCGGCCACGTCGTCGTCGTGGTGGGGCGACATGCGGTCGCTCAGGATGGGGGTCATGAGGCCCAAGTCGGGCTTGTCCTTGTCTGCGTCGGGGTCTGTGTTCAAGAGATGCGCGAGCTTGAGCGGCATCGACTTGGGGACCGGCAGGTCCGTGGGGTGGAGCATGAGGTGGAGCAGTTGGCGATACCGATGCACGTCGCGACGCGGAGTGCAGGCCGCAGGATGCGAGGGGAAGGAAGAGGGCGACGAGAAAAGGGAGAGGAGAGCGGAGGGGGAAAGGACGAGAGAGGGGAGGGGAGAAGGGAGGGGAAAGGAGAACGAAGGCGGTGCGAGAGTGGGGGAAAGAGCGTGTTTTTGGTTTTTTGGTGGTGGCATTCGCGGTGGACTATGGTGAGATCGTCGCGCAGTACGTGGAATACGTGAATAGAGCATGCGACCGTAGAATGAGAAAAACCAAGAATGGGCAATGAAATAAAAGTCAATGTTGGTACAGAAGGTAGCGTCGATGGAGTGATTTAAAGAGAAAGCGAAATGAATGTCACCCAATCATTGACTGGGGGCTTCTTGATCGGTCACGGACCCCGCGCACCCATACTCTAATTGGGCCCCACTTGAAACAGCTTTCCAATGTCGGCCTACCGATCTCTAGAAAAACAAACAATAGCAATAAAAAAAGGTCAGTCTCAATTTGCTAGCGCTCGCTGTGAAACTCTGCATTGAATCGCTGCCTTGAAGTGCTCGCAGTACCAGGCTTAGAGTCGCGTCCGCCGGATCGTAGCAGAATTTATACCGAAGGTGCCCGTACTCCACTTTCGAGTCCTTGTTTGAATACTTTCCGATTATTTTCTGTTTGCGTGGACTCCAGGTCCAATGGAGGACTCGAGCATATTGCGCTTGGTGATTATTACTGACGCATAAGATGCCGCCTGAAACACAGTGCTACGACCGGGCTTAGAACGCTTCCGACCAGATTTATCCTTTCCAGCAAGTACCAGGATGCGATTCACCAAAGAGAATAGTGTAAATAAGAGGTGGAGCTTAAGCTTGCAGAGAAACATCGAAAAGCCTTTTGTCGAGCTCACAGTCGAATGAACTTAGGAGAGCGTATTGTCAACCTTACAGTCGAATGAACTCGGGAGAGCGTATTGCCAACCTTACTGTCCGCAATAATCCGAATCGGCAATGGTAAACATGACGGCGCAACCGAAATAATATTTTCGGCTATTCGGAGCACAACCAGAGTGCGAGACGTGATTGGAGATAATATATTTTACCAACACGCTTGTAACAATAAGCCAATAGTAGGCCTGTAATAATACGCTTGACCTTGCCATTGCTTTCATTGCCATCCCTACACGTTCTCCAATGGCCTCTCTAATCCCTAGCTCCCCATAGGCTCTTTCACCTCTCATACGTCACTGGCAGCTGGATGCCCTCTTAAATTTGTTCTACAAAACCAACTCAGATCCACGTCGTCTCGTGTAGCATATTAATCATTATGTGGGCTCTCCCCATCAGTGGAAAAGACCCACTCGTCGTTCTAAGCCTTCCTCAATAACTTATTCGGGCGAATTTCAAGTCCGCCCTAGAGCTTGCTCGCCCGGATCCCGTTGAGCCGGAACTTCAAGTCCTTCAACGGCTTCGTGTCCGGTTTCCACCGCTCAAACAGGTCGTGGAGCCCGTCGATCGTCTCCGCGCCGGACTTGTACTGAGGTCCGTGCGTCACTTGCGGCGGCACTTCTGGCCAGTTCTTTTCAATGTTGAAGAGAAGCCCGCGCAAACACCATGGGAGAACGTACGGATTCGTGCCGATCTTGCCGATGTTGTACTCCTTCACGTAAACCTGGTTGGTGTCGGGGGCGTCAACGTCGCCAGCACCGTCGGCACGCGGAATAACCATGTCGTCTGTGTCGAGGGCAAACTTGAGGCCGAGGTCGTACACTTTGCCGTCGTTGTAGATCTTCAGGTGTCCTCCTCCGGTCAACGGTCCCGCGAGAACGGTGCTCAACTCCTTGATCACGTTGTTGTCGAAATAGCCGAGGTTTTGGAGCTGGCAGCACGCCGACACGAGCTGCTTGATGAAGTCGGGGGTCCGTGACGAGTAGTCGATGTAGCACGCCCGGTATATGTTTGGATGGAAGACGTGCGAGGCCAACGCCGAGAAGAGCGGCACGAGCTGGTCGTTGATGGAGCCAATGAAGCATATCTTCACGTTGGCTCCCACCAACGTGCGCACTGCCATCTTGTAGGCGATGGACTGGGCAGAGTCGAACTTGGTAAGCTCAAAGAGCTCCATCAACAGGTCGTGCTCGATGGCAGAGTACGCCTTCATGAAAAACGACTTGTCCACGCCGTAGAACGGCCCGTTGTTCACGCCCGCCATGCCAAGAAGCCCGATCCGCTTGTGGAGCGGATTCTGGAGGATGCCCGATTCGATGAGCCGCGCAAACAACAAGATCGAGACCACGCAGCCCTGGGAGTGCGACGCGATGAAGATGAAGTCGGCCTCGTTGAGCTCGCGCGCCCACTTGGTCATGATTTCCAAGAAGAAGTCGACGCGATCGAAGATCTTGCCCTCCTTCTCGAGGGCGATCTTCTGGATGCTCAAGTGGTTGTTTTCGTCCATGAGCCCGTTCTCGGAGCAGTAGCGAATGACGGCCTTTTCCGCCTCGTTGGCGAATTTGAGCGAGGTGCCCTTGGGTGCGCCGATGATGGGCCGGATCATCCGCGTGGGAAAGAAGCCGTGGACCCCGACGATAAGAACGCGGCGGATCTTGACCAACGCCCCTGACTTCTGGGTCACGATTGTGGGCGAGCTCCGCGGCCGCTGGTTGATTAAGAGGTTGCCCATGGCGTCGTTGGTGATGGAAATGGCGTTGCCGTCTTCCGCGTCCTCCTCGAGCTGTGTTTTCTGTTTCTTGCCGTTCAGGTAGCAGACTCCATAACTGGGCAAGCACGCGCGCTTGGGAGCGGGGAGTTTCGCGAGGGACCGACCGTACAACTTGTAGCTCCGCTCATAGAGCGTGCTGAGCTCCTTGGAGGCGGTCTCGGCCAGCTCGCCGGCGGTGCCAAAGCCAAATCGTGCCAGAAGATGCAGCAAGTAATTACGCCAGTTCTTGAGGTCAAAAGAGTTGGCCTGCGACGTCACGGCAACGTGGTCGTGCCGCTGCGGCGGGAGGCACGTGCCCCACTCGGGCACTATCACGTTTTCGCGCAAGTTCTCGTTCTTGTGGGTGTTGATGCGGTTGAATTGGGACGCGGTGTCGTGCGGTTTGTACAAAACGGCGTCGTCATCGGGCTCCGTTGCTTCTTTGGGTGCGTCGTTCTGGGCGGTGCTGTCTAGGTCGAAGGGCCCAGATTTAAGAATGGTGTTGGCGGTGGGCGCGGGCTTTTCGGGAGCCGGTTTCTCGGCGTCGGGCGCGCTCCAGAAGCCCCACAGCCGCTTCTTCGCGTGCGCCACGTGGTCGTCGATCTCGTCGCCGTTGTCCTCGTAGTCGTCGTTGCCAAGCTCGTCGCTGTCGGGCCGCTCGACGCCAAGGCCCTCCCGTTCGCCCCTTTCGCCCCTTTCGCCCCTATCTTTGTCGTCGTTGTGGTCGCTGGCGGCTAATGCCACGCCTTTAATGGTGCCGTTCTTGGGGGCCCATCCGAGCCAGTTTCCGCTCATCGACGCCAACGACGTCGTGGACGCCTGCTTCCTCGGTCTGGACTGCCGTTTCGGCAGTGTCGATGCCGTTCTAGACCGCAGAGGCGGTTCGAGTGCCGAGGCTGACCTGATCGAGGCAGCTCCAGTTGGGGCATTTTCCCCGGGAATTACCGACGGAGCCGCTGGGTCAGTGGTTTGGGGATTTGGCGTGTTGGCCCATCCCGGAAACCAGTTGGCTGCCATGTGAATCTATGGTGTGTGGGTGAGAAGTGAAAAGAGGTGCCAGTAGATGTCTCCACATTCTGAATGTCATATGCACGGCAGGCGATAATGCAGGGCGATAAGAATCCGATCGCCGGAGGAAGCAGAAGGGCAGAAGGGAAATATAAGAACAGATATCGCTATTCCTGTAACGTTTTGAGTGGGTTTCATACATGGTTTCTTGGTTCAGGTGGGGCATTGTGGGGCAAATTAATTCGCAGCGCAGTCATTATTGCTCATGCTCGGATTGACGGAAAAGTCGAGGTATCCGAAATTGGAAACTTGCGGCTGAAACTAGTAGAGACAGCCATGATGCATCCCAGTACTTTCTTGAGTCGTTTTTGTTTATTCTATTTCTTTAGCTTGGTCAAGGTGACCTTCATCAGAGACGAGAGACATTGACCGTCGGCAGTCGACCAAGATTTGGAGATATCCGAAATCAAGTGAAATCTAGTCAGCTCCGGTTCTTTTCTCCCTTTGCCTAGTAGAGACCCTGTATTAGTACCCTGCTACAAGTCCATCAGTAGAGTAGCTGCAAAGAAAAGTATTGAAATATGAGGCGCTGACCTTTGCTTACTATCATTTCTAAGTATTTTTAAGGGCTATTGCGCAAAGACCACCTCTAAAAACGCTGGAATCGGTTCCTGTTCCTTCTACCCTGTTATCACAGCAATGTGAGACACATCATACCTCCTGAGCCATTGCACAACGAAAAACCAATTATTCCAACACAAGCATTCGCGCAACGCAAATTGCAAAAGTCTTTATGCTTCTAAGTAGCCAGATAATCGTGCTGCATTCAACCCACAGTTACCAACCCTTGTTTGCGACCCTCTTAACACCCAGCTCATCACTCGGTTTTGAACAGACTCTACCAATAGAAACTCAACTCTTTCCTATCACTGGCTCCGCCTCTTTTCCGCCTCACTTCTCCATAAGGTCAATGTATCCTGCGAAGTTCCCGATCCTCCGCATACGATGAACACCACCACATCGTCGGATTCCAACTTTCCAAAAGCATTGAGCAACTGCTGTTTTCTCATGGAGGTGGCCACAGTGGCTCCGCAAGCAGGCTCAATGATGGACCCGAACTCGTCGTAGTAGTCCAAGCAGGCTTCCACTGCGTCCCAGTCGTCCATAGCCTCAACAAAAGTTGGGTGACTCTTGTAGAATTCCCATGCCTGGTCACAAATGTACGGAGCACCCAAGGATGTCGACAATGTCTCAACTTTGGGAAGAGTAACAGGACGCTGCGCTTTCACAGACTCTGAGAACGCTGCAGTCTGGTATGTCTCCACCACCAAGACTGGAACCTTCGCCAAAGCCGGATTGCGAAGAAGTCCCGTGACTATTCCAACATAGAGGCCGCCTCCCCCACAACTACAAACCACACCCTTGACTTTGGAGGGGTCGATATCCAAGTCTTGCAATTGGCCGTTCAAGTCGTCAATTATATCTCCGTGACCGTCCCAGAGTACTTCGTTGTCGAACGGATGGCAGTATATCGCCAAGGTATCGCTTGGAAACAGTTTCATCACCTCCTCTCGCAAGTACGTGTCAGATTCACCCCAATGGGCACCGTGTACAATGATTTTGGCATTCAACGACTTCAAAATGTCCAAGGACGCTTGTTTGGCCGTTATGGGAAGCACGACAGTGCATGGAACCTTGTGATAGTTGCATGCTGTGGCTGCAGCTATGCCAGCGTTGCCTCCAGAAGAGGTCAAAATATGAACGTTCAGCTTGCCTTGCTGCTTGGCCTTTTCTACCGAGGAAGCAACCAATTTGCTCATTCCACGGAGCTTGAACGATTTGGAAGGCTGCTCAAGCTCTTGTTTGAATAGAAACCGGCATGGGCCAGGCAATTTGTCTGTCACCTCGATCAACGAGGTGTTGATGGAAGGAGCAACCATGCGAAGGAAGAGTCAGATCTAATCCAGAAAGCGACACAAGGAGATCACGTTCAAGTGAAAAACGAGAAAACGAACTTGGGTTCGGAGAAACGAAGGTGAACTTCCATTGTGCCTGGCACGTGACCGCCCAATGTAGCCAGCCTCGGCCCTGTTAAATTCGGCATTCTGACTGAATAACCCTCGGGATTACGATTTCAACAGCTCGTACCTCACTGTGAATATGGTACTCGATATCTCAACTACCTCATCGGGCCAGATGTGACAATCGTTGCTATATATAAGGTATTTCAGACTGGGAACAACATATCCAAAAACCATCCAATATCTTGGTACCACTTCCAATTTCGCTGCCACGTTCCTATTTTCATCTCTCCAACTTTAGCCTCTCTCGTCGGTTATCTTATCGATGGGCCTGCACGTAACACAATGTGCTTGCTTAAACCTACCAGTGTTTGACAATCCAAAGAGAATCTCGTCCTTCGCGTGTTGCCGAGACCAAAAGCAATGCCGCCCAAATTCGCCAAGTCAATTGACTTTGGCAAAATCTCTAAGCGAGCCGAAACAGAGGTTCTAGACGCGTATGCTGAACTTCTAGATACTACGCCCGACGTGCTTCTCTCGCATATCCCGGGGCTTCTAGAACAGCTCAGAGTTCCCCAATGCTTCACCAATGACATTGCAGGCTGCATCCAGTGGCTCTACGATACCAGACTTGGAAATGGTGCGGGAACCAGTGCCAGGTGGAGCGTGGCCCAGCAATTGCTCCAACATTTGACTATATCCAGTAGTGTTAATGGTGTTTTTGACGCTTCCGATGTGGTTGACATTGACAAGCTTGTTTTGTTCTGTAACCGGCTACTAAGGTTTCGAGACCACTTTCCCTTGATCAAGCAGCAGTGGAAATTATTTGCAGACGCATGCGGCTACTCAGGACCAGTGACCGAGTTTCAAATGTCCATGAAAACCTTGCAGAAGGTGAAGTCGCACTTGGAGTTGGACGATATCAGTGATACCATACTTATCGATATGTTGGGGTGCAGTAAGACAACAGTCGAGGGTGAGTTCTTCAACTATACGTTTCAGAAGGAGTTGGTGGTAACCATAAAAGATTTCGCTGAGGTTTTGGGGCAATTGGGAGAGCTAGACTAAGGAGGTAGGTGTGAAGCTGTTGAAGTAGAGCAACATAGTCACAATAGCAGCCGTCAAGCTCTACTGGATTCCAATTCACTTTATGGAAATCAGGACTTTGACTTGGCACTAACCGGAGATGTCGACAGTTGGGAGAGACACCCAAATTGTATGAGGCGCAGAATGTTAGGGAACTCCCTAAGACCCGACGTTTTGGGAAAGCGCAATTGAAGCTTGCAATGAATTTCATTGATTTTATCAAAGCAGATGCATTAAGTTCCGTGTGTTCTGATTTGGAGCCCTATTTTCACAGGAGCGGATTCTTGCTATACAATGACCTTTGATTCAGCCCTTAGAGAAGGTGCTCAAAGTATAGCTAACCTCAATGACGGAAAGCCCGTCGAAGGAATGAATTAATGACTCCTACTTGGTCATAAGCAGACAATGGGATCCAACAATATCCCAAATGTTGATTTTGATTGCGAGCAAATAAGAGAAACAGATGAAGAGTCGAAAAAGTATATTCTTTTGAGCTCGGGGTTATCAGTTTGTAAAGCGCGCTGAGTAAGACACACTGGGTATGATGGACCAAATGCGACTGTAGTATCAATACCTAACATTGTTCTCTCAGCTTGTCAGAAAGATGTTTTCGATGAACACTTAGGAATTGAATCGGACTAAAGTATTCATAATTGAATATTAGCTGTTCTAAAATCTTGCTATCCAATTTTATTTCGTCTCACCATTTCTTGTTATCACAGAAGGCGATGAGATGCGCCTGCACTGATAACCCACCAGGAATCGACTTGCCGACTAAACAAACTAAAAGCAGCCAGTAATTCAGGTCCCAGATCCGCTCAACTCGTGACTTGTATTTTCAGCTTTTTCTTTCTTTCTTTCTCTCTTTCATTTTCTCTCTACCCGTCTTATCTTTGGTGCTGCATCCTACTCACTACCATCTGGGAACCACAATGGAACATGCACTCAACCAGATACTTGGAGGCCCAGACAAGTCTCATTGACCTGTACCTACCTGAGCTTGACTCCGTGGCCCAAAACCGTGACGTCAATTTCAACAACACCCGGCAGTTTGATGCGCTACTTCTGTGTTTGGAACAGTCGCTCCAGACTCGGGATTTCGTTCTGGTCCCGTCCGTCAATGTGTTGCACGTGCTAATAACGGTCTGTTGTCGGGCGCCAGGCCTGAACTGGACGCAGAAATCCGCTCATTTGGAGGCGATTTCGGCCTCAACAGACTACATGAGACAAGTGAATTCTGAGTATGATCACACACTATACAAGGCGCTGCTACTGGAGCGAAGCCGACGAATATTGCAGGCGTATGTAAGATTGATTGACGGTGTCCCCGATCCAGCCAGCGAGGCGTTGCAGGCAAATATGGAGAAGGTTTTGGTGCTGTTGGCTCCGTACAATGTGAAGTCGTTTTTCTCGCCCCGAAAGCCAAAAAAGGAGGAATTAAAGAAAGAAAGAGCAAATAGCATTGAGATTCATGCAGAACCGTTGCTTGGACTGCCGAAAGAGGCGGTCGTAGAGGTGATTTCCGACTCGGAGGAATCCGACAGCGAGATTGAGATCTCCGAGCCGCACGAGCTCGCATCAAAGTACAGGCAGTTCAATCTTCCGCTCAGGAGCGTAACTTCGTTGTCTGATTTAGGCAGCAAGACTTCAGGGCTTGGGGAAACGACTCTGTTATTTCGAAATATGCCCCATTTACTGGCCAACGCTACGCCAGAACCGGAGCAACCTGCGCGAAAGAAGGCCAAACCGACCATAAGCCCAATGAAGTTGATTCAGGTGTACGACGACTTTTTGCTTGCGAGAAAATTGCTGGGCGAAGCGTACGATGTGTGGAACTTACTTCGGTGGATGTTCGACTGTGCCGACTCGGCGCTGCAGTACCAGAAATTCCTCTTCAACTCAAGCCAGACGAACGTGCACTGGATATATCGGACGTACGAGGGCTTTTTCCGGATTTTGTTCGACTTTGCGGCCATCCAGTACGACCATGCCAAGAACAAGAAGTTGCACCTTCTCCAGCGACTTCTCACTCTTTTGGGGCCACAAATGGACTGGAACGACCGCGCTGTCGAGTTTGTGTTCACTGGGCTTGGAATTGCCACAAATTCTCGGTGCTATCCCTGCTACGAACGCGAAAGACTTCTCATTCGGCACGATCCAACGGTGCTGGTGTCTCGGTGCAAGACGCAGGTCGAATTCACTGACAACCACCACTCGATGAGACTACGGTTCCGTATTATGTGCATAGTCTTTTACCGGGCCAAATTGGAGAAAGGCGACGTTGGTGACTTGGTGAAGAACATGGCCGCGAAATTAGCCGAAGTCCAGATTGAGTGGATGACGGCATTTTTGGACAGCTCGTTAACGGAAGCGGTGCCGAGCGTGCCTCATGACATTGGTGCTGAGATGGCGGCGATGGCCGCAGAAAAGGTGCTTGGAGAGGTGACCAATTTGAAGGTAGTGGGGTATTCGGTTTCTGCGCTGTTGAAGTCCAATGCCAGGGCGGTTTCAAAATTATTGGAGGATGGTGATGTTTATGCGAGCATCGCCGAGGACCTCGGCCTCAAGAGCTACACAGAGTTTTCCGACAAATGGGCTAGAATGGTGTACCTCCTACAGTGGATGCTCACCCAGGTCTTGGTCCAGGCAACCAACGAGGAAAGTGAATTAAAGCGGCTCTTGTCCGCCTCCGAAACAGCCGACGCTCGCTCTCAATCCTTTTTCTCCGACTTTCTCGAGTCTCGTTCCGAAAGTGCCGAGGTCCGTGCCGACGACATCCACTTCACGCTCGCCGACGAAGAAGTTCTACGCTACAAAAACGCGTACCGTGCGCCGTTTGCTCTTACCGCTCGTTGTATTAGATGATGTGCTTGACCTTGAAGTAGTGTCTCAAGTACTGAATCTGCCACACGCCCAAGCCCACCAAGGCCACGACGATGAGCGCGGAAAACCACTTGACACGGGCGTTGGTGCTCTCGTTGGTGTCACGCATGCGCTCCTCACGCCCCTTCAAGTACTGCAACTCGGCGGCGATCTCGCGGGTCATTTCCTCGATCTTCTTCAACTCCACCTCCACCGGGCGCAACTTCTCGGCGGTCTGCAAGATGTTCCAGTCACGTGCCGCGGCGCCGCTCTCCACGTCCAACTCCACGTGCCTGCTCAAGTACGTGCGCTGGTTGTTTCTGTCCAAGAAGTTGGAGAGGCAGATGTCGACCGCCGCTGCTTCGTGCGTGGTGAACGACACGCGCACTTCCTTGTTAATGTCGTTCTTCTTGTGGAACTGGTTGCCGAGCGTGTCGTAAACCGTCAACTGCAACTTCTGTCCGTCGCCCTGGTAACCGTCGGACTTGATGTTGACCACCACGAGCTGGTTCTGCCCGACAAAGTCGCGGATGCACACGGGCTCCGGGTGTTCCCGGGCCATCAATTCGACCTGCAACGCGAACACACGCGAGACAAGCGCCAACACTACCCAGATGCCGAACATTGGTGATACGTGTGAGTTGAAAGTGTTTTCAGTGCCAGGCGCGGGCCATGTGCAGGTGGGAGACGTGACGGAGCAAGAGAGTGAGAAAACCAAGAGAGAGAAGAGGAGATTGAGAGCGGAATTGAATGATTTGGAGATGAACGGCTGAGCTGCTTTTGTGTTTGCGGCTTGTGCTGGGAGTGTGGGTTTTGATTGGGTGGTGAAGTGCTACTCAGTGCGCACTAACCAGGCAATACCGGCAGTCGGCCATTCGATCCACCTTCCACCAACGCTCAAAGCATTTGATTAAAGTTCTTTAAAGCGATTGTCGGCTGGATTTCGTGGGAGCGTGTTCCCGAGCAATCGTGCATGCAATTAGGTGGGGTTGCATGGCCAGTAGTTACACTCAACGCGACCAATTACGAGAACCATACACTAGTTAGATGGGGTGAGGATATGCTGTAAAGCACTGAGGTCTTTTGAATAGCCCGAAGAATTGTTCACCTTTTTCTAAATTGGCTAGTGTCTCCGGATTGAACAGCACCAATGACTCAACTGTCACGCCAATTCGCAACAACGGCACTTCACTCCACTGTCAAAACCATTTCATTCGTATTTTTCTTCTTTTCAATCCACCAGTCTCCCGAAAACCCTATTTTTGTCTAACTAACTCCTTCCCTTGGTTTCTCGGTCCGGGTCCTTCCTACAGGGCTCGCAAACTTTTTATCACCAACATGGCTGCCAAAGCGAAAGCGACCCACACCATGGTCAAACTCGTTTCGTCGGCGAAAACGGGGTACGAAAAGTGGTTCAACATACCCAGACACACCCAGAAACTCAACTTGATTCTCTACGACCCGCGGGCAAAAAGGCACTGTCTCTTCACCGAGGATAAGAAGAGAAGAGTTCCGGACTTGGTGGCCAAGGACTACAACCGGAGCCACCGGGTGTAACATGTACATAGTTAATGAAAGGGATCACGGCCTGGTGTAGAAGGGCAAAGGATGGAGTCAGATTCATGATGTGATATCGGAAGAGAGCGAGCTTTTCCGGAAATTCTGCTGTTCTGGTTGCTGAAATCCAAGAAATAACTTTAAGTCCAACAGAGAATGCTGTGTTAAACAAAGAAGTTCTGGTATAAATGGCGAATTCGGGTCAGGCGAACCGATTCATAGTGAACTGGTCCAAGGTGAATCTGGTGCCAAATCTTCTTCAGTAGTTTGATATTGACTGGTTTCACTCAGGTGGACCATGGACGTTCTGGTCGCCTAGAATTTGGTTCGAGTGACCAATCTTGATCACCTCTACTTATATTCCGGCGCAGGTGAAGCCATAATTCTGAACGCACTAACTCGCAGTCGGGTGGGCACCCAAATCTCCTTTTGAACACCAAAATCCCATATATTCTAGCTATCCGTTTTTGTGGCCCTCTGCTTGCAAGTCCTCTCCGTTCCTTTCTACATCCTACGTCGTTACTACCAACATATGTGGTAACCTCTATCAAACTATGTACATTTCACTACAACTGCTGCACCTTCCACTCTGGGCCAGCATTCAACGCTCCCGCATCTCCAATCACCGTGAAAATGTCACTGGCATCAGAACCAAGGTACTTTTCGTTCACGTCTTGGAGATCACCAAGAGTCACGTCCAAAAAGCGCTCACGGCGTTCCTGGCGCATCTCATCTGAGATTCCCTCCAAGAACAACGATGACCCCTGGCTCAGAATATGGCTGGGTGCGTCCACGCTCTGGAAAATGGCCAACTTTGCCTCCTGCAAGTCTTTGGAATCCCACTTTCCGTCACTCAAATTTCTTTGAGCCGCAGAGAAAGCGTTAGCAAAAGATGTGGCAGACTTGATCGCGTTGGGATCCCGGTAAGAGTAAAAGTTGAGGGTGCCGCCCAATCCGTCGCAGCTGAGCCCACCTCCATAGGCTCCGTTGGATTCACGAATAACAGAGTGCAAATGCTTGAAGGTAATAATCTGAGACAACACCTGCAACGCAGCACCGTCTTTCGAAGTGTAGCTCGAGCCCAACTTGGCCAACGACGCATAACCGACCTGAAATGGGAAGTTAAGAATGGTTTTGTTGGGCTTTGATGGAGAGAAAGCGGAGATTAGAGCGCCCAACTCATCTGGGTAAACACGAACGCTCGAGTTCGTGATCTGAGAGTCGAACTTCTCAATGAGAGCCTCGTTGGCCCGCACTCCGTCTTTGTCAGCAACAATACTGTAGTTGAATTCTGGACAGCCTTCGGTGACACCACCAGTGATCAACTGCTGGATCTCTGACAAAATGGGCAACACTTCGTTCTTTAAGTAGTCCTTGCCCTGCTCGTCCAACTTCTTGTTGAGTTCCAGAACAAGTTTCACCTGCTCGATGCCGCCGAAAAGATCGTTGATTTTCTTTGCAGGAGTCAACTGGGCATTTCCATAGGCGTTTGCGTACGAGTGGCCGCGGTCGGCAATCAGATTGAGCTGGTTCTGAGCCAAGTTTCTCACCAACGTGTTGAGCTTGTCCACCACAGCATCGTCGTCGGAGAACTTTGTTCTGGTCAAAATCTCCGACCACAAGTCGTAGACGTTGTGAGAGTTCTCAGAAAGTGCCATTCCCGACATCACAAACTTGACTGAGGCCTTTCCAATGTTGTAGGGATCAGTTTTGGCGCTGAACGAGAAGCTGATCCCACCTGTACGCTGCTGGATCCGGTTCTCCAATTCAGTGATTGGTGTTGTGTCTGTACCAGCCAAGTTGGTCAAGCAAGTGCCGAACAAGGGTAAATACTTGTACAATCTCTCAGGAATGTACGATAAGTCCCTGAGAGCACTCATGTACACGAGGTCGTTAGTGTTCACCACACGCTTCTGGATCTTTCCTCCAGAGGGCAAAGAGGCGAACGACAATTCGTAGAAGTCTCCTCTTCTTGGAATATCCTCCACAGTTAAGGTGGGCAACACCGACACGTCTCCTGGTTCCTGCTGCTTCTTCAAAAGGGTCTGGCTTCGCTCGTAAATGGTCTCTTTATCCTCTTCAGTGAGGTTTTCGACTTTCTTCTGAAGTCTTTCCGTCTCTTCCAGCACTAACTTCTCATTGAAGTCTGGCTCAGGTTTCATAGTGAAAACAAACTGCGGCGTCGACTCATTCAAAAGCTTCATAACCATGGGCTCAAAGATCTTGAGTCCATTCTTTTCGTAATCCTCTTTGAACTGATTCAATATCTTTTCCACGTGCAAATTTGTCACGGGATTTGCGCCGTTCACCCAGGATGGCACAATCGAGTTCAAGAGACCCAAGCCAAACTCCGGGCGGTGCTTTTTGAACCCAAGCTCGAGCTGATGGAGGATGGCGCCCACTCTCTCGTGGAAAACCGACTCCTTCTGCTTGCCGAGTTCAGGAAGCACTTTTTCCTTTAAGATGGAGGCAATCTTGTAACCAAGTTCCTGGGTCTTTTCCACTGAAATGTTGCTGAGGCCCAACGTGAACGCCAATAACGCAGTGGTCTGATCCAAGCCGGAATTGGGGGAGAAATCTTCGCCATAGCCTGTTTCAATCAATTCCTGGTAGAATGGCGAATTATGTCCATCACAGAGCAACGAGTTCAACGCCTTCCATTTAAAAATCTCGTACTGGCGCCCCTCATCTAATGGATTGCCCAAGTACCACGTGATCAGTGATTTGTACTGCTCATCTGCGGGCTTGGAGGACATTGGGTCCACGGGGCCCAAAACCTCAACATTGTGGCGCTTGATCTCAGGATTGGTGTCAAAAATACTCTTTTTGACTGCTCTTTTGGAGTTCCGGCTGCCAAACGGAGCATAGAATTCGTTCAATTTCTGCAAGTGCTCTGTCAATGGAAAGGAACCATACGTATAAGTTCTGGCATTGGACGGATGGTAGTTCTGAGAGTGAAAGTCGACCAAGTCCTCGTAGTGTAAGTCGGTGATTTTCGCTGGGTCTCCTCCAGAGTTCTTCAACGAGGGATATACCGCCTCCTGGTATTGAATCCAGTACAAGTAGCTGGAGTTAGAGTACTGGCCCTTCATTTCATTGTAGACCACGCCCTTGAATTCAATGTCACTGTTTTTGTCGGACATGTCGCGTTGCTCCAATCTCCAGCCCTCTTGCAGAAAGTCCTCGTAGGTCAATAATGGCTCAAACACCGAGGACAAGTACACGTCCATCAAGTTGTCAAAGTCCCGACGATTTGTGGTCGCAAAAGGATAGAAAGTGTAATCATGCCCCGTCATGGCGTTCATAAAGTTGCTGAGTGACCGATTAAGCATTTTGAAAAACGGATCTCTCACTGGGTACTTGTAGGACCCACATAACGTGGTGTGTTCCAAGATATGAGGCACACCAGAGCGGTCTGGAGGGTTGGTCTTCAAGGCAACAGAGAAAACGTTGTTCCGGTCCTCCGGCGAGTCCAAATGAAGGTGCTGCAGCCCTGTTCTGTCATGCTTCAACTGAACTGCCACTAAAGAAAACTCTGGGATGGGCTGGACATTCTCGATGGAGAAACCATGGACTTTGAGCCCGATCGGGTACTTTCCGAGGGTCTCAGCTTGGGTAGCTAGCTGCCTGCAGGCCCACCCACGCATGTGGTGGCGAAGGTGTGGTCGGAACATGTAGTTGGTGATGGCCTGTATGTAGAGGAGTTGAAGGAAGTGAAGGTGTGGAAAAGAACTGAAAGGGGAATGGAGAAGGATGTTTGGGGCTCAGAATTGAAAAAAGAGCGTTGCTTTTGATCTGGCTGTTCTTTTTTCAAGGGACAAATCTCTCCTCAGCGTTTTCGGAGGTTGCTAGCTAATCCCAAGCTCTATATTGGGTAAAAAGCGTCCTCCAAACCGGAGAAACCTTCTTGCGCCTCAAATTACTTATTCATTTCAAAGTTTGCTATCGACTCGCTTTGTTCTTGCGTCGCTTCAGAGCCGCAGCTCTCGATTTTCCCTTAGTGAGCAATAGTTTTCTTGCGGCGATCGATATTTGATCTAGAGCTGTTAGACTGCCTGAGATTCCTAGAATCCACAACAGTGAATGAAATAAGTGGGTTAGGCAAATACTTGAAGACAACTGTGGTTGATTGAACTAAAAACCGACGATTTGAACTCAAGGAGGCTACACTCGATTACGACTCTAGTCCGACTAACAAAGCTTCCATAAAATGGTAAAAACCATGAGTTTTGGATCTTGGTATCGAATATTGGTCAATGATAAACCTGATAGTACTTCTCAACAACTCGAATCCAACCTTACACAAAGAAATGTTCTGAATATCATCACATAGGATTTCAATTTTCACTTGCTACACACCCAATCCGAACTTCACGCCGATAGCATCCTTTCTTCTTTTCTGTATTTTTTTTGTAAGTGAAACAAACAACCACACCGATCCATAATCAAACTACAACAAACACCCACTGAACGCTTCCGTGAACACCTTCTTGGCATCTTTCGAGATAACGTTGCCGTGGCACGGCACAATCACTTCAAAGTCCAATCCGTAAACGACTTTGATTCCCTCCAAGCCTCCTTCGGCGTTTGTTCCACTGAGTCTGCTATGCAACAACTTTCCCAAACGATTTTTTGGGTGCAAGAATCTCATCAAGAACGACCATCCAGTGTAAGGGTAGTGCTTCTCTGGGTATCCGGTCGAAGGAGAGTACTGCTCAAATTCGCCATCTTCGGTGTGCCCAAGGTTGAAAATGACGTCTCCTTCGAAAAGAGCCTTCGATCTCTTGCAGAGCATCACAAGGTCTTTGTTCTTGTGGCTTCTCAAGAACACCAAGGAAACGAGGTCCCACCATTTCTCGGTCAAACCAAAAGCCTCGCGCAATTCCGGACCGCCGAGTACTCTGTTGCCCATATCCTTAGTCAACACACAGTCAACTTCACAGTCCTTCAAGTGCACATTTTCCCCAGCAATAATCTTCATCTCTGGGTACACCTGTTTAAAAGAAGGGGCAGCCAAGTTGTGTTCACCGTTGGGAACAACCAAGTATTTTACCTGAGCTGCACTACCCTCTCCGGTCAATTCCTTGAGTGCTTCATCCAAGTAGTCTCCATATGGGAGTGGCGAGAATATTACCACATCTCCGTCAAAGTTGATAAGTGACATTCTGGCACCAACATCGATTCGGCCAACAATGGAGAATGGACACGAAACTGTCACGAGATTGGGTGCAAGCTTGCGAATGGATGGCTTGAGTGTTTCAGGGTAACCCATGGTTAAGAATTGAGGATATGCGTGACAACAGAGTGCGGACCTTCAGTTAGGATGCGGTATGCATGGAACAGCGTTGGTGCAGTTCTTCCCCACTTGGGCAATTTCTGGGCAGGCTTAGCGATCGGTGGCTGTTAAAGTTTGACAATTTTGCAGCACCGCTTTGACACATTTGACGTATTTGCAGCACGACTTTGAAGCGTTCGATGTTTCTGCGGCTACAGCTCACTGTTCAAAAAGATGTTAACATATTTGCAGCCGCGCCAAATCGGAGCCATTGTTCGCGCCAGGAACGCCGTTCGATAGCGGGGCGATTTTTGAAGGTTCTAGACCTGAATTCTGAGGGCTCAGGGCGATATATTAGGAGTCCTGGATCCAGAAGAACGCTAGATTATTGGGGCTGCCTCTATTAGTACAAGTGAGACGTCAAATCATAGACGAGATGATCCCCGTTGGTATTTCTACGGCCTGAACCAAACTTCTTCTAGCTTTATTCTACTTATAGTAATCTAGGCCCGAATAATTGATACCTTCTTCTCATTCAATTAAACAAGTATTGTAGGTAGATGTTCCCGCCACGGGTCCCGAAGTGTATCTGGTTTGGGTCCCGTCTTCACCTGAGCAATAAGTCACAAACGATTGCTCCTCTTCTGTCACTGTTACTTCAAGTGCAGGTGTTGGAACATAAATCGTAGTATAGATGTCGGAGAAGATATAAGTGTCTGCCTCTGAGCTGCAAAAGTAACCGTAGTTCATTGTTGAGCATCCCGAATATCCAAAGTACAAGAGCTCATAGTCAACCGACGTTCTCAATGAGACCAGCTCGGTCACAGAGGCTGTTGGATAATTCCACGTGATCGTAGTTATAGAAGTGATTGGGGTCTGGAAGTTGGCAGGTCCTTGACCGATCCAATTAGTGCTGGTGTGATCGGCACCACAGGCACTGAAAGTTATCAAAATTGAAGTCCTTGTACCGGGGCATAGAACAACTCCATCCAAGACTGTCGATACCTCCGCGGACACGAAAGAAAGGAGAAGAACTATTACCGTCAAAAATATCATCTAGCAAAATCAGACTTGCGCAGTTGCCTAACGAATTATCAGCATACTTATACTACGCGGCGAGTGACAATAGTCCAACAAACTCTATCAAGCAGGATGGCAGCTGCAACCTGATAAAATAAGCGCAGATCGCAGGTGATTTGAAAGTGGATGTAGATCGTTGCAGCAAAGGGACAATTTGAGACAGCGAGTTTTACTTTTTGTTGTAATACCTTTCTCACTTTGCTGTTATGTTGACTCATGAGGCGATTCTAGGAATAGAATACCAGATCCCCACTCTCCGAGCCGTTTGGTTCACCTATGAAATTGCGCCCTGATAACGAAAGAATTGCATTATAGTGTAATTAATGAATATTGCTGCAGTGTCCCATATAGTTTCAGGAGGCCGAGTCATTAGCGCTTCTGGCGCATGCGACCAATGTAAGTTCCTGGTGAAACCGAACAGGGATTACCATAAGGAAAGGAGAAAGAGGCAAGGCTAAACTTTGATTTCCCTCAGAATCCACATAACTCTTACTGTTCGTGGACCATCAGAAGTACGAAGGGCAATTCAAAAGGCCAGACTCTGCCAGAATTTTCCTTTCCATTCAGGGAAGGTCGAGCCCTGATTCTAATTGAAACTGAATAATAAGTATGGCTAAGCCTGGAATGAACGGGTGATGTGCAGAAGTCTTTCCCGGCACGTGCTCTCCTCATTTTCATTCTTGTTGTGGTCAGAGCATTGTCTGATTTGAGGTTCTGTAATCAGAAGGTGCTGAACTGGAAAAAGTATTTCCCAACATTCCCGACCAGGGAGTATCAAGAGATAACTTCGAGTGTCATATCAGAGACGTAATCCTATTGTGACTACGATATGCTCCTCATTGGGAGCAGATTCTGACAATGTTCCTTTATTCTTCTTCAAACAACGATTCTGAAATCCGATTAGTCGGTAGGACAAGAAACAAAAATTGAAGTTCCGACTAAGGGTCCCGCCGTATATACTGTAGTAGCGACTGGGCATTTTGAAATTGAAATGGCATCAGTCTCGGTTACTGTGACGTCAGCAGCTATCGATGGTAGATAGAGGGTGCTGTAGACATCAGCGAATACGAAAGTAGTCAATTCTTCTCCACAGTAGTATCCGTAGCTCATCATCAGGCAGGTGCCAATTTTCTCGCCCCAGTACTTCACGTCATAGTCCGAAGACGTTCTCCAAGAGGTCGAAGTGGACATTGAAGCGGTGGACAGATCCCAAGTAACCGTGGTGAACAGAGTTATAGGCGTCTGAACATTGAATTCGGTGGCCACCATGCGAGACGATGTCTGAACCTGCCCACAATTGCTGTACGTGAACGTAGCCCGAGTCTGACTGATGCACAAAATCCTACGGTCCGCACCCGAAATGGTGGTGACCGTCGCATAAACAACAGAAAGAAAGAGGAGCAACTTAGCAACGACCAACATCTCGACAGCTCGAATCGGAGCATTTGTCCTTCTTATATAAAGCAGGTAATCTTCCAAATTCTTCTTAGGAATTCAGACGTCATATAATAATTGAAAAAAGATTTGGGATTAATTCCGAGTGGGCGCATGATATCAGTGTCCTTGAACCTGGAACCTGGGCCAGAAACAAATTCCAACTTTTGGAATACAACCAGGCACCGTTATTGTGCCGAGCAAAATCATCCAGCCACCAAAGTGGATGCTTCTGGACGAGAGGTGATTAAAAGTTGCCGTACTTTTTTTCTGATTATTCACGTGGTTCATCTTTAAGCTATCTTTATTTATACGCAATGTGATGGAGTGCTTTGGGAAAAGTTAAGAAGAGTCGGTAATTAATTTAACTATTTAGAGGCACTACTCCAATTGGGTAAGAGACGTAACCAGAAAGGTTCATGTATGCGATATTTTGTTGACAACTGAGTTCGACCCTGTTTCGTGATTATTTTAGATGCCAATCTCAAATCCTTGGAACCCTCGGGTTTTGCAAATCAGGCGATTGACCTCATGAATGAGATATTGTTCATTTTGAGCCGCTAGTTTGACCGATTAGGTTGACTCATCATTTTTGAGACGCCCTGCCGAGGATGAGCTCACAAACACCGAACTGAAGCTGCACCAGATGTTTATATGCACGGCATGCATTTCTGGCTGCAAATATGTGTCATGGCGAGGTATGCTGGAACTCAACCGTTCTTTTAAAGAATGTCCATTTGTAGAACCCTCCACAAGAAGAGGGAAGTTTTTTGTGGAAAAACGGAGTTCATCGCACATCACTGCCCGAAGGAAGCATTCTTTACTTCAGGCAGTTTGATCGCCATATCCCAATTCATACAGACAGCGCTCTGTTAAGGCTTTGATATGTCAACATTACCATTCTCAGCCTCATCCTTCCTCTGGTTTGTACAGAGTCAAATAATTTCGGAACTTGCTTCTGCCGTAGGGACGTAATCTCATCTCAGAGGTTGTGCAAATGTCATTCTGGACTCGAATTCTTTGCGAAATTTGAAATCTGTTTCAATTCACGTTTTTCTTAAGAATACTGGGCTCACTTTCCGGGACTTGCTTCTATCCGAGCCATAATTCTGACTCAGGGCCGTAGAGGCTAGCTAGTACACTTGAAATGATACTGGGGGTTCTTGATTTCGATCTTGCTGCCCAAATTTGAGCTCCTGAACATCGTGGATACTCAAAGGCGAATTCCCAATTTGAGATAACGTCTGCTCATATTGGTTTGGATGGGTTACCAATTCAGTTACAAACACCAAAGCATGTAATTTCTTGGATGATTGCATTAATTTTGCTTGCCCCAATAGTATGCGTACGGTTGCCCAGAGACCTGGAACCAGAGAACTGCTCTAACGACGATGAAAGTTCCTCGATTATGTGGGACCTATGAGTGCATCAGACACCCTCTAAAGGTATCCACAATGAATACCATTAATCCTCTGATATTATCAAGAGCTCATATCAAAAGTCATCAAATAAATTCATTTCAGAAGATCAGTTGCGTTTAGGTATAGAACGGCAATCCAATAGGCAAATGGCATCCCACAAAGCTGGCACTCGTTTCCCTCACATTTTCACAAACATCAGAACATTAATCAAGTGAATACAATATTCCAGTGAGTGTAGATATTCAATACAGGTTCTTAGGTTTCTTCTACTTGATTTCGCTTATCGGTATAACTGGTAGTGCGAAGTGCACTCCATGCGCTTAGGGAGCCAAGGCCTTCAATACCCACCGAGTCAGAACCCGTTTTTATGCCTCGGAATTTTCGATCCTTCCACATTTTAGTCATGTTTTCTCATCCTCCTATATTTCCTGCTTGTCTTCCTTCTCCGGCCGTATAGTATCCGGTTCTTCCATCCATATCTCCGAGCGAAAAATTCATCGCGAGTGATATCACCTACTCTATGACCGAGCGCAAGACCCCAAAGAAGACTTTGGCGCAGGAAGTTTCCACTTTGGGAGGCTTTATCGCCGGCGGTATTGCCGCCTGTGGTGCGGTCACCTTCACAAACCCGATCGAGCTCATCAAAACTCGAATGCAGTTACAAGGCGAGCTTTCCACCAAAGCGGACGCTCCCAAGTTGTACAGAAACCCGGTTCAGGCGGCGGTGGTGATATACCGGAACGAGGGGTTTAGGGGTTTGCAGCAGGGATTGCTCTGTGGCTACGTTTACCAAATTGGACTCAATGGATGCCGTATTGGGCTTTACGAGCCCAGCAGAAAGTGGTTGACCCGGGTTTTGTACCCATCTCAATATGACGATGACGTTTCGCGCATTCCGCAGAACCTCCTTATCAACGTTTTGGCCGGTTTCGTTTCGGGCTCGGCCGGAGCAGTTATTGCCAACCCATTCTTCTTGATCAAGACAAGAATGCAGTCCTACAACCTGGCCTCTGCGAAAACTGGGATCCAGGTCGGGCAGCAAACGTACTATAAAGGTGTTTGGGACGGACTTCGGCAGATCTACGGTGCGGAAGGTGTCAAGGGCTTGTTTAGAGGCACAGATGCTGCGGTGTTGAGAACCGGAGCTGGTTCTGCGGCACAGTTGCCCGTGTACAATCTCACAAAGAACTATTTATTGAAGCACAACTTGTTGCAGGATGGGTCCATCTGGTTGCACTTTGCGTCGTCGTCGGCGGCCGGTTTGGGAGTGGCCATTGTCATGAACCCATGGGACGTGGTGTTGACCCGCATGTACAACCAGAAAGGTGACATGTACAAGGGTCCCATGGACTGTTTTGTCAAGACGATCGGAACCGAGGGCCCCACGGCCTTGTACAAGGGATTTTGGGCTCAGTTGTTCCGTGTTGGTCCTCACTCCATCTTGACCTTAATGTTCATGGAGCAGGCGATGAAGCTCGTTCACCTGGTGGAGTCACGGTTGTAATATAGACGATATATGATATAGACGGATGTTAGAGCCGAGGTGGTAGATTGGGAGTGGTTGGCATGTTGATATTCTGAAGTGCTTCTGGAAACTTGTTTGATGATCAGTTTATCAATGACCAGTTAGTAAGCTGACCGTTTGATTGACCAATGGTTCTGCTGACCAGTCTTCACGTCAGTATAAAGCGGTGGTGCTTTTCCAGTCTCCATACTTCAATAAGATAGGTCACACCTCTGAGGGGTAATTCGAATTTGCCATAAGCGAACATACAATATCTAGCTTTGAAAATACAGTCCTTTCCTCTTTTCGGCTCATGACTTCCACTCGGTTGTCTCTAATCTTGAGCGCAGTTGAGTTTCTCACGGCAATTTCGGCTTCCAGTGAACAAGATAAATCTGAACAGAAACGTAAATCAGATTTTCTGATAAGTCTTGATTGAGTGCACTGTTTACTCGAGCATTCCACTGTTTTCTCGATAGTCCTCTTCCTTTAGATGGCAGTTTAGTTCGGGCATTCAACCTAATCCAGTCTTGCTACATAGACGAAACGGACCATACGATTGAGAATTTCTTACATTTATGTAGATAATAGAAAAATTTTCCACTGCAGCACCAAAAGGATTCACCTGTTTGGCGTTGTTTCCAGGCTATGTAAGCTTACTTCCGTGAAACATTTCGGTGCATCCCCCCACTCAAAGCAAAACACGAAGATACCGAATTTCGAGTCAAAAATTAACGACAATCAGTCATTTATCTCGTACAATATTCATTCGGCCATTCTAGTGCTCTCACTCACAACAGGAATGTCTACGCTTGCGGTGCAAAAACACACTCTCCCAGCTCGTTCCGGCATTACGGTTCAGCAAAATGTATCCAACAAAACAGAACCTATCTTTTTTCTAAATTCTGAGGCCAGCGTAATACAATCTTTCTCACTGGTCCCAAGGTACCCATCGTCCTGCACTACCACCACTTCTCATGACCAAAGTCAGACCAGCTGCTCGGCTCATGCAAGCCAGTGCAGCTTGCCTGGATCTTGGCGCTGTCTACGGCCAATGTGTGCTCCGTACTTACAGCAATATGTCAAAGGACAAGTGTGAGAAGGAGTTTCTTGCATTCAAGGCCTGCGTCACTCAGAAGTCCAGATCGAGGTAGTGAGTTCATAGCGACATCGGTTCGATGAATATGCATTTTGGGTACCTGGTGTATAGTTGCAGAGAAGTTGCATCAGAGGTGGCATTCTGTTGTTGATGGGCTCTTAGTTTGAGATGAACCTGATCCAGTGAAACATCGTCGTGTGCTCATTCATACTAACCGATGTTATCCATATGTTTATGTTGGTGCCTGAGTTGGCCCAGTCATTATTGGGTTTGGGGTCTTTAAAAAGTGATTCCTGCTGAGAGTACCAAATGGCATCACTCCAAGGGGAGGAACTGCCGTGGTTTCTCATAAGAATGCGGACTCAGGGCATAAAAGGGAGCTCAATCAAAGGAGGAATTTGGACTTTACAGCAGAACGAATGAACTTGTCGAGTTAGTTGAATGCCTAACTGAATGCTTGCGTCCGACGAACAAGAGGACGTTGCTTTGCCTTAGTAAACTTAACAACGTCTATATATCTGAAATGACTTCCTATTTCAAGTGAAGAACGCACAAGATATAAAGCTTGTCAATTTCACGCAAATTCTTCCAGACAAACGTGCCTCAGTCTGAGACATCATACTGGCATAGGCCCACGAAAGCAAGTCGATGTAATTATCAAACAAAAACACGCATACTTTCCTGAAGTTCCTCTACTATTTTTTTTTTTTCTTTTAGCCTCCTTGTTGTGATCTATTTTGCCCCTCCATCAACATTCTCGTCACGTTCTAGAGCATCGCGAAGTCTACAGACCGTTTTCAGCACACCAACCCCTCAAAATTCTCCAAAACTCGCATTACAGCAGGCCACTTGGAGCCGCTCGCCAATCTAGCCGTTAAATCTCTTATCCCTCTCATTCTACGCCACAATCCCTGGTCGTGTTCGTCCCAATCTTAGACCGAGGCTCGCCCGTAATGTGGGGTAGATTGCGATCCAAGGTCGCTACTACTTTTCTTTCCACACGAGTCAGAAAGCGGTCCTTTGCCTTCAAATTGAAATGGTCCATATTTCTCGTCTCAGTAGTTACACCCGCGAGGACTTGCGGAGGCTCGCCCTCCTCATCCGTGAATTTGTTCTTGTCTACAAGGACAATAAGGTGACCATCAACTACCAGAGCCGCCCGGTGGTGTTGTTCTTCGGAACGCTTATTTCCACTTTTGGCATCGGCATTGTGTTCTTATTGCGCCTGTTGCTACATTGGTACAGCGATTACCAGTACAAGCGGACGGTGAACAGGCCCGCGTTGATCCGCCAGTCTTCTACCATATTGAAGAACGGCGCCAGGGAGATTTTCATTCCCAAGGGCAGAAACGGAACGACGCGCATTATTATTCCCAAGCCAAACTTGGACCAGTATGCCGCCGACAAGTATTTATATAAGAACTTCCTCATAGACCAGAAGTTGAAGCTGCAGAACAGCGTGTTGAATCTGCGCTTTTTGAACCAGCTCCGGATCATCTGGCGCATTCTCATTCCCAAGTTCCAGTGCAAGAACACGTATTTGTTGCTCTCGCAGTGTTTTTTCTTGGTGTTGCGCACGTGGTTGTCGTTGATCATCGCCAAACTCGACGGTCAGATCGTCAAGAACTTGATCAGCGCCAACGGCAAGAAGTTCGTGCGCGACTTGATCTACTGGATTTTGATCGCGTTCCCCGCCTCTTACACCAACGCGGCCATCAAGTACTTGACCAACCGGCTCTCGTTGAGTTTCCGCACCAACTTGATCCGCTACATCCACGACATGTACTTGGACAGTGTTATGACGTACTACAAGATCCTGTTCAATCTGGCGGATATCCAGAACATCGACCAGTACATCACCAACGACGTGGCGAAATTCTGTGACTCGATCTGCGGGCTCTTTTCGTCTATGGGCAAGCCGTTGATCGACTTGGTCTTTTTCTCAGTGTACTTGCGCGATAACTTGGGAACGGGCGCCATTGTGGGCATTTTTGCCAACTACTTTGCCACGGCGCTTGTTCTCAAACAGTTCACCCCGCCTTTTGGCAAGTTGTCTGCGCGTAGAACCCACTTGGAGGGTCAGTACTATAACCAGCACTTGAACCTCATCACCAACTCGGAGGAGATTGGCTTCTACAAGGGCTCGATCATCGAGAAGGCGAAATTGCACGAGACGTTCGACGGGTTGATGGGGCACGTGAGCAAAGAGATCAACACCGCGTTCTCCTACTCCGTATTGGAGGACTACATCTTGAAGTACACGTGGTCGGCGTGGGGTTACGTTTTCGCTGGATTGCCGGTGGTTTTGGAAGACTTGTGGCCCAAAACTGTTGACGAGCACGTGGACGAGGGCGAAATGGCGCCCGTGACCCAGAAGGACCCCTCGGACGAACAACAGAATATGCGGCAATTCATCACCAACAAGCGTTTATTGTTGTCGTTGGCCGACGCCGGTTCTCGATTGATGTACTCTCTCAAGGATATTTCTGAACTTACTGGGTACACCGACCGGGTGTTCACGCTTCTCACCAACTTGCACTTGTGTCACTCGCCTGCGTTCAGTTACGGCTCCAAATTTGGGGCCAGCGATATTCGCGGCACCATTCAGCGGAACTTTGTCAACGGAATTCGGTTTGAGAACATTCCCGTGATCATTCCCGGTGCCAAAGGTTCCGAGGGCGAGAAGTTGGTGGACAAGTTGAACTTTCATATTGTGGAGAAGAAGAACTTGTTGGTATTGGGATCCAACGGTTGCGGCAAGACTGCTATTGCCAGAATCATGGCTGGGTTGTGGCCGCTCTACTATGGATTGTTGTCGAAGCCCAGCGACGAGGACATCTTCTACTTGCCGCAGAAGACCTACTTCACCAACGGCAACTTGCGTGACCAGATCATCTATCCTCACTCTTACGACGACATGCTCGAGATGGGCTACAACGACGACCACTTGTACCACATTTTGCGCGAAGTCAAGTTGGAGTACCTCTTGACGCGTGAGGGCAACTTTAATGTCAAGAAGGACTGGAAGGACGTGTTCAGTGGTGGAGAGAAGCAGCGCATGAGCATTGCGCGTGTTCTCTTCAAGAACCCCAAGTTTGTTGTTTTGGACGAGTCCACCAACGCCGTCAGCACCGATGTCGAGGACTACTTGTTTGAGTTGCTTCAGAAGAAGGGCATCACTTTCATCACGTTGTCGCACAGACCGCTTCTCATGAAGTACCATGACTTTATCTTGGAGATCAAGAACGAAAAGGGCGATGCCGAGAGTTGGATCTTCCACGACTTGACGTCGGAGGAGAACTTGAAGTCGATCGACAACGAGATCCGCGACATCGAACAGAAGTTGGCCAAGGTCCAGGAGTGGGAGACACGCAAGGAGGATATCGAGATGTACTTGGACGGGCACTACGACGACATTGCCGAGAGCGTGGAGATGTCGGAGCTGGTGACGTTTGAGTTGTAACGCCGCGACGAATACAGGGAACAGAATTAGAGAAATAGAGCGAAGGTGTAGCAGAGAAGAGGGAAGTATTATCGGTACTAGGGTAGTTGCTACTTGAGGTGACCATGGAAACCGGTCGATTATTTCTAAATGAGAGAACAATTGACAATAGTTTGGATAAGACAGTTCACAAGTTTTCTGGAGGATCGGCAAAATTCGAAGTTAAATGTTAATAATAGCGCACTTTACTGCTACCTGAAATTGCTCACAAGCAGTCCGGCAAAAGAGGTAAACGTGCCTCCACGCCTCAAAAATGCACCGCGAAATTAAGGGTCCACCAATGCCTCAATACGGATAACTGGATACTAAACTTCGGTCAAACAATTCAGCGACGTTGTGCTGTCTTTGACCACGCTTATGGTCCTTCCAGTTTTGCGCTCCAATATGAGTTTCCCCCTTCCGGATTTGGCTGCACCTGCTTCCTAATGCACGCGTCTGTGCTGCCCACAAAGTGCCGATTCCAGCCGAATTGGGAATCAGGCTCTTTCAACCACCTCAAACCGCCAGACCGGAACTTTGTTAAGCCCTCGGAAATTGCGCTCACAGGCCGATCCGCACTCTGGCCAAGCCCAAATAATATCAGAATAGCGCAAATAAAAAAAAGATAATTCGAAAAGAAGATAATCCTGAAAAAAGGAGATTTTCTGAAGAATAGAATTCCAGAATAATCAATAGCTGGACGCGCCATTCCACCCATTAGTCAGATCTCTAGCTACTCTATTTAGTCAGTCCGGCCGTCTACACAGGACCATCCCAGGACATACCCGCGTCTTTCTCGCTACCACGCCCGAATTGGGGCGTAATTTGCCCTCCAGCGTTTTCGCCAGCCCCGAAAACCCTATAGTTTCTCCCCTCCTTGCGCCGTTGGTGGCCCGGCCACACCCGTGCACCAGGTACACCTCATTTCTTTTTCCGACCATCACGTTCCCACCACAATGTCGGAACCCATCAGAAAGCACGGCGACATTTCCAAGGCGCCCACCCCGCAGAACACGCCCTCGTCGGTGGCCAACCTGTACTTAAAGCAGCAGCCGCCCTCGGTGTCCACCATTTCCGAGGAGGAGGAGGGCAAGTTGACCCAGCAGTTGGCCAACAACCCCGCGCTTTTGTCGATGATCCAGGGCAAGTTGGGCACGTTGGTGGGCCAGCAGAGTGGGTACATCGACCAGTTGCCACGTGACGTGAAGCGGCGCGTGTTGGGGTTGAAGGCGGTGCAGCAGCAGCAGATGAAGTTGGAGGCCCAGTTCCAGAAGGAGTTGTTGGAGTTGGAGAAGAAGTACTTCACCAAGTACGAGCCCTTGTACGAGCGCAGAAAAGCCATCGTCAACGGCGAGCTGGAGCCCACGGCCGAGGAGATTGAGGCGGGCGAGGAGTTGGATGAGTCCGACAACGACGACGACGACAACGACAACGAAAACGACGAAGAGTCGGCCAAGGGCGTGCCGGGGTTCTGGTTGACGGCGTTGGAGAACCTTCCCACCGTCAGTGAGACCATCACCGAGCGTGACAGCGAGATTCTCCAGCAGTTGAAGGACATCCGCATGGAGTACTTGGACACGCCCGGGTTCGAGTTGATTTTCGAGTTCCACCAGAACGCGTACTTCTCCAACCAGGTGTTGACGAAAACCTACCACTACCAGGCGGAGTTGGGCTACCTGGGCGACTTTGTCTACGACCACGCCGACGGGTGCGAGATCAACTGGAAGAGCAAGGAGAACAACGTGACCATCAACATCGAGCGCCGCAAGCAGCGCAACAAGACCACCAAGCAGACGCGCACCATCGAGAAGTTGACTCCGACCGAGTCCTTCTTCAACTTCTTTGACCCTCCCAAGCCTCCGCAGAGCGAGGAAAACGACGACGAGGAGGACGAGGAAGAGGACGAGGATGAGGAGGACGCAGACTTGGAGGAGCGCTTGGAGTTGGACTACCAGTTGGGCGAGGAGATCAAGGATCGCTTGATTCCACGCGCCATCGACTGGTTCACGGGCGACGCGGTGGGCTACGGGTACCCGGAGGACTTTGTGGACGAGGACGACGAGGAGTTCGACAGCGAGGGCGACGAGGACGACGACGAGATCAACGACACCGAGCCCAAGGAGAACCCGCCGGAGTGCAAGCAGCAGTAGTGGGAATATAAGAGGCAGCGAATGAACAATAGAGATAGAAACGAGGTAGGGTGGGGCCATGGATGTCATTGGGTATTCAAGTCAGGAAGGCCAGCAACAACAAAAGAGAGCTTGTGAAAGTGATAGCGTACTATAGTGAATTAATGTCCGCTTTGCGCCGGGAACTTTGAGAACCGGGCAGATTGTTTGTCCGGCCGAACATCTAGGCATGGTAGCGGAGACTAGAGATCATCAGCACATCAGTTCTCAGAAGAGGAAATCTTCCATTTCTGAACGCTCGTTTCCCTTTTTCCCTCCAACGGTTTCTTCAAATATTGCCATATCAATTGATATTTTCGCCGGGCATGCTTCAGGCTAAGCCATTGTGACTAAACCTGACTCCAATGCATGTGCTGCATCCCCAACCCACACCTTGTCTGTTCTACCAAATGCCATCAACATCAAATACTATGAGCTTGGATACTTCATGTATTCTTAATCCTCACCGCAGTTTTCTTTTTAAGCTTAACCGCATTTTGCTCAACCTCGGGTCTCTCGGTCTCGGATCAACCATGAGCATTCAGCCAATGGAGAAAGTGCACAGAACCTTCCTGTGTCATTAAGAATCTAAGCCAGATTTCTCCTTTCATCCGGATCGCTCTCCCAATTTAATAGTACACTTGTAGTTGTTTTCAGCTCAGATCTGTGCCCTCGATCACTTGTCACGCAATTAAATCTTACTGGTCACGCAATGGCCATGCCATTGTTAATCGACAGTCTTCTCTCAGTTTTCGCAGCTTGCCAATCCTGCCAGCCGCTTATTTTTCAATTTTTTCGCCTCTCATGTTTCTGTCCCGTCATTTCCACCCAATTTCACATTTGCAATCGGTACCAAATCAGCTCCAACGATTTACACCTACACCAACCAGCCGTGGTCTTCATCAACAGTTCCATGTGCTTTTTCTGCGGACCAAATGAAGCACGTGACGGCCCGAGCACCTGCAGCGAACGATTCCATTGCAATCACATGGGCCATCGCAGTATTTTTAGTGTGACAGCGGCCTGCACCTAGTCGGCCGAGGTAGGCAGCCCATTAGATTCCGGGTGTAGGAAGTTAGGTACGCCGCCTAAATGGCGGCAGAAGCTGGATTTGGCTGCATCAACACGTCATAGTCATATGGCAGTGCCGCGTGTGTACCACTGATGTTTGAGGAGATTGCGGATAGCAAGGAGCAACGCATGGAAGCGCGATTGCGCACTAAGCCGCGCAACCGAAAAGGAAAGTAGTAAAACAAAATAAAAAAAAAACAGCGACAAACGGATTTCACGCGAAACCTTAACCAGTGAAAATCTCGCCGTCTGTGGCGGTGCATGCTGCAGGTGGCGCCGTGAGGTTGTCGACGGGATGGTTTCCAGAAGCTGCTGCCTGCAGAACAGCTCGGCTTTGTGTCCCTTGCAGCACCACGCATGTGCTCGCTTTTGTGGCCGCACCAAATTAGCCCGTGGCCCCAGTGAGCGCCCGCCAGCTTTTTGCGCAACCACTTCTGCCTGCACATGGTGGCAGTGGGCGGTCGTTGCATGCGCCCTGCATGCAGCGCGGGGCTGGGCCCGGGCTGCAAACCGTGCGCCACGCCCTTTTCACATGCATCTAGGCCCGCCGATGCCGATACCGACAATATATCCCTTGTATAAATAGTGGCGCCTCCCGTTTCCACTCCATTATTTATTTTCTGCATCATGTCCAAAACGTTTTCATCTGCGTCCCTCGACCACATCAAATCATACCCCGTGGTCAAAAAGACGGTGGACTTGGCGTTGTCCTACACCCTTGTGGCGGCATTAGCCACTTATGCCACTGCCCTCACCAACTTCATCTACACCAACATCATCGCCAAGCTTCCGCTTGTGATTGATCTTCTCAAGTTTGTGGATGTTCGCTTCAACACCCTCGTGCTCGACAACTTGGACAAGGCGCTTGCGGCGGTAGCCGCCTACGAAAAGCAGGCGGTTGACACTTTGGCGTCGTACAAAAAGAACGCCGAGGACACCTACTCAGGATACAAGAAGCAGGCGGGCGACACCGTGGCCGTGTACAAAAAGAAGGGCGAGGACACCGTGGCTGCGTACAAGAAGAAAGGGGAAGACACAGTGGCGGTGTACTTGAAGCCCGTGAACGAGTACGCGTCGTCGACGGTGGACAAGGTGTTGCCACGCGCCAAGGAGGCGGCGGAGAAGACCGAGGAGGCTGCTGCCAACGAGATCTCCAAGTCAATTGAGATTGTCAACGACACTTATGGCCGGACCAAGGAGTTGATCACCCACAAGTCGAGCGAGCTCTCGAACGCGGTGATCTCCACGTACAACAAGGAGTTTGACGCGGCCGCGGACACGAACTACTACCGCAAGGTGGCGTCGGCGTCGGTGAACACGGGGGTGGCGTTGTTGAAGAACGTCAACTCCGACTACATCCAGCCATTGCGCACCACCACGCAGAACTACGTGAGCGATGTGACGCTGCAGACCAAGGCCAAGGCCGAGGAGGTGGCCACGCGCGCGGCCGACATTGCCGAGCCCAAGTTGAACGGCCTGGCCACGAACATTCCGGTGGTGAGCGCGTCGGCGTAGGGGTAATGGGCAGGGGCCCAGTTGTTTATTTGTGCAGGCGGAGCCTGTTTTTTGTATGGTAGAAGCCATTGGAATATTGTCCTGGTGTAGCAGTGTAGTGGTACTGCAGACCGGTGCGTATAGTGCCCACTTAGCCTTATGTGGGATGATGTTATCTCCTGCAGGCAGCGCGCGGCTGCAGCATCGCTGCATGGCCATGCAGCTTGCTATCTACAATGTGTGCGTCAACAACAGGCCCGTCCTGCGCACGACCCTGGTTCCACGCAATCGGGTGTGTGCTGGGCGCAGAAGGGGACGGGGGTGCTGGCGAAATCGGCGGATTTCTGTTTGCGCCCGCTCGAAAGGGAAGGGTTCGGCGCGCTGCACAACGCAGGTTGCTGCAGCCGTCAAGGCGCTATGTGGTCCGTGCGTCACGCACCTCGTCGAAAGATAAGAAGCCAGCAACTCAGGAAACTTGTGCTCGAATTGTACTTTGCGGGGGATTGGCGAGATTGACAAGGCACCTTTCCTTGGATGTGCCGCTGATTTTTCGGGTTTTGAGTTGCCCGTCTTTGTGACCCGAGCTGATAAGCTTCCCAACGGAGACGCATAATCGGTACTAACGGCTCAGCAAACCAGGATTCAAAGGACTCAATTTCCGCACACACGCAAAACAACCAATCGCGATTACGAGGCAAAACAATCCGCACCGTGACTCTTTTATTTTTTTTTTTTTGCTGTGTCATCCAGTTTATACATCTGGTGTGAGATCGCAATTATTTCCTACTTCCGTTGAGGATCGACAGCCTCCCTTCCCGATGTGATGGAGGAACTGATCCACAATTAGAAAGGGGTGAGGGTGGGAATGTGGTGAGTTTGAGGAGGCTGTGCCAAACACCCCTCAGAATTTAGAGCCGTTGCGCCGGTTAGGGAGGTTGTCAACTGATCAGGCCGCCCAATAAGCGATGAGGCGGGGCTTCCATGCATGGGTGAGTCGTTCAGGGGCTCCTGCACGGCGCACGCTCGCGGATGGGCAACCGTAAGCGGGCACCTCTTTGTTGAAAGCTTATTGGCCGTTCGCCAGAGCTAATGCTAGGGGTCCAGGAGCGGACTGCAGACAAATTAGCGTTCTGGCGGCCTGCAGGAGCATGGGCAACGGAATCTATTCGAAATTCCTCCTGAAGAATTGGGACTCGCACACCGTCCTTGGTGAATTCGAAAACCAATGCTTGCTATTACATAGACGGTATGTATTCAAATTCGCGTTCAAATTCGCTCAAATTCGCATGCGGTCAAATTTATTTTCGTGCACAGCCTACACAAACTCTTCTTCGAGAAAGAATTACGTTGCACCAAAATCCTAATTCGCGCGATGCGCATCGGAATCCTGGTACGTGTTTTCGAAGTTTCCTGTAGGGCATTAACGAGTGCGCAGTCCTCTGAATCGAGTTTCTTGCGTGCTACTTGGCAATTCACGGTCACGTTACCAAATCGCATGGGAGAGAACAGAAGTTCGCTTCCCAAAAAATGGATATTCGCACTTGCAACTTCAGTCGTCGCTGGAAATTTCTCTAAATTCGCGATTCCATGATTACAAGTACGCCTTTGCAAGAACTTGAATTTCGCATATTGTTTAGCCGAATTTCCTCTTGAGTGTGGCCCTTCAATCTCGCCCGTCAATGCCAAGATGGCCTAAGGTTTGCAACCTCGTCTACACAACTTTCTGAGTGTAGGATTATCGACCTATAACGAAGATTGACACTACTTTCCGAAGGATTGTGAACAAAATTTATTGACTGGCTAACTAAACAAGGGCGCCATGGGTCTTTATACTCCAGCCCGCCGTAATCCACATTCCAGTCGCGATAATTAGTCTTTAGACGAGAACGTATACGACAGTAGTGTTGACGTGAGCGTAGGTAATAAACTCTCAAACCTTATCATGAGCGTCGACACGAATAGTCGAGAATTTGATACGGACGATCAGGGTTTTCAGGGTCAGGAGCATATCCACCCAAAAGTGAATCTCAAACTAGGGTTGTTCCTTTCTAGAGGGACCTCTCTCGTTACATCCCCCTCTGGATTCGATCAAGGGTCTTAAAACCGACTTCTCAAATCTGGCTGAGTCAGGACATACTCAGCCAACATCTCCGAAGCACTCTTCTTCAAATCGGAAGCGCGTATCCAGGCATAATTGTCTGGGGTGTCGGGTCCACGAAATTTCACATACATGGACCAACCGCGTGCTTTCTTCTTGTGTTTCACGATCTTCTCGAGCTCCATCTCATTCGTCCCGTCGGCATAGGTCTTGTAGACAGTTTGCGCAGCCGTCGTGGGCGTAAAGTAGTTGAGAGGTAAGGAGCTCTTCTTCCTCAACTGGGAGACGTGCACAATGTTGCTCGCCTTCAGTGAGGGAGGAAGGTCGATCCTAAAGTTGACCGGTGACTGCTGTTCTTGAACAGTAAACGGTCCTGCGAATTTATTCCGGAGCGATCTAGCGAGGCTCGCGGTAGTTGCATCTGCTAAAGCAGGGCGATCGGCTAATCTGACGAACACTTCATCGCTCACCTGGATTTTCGGTGTGCGGTGTCTAGCGTCGTATACAGCCTTGTGTTTCTCCTGGGCGGCACGGATAGCTTCGGTGGCGGCGATGCTGTATCGATCAATTGTCTCAGCAATATCTTCAGCGTTGCGCTCCCCTCCCCTCTCCAGAAACAGGAAAGCAGATGGAAGTGTAGGATCGTAGCCAAGATCGACCTTGAAAGGAGACCGACCGGCAAGAGTGGCAGTAGGCGTGGAGTTGAGTGTGAACTCCCCGATAGGTACGAGATGGATCCAGTCGTCGTTGGTCTCGACATAGAGACGCAAAAAGTCTTGGACTACTCTAATTGCACGCTCAGCTTTGCCGTTGCTCTCATGGTGGTTCGCAACTGAACGGAAATGCGAGATGCGCAAAATCGAAAACATGGTCTCGATAAGCTCATTCTCGAACAGACGGCCTTTGTCCGAAACGATCTGAGTCGGAGTACCGTGGAGAGGTACGTAACGCTTCACAAGGAGTGCAGCGAATTCCGACCCGGAAAGGTGAGAGGGCACCGGGTATAGGTGGACTCTCGATGTAAAAGCGTCGATAACGACCATTATGGCATCCACTGTAGAACCTTCGTAGGGCACAGGAGGGAAGCCGGAGACGATATCTATGTGTATGGTTCGCCAACGACCTTGTGGGATCGGGGGCTTCTGCAAATCACCCAATGTGTGGTTGGGGGACTTGGTCCGCAAACAAACTTCGCAAGAGCCAACATACTTGTGAACGAGATCCGTCAATTGTGGAACATCGTAGAGCTTGCGTAACACGGTAAGCATGTTCGCTACTCCGGGATGTCCACGAGTGGGTGGGACGTGATACTCGTCAAGCAACTGTTGCACGTTCGCACGGGGTACGCAAATGCGATCGCCTCGGTAAAGGAGGGAACGATCGTCGTTTACGCGGAAACCGTGATCGTCGGCGGTAGTGGTGGCCAGGTTGTAAACATTGCGAAAGTTGGGATCGGAAGCGTAGTTAGCGGCAAACTGCGCGACCGGAGAGTCAGCCATCCGAATGAGGGCAGTACAGGCGGTGACAACATGCGGTGTGGCGACTGGCGGTTCCGGTGAGCCGTCAAAAGAGGTACGTGATAAGTAATCCGCAACTTCATTGTTCTGGCCCTTGAGGAACTCAATGTTGAGCCGGTAAGGGAGGAGTTTCGCTAACCAGCGGTGATGTTTCGCCTCAGGGTTTTGTTGACGAAAGATTTGGACCAACGGTTTGTGGTCTGTCTCAAGTGTGATCGTCTGGGGCGATTGTGCGATGAAGAATTTAAACTTCTCGACCGCGAAGACAATAGCGTATAGCTCTTTGTCGGTAGTGGACCAGTTGCGTTGAAACAGATTGAGTTTGAGCAGCCGGAATTCCACAGGCAACCAACGGTCATCGGTGTATTGCCAAAGAGCAGCACCAACGGCAAACATACTGGCGTCGGTAGTGATCTTAAGCCGATTGGAAGGAACGAGTGGGTAAAGCCGAAGTTGTTCAACCTGTAAGCGTTTAAGCTGGTCAAATGCCAATTGGCATGGGGGTGTCCAAACGAAAGGAACTTCCTTCCGGAGCAAATCAGTAAGTGGTACGGTGATCGCAGCGTAATCAGGAATGAAGGCGCTGATGTACGTGACGAAGCCGAGGAAACGCTGTAATTCCTTGCGGTTGGACGGTATTGGACAGTTTGCGATAGTTGTCGCAGAATGGTCGGACGGGGTAATGGTGAGGTGTCCGTTGGTAACTTCGAGCCAGTGGCCCACCCAGGTGAGTTTTGTGCGCAAGAACAAGCACTTCTCATCGTTGAGCTTAAGCTGATGCTTGTGAAGAGTGCTCAAGATGGCATCGAGATGCTCAAAGTGCTGGTCAACATTGTCGGAGACGATAAGGATGTCGTCTTGGTAGACGCGAGTGAACTGCTGGTACGGGGCGAGTAACGAAATAAGGTAGCGACTAAACACTTCAGGACTGTTGTTGAGCCCAAAGGGAAGCACACGAAAGTGATAGAATCCGTCAGGTGTCTTGAAGGCAGTATAGTGCTCAGTCTTCTCATCGAGCCTAAGGTTGTGAAAGGCTGCGGATAAGTCAAGAGTCGACATGACATTACCCGATAAGTTGGTGATGAGGTGGGGAAATTTGTGAGGTGACGCTGGAATTCGTTCAATGATCTTGTTCAAAGGCGAATAGTCAATCACAAGGCGGCGTTTGCTCAGTCCGGCCTTCGCGACGAAGAAGGGGCAGGAGTAACGTTCGGGCGGAGCTATGGCACGAACGAGACCTTTCTGCTCAAGGGAGTGCACTTCCGCGCGAAGAGCTTCTTGCTCTTGGTTGGTAAGTGGGAACGGGGGCCGGAGAGGCACTTTCGTCCACGGCTCTGTAAGCTTGATCGTGTAGTCATGGGCCGAATGTGCGGGAAGGTCTGGCAATTCACTGACGGGGTACTTGGCTAAGAGCGCCTCAATACGTGTCGAGTGTGCCGGTGGAGTGTAACGCTCCGGGTGCAATCGGTCAATGAGCGCGGAACCAAAAAGAAAGATGCCAGGCTTCGGAACCACAAATAATGATTCACGAAATACACCATCCCGAGAGGGTATAGTGAAGGTAAGGGCAGCAACTTTGTGCGGAACGGCGTGATCAGCAAAGGCAGTGCGAAAGGTGATCGGTGGTTGATCAGGGTCCGAGAAAGTCAAGAGGTGAAGGTCAGCTGCGATGTTGGCACTGATGAGCGACAATTCACTTCCGCTATCTAAAAGAGGGTAGCCAAGGGATCCGTCTTCGAAGCGAATTTCCGTCAGCGGGAGCTTGGACAGTGCGATTGGTTTGTACGCAACATGGTAAGCTCGCGCAATGGGAGTCGGCGTGATATTCGGATGAGGAGGCTGTCTGGCCGCTACGGAAGGCGTACCAGTCCTAGGGGCGCGTCTGGGCGATACAGAGCGCAAGTGTTGCTGCAAACGAGCGGCATAATCTTGAGCGTCTTCCTGGTAGTAGGGCGGTAACTGCTCAAGAAAATCGTATTGACGGATAGCGTCAGGAAATGCAGTACTGTAAAACACGTATGCAGGAATTAACGATAACTCATGCATATGTTTGAAGGCAGACATGAGTGGAAAGAGATTGTCGCGGGTGAGATCAGGCTGTTGAGCCACAAGGTGCAGGGCTTTAGCAAGTATCTCTGAGTACCGAACGAATAAACTCTGACCAGATGCGTCAAAGGCAAGCACATGGCGCTTAAACATAGCGGGCGTATCGATAACATCGGTGTCGTGAATCGACTGAAGGCGGCGGAGCATCGCGTTGCGAGGATTCAGATTCAAGAGTTCGGCCATGAGATCATCGAAAATAAATGGACGAGATCTAAGAAGAGGCACTATCTTGTTGAGGAAGGCTGCAACGTCAATGTAATTGGTGCCATCAGTTCTGGGAATCACATAACGGTGGAGTTGGTAAACGACTGTGGCGGTTGGAAAGTCAGGGCGAAACCTCCTCGGTTTGACAATGTAGACAGTCCACCAGAAAAGAAGTCGAAAGAGTCTGGACCAGATCGAACGGCGAGATGGCTTAGGAAAATGGTCGGGGAAGTGGTGATATAAGTGAAGCTTCTTGCTGCGTTCTTTGCGCGACCACAGAAAATGAATCAGTGGGAGCCATTGATACAAGAGTGCGCCTACCGCGAGGGTGAGCAACTTGTTCGAGGCGACAAAGAACCAGAAGTGTGGCGTCACGAGTTTCGCGATGTGATACACATGTACATTGAGGTGCCACGCGAGGGTAAGGAATGCTTGAACTCTATTTCCCATAGAGACGGCTGAGTCAATTGGGTAACGGAGGGTGGAAGACAACCAGTCAGGTGAAGGTACGTGGGTCAAGAGGTTCTGAGCCAACACGGGAACCTCATAAACTGCGTCACGGACCAACTGGGCAGCTCCAACCATAAGCATGTTCCATGTAAGGGTGTCTGCGTGCACGCTAACTGCGGACTGGGTGGCTTCTGGAGAGATCAGAGTAGAAGTCACGGCAGCAGAGAGGAGCGAAGAGACAAGTGTCGAAGTGCTTGTGGTCAACAGCGTAGTGGATGTTACCACAGTGGTAGCTGGAGACGTTGGCACAGCGACGACTGAGTCTTTGGACACGTTTGCGACGGAAATGACAGCATCCATGATCCAGTGACCGACTGCGAGGAAGATAACGAGCGATCCTAGGTTGAATGGATGATGAGCGCCGATGATCTCTCTTGGTAGTTGTTGTAGGACCTCCATATAACGAAGATTGACACTACTTTCCGAAGGATTGTGAACAAAATTTATTGACTGGCTAACTAAACAAGGGCGCCATGGGTCTTTATACTCCAGCCCGCCGTAATCCACATTCCAGTCGCGATAATTAGTCTTTAGACGAGAACGTATACGACAGTAGTGTTTGACGTGAGCGTAGGTAATAAACTCTCAAACCTTATCATGAGCGTCGACACGAATAGTCGAGAATTTGATACGGACGATCAGGGTTTTCAGGGTCAGGAGCATATCCACCCAAAAGTGAATCTCAAACTAGGGTTGTTCCTTTCTAGAGGGACCTCTCTCGTTACACGACCTAAAACTCCACGCAAAATTTGATAGTTGTAATGACCTGGTTGCAAACCTCATTGTGTATGGCTTCATATCCTATTTTTGTTGGATTTACCAAATAATGCTCTCTAGGGTCTAGACACTACCCGCTTCGGTCAAAGGTACTTACCGGGGTTGATAGCGGACAATTGAATCACGATACACTTTGGTGTTACCTGTGCCAATAAGGGTGATTATACCAGGTGTGTATCACCATGAGGAATATCTGTTCAAAGTGCGGAAATGAGTGCGTATTTCGACAACAGGAACAATATCTGCATGGACTTGCTGGACGGTGGACTAGAGGCTACATCGGATCCGAAGCTCCAAAAAAGGAAGTTAACTCCATGAAATGCACGATTACCTATTCCGGGTCTTCTTTCGACAGTACCGCAAAATGAAGATTGAACATTCACACAATCTCACCGGGATTCCGTACAAAGGCGTCAGCCGAAGGTACCGGGTTGGCGGCGGAAAGTTGAATCACGATACATTTTAGTGTTTTCCGTGCCAGAAACTTAATGCAAACTGAATAAGGGTGATTATACCAAGTGTGTATCCCCATGAAGACTATCTGTTCGAAAAAGCGGATATGAGTGCGTATTTCGACAACAGGAACAATATCTGCATGGACTTGCAGGTCGATGATCTAGAGACTACATCGGATCCGAAGCTCCAAAAATGGAAGTTAACTCCATGAAACGCACAATAACTCCACGTCATCCTTCGACAGTAGCCCAAAACGTAAAGATTGAACAATCACACGATCACACTGGGATTCCGTAAAAATGTGTTACTGATATTCTGGTTCGCTGGGAGCTCGGTGTATTTCGTATGACTTCGTTAAAGTTGAAAATTTCCTCCTCTGGCTATTTCCGCTTTTTAAGCGAGATGCATAGCAATTTTCAAGCGCTATCTCCTTTTGTATCTTCTCCGTCGTCTGTTTAGGCTTAAATCCGAAAAGAATTTCAATTTCGTCTCCATTGCTCCACATCGTATCTAACCGAAAGACTATAAAGATCCCCATGGTGATGCCCTCGTCTTCACATCACCACCAAGAATTCAACAACAACAAAATGGCTTTTACCGAGGAACAACAAACCGCAGTCGATGGAACGCTCCAATTCATTCTCAACTCTATGAGAACTCCAATCATGAGACGTCCCGATGAATACGGAATGGAGTACGAGGACGTTTTCTTCCCTTCGTTGGATGGAAATCCAATCGAGGGATGGTATATTCCATCGAAGTCAAAGTCCAACAAATTGGTCATTTGCAACCACTTTATGCCAGGAAACAGATACGGTTTTGCAGGTCACTTGCCTCAGTATAAGGATTCATTCGGTGGGTTTGAAGTGAACTTCTTGCACCACTACAAGGCACTTCATGATGATGGCTTCAACATCTTGTGCTACGACTTGAGAAATCACGGACAGTCTCCAGACACAAATGGACGCACTATAACCTTTGGTGTAAACGAATCAAGAGATGTGGTTGGATCGTTGAAGTACGCCAATTCTCGTCCAGACACCAAGGGAATGGAGAAGGTATTGCTCTCCATCTGTTTAGGAGGCAACTCAACTCTTGTTGCCATGAAGAAGTTTCCGGAGTACTTCAAGGAAATCAAGGCCATGGTCCTCCTTCAGCCTATCAGCATGCAGTGTTTCGTTGGCGAGTTCATCAAGAGAAGCGACATGAGCTTCGAGTCCACTTATAAGTACATTGACGATAAAATTTTGGAGGGCACCAGCTTCAAACTTTCTGACTTTGATATTGTGCCTTATGCTCTGGCTTGCAAAGTGCCAACAAAGGTTCTTCAAGTGAAGAAGGACTTTTTGACCGACGTGAACAATGTCCAGCAAATCTTCGACGGTTTGGACACTAAAGACAAGGAGATGTACTGGATTGAAGGCACTGACCAGAGATTCCAGGGCTACAACTTCTTGGGCAAGGAGCCAAAGCAGATGCTTGACTGGTTCGCAAAGTATGTCTAAGTTGTGTTTTTACGAACACTATATGCCAGCGCCTTTGAATATGAAATTAGCTTGATTTAAGAACAATTCGAAAGCTGTAGATTTGATCGAGAAATGTGGCCAAGGCAAGTATATGCGCTGAAATTTCCATTCGTCCGTAGCAGAATTTGGTAGCGCTTGGACAGACCAGCAGCATCGGAGTGCGGGATTATTTGCTAGATGACTCACGACTTTTCGTTCGGTTTGGGAACCTTGGGGAGATGAAATCACTCAATCATCTGCAAGCCTATGCAGACTCTACAGCTTGAGTAAGGGAGAGTAGAGGTGGTACGTATACTAGTTCTTCTTGCATTGGAGAGCCACTTCAGAAAGTTCTGTCAATCTTCTCGATCTTTCAGCAGGCGGCGATACTTTTGGAAAATTATGACAATTCTCTGTTTGGCCGCGGGAGGTACTCTGTAAGCCAACACCCATCTTGAGCTGAGCTACCTCAGGTAATCGAACCGTTTCAACTGCTTGGGGCACACTGATAACAAAATCACTCATCGCCACCGCAAATATTCGAGTCATCATCAGAAACACCTCTGTTCTACTTGAGATTGATCATTCCGTGTAAGAAGAAGAAACATACTGAACCTGTTGGGGGATTCTGGCTTGAGCAGTCAAACGCTCTAAGACCAATTCACTATGTTATATATTCTTGGTACTTTCCGTCTCTTTTAATTGGGGGTAAGGGGTGCAATCGCTCAACGGAGGTACTTGACTCAAGTTTGTCACTTGAAAGCTTTGAAAGGCTTCGAATGGCCAGAACAAATGGGAAAGACTGTCATTCTTGCTTGCTCCACGAGTAAAATCACAGGTTCTGTGGCAAGTAAATTCATCTCTGTGGTCATCTTTAGTCCCCGAACTTCGGAGTGAAAAAGAATCGTCCAGAATCAATACCTGGTATGTAGATATGCAAGTTGTTCGCTGATAGATCTTCGGCGATGGGTGCCACTTGTTGCCCCGCCTACTGTGAATCACTTCCCGAAAGTTGATGTTTTTAGACGTTTCGATGTTTCGTTGTTAACATGTGGAACAAGGTTGCCTCGACTACGGGGGTACTACTCAACAGCTATATTTTTAGGCCGCGTACGGCAACTACTGGCAGCCTTTCTATCAAAGGTTAAAAAATTACCGAGTTTCATTGGCTCATTAGAGGAGGTTCGCCGCTGATGCTGGTATCTACGCTCGCTTTGCTCAGCAGCAAGAACCAGCAATAGTAAACAAACGACCTCGCTACTCCAGCTCTAAAATTTCCCTCCTTCTGATTTCGCTCTTGAGTTTTGCAAATTATCGGCTCGTGTTGAGGTCTGTGTCGAGAGGGTGATTGCCTGTGTTCAGAGGTAGTGGTACTTTCAGCCCAACAACCTAAACATAAGCCTCAGAAAGTCAACTCGTCTAATGCAACTTGATAATTAGGGTAGAATTGCCGCCCTTGCTGTTAGATAGAGCCTGTCGTCTGTAACATATTGTCAGGCACCCTCGAATTCTGCCTGAGCAAACATGAATGCCCAACATCAACTTCGAAGAGGTTCTTAGGAAGTCGAGCAAACGGACAATCGTAACAAGCCTCCGTTTCATGGTAATTGTGAGCTTCCCCACACCTGGGAGTTGTCACGTTTATTTTCTGGGAGTACGAGTATGCGTCCACGCAGAAAATATCTAGTGGACTTCATCGAATCAGTGACCAACATCCAGGCGCAAACCTATACTTGTTTGGGTGAGGTGCTTCAAGTGAGGGGAATCCAGGCTTAGCCACAAGACTGCCAAAAATTTGTTCACGTCTGGCTACTCACATCCAACTACGAGTACTCACTGCGAGTTCAAACTAAAGAATGCAGAGACTACGACAGGTGTTGAGAGTAATCGAGAACTCCGATACAATCGATCACACTCCCAAGTTATTCTTTCAACAATCGGCCAACCTCACAGAGGGAACTTTAGTGTTGGATATGTCAACAGCATGAACCATGCGTGGACGATCATGGGAAACTCACACATCTCGCCGATGAACTGAAGGGATGAACGGATCTCCTTCTCCAATACCACGACACGCAATTATTTTATTCAAAATTTGACTTAGGTCAGCAACGCCGGGCAGGCACTGCCAACGCAAAAAAGAAAGCCAAATGAGGAGAAGGCCACCACGTGAGTGATTTAGGAAACAACTCCCCTGTCAACTTACTCCGCCTTTATCTGCATCTTACGGATCTACACCATATCCCAAATTCGTCAATCACTACCTACTCTCGCTCTTTTGCTGGTCAAGACCTCGCCGAATTCACGCTTGAACAACAGTCCCACCTTCTCCGAAGCGGCGGTCAACACCTTGGTTCCGATCTGGTTGGCGTAATACTGTTTAAAATTGATATGAGCCACCTTCAATTGGTGGTCATCCAAGCGAGTCATGAAATTCAGCCAGCGGTCCAACTTGAGAACGGTTGCCTCTTCCGAACACCACGTCACAACACCAAGATTCACCTGGTGCACTGAGATGAAGTCGTAGCCAAAAATAAGAAGCACATTGCACCAGTTCTCATACTTCGAGCAGTTGATGTACAAGTTGTAGTCAAGCAAGTCGAGACACTGCATCTCAACCTCACGAAGCTTTTGGAGGTTGAGAGTAGAGTTGTCCGCGTCCTTGCACCCGCAGATTTTGAGCCACGACTTAAACGAATAGTTGTGGTCCTGGTTGAACTTGGAGGACAAAATCACCAATCCCAAAAACAATTTCTTGGGGCAGGAGGGTACCTGGTCCGTTCTTCCAGTGCTCAACACCTTAAACATGTAGTAGCAACAGATCTGCAACGTCTGGATCGACGTCTTGGACCGTCTTAAAATCTCGATGATGAAAAAACGCACCTTCGAGTCGTGGAAGTCATGTTCAGGGTAGATGAGGCGGAGCAAGTTGACCGAGCAGTTGATCAAAATCAAGTTAAACTGACTTTTGTTCAAGTGGTCGTTGTAGTATTTCAAATTGTTCGGGGAATGGTGCTCAGACGGAGTCGAGGGAATGGTGGGCGACACCGAAGAAGCACCCGACTCTGCGTCCGAACCCGAACCAGGACTAGTTTGAGGGGACACCATAGTAGAAAAATCTCGCCAAATAAATCGTGTAATCAGTCTGCCTGGCGGTCAGACAGCAATAGACATTGTGGAAAACGCAGCAGAAAGAATATGTAACAAAATAACCCGTGAGCTCAACCCACAATACCAACCAGCCTAATCCGTAGGCAACCTTTTTAAAATCTTTGAAGCAAAATAACAAATAGTCTCCGGAGGCCGAACACTGTGGGTGGAAATGTGGCTCCGGTTTGGGCTTTATACTGGAGACAGGACGGTGCGTCATGGAAATTACTCACGATAACGTTAGTCACCGGTCACGTGAGATGTTGTGGTGGGCACTTTTGGTGGGGGCGCCCGCAGAAATAGTGTGGGTGTACGGGTTCTGGTCGGCTCTAGCTTATCTTGGCGGGGCTTGGGCCCTTGTGTTTTTTGGTGGCGAGCCGAGGTGGAATTCCGTTCAAAGAGGTGCCTGATGACCGGATGACTCTTTGGTATGTGCAGGACCCCGGGTGGAAAAAGAAAGGGTAATGCGATAGGGTGATGGAATACTGGACGAAAGCGGCAGTGACGAGCGGAAAATGGTGTTTTCTAAAAATGGCTGCCCAATATTAAGTCAAGGTATAGTCGAGCTGGAAGATGTCGGCAAGTGCCACTTTGAATGCGACCTTCAGTGATCGGCTCTCGGAATTACTGCATTAGTACTAATGACTGGCGACCCAGCACGGCCTGCTATTGGCTTTTTATTTTTTTTTCTTGATTTTACTGGTGGCATGACGTACTCAAATGGTATTTTTAAGTGTGGGTATGCACTAGAATGATGTCCTGCTGATGTATCGTCGGCCCATGTAGAGATGTAAGGTTCGAGTCGGCTCCACAGCTTGCTTACTTTTGCTTAACAATTTTTGATGTCCTCACAAAGGCGCCGCTCACTGATATTCCAACGCTTATTCTGGGTCTACCAAGAGAGACTTCCTTGATTTGGTTGAACTAAGTCTTCCTATCGATAACCATATCGATAGAGACTCGACATCATTTTCGCTGATCTGCAAACGTAGGCAGAATTGACACATTCGTTCTCACAAATGGGTATCTCTGGGCTGGATCCACATTAAGTTAGGATCACCGACATTTACTGACATTCAACCCTATCGTTACCTCCGATACAATGGAATGACCATGAAGACCGTTTGCCCAATAAGTCTTCTTCTTTTCGGATGGCGTTTCTATTGGCAAATCAAGCGGAAGGCAATTTGAGAGCCCTGAGATTATTTGGGTATGAAAACTTCTTCTTAGCTAATTCTCCAGAATGTGCCACTTGGGGCCATAAGCCTTTCGGGTCAGGCGCATCCTCACCATCCTTCAAATTTTTTATAGTTTATTACTATTTCTAACCCCTTCACTCCCTTCCTCGTGCCTTTGGCGGGCAGAGGCCAGCCCTGCCCAGGTCCAATTGGCTTGGACCGGTCATCACTCATTAACGGAAAATGGCGCGGAAGGTCAGGTCGATGATGTCCTTAACCTCCTTGTAGCTCACTATAATGCAACTGTCCTCCTCGCGCGAGATGAGGAGGATCTTCTCGTCGACGCCTACGTCGAGCTTGTTCAAGTTCGTCAAGACTCGCGACAAGTCGGCCACGGGCTTGTCGAACTCGTCGTACGACTGGAACACGTAGTCACGGAAGAGCCGCATCACCAACATGTTCCCGCTGTTCTCGCTGTCTTGGGGCCGCGACTCCACCACGAAGTTGATCTTGGCCATCAACCGGAATAAGCGCCCGTTCTCCACCTCGCCCAGCAACTGGCCCTCGTAGAAGTCCGCCAGGTTCTGTACACCGTCGAGCACCGAGAGCGCACGCACGGCGAGGTGCTGTGTGTAGAAGGCGTTGAGACTGAAGTCGTCGTCCACGGTGGCCAACGCAGCCAACATCGCGATGAACTCGTCGGAAAACGACACCGACAGCGTCTTGCCCAACGCGCCGAGAATCTTGTCTGGGCTGCTGCTGCGCATGCTGGCGGGGAGCGTCAAGGCGGCCAAGTCGAGCAAAACGCGCCCCAAGCGAATGGCATCGCCGTTCTGGAGCGACGCGAGCGCCACTCCCGCGCCCACCTCGCTGCGCTGCGCCTCTAGTGCCTCGTACTCCAAGATGTCGTCCACGCACACCGCGCCAAGGCGAACGCGGCTCTTGTTGGTGACCAAGATCTTGCTGAGGGAGACCGAGGAGCCTGCGCTCAAGCCTGCGCCGTGCACGGCGAGCAACGCGCTGACCAACTGCACGGCGTACGCCCAGAGCAAGTCCTCGGTGACGGGCTCGAGCTTGTGGCCCACGCGGCGGGTCACGTGCTGCTCGTGCAAGGTCAGCGCCAACGGGAAGTAGTCGTAGACGAGGCAGAGCGCGGGCTCGCCCAGCGCAAACGCGGCAGACGTGAACGCGTCGCGGAGGCGCACGACGTTGGCGTGGCGGAGGGCGCGCCACCGCTTGACGGTGGAGAACGGCATCTCGTTGGAGATGCGCAACTTGCCGCCGTAGTCGAGGCGTCGGAGCGCGTATGCGGCGCCGTCCACGTTGGAGAGCACCTTGTAGACCTGGCACGGCATCTGGTATTGGCGCAGCGTGCGGTCAGGGGTGCTGTCAAGCAGCACAAGTTGGTGGTACACGCCCACGGTCTCCGGGAGCGCCAGCAGCGGCATGAACAGCACCATGGCCTCGTTCTTCTTGGTCACGTGCTCGCGCACGCTGTTGGGCACGAACATGGCGTTGGCGGTAGTTTCGTGCCCGCTCAACTGCATGTTGAAGCGGGGCGGCGGTGCTGGCGCGTACAAGTGGTAGTTTAGGGGGTACGCGGACGCGCCCAGCGGGCGAAAGAAGTCCTGCGCCGGCATGGCCGACATGCCGCCCGCTAACGCCGGCTGTAGGTACGGGTTCTGCTGCTTGGCGACCAGGTTCTGCGGCGAAGTCTGCTGGCCCGTAGACGCCATCGTTTCTGGCGCAAACGCGTCGTACTCGCCCAGGGCAAAGTGCTCGATCGGCGCTGCAGGCGTAAAGGAGGGCGTGGACGCGTTGAAGCGGCGCAGGGGCTGTTCCTTGGGGGCAAACGACGAGGTGGTGGTCTGGGACGTGGTGGCCGGCGAACCGGCGGTGGCGCCGGCCACAGACCCGGAGCTCGCAATCCCGGAGCTCGAGAGCGTGTTTGTGGCCGAGTCCGGCACAAACGGTGCTGCCTTGGTGGACAAGGCGGCAAACTTGGAGGACACGCCTTGGACCGAGGGCTGGAACAGCGGCGTGTTCATGTTGAAGCGGCGCTTGGCGTCGGGCCCGGGAAAAGCCGGCTTGGGCGTGGTGTCGGGCGCAGTTGCTCCGGATTCGCCCGGGGCCTGGCGGCCAGGTCTGCCTTGTCCTGAGTTCAGAGTCAGCGGGTGCGAAAACGCACAGCCCTTGTTCTCATACTTGCAGTAGCCGTAGATGAGGACGTTCTTGCACGGAATGTCCTTGGCGGCTTCGGGGTTGATGTTCATTGCCGCGGTCCGGTGCTGGGAGATGGGAGAAGCGGATCAGGTTGTTGAAGTATGAGGATGTAGCGGTGCGCGCACGACATATGGAGTTGCCAACGGTTTTTAGTCGGAGCTCAAGTTTCCCGACTTGGAGGGGCGGCAGAGAAAACGTGATGCAAATGTGGGGAAGAGCTTGCTTTTCTGAATTCTGGGGGTTTCGTTTATGCACCGAAGCAGACTCGTGTGCTGTACTTGCCTTATGTGGACGTTTCGAGATTTAGGGTCGGAGAGAATGGTCACGCTGTTGAGTTTGGTAGGGAACGACGTTTTCTATTCTGTTTTGTGTATTTATTTCTTCTTTTGATTCGTGTGGCATTTGAAATGTGGAGGTGAACGTTTAAGTGCGTATTTTGCAATGCTATGTAAAAACGGAAATCCATGGGAATCTCGAGGAAAAAAAAAATGGGATTGAGAAATTAAGTGAAGAGAAAGCAGGAATACTTGAAGCTTGGTTTGGTTAGTTTTTCTTCGGTCTGGTCGAGTTTTCAAATGCTGGGGTTGGCTATGACGGTGTGATCGCCCTTATCAGCTGACTATATGCAAACCGCTTATATGGGGTCCATCGAACGGTACGAAATCGGGACCTCCCTGAGTATTCTGAGACATTTTGTAGGCATTGATATGCAATTGAATGCAGCTGTGCCCTCAATTCCTCCTGTTCGGCTATGTTCTTCGAATGGCAGCACTGAGTGGAGTAGAGCACGTGATATAGATCACGTGAGCGATACTGCCATGCGTTGGTCTGTCCCGTTCAACGGCAAAAGTACAGAAAAATTGAGATATGATACAATAATTGAAATATGAAACAATATTGCCCGATGTGGCACTTCCAAAACTCAGGAACCCTCTCATTCATTTTGGTCGAGGTATCTGTCGAGATTGATCTGCCTCTATAGCGAATCACCCGACCACAGGCAGTTGCATTCTCTCCTTAATTAAATTTCGTTTACTGATTCAACGAGATCCTTTCTCTTTTTCCTTCTCGTCGACTGAGTATTTGCGTGGATCCAGTCCACTACCTGCCCAAACTGTATTCAAGTCGCACTCACTATCAAGTACCATGGCTCACACAATGATCTTGACCGGTGCCTCGCGAGGTATGACTCCGTTAAAATCTATATCCCACTAACTCCAGGCATCGGTGCGGCAATTGCACACCTTTTTTTGGCCGACCCCGCCCACTCCTTGGTGGCCATTGCTCGGTCCAAATCAGCACTTGAAGACCTCAGTGCCAAATACGGCAACCGTGTCGCCATTGTGGTCGGAGACGTGGCAGACGCGTCCGTATCAGTACAAGCTGTTGACTTGGCCTTAGAAAAGTTCGGCCGAATCGATTCTGTCGTTGCCAACGCCGGAGTATTGGACCCAGTCGATCCTGTGGCCAAGGCAGACGTAGACAAGTGGAAGACGCTTTTTGACATCAATTTCTTCTCAGTGGTGGAGCTTGTCAAGGCTGCGTTGCCTCACTTAAAGAAAAACAACGGAAAAGTCGTGGCTGTCTCCTCAGGTGCCTCCACCAAACCATACTATGGCTGGGGTGCATACGGAGCTTCCAAAGCAGCCTTGAACCACTACATTCAGCTGTTGGCGGCGGAAAATGCCGATATCAGCGCGATTTCCGTCGCTCCGGGAGTCGTGGCTACAGAAATGCAGAAGGATATCCGGGAGAAGTTTGGCAAGAACATGACGCCGGAGTCGCTCCAGCGTTTTGTGGATTTGCACGAAAACGGCCAATTGCTGCTGCCGGAGGAGCCTGCACAGGTCTACGTGAACTTAGCTGTGCGTGGGTGGCCCAGTCTGCTCAATGGGCAGTATGAAAGAGTTGGGTCCGAGGCGATGTTGAAATTTGCCTAAAAAAGGGCGAATTGAAATAGGGAGGTAATAAATAAAGCTGGAGAAGGCAAGACTGGAATGTCATCGATGGAAATAAGAATGACTGATGTAAAATGAGCCAGGAGTAGATGATTATAAGTTGCAGATGAACACCAGGAGAATGAATATCACGACACCAATGGTCGGATAATTACTTGAATTTCAATAGCTTGAGGTGAAAAGACGAAAAGGGCCGTGCTTTCGATGGAAAGTGCAACTGCAATTGCTGGATCAATGAAGCGACACGTTCACGACAAATCGGGTTCAAACATAAGATATTTACGGAATTCACACGCTAAAAGATCTCGACAGCTATCAATAACAGCAATAAGCTGGAAAGCACACAATACTGTTGACGGGTTAGCAAGCGGAAGTCTCAAATTCTATGCCTTGTCTGTCTATGATGACAATTCTTTATCCATGCTGAAAAATATTCATCTACCAGTCAATTCAAACTTCTTCAAAATTGGAAGCCCCGGTTTTGGACCTCGACGTAGAGTGTTCGCCAAGTTCTTCAGCCTCAATTGCTATGGAATCAATTCGTCAGTAAACCGAGGTAACCTTTTTTGGCAGGATTATAGTTCAGGTTTCTGCGGGGGCCTTCCAAGGACTAGAACGAATTCTGATCGTTTCCGGCGTTTTCCATGTTTCTATCCACCCGTCACTAGTGGCTGCGAAAAGTCAGGACACCTCAGCAATAACAACGAGAACTGCTGACACACCGGAATAAAGCTGAAACAGACTCACGCCAACATATTCTGCCAACTACACCAGCATCATTATAATTTTCTCTCTTCGTATTTCCATTCGTGACGACCTTGTCGGCCCGATGCGTGCACAGGCCAAAATCGGCACATGTTCAACTCCACCAGAGCTAGCTTGGTTCGTGTGTGCAAAACGGGCGCGATTCGCCCCCTGAGCCACCTCAGAGTGCTTGTGAACGCGAAATTCGCGTCGCTGTCGTCCAATTCCGGTCCTTCTACCGGTTCTGGGTCGAATTCTGGCTCCCAATCCAATTCGGACTCCGGTCCCACTCCTCCGCCGGTTTCCAGAGGCAAAATCTTGGCTGCCTTGGGTGTTTTGGCCTTGGGGTCCACGTTATTTGCGTCCACGTACAACCGGGATGCTCCGGTCGCTGCCGTTGAGCCGAAAAAGGGCCCGGCATTCTCCGACAAAGATGTCTCGGTTATTTTTGTATTGGGCGGTCCCGGCTCCGGCAAAGGCACGCAATGTGCCAAATTGGTTGCCGACCACGGTTTTGTGCACTTGTCTGCGGGCGATTTGTTGCGTGCTGAGCAGAAGAGAGAAGGGTCCAAGTACGGCGAGTTGATTTCCGACTGCATCAAGGAAGGAAGCATTGTTCCTCAGGAAGTCACAGTGGCGTTGCTTGAGCAGGCCATTGCCGAAAACCACAAAAACGGCTCCAGCAAGTTTTTGGTGGACGGCTTTCCCAGAAAAATGGACCAGGCGTTGACGTTCGAGGACCAAATCGTCAAGTCGCGCTTCACCTTGTTCTTCGAGTGCCCCGAAAAAGTGATGCTTGACCGCTTGTTGGAGAGAGGAAAGACCAGCGGAAGGGCCGACGACAACATCGAGAGCATCAAAAAGCGTTTCCGCACTTTCATCGAGACGTCGATGCCGGTGGTGGACTACTTTGACGGGCAGAACCGGGTGGTGAAGCTCCGTTGTGACGAGCCGGTCGACGTGGTGTACGGGCACGTGCAAGATGCCATGAAGGAGAAGGGCGTGTAGACGATACTTAGAATGGAAGTTCATACCGTTGACGAATGTAGTAAGCATACCGATGATGACTATAGTAGAGCGAATGAATGAAAACACGTTGCGTCGCAATATATGAGTGTGAGGTGCACTTCGTGAGTGGGGTTCTGGTTGGTCGGAGTTGGAGTTGTGTTTCTGGTTGGTAGGCTGCGAATTTGAGGTCATCAACGCAATGCTACAGTTGTTTTAAGGATTCCAGTTGTTTTAAGGGAATCCAAATAAAAGCGATCGCAGAAGTTTTTCCAAGCGAGGTTAATTCATGGCGGACCTGAAAGCATCGCATATGTTCGGCGGTCACGGCTGGTAGGGGCCTCAAAGTTCCATCTCATAGTAACATGGTTCGACTTCGTGAGACGGCCGATGCAGCCATCGCATTTGAATCAAGGAATTGACTATTTCGCTCTTTTTTCTGTTTTCCTCTTGCATTTCTTTCTTGCTTTTTTTTTTCGGCGGTTGTGTTGGCTGAGGGTACTTGGTCGATTTCGCAGCCAAGCAGATCAGTGCGACCAAGCATTTACCTCCGACCTTGGCACGAAGAACCGGTAAGTAAGTGCTAACACGCTTAAGCTGAGAGGGCTAACGTTCTGCAATATTCTAAATTTCGGCTTCTGAGGTTATTTGGTGCCACTTCATCGCTCCATCCAGCAGCATTACTGCCTCAGCTACACGGTGTAGATAATTTCCAGAACTTCAAAACAAGAGATATCAATAAACATAGAATCTCTAATCACTTCTTACCTCTTCCTCCCTTTCTACCGCCTCCCTCTCAGCCGTTTCCTCCGCTGGTGTACGGAGGTACGGCTACTATTAGTAACCAAATTTCCATACGTTCAACTACATCATGGAAACAGGATTGCCACCCAGCTGGGCCCTCAAGGTCAGCAACACACACAAAAAAGAGTACTACTACAACCAGGCCACCGGCGAATCTTCCTGGGAGCCTCCGTACGGAACAGACAATGATAAGCTCAATGGATATTTGGCCAAGTTCAAGGCTAACGGCAACAAACCCGTAATTCCCGAAGACGGCAAAGTGCGTGCTTCCCATCTTCTCATCAAGAACGTGACTTCTAGGAGACCTAAATCGTGGAAGCTGCCGGACGGAATTACTCTTTCAAGAGACGATTCCATTGCCAAGTTAAAGGGCTTCCAGAAGCAGATCTTGAACGGCGAGGTAAAGCTCAGCGACTTGGCAAAGACCGAAAGTGACTGCAGCTCGCACGCCAACGGAGGCGATTTGGGCTTCTTTGGAAAGGGCCAGATGCAGCCTGCGTTCGAACAGGCGACATTCGGCTTGAACGTCGGCGAGTACAGCGACATTATTGAAACCGACAGCGGTGTTCATGTTGTGCAGAGAACCGCCTGAGCTGGTGATTGAGGTGGAAAGTGGCATCAAGAGACAAACAGCGAGCATGACAGAGTTTCTTATTGGATGTCATTCTAGAAAAATTAGTTGAGATGTGCGTTGCTTCGACTTGATATGTTCAGCAATGTTAGGAGTAATCTGGTAGCTGCTTATTTTGATTCAATCTGGAGATAAGAAATGGATCATGATATTCGAGTGGGGAGATGGCTGGCAAGTTGTGCAATTCTGGTAAAACCTGAACTGCCACGAGTCACGATACGTACGATAAGGCAGAGGATTCTCAGTTACGGTAGCCCCACCTGACAAAGCTATTTTGTTGCTGTAGTGAGGTCCGGAATGAAGCGTTGAGGCTCATCAGTCTAAGCAAGGTTGTGAAGTGGAAGCTTTTTCTGATGTCTTAAGCATGCGTTGGAAACGAAATGGGCTTTGTTCGACTAGTGATCTTGAGAACTGGAGATGGGTCGTACCTATTAATCGATATCAATTGATTTCCATTTCAGTTGTCTTTTATATTAAATTTGAACTGAAATCTTTCAGAATGTAGTTCTTTTCTTGCTTCTTCTCTCCTTCCTGTAATTCTTTCAGCTTTCCGTAGCTCTTTCAGCTTTCTGTAGTCATTCTCGCTCTGACCATCAAGCCCAGGCAACATGAATACATTCAAATCAGCCACTATTAACCCACAGCCAAGAGATATATTGGAGAATTTACTCAATTCAATTTACTTTTCTTCCCCAGCTATATATTTTTCCGTTCTTGACTGGGCACGTGAGGGTCCGTCATAGTGGTTCTCCACAATTGATCTCGATTAGAACCTCGTGCATTCAACACTACAAACATGTCTGTTCCAGAGTGGTTAAAAAAATGGGAATTTGCTGAGTCGGCCACGGTCTCTGAGAGAGCTCCCAAAGAGTCTGTTCTCTCTCAGCTCGAAAAAGACCCAAGCTCAATCACCATTGTGGACTTGAGAAACGATCGTGAAAGAGGCTTCATTTCAAAGGCCGTTCACATTCCTGCCACCACAATTGAGGGCCCAGAGGATATCAAGACCAAGGTTGTCGACAGAATTCTCGAGGAGAGGCCTGAGACCAAGGTCATTGCAATTCACTGCAACAGTTCAGGCAGAAGAGCCAGTTTTGTTGGCGGCTGGTTGGACGACTACGTCAAAAAGAGTGGTAGTGACTTGAAGGTGGAGATTTTGCACGAGGGTATTGTTGGCTGGTTGGCTGGTGGTGCTGATTTCGAGCCGGAGACAACGTGGGTGAAAGAGTAACTCGGAGCAGAAGGCTGTATATTGATAAATTATAAACGCTCTTGATGATGTGTAGAGTGGATGACGCTGTATAGGGATGTGGTTTCGAGTAAAGGGAAGTGGAGCTTTGTGGAGAAGTTGAGTGGAGATATTTGGTGTCGAGGGACTGAGCGGTGGACTTGGGTTGAGTAGCGCGGAGATTCGTTGAGGAGAATCGAAGAAGATCAGATTATGAGTATGTAACAGCACGACCTGTTTCGGTCAATACTATGCAAAAAGCGCCAATAGCCAGGGAAGGTCTGGTAGGCATGGACGTGTAAATTGCTGGTTGAAGCTCTCAGTGTCAATTTTACAGCTCGAGACCTTTGGAGGCTCGAATCATATTCGAAGGCTTCTCCGGTTTTCGTCATTTGTGTTAACATCCTTTGGCAAGTGGTATTGGTTACTGTCAGGACAAGCACGACAACTCATTCTTCGGCCTGTCAGCTGAGAAACAGCACCGAAAATATTACCAGAAAGTCCAATAGCACAATAACGATCAATTGATAATTATGGTTCTGGAACAGTGCTATTCTGGAGATGCGATGCTGGCACACTGGTAGAATGCAGCCATGGGTCAACCACTCATCATCAATAACTCACCGCAATTGTCTCAGCACTACAACTTATTGACTTTTCTCTCCCCAAACTACTGACCCCCACGTCTTTACTCCTCGCCCGAGCCATTTGCTGAACGACGCTCGGCTAATGCAATGGGCATCCAATCAAAGCAGTCCGTTCCATTCAAAACAGACTCAATTGCATAAAAGCGCTTCTTTATTCCTCTTCGGCCGTCCCGCTCCCTTCGTATTTCCATTCTCGCTTCTCTCAATATATTAGCCTAGACCTCGTACTACCCCACAGTACCAGCTCGTAACCATTCAACCAAGACAACGCAATTCCATGGACAACCACCCAAGTCGTAGTCTCTCCCAAGCCCACCCTCACATCATCATCCACCATCGATTATCTCGCCTCTCCACCCCTCGTACGGCACTGTCTCCTGCACCAGGAAACTGGCCCCACCAGAGCACCGCCAAAAGTCCGCCAAAACCAGCGGAAACCCGCCAGAAAGGTTGCAAAAACACGGAAAAACACTATATATAGCCCCCATCCCCCTGTCAGATGTTGGCCCGCCTCGCCCGAATCCGGTCCCTCGCACGCACAACCATACGGCACTGCTCCTTCACCAACCACTCTTCCTCCATGTCACACCGAGAGGTTTTGCCCACCAACGTGACCCCACGCCGCTACAACTTGACGGTGGAGCCGTTGTTTGACACGTTCAAATTCAACGGCGCCGTGGCCATCGACTTGGACGTGAACGAGGCCCTGACGGAAATCACCTTGAACCTGGTGGAAATCGACATTGCCGCCGCCAGCGTCAACGGACAGAAGGTGAAGTCGACCGTATATGACGAAGACAAGCAGACCGCCACTTTTGCCTTGGCCCAGGAATTGCCTGCGCAGTCCAAGGCCACGTTGGAGTTGAATTTCACCGGCATTTTGAACGACAAGATGGCCGGGTTCTACCGGTCGTCGTACACCGACGAAAACGGCAACACCGCCTACTTGGCCACCACCCAGATGGAGCCCACGGACTGCAGACGGGCGTTTCCGTCGTTCGACGAGCCGGCGTTGAAGGCGCACTTTGACATTGCGTTGGTGTCGGACAAGTCGCTCGTGGCCTTGTCCAACATGGACGTCAAGGAGGTGCAGGAGTTGGACGGCGGCCGCAAGAAGACCGTGTTCAACTCCACGCCCTTGATGTCCACGTACTTGGTTGCGTTCATCGTGGGCGACTTGAAGTATGTAGAGAACACCTCGTACAACGTGCCCATCAAGGTGTGGGCCACCCCTGGGCTGGAGCACTTGGGCCAGTACTCCGCGGACATTGCCGCCAAGACGTTGGCGTTTTTCGACAAGAAGTTCGACATTCCCTACCCGTTGCCCAAAATGGACATGGTGGCCATCCACGACTTCTCTGCCGGCGCCATGGAGAACTTTGGCTTGATCACCTACCGCACGGTGGACTTGCTCTTGGACCCAAACAACACCAACGTCAACACCAAGCAGCGTGTGACCGAGGTGGTGATGCACGAGTTGGCCCACCAGTGGTTTGGCAATTTGGTGACCATGGACTTCTGGGACGGGTTGTGGTTGAACGAGGGTTTTGCCACGTGGATGTCGTGGTACGCGTGCGACGCCATGTACCCCGACTGGAAGGTGTGGGAGCTGTACGTGTCGGACCTGCTCCAGCTGGCGTTGAGCTTGGACTCGTTGAGACTGTCGCACCCGATCGAGGTTCCTGTCAAGCGCGCGGACGAAATCAACCAGATCTTCGACGCCATCTCCTACTCCAAGGGCTCGTCGTTGCTCAAGATGATCTCGCGCTGGTTGGGCGAGGACGTGTTCATCCGCGGCGTGTCCAACTACTTGAAGAAGCACAAGTGGGGCAACACCCGCACCTCCGACTTGTGGGTGGCCTTGAGCGACGCCAGCGGCAAGGACGTGGTGCGTGTGATGGACATCTGGACCAAAAACATCGGCTTCCCGGTGGTTTCCGTGGAGGAAGGTCCCTCCGAGATCACCGTGACCCAGCACCGCTTTTTGGCCACCGCCGACGTCAAGCCCGACGAGGACAAGGTGTTGTACCCCGTTTTCTTGGGGTTGAAGACGTCTGCGAGCGTGGACGAGTCGGCTGTTTTGGACACTCGCTCAAAGACGCTCCAGGTGTCTGGCGAGTTCGTCAAGATCAACGCGGACTCCGCGGGCATCTACCGCACCGCGTACCTGCCTGAACGCTGGACCAAATTGGGCGAGGCGGGCGTGGCTGGCTCGTTGTCGGTGGAGGACAGAGTGGGTTTGGTGGCGGACGCAGGCTCGTTGGCTGCGTCTGGCTTCATCAAGTCCACCGACCTCTTGAACCTCGTCAAGGCGTGGTCCGGCGAGGACAACTACGTGGTGTGGGAGTCTGCGTTGGGCAGCATCGGCAAGATCAAGGCCGCGACCATCTTCGAGGGCGCGGAGTTCAAGGCCGCGTTGGACGCGTTCACGCTCGACTTGATCTCGGCCAAGCTCGCCGCCGTGGGCTGGGAGTTTTCCGACGCGGACTCGTTCGCCGACCAGCAGTTGAAGTCGCTTTTGTTTGGCGCGGCGTGCGGCGCCGGCCACAAGGACGTGGCCAAGTTCGTGGAGGCGTCGTTCGCCAAGTTCGTCGCCGGGGACGCCACTGCCATCAACCCCAACTTGCGCTCGGCCATCTTTAACGCCACCGCCAAAAGGGGCGACATGGCCACATTTGACCAGCTCTTTGCCATCTACAAGAACCCCAACTCCACCGAGGACAAGCTCGCGGCGTTGCGGGCGCTTGGTCGCTTTGAGAACGACGCCGTGCTCGACAAGGTCACGTCTTTGATGTTGCAGACGGACGTGGTCAAGACCCAAGACATCTACATCCCCATGCAAGGCATGCGGGTGCACGCCAAGGGTATCGAGAAGTTGTGGGCGTGGCTCACGGCCAACTGGGACGCCGTGCGCGGGTTGTTGCCTCCGGAGTTGTCGATGTTGGGCTCGGTGGTGTTGATAGCCACCAGCGGGTTCACCACGCCCGAGCAGAAGAAGGCTGTGGAGGGCTTCTTTGCAACGACCAGCACCAAGGGCTTCAACCAGAACTTGGCGCAATCCTTGGACATGATCACCGCCAAGATCAACTGGGCCCAGCGCGACACCCAGTCCATTGCGGGCTGGCTCAAGGAGAACGGCTACTCGAAATGACTGGCCAGGCTCTGAGGCGCGAGTGGACAGCTTCTAATCGAATTCATGCTGGAGTTGAGCTCCGTGGATGTAGTAGCGTAGTATATGGGCTTCCTCTGAAAGATGGAGGAGGATATTTCTGTGACAATGGGACAGAATTCTAAAAGGCATTGCTGCGGAGTCTTATAGAGTATCGGACATGTCTAAATCAAACATTACTGGGCCTAAGATCTGAGATGACCAGAAGATCATGGGATTAGGAAGAAGGAATGAAACATCAAAAGACTGGAGAAAAAAGGGGCAGTCAATGACAATATTCACTGACATTCGGTGATCAGTTCTTCCTTGCCAGATACCGCCAATACTTTTATTAAATAATGTCTATATCATACGGTGGAGTCATGGTCTACGGTTAACACCATTTCACTCCCTTCAATAAACCAATTTACGACTCAGCAACGGAAATCTCCCGGCGCAAAAACGACAAATGGAAGTCCTGAGAAGAGAGAATTCCCGCCTCAAGTTGAGTAACCTTGCCTGAACCAGTCACAAGTACGTCTGGCTGGCCCCAGAGATAAAATTGACAATACTGGGTGTAGTAAGGGATCAAGTCGTGCTCCTTGATCACAATGGCATGCACCACGCACGAGTCTACTTTGTTCAAGCTCAAATGCCCGAACTCGGGCTTAATCATGAGCTCCAAAGTGAATTCTAGAAGCTCGGGGGCCACACCGCTAAGGAAGGAAGTGAACGACGTCAACTCGAATTCCTTAACAGAATCCAAGCTCTTTTTCTCCGCATCATTGTCGTTTTCGGATTTTCCTTCCGGTCCATAAAACGTCTTGTATCCACACAGTGCTAGCAATCTATTAGCGATTTTCGAGTCCACTTCGGTGTTTTCGTCTGCTACTATGATTTTGACATTGGATTCGTTCACAGGCCCAAAGTACTTCCTGTACTTCTTGGGGATATCCGAGCTGTAGCAGTTGGACAATGGATATATGTCAAAGTCAAACGATCGTTTAAAACCGGTTTCGGCCTCGATCTGCGCAAACAACTCCTCGGAACCAAGGAGAAGCGCAATAAAGCAGTCTTTTTCCGGCGTTAGCTGCAACTGCTCCAAGAAATCCTCCGACTCTTTGATCCGAGTGGACTGAATAATGCCGTACTTCGCCATGGGCTTGGAGTAGGCCTTATTGATGATTTTGCCTAGCACGGTGAAATTGCGGTGGCCTGAAAAGAGCCAAGCTTTCGGAAGAATTAACAACTCGTACATCGTTGGAAACAATGAGTGAGATGATGGAGATTTACTTCACTTCTTATCGGGCGGAATTCGCGGAAATAAGATCTGTCAAGTCCGTAAGGACGAAGACAGAGGCAAATGATGTCAGGGAAAAAAAATAAAGCGTTCGGGACAAGTTTTGACCAGCCGATGAATCAGTTCACCTTTCAATTGTAGTGTGAAGCTTACTCATACGATGCAAGGTTTCACCAATTCATCGTCGACATCAAAACTATCACTTCCCATGGAGTAATTGTAATCCACCATCGAGTCATTTCTTACAATCTCTTCGTCTATAATTCGATTACATCCATAGATTATGGCACTTCCAACCCGAGGTCCAACAAGCGCAACGCTAGCACAAACTGGTCCTCTTCAAAGGCGAACATCGAGCGCAAGTTCTGAATATGCTTCCAGCGCTTGGAGTTGATGGATTTGACGTCCCGTTTTATGCGGTCCCACAAGTGATATCCACCAATGGAAGCCAAGACATTGCTTCTGGAAACCTTGATGTCGTACTTCTCAACCACCGTCGGCAAATCTGCCTGCCATTGCAAGTGGCACGTCCAGATCAACACGTGCCCCATGAACGAGAAAACGTTGTAATCGAAGTCGTTTTGGTGCACCTGACGAGACGAGACAGTCAAGCTGGCGCCCGTATGTGTCAACGTCAACTCGTCGTAATGTGAGAGCCACTCCAACACCTCGGGATGATCTCGACTGAAGTCATGAAACCCGTTGGACTCGTAAAGTGCAACCATAAAGCACAACTTCAAGAACAAAGGCTTTTTCTCTGGGTCCTCAAAAACGTCGGGACGTGTAAGAAACCGAAGGGCGTTTTTGGTAGCTTTCGACATCAGCGGCGCGTTCAAAATGGTCTTGTACTTGACGTCTGTTGACCGCATGTTCATGATTTGCTTGTGGGAAACGCCGATGATGGTTTGAACTGGCTGGATTTCAGGAAGCAGGATTCTGGCTATGGCCGCAGCAGTTGATTTGACCCGAAATGAACGGGCCTCGTTATCTGGCTTTGAAGAGGCCAGTTTCGAGGCCAGTGGTTTGAGAGTCTTGGGAGTTTCAACTTCGCCAATCAGTATCTCTGTTTCCTCGCTTGTGCTGCACTGTATGTCCTCTGTGAGGCTGAAGTCTGCCTCTGAGAAGTCTTCAATCTCTCCGGGCTCGAACTGAGTAGGAGTGAGTTCCGTCTCTTCAGGCAAAGCGGTACCATTTGATCCCTCGACCTTGGCTGATTCTGAAATTTGGTCGGAGGCAGAGCTCAAATCCTTTTCTGGAGTTTCGGTCGAGACATCCTCCTGAGACTCTGAAGCAACGGTCGAAGCTATAGGAACAGATGTTTCGGGCTCTTGCACCTCGATTTTCTCGGCTTCGTCGACCTTGTTGACCTCCGTTGCCTTGTCAGTTTCATCTACTTCCTCACTCTCACCTTTCACAGCCTCTTCATTCTCAAGTTCTTTCACGGCCTCCTCTTTCACAGCTTCTGTCACGACTTCGTCTTTCACAATTTCAGTTTTCTCGACCTCGTCGGTCTTTTTGACGTCTTTGCTGTCGTCAGGATCCCCACCTTCTGTCTTCTCCAAAGTGTTGGTTGTCTCATCGGTCTTCTCGTCGGTCTTCTTCCCTTTTCTCTTCTTCTTCGCTCCCTTGCGATGTTTTTTGATGTCTCCAGTCTCGAAAGAACAATTCTCCAGTTCGTCTGTCTCCTGTTTGGGACTCTGATTAGTCTGCTGTTCTTCGGTCACAGCTTTATCCTGCTCCCTTAGCCCGGACTTCTCGTTTTGAATGCGCAAACGCTTTTCCTTTCTCTTCTGCCGCATTCGTTCTCTTTTTGCCTCAGCCGCATCGTTCTCTGGAGACGTGACTGGAGTTTCTAGAGCAGCTTGGTCTGCCGTGGGAGAAGCCTTGAAATCAGCCGAGTTCAGCGACTCGGGAGAGTCTTGAGTATGAGTGCCGGTGAGAGTTCCAAAAACGTGTTTCGAATCTTCCTGTTTTGCTCTTTTTCCGCCCTTTTTGGCCTTCTTTCCGCTGGTTTTGCGGTCCTTTCCGTCACGTTCCTTCTCGGCTCCACCTTCCTTTCCATGATATGAGGCCTTCTCCTCATTCAGTTTCTGACCTCTTTTCGCTCCCACTGTCGTCTGGGTCTCCTCGTCCAGGTCCGATAGGATCTCCGCCATGTCTCCGGTGATCTCAGTCTTTGAGATCTTGTACCTGGGCTTGTTTTTCTTTTGTGTTTTTTGCAGTTTCCTCTTCACCTTGGTTGTCGTCAGTACTGCTTCTTCCAGTACCAATTCGTCTTGACCATTGAGGATGTATGTTAGGTCGGCCTCAAACTGGACTTCAGCGGTAGATTTTTCTGACTGCAACTCGGCGTAGTCGTATGTGTCAACACTAAAGCGGTCGTCTTTTTCTCCGGTGACGTCGCTCAAGTCCAACACGACTATCTTTTTGCTCTTCTTTTTCGGTTTAGGTGGCATATTGAGCCATGTAAGTTGATGTACCTGTATGTACGGTTATTGGTGGGGCTTTGGCGAAGACAATGCCCAAGGTCAAAAACAAAGTTAATTATGTCGGGGGCTAAGCACTCCCTTCGTTTGAAATGAACCTTCTATTTGTTCTCAAGCTTGTTTATTTCTTTTGGGGCGTTGTAATTGGAGGGAATAATGGAGGCATGATAGTCCAATGAAGACACGCGGAGAGAAATAAAAAAAAGACCATCACATCACCATGTTTGAATTGCTTCACATGTTATCCCCCCTGATATCATTTATTGATAGTTACCTGGAGGTGGTGCCTACAACTGAGTGAATGGGAGTTTGGTCCAATAAGATGAGCCATTGACTCAGAATAATAGTGAGGGAACATTACTCGATCTCAAAATCTGCCGAAATCTGCTTTGATGACCTTTTATGCCCTACTTCACTTTGCTTGCGATGATTTATCGTGATATAATGCTCCTCTTGCTTGATTGATCCCTGCTCATTCACAATGCCTGTTCTTGGGCCAGAATTTCTTTGCTACACCTGATTCGAATATATCGTAATGTTTTTCATTGTGGTTATAAAAAACGTGTATCTTTTGTGACAATGACTAGTTCCCTTCCTCTACAGAGTTTAGAAGGAAGCAACAAAAGACTCGGTGGCAGATCTCAACGAAGCCAATTCGTCCTTGCTCAACTCACCCTTGTTCTTGATGGCGTCGATAATCTCGGGCTGGTTAGCCTTCAACGAGGACAAGAAAGCCTCCTCGAACTCACCGATTCTGGAGATCTCAATGTCGTCCAAGAAACCGTTGACACCGGCGAAAATGACGGGCACCTGCTCCTCGGCAGCCATTGGCGAGTACTGCTTCTGCTTCAACAACTGGGTCAATCTCTCACCTCTAGCCAAGGTCTGCTTGGTGGAGGCGTCCAAGTCGGAACCGAACTGGGCAAAGGCGGCAACCTCTCTGTACTGGGCCAAGAACAACTTCAAGGAACCAGCAACCTGCTTCATGGCCTTCACCTGGGCAGCAGAGCCGACACGGGACACAGACAAACCGACGTTGATGGCGGGTCTGATACCCTTGTAGAACAACTCAGCCTCCAAGAAGATCTGGCCGTCGGTGATGGAAATGACGTTGGTTGGAATGTAAGCAGACACATCACCACCCTGGGTCTCAATGACGGGCAAAGCAGTCAAAGAACCGCCGCCGTTGGCGTCGGACATCTTGGCGGCTCTCTCCAACAAACGGGAGTGCAAGTAGAAAACGTCACCGGGGTAGGCCTCTCTTCCAGGAGGACGTCTCAACAACAAAGACAACTGACGGTACGCCACAGCCTGCTTGGACAAGTCATCGTAGATGATCAAGGCGTGTCTGCCGTTGTCTCTGAACCACTCACCGATAGAGCAGGCGGTGAAAGGAGCCAAGTACTGCAAAGGCGCAGCCTCAGATGCAGTGGCGGCGACAATGATGGAGTACTTCAACGCGTCGTACTGCTCCAAGGTCTGGACCAACTGGGCCACGGTGGATCTCTTCTGACCCACGGCAACGTACACACAGTACAACTTCTTCTTCTCGTCGGTACCGTCGTTCCATCTCTTCTGGTTCAAGATGGTGTCCAAGGCCACCGCGGTCTTACCGGTCTGACGGTCACCGATAATCAACTCTCTCTGGCCTCTGCCAACGGGCACCAACGCGTCCACGGACTTCAAGCCGGACTGCATGGGCTCGTACACGGATCTTCTGGGCAAAATGCCGGGGGCCTTAACCTCGGCCTTGGCGGTGGAGCTGTTGTTCAAAGGTCCCTTGCCGTCGATGGGGTTACCCAAACCGTCGACAACACGGCCCAACAACTCAGGGCCAGTTGGCACCTCAACAATCTTGCCAGTTCTCTTGACGGGCTCGGACTCCTTGACCAAGGCGTCGGAACCGAACAACACAATACCGACCTGGCCGGCCTCCAAGTTCAAGGCCATACCCTTGACACCAGAGGAGAACTCAACCAACTCACCGGCCTGCACGTTGTTCAAGCCGAACACACGGGCAATACCGTCACCGACGGACAAGACTCTGCCGGTCTCGTTCAAGTTGGCCTCGTCAGAGACACCTCTGATTCTCTCCTCCAAGATGGACGAGACCTCAGTGGGGGCCGCCTTGGCCGAAGCGTAACGAACAGCAGTGAAAGCTGGACGGGTCTGGATGTTAGTATGGGCTGTTGGTTGGGAAAAGGGCTCGCTTTTGTGGCGTGCCGAGAACTGCGTTGACCCTGGCAAAATTTTTTGTCGACGACAACGGCGCCGACTCGGCCTCCAAGGCTCCGGAAGAGAAAGGGAGGCACGTGGGAGATGCCTCAGACACAATTGACAGTAGAATCGGGAGTTTCGGCTCGCCAATTGCCAGAATCATCTGGCCCAGGCGGCTGGCGCCGCCAACGAGTTTTGGACAATCAGTACATACGATACGCATTCTAGACACGGTAGCTGCACGGGCAGCAGTGCGTAAGACAGAACGAGCTGACAACATGGCGACTTAGTAGCTTTTGTGAAAAAGTCTGGTGAGAAAAGAAAAAGGAAAGCTCAGGAAATTTGCTGAGTATATATTTGAGTGAGTGCGGTAGCGCGAAAAATCAACCACATTCGGCCGGAGACACCCTCCACTGCGCATTTTGATTGGCTCGCGCGCGCGTGGTTCGCGCACACTCCCGAGTGTGTGCACTCTTCCAACCAGAGGTCGACCCGGGGTGCCCTGCAGGTTCCGGAGGGTGCTGCAAATGTGGTCGCGCCTAGTGCGTTGTCCGCACTCAAAAGGGGTAAGAACGTACCTGATTGATGTTTAGGGATGGCAGCATTCCTATGTCGTGTTCTCCGTTTGTGTGTGGTGCCGATTGGGGCATTCTGGGTATCCGGGACAACATGTTCTATACACAGGAAGAAGCCCAATCGTGGGGTCGCCCAACGACGTGCTGACATGAGCACATTTGAACACAAAGGAGAGATGCTCTCACATACTCAAAATCATAAACCTCGTTTTGGTTTCATTTTTCTCTATTCCGTTCTCGGAGTTAAGAGCGGTGGGAAGGTTAGAGATACGGTGGGATGGATCTCGTAGAAACCAAAGCTGAAATAGGTGGTCAAGATCTTGAATAAGAGAAGATAGAATATGAGAAAGGGGAAGGATTGGAGGCGCCAACGCTGCTTTAAATGTGAGTGTGCCCTGCATGTAGTTTTTGCAGCCGCTCAGTGTCGATCGAATAATAGCCACTGTCAACAAAAGGTTTCTCATAGTGTGAGAGTAATTTACTTCAGTAACTGGAATTCGCCCTTATCTGTTAAGCAAACTCCTAAACAATTCAGAGCAGTTCGACTCCGTGTACGAAAGTCTGACAGTAAAGCCTTGGTTTACAGAAGGCGGGTGGCCTTCCAAACCCTTCGCTAAAGTATAGAAGAAGTCTGGTCATTCTGACCCTCAATAGTGAGTTCTGCCTCCCATTGAACTAGCTCATGTTTTGGTCTTCCAGCTATTAATACTTGGTCACGTGATCAACATCCCCATACTCCAACGACTTCATGATCCACTGGAGAATTTAGAGGGATTTCTTCTCACAAGCATCACTTCCAGTCTATTGAATTCATATATGAGGTAACTCCCCATAATTTCCCCGTATACTACTGCTAACTAGTTATACCTTTGCGCCTTGGATCTGGCTGGGCAGTTCTAAAGTGGCAGTACAAAATTATGGATCAGGAGGCCCATCAGCTTCATTCTGGTCAAAAATGTCTGTTCAACGGATCAGGACATTGTGTAGCTTGGGTATGTGTGGGTCCTGTGATTTGAATGAGAGTGCGCACGGTCCATGAACTGGCTAGTTTGTATGATAGGAGCGTTCAAACAAAAATCAATACTTCAGGTCGACTTTATCCACTGAGATCTGAAATACATGGTGGAAAGGAACGTGTTTCCTTCAGCAGCTGGTACTCTGTATGCACACGAACTGTTAAGGGTTAAGTATGACAAGGCACTGGTATTCCGTCCGATTTTTAGGCTCAGCTTAGGTATTTCATGATCCACCTTGAAATTGGCTAGTCTCAAATCACTGAAGCGGTTTGAGCGCGCTCTCTTGCTTACGACTGAACTAAATTTTTACTGAGCATACTCAAGACTGCGCTTACTTACTCACGACTCTACAGAATGGCAGGGGTCCAAAATCCAACTCAGAGTGGATGTAAGAATATATTCCTTCTTCAATCATCTAGGGAAATCTTGCATTACCCAACATGATTGACCAATGAGACTAGCCAATTCTGCGAAATATAGCCGGGTTCACCACAATTTTATTCGCAACATGGGTAACCACCAATAAAACGACTTTTAAAATCATCCCGAAGAAAATCCTATAAAATTGAATCAAGACTCGAGTACTTCAACACCTTCTTTGGATGTGAATCCTGCACACACCCGACCACTCAAGTGAGAAAAATTCTTAGACCACTACCAACATGTTACCTCGATTGGCTGGCTTGGCCCGCCGCGCATATTCGACGGAGAAAAACGACCGGTCGTTGTTCTTGTCGAACTTGATGCAGCGAATCGACAACATCAACACCAGAACGAAAAAGGTGGCCGAACAAATCAAGGAACAACCTAAAACCGAGCGCAAGCCCCAGGTGAAGAAAGCTCGGGCCTTCCAAAAGGCCAAAACGCCTTTGTTCGAGGGTTCTGAGGCCAAGGTGGTGGTCAAGGACCATCCGTTGAGCAGAAACACGTTCAAGTTGATGGACGAGGCCAACTTCAAGAGTGGGCTGTCGAGACCCAACCCTCCTTCGAGACAGGCGGGGCAGAAAGGCAAGGCTAGACCACCAAGAGAGGGACGTCCGCAAAGATCCAGACCTCCGAGAGCTCCGCGGTCTGACGGAGAGAGTAAGCCCATTGTTGCCAAGAAGTTGGTCGTGAGCAGCTTCGAGCCTAAGATCTCTGGTGATGTCTTTTTCTACGGCAAACCTGCAAGTTTGGCCATCTCCACTCCGCTGAGAGTCGCGGCCGTTGCCAAGGAAACCTTGCTCGAGTCCAAATACCCGTATAAGTTGCCCAAGTCCATTATTGACAAGTTGGACGGCGACTTCGCGGGTAACTCGTTTATTTTGCAGAAGGACTTCAACTTAGACGTAGATACCGCCAAGCTAGGCGACAGAATCAATAAGGTCGTGCGTGGGCTGGTGGAGTCGGTGGAATTGGGTAATAAGCCCCAGGCCACTTCGATCTTCACCGCGGCGCAGTTGTCCAGAAATGGCGACTTGACGCTTGCACAGAGACAGACCATCTACGACGTTGCAGCAGGCTTAAAGTCCGCTAAGCTGTTGGTGGAGGGTGCGGCGTGGACCAAGTAATGTACATAGAGGAATACAGAGCGTATGGAATTGTTAGTAAGCTATTGACGGACTCAGATATAAGGGAAACAATATTGGAGGGTCGTGTGTCCTTCCTAATGTGGGTGCCACTGACCGTGAGTCCAGACATGTTTCGAACCATTTAATTCTCATTCTCAGTCTTTCCGAGGCTGAGGATTCTTGACAGGGAATGAGTGGGTCATGTGGCAAATTTGGATATCGAATTGAAATGAGCAGTTGATGTTTGCCAGAGTTTGTTTTGTCCCGTGAGGCTAATTAGAAGTCGGATTGAAGTGAGCGATTGTTCGTGTCAGGTCATCAAAACTGCTCTTTTGAATACCGATAAGTTCGTCAATTGCTGATTCTCATCTCCTTATAAACATGAGAAGAAGAGGATGGTTGTATTTGGATTTCGATTGCTTGGTCCTCTCTGGGTTCTCCGCACTGCGAACGTAAGGTCAGCCATTATTTCAAATCCGTTGGCACACAAGCTCGTTGACTCTCACCTCCAGGAGGTGAAGTCAAATGAAATTCCAATTTGTATTAACCCCTAAATGTTTCCCTCAGCGGCTAGCTATGTTCACACGACCACTGCGTCCTCTGACATGCGGTTGCGCCTCAGCAGCCATATTAGTGCCATGATCCAGGTAAACGCGATCAAGAACAGAAGCGACAACAAGCTTGGAGTCCAAGAAATTGAGTGAACTGAAGCGAAATCTAAGGCCATGGGTATACGGCCAACCACATCAGTATTATAGTGAAACGCACAGACGTTGTCAGGTAGCGTCAGGCAAAATACAAACCCGATTGGACACAGATTTTGCGGTGGTAGATATATCAGATAGTGCCTTAGCGTTGTTAAGACGGAATGTCGACCTCAAGCTTAGGTTGGAGGGATACCAGATTTGAATCGACAGAAGGTTACAATGTCCATTCGGATAGAGCAGTCGCTTTTAGACCAGCCGCATTCGAATTTCCCTCTGCCGACTAGCTTGCGTTAAGCAGATGTAAAATCAAGAGTCGACCATGGTGTTTTCGTGCTCCTGCTACGTGGTCAGTGGCTAAACCTTAATCGTACTGTTAGGCATAATCATTGACGACTTCACACACCCCAATCTATCCATGAAGGTCGCAGCTTGCAGTTGCACCTATTCAAAAGACGTCTATATCTGGAAATCTACGTTCAAGTATTGTGTTTGTAGCTGGACTTGCGCCTCTTACAAGTGCAATCTCCGCGTTCCTCTCATGAAGTGATGACGATGGGGAGCTAGCGTTCCAAAACATTTGAGCAGAAACCTTAATGCTCGGCCCCACTAGAAACCAATGGCTGCTTCCAATGGTATTGCTTTTCTGGAGGTCGAAATTGACCTCGAAAGTGACCTAGAACTATACGCAAACGCCCCAATGTCAGGTAAACGACAGAAACCAAAGTCAAGAACGACTACGTATGGCAATAAGTCAACCCATCAAGCTGCTCCTAATGAAGTAAGTGTGAGCGGTGGAGCCGTGTGGTGGTTGTGAACACTCCTAGTGTGGATTTCAAGTAAAACCACTCGGGTGTCTTTCCGAGTAAGGTTTTTGTATATCCTTTCTGGAATCAGCAGTTTATCAACGAAATGCACCCAAACGTTTCTTGCTGTTGTGGTCGGTTCATGACCAAAAACGTTGGGGATGACTTCTCCTGTTTTGGAAAGGATTCAAAATTATGTTGTTACTAGTTTTCTGTTATTCTAGTTAAATCGTCTGCATGCCCAGTAAACCAGAACAGTAATAGTGATTTGTAATCTTTACAGCTTGAATGTGTCGCTTGACTAAAAACCAAGGGCTCCTACGCCCTTCGAAAAAGGTTCCGCGAATGTGCCGACGAACCTTGTTGGTTAACTCCGGACGCATCTCTGCCTAAGAAGTTCCGTCCCCACTGTGGAGACAGTAGGCTTAGCTGTGCCGCGTAATTGATTTTCCTCCTGAAGCTTAGAATGCCTCGAAAGGAGTGGATGTGGGGAGTTTCGCGAAAATACTTCAAAATCGAGGACTCCGCAAATCTCTCTATCCTGCGTGGTGCATGTTGGCGATAGAAACGAGAAGTGATCCGAAAGGTCAATTACCAAGTGACATGGTCCGGACATTCAAAGAAAATACGAACGTGTACCAAATGTTAGTAATCTAAAACTTCCATATTGTCATCCTTAGGTCAAGCCGAAATGGTCCCAATGCACCGAACATTCTCACGCACGTCATGCGGGTTCAAATCCCGCCGGGGAACCTGCACATGGCGTGGTAGAGGGGTTCTCCTCACATTTCGCAAAAACTCGGCGGAAAACAAAATAAGCCACCGGCAGTTTGAATATCCTGGTGCTTAAACGTTTTTCATCGATTTCCGAGCTTGCGCGGAAATATGTGGGTCGTGATGGGCTTAGGTTGGAGACCTGCACCCTGCTCCAAAGCAGTTCCCACCCCACTCTTCGCACTCTATTTAGTGTGGGACTGATGAAAGTGCGTCTTGCAATACCAAAATGAGTGGATGGGAAGAAAAAGCCAAGGCAAAGAAAGAATCAAGCGACAATGTGATTCCACCTGAATGGCGGTTGCCTGCAGAAATTCTCGAGAAGTACACCGTCGATTCCAAACTGTCTGTTTTGGGTGTGCCCCGGCAATATCTCACAGCTAGAGAGATCGAGATCACCGAGATTGAGGATGCGCCTGTGTTGTTGCAAAAGATATCATCGGGCCAATACTCCAGTGTGGAAGTGACCAGAGCGTTTTTGCACAGAGCTGCCATTTGCAACCAGTTGACCAACTGTTGCACAGAATTCATGATCGATTATGCCCTTGACAGGGCAAGGGAATTGGATGAGTACCTCGCAAAAACTGGCAAGACGAAGGGCCCGATGCATGGTCTCCCATTGTCGATGAAGGACTCTTACAATTTCCCAGGAATCGTGGATTCCTCAATTGGGTTCGTGGTCAACATTGGCAACATCAACAGCATTCCCGAGTCGAATTTGGTAACCTTGCTCTTGAACCAGGGTGCAGTTCCTTTTGTCAAAACCAACATACCGCAGGGCATGATGGGAGGAGACTCTGAGAACAACATTTTTGGAAGAGTGCTCAATCCCAACAATCTCTCATGGACTGCTGGAGGATCTACTGGTGGTGAGGGAGCATTAGTAAAGCAACATGGGTCCATTATCGGCGTGGGAACCGATGGGGCTGGCTCAATCAGAATTCCTTCCCTTTGTAATGGAATTTACGGTTTCAAGCCCACCGCGAACAGGATTCCATACGGGAACCAGACAAACCCAACCAACAGGCCACTGATTGGGACGGTAAAAGCTGCTGCGGGCCCACTCTCTAACAAGTTCTCAAACTTGAAGTTCTTTTTCGAGACCGTGCTCCGTGCTGAGCCATGGAAGTACGATGACTTGGTGTTGCCCATTGGACTTCAACCGGCCGAATCCAAGGGCAAGCTTACCATTGGTCTCATTTTAGAAGACCCCGACTTCCCTGTCTTGAAGGAGGTAAAGAAGATTTACACTGACGCTGCCGAGAAGTTAAGACAGAACGGTCACACGGTCATCAGCATTGACCAGTTCCCCTCTTACGACTTGGGGTGGAGATTGGCACTTGCACAGTTTTGTATCAGGTTTCCAGATGATAAAGAGCCCAATCCAGTGGTTGCTGGAGGAGAACCCTTTATTGCCTCGGCAGACAAGAATGGCACTAAAACCTATGTCAAGAAATTTCCTACAGATTTTTCTGGAGCTATCGATTCGGTTACCAGGTCATTTGAAATGGCTGCTGACTGGAGGAAGATTTTCTTGGAATACAAATTGGATGCAATTATCGCTCCTCCATGTGCTTCCACCGCTCCACCTCATGACACATATGGTATCGCTCCATACACGTGTATGTGGAACTTGATGGACTTCCCTGTGTTGGCTATCCCATATGGAAAAGTGGGAGAGCACATTCCTGACGAACGCAAGTTCCCCGAAATTCTCGACAACGTGTACCCACATCCAGACAAGGAGGCATACATCGGGGGTATTGGATGTATCCAGGTCGTTGGGTTACCATATACAGATGAGAACTTGCTCGAATCCGGCGAGGTGATCGACCGAGTGTTGAACGGAACAGTATGAGAATACAAAGACGAGCATATCAAAGCAACTGAAATATGAAATATAGAATACGTAAAAACAATGATATAACAGTGCACTTCCACGCTAAATCATCAGGAGAAAATCGCAACTTTCCAAAGAGGATCTGAATATCTCATTTGTAGCCAAAACTTGACATCTGAGCGTCGATTTTCTGACGGAGTTCGCTACCATAGGACTCATAGTAGCACCCCACGAAATCAAAATCTGGATCTGTAAATTGTTGATCAAACATGCACACCGTAACAACCTTGCCTCCGGTCTTCGATGCAATACGCGGACCCATGCTAATGAATGGAGCCAAAGGAAAAGCTGGAACATCGTGATATATGAAAGTGTCATCGCCAGGTGTGTGACGAGTGGTGTATGCCCAAATGAGTTTCTTGAAATCAAAAATATCAATGTCATCACCAACCAATACGATTTCGTGGATGATCCGGGCTTCTTTTCCATAGTAAAATGCCTCCTTCACAATGTCAGCCAACTGCTGTTTCGAGAGCTTCAATTTGGGTAAAGCCTTGGTATCAATCTTCAAAGCCATCCACAAAGCTTGCGACTCATACGGTGTGAACACGTCCAATACAATTTGTCTAAGCACATCGTGATCCAAGGCAATTTGCTTGCATGAGGCACTTGTTAATCCACCAATAAATGTGTGGGTTTCGTCAGTGCATATTCCAGGGTTGCTCACTGGCAAAATTGCATTGTCTCTGTAGTTGATGTGATTAACCTTGTAGCTAGGACATTTATGACCGGTACCTGGGAAGACGTATCCATGCATCTCACCAAACGGGCCCTCGAATACCAAATTGTCTTCAATGTCCAAGTAGCCTTCCAAGACTATCTCAGAGTCTTTCGGGATTTCCAAATCAACAGTTTGCGCCTTGACAACCTGAAGAGGTTCACCTATCAATGCTCCCACAAATCCTCCCTCGCTGACACCGTCAGGAATAGGCATTGAACTAGCCAAAATGGCAGCTGGCGGCACGCCGAACGCTAATACGAAAGGAATTTGAGACCCGTGACCTGCCTCCTTCCACTTTGCCGAAATCTGCTGGATGTGCTGCGGGTTTATCACGATACCAGTTAAATGGTTCTTGTCATAGATCATGGCACGCGCAATGCTCCAGTTAGTCCATGATTTGTCTGGAGTCTGAAGAATGAACATTCCGTACGTTTGAATGTATTTACCTCCATCTCCTGGGTGCAAAAGTGGAGCAGGCAATACAGTCAAGTCGATCTCGTCTCCAGAAAGTGAGTGCTTGCTGAAAGCAGCTTCGGAGCGGTCTACCAAGACCGGAGAAAAGGGTTTCTTGTTTTGACACACTAGCAAGTAGTCGATAATTTCTTTCATGGGAGTATTCGGGTCGATACCCAAATGGTGGGCCACTCGTGCATGGTCGCTCCCTTTAGCTGGGTCCCGAAGCCCGGCAATGCACCCAACCATGTCAAACAAGTTTTCGGGATCAGGATTTGCGGGGTCTTTCTTCAAGTTTCTGAAGTAAGGAACTGGCAATCTTTGCTCATACACCTTCCTCATGATCGCACCTGCCTCGAGGTCGGGGTCAATCTGTGCATCGATCTCAACAAGGTCACCCTCGTTTTGTAACACCTTCAAGAAGTCTCTAAAGTATACCGCTGGTTTCAAACTCATTTGTTTCAATTCGACATTTCGTCATTTCGGAACGACCCGGTTATTTATTCCCGCACCAAGGGTGGCTGCGAAACAATATTCCGCACTGTCCGCTGCCATGCAGGTGGACCCCCATGCAAGTTCCCCGCGCAGACAATTCCGAAGTTACAAACCGGAAGTTTGACACAGAAAATAACGTCAAAGACGCCAAGCATGTTGATCTTTTAGTTATATTTCTGCATTTGGCTCAGGTCCAAAGCAAAATGTTGTCACATTTCTCTAGAAAGCTACTCGCGAACTCAAAAAATCCTATCAGGTACTTTTCAAAGTGTGATCTGTCACACGTTGGCTTTCCGGGTTTCGAGAAGCACCACAAATCACACGTCACCGCCCATGTTGTGCCTCCACGGCCTAGAAGAGTGGTTGTTGCCATAACAGGAGCTACAGGAATTGCAATCGGTGTGCGTGTGCTCGAGATGTTGCGGGATCTCGAAGTGGAAACCCATTTGGTACTCTCCAAATGGGGGACGGCAACCATGAAGTATGAGACGGACTACAAACCCGAGGATGTGGCAAAGTTGGCGACTAGAATGTATGCCAGTCGTGATGTGACTGCTCCGATCTCTCTGGGTTCATTTCAGACCGACGGAATGATTGTTGTTCCATGCTCGATGAAGACATTGTCTGCCATCAGAACAGGATACACCGAAGACCTAATAGTGCGTGCAGCAGATGTAACGTTGAAAGAGCGCAGAAAACTTCTCTTGGTAACACGCGAGACGCCATTATCGGATATCCACTTGGACAATATGTTAGCCTTGAGTCGAATGGGCGTAATTGTTTTTCCTCCGGTGCCAGCATTCTACACTAACCCCAGAACCATAGACGATGTGGTAGAGCAAAGCGCTGGTCGGATTCTAGACTGCTTCGGAATCCACGTGGACACATTCCCGCGTTGGGATGGCATTTCCAGCAAGTCACTGCAGCAATGGCCATGAAGATTTTCAAGTACAGTTCAATTAATGAATTGAATCTTTATTATTGTCCTTGGGGCTGTACATTATATCTTCTTTGGTGACTCCCCTGGCTATAAATATTCAAGATTCTCTTTGCATTAGAGTTGGCGGCTTCTTACGTAGGGACTGAAGCTACGACGAAAAGGAACAATCCCCTTAAAAGATCAATTATCGATCTTCGTTCTTACCCTATTCCAACCTCTTCTAGTTCAATGTGGGCTTTCTACACTCATCACGCTGAATCGTCGGTCTTCAATAAAACATAACTATTTTGGAGGTTGAGAACTCCCTGCTTCCTCAATCATCTCCATTGAAACCTTCTCTGACTTGAAAGCAGAAACGTGAATACTACTGGCATCTCCAATGTCGTCACCGAAAACCTCTGCGACCTCCTCCAATGTGAAGCCCGAAGTCTCAGGGAAGAACAACGAAATCAAAACACACTCCACCGCCAAAAGACAGACATAGACAATGTAGTATCTCCAACTAATGGCTTGCATCGCAATTGCATTGACATAACCGTTGTAAATCAAGCAAAGCATTTGTGTTCCCTGAAAGATATTCAACCCCTTGGCTCTGTGTGAATATGGCAATATTTCAGTGACGTACAAGTAGGGCAACCCGTTCAATCCAATATTGTGAAACAAGTAGAACACAAATATCATAGCAACGACACCATTGGCTAAGGATTTCTGGGCGAAATTTCTCTCCTGATTTATGGCAGATAATACTGTCCAAATGAGATAAGACACGAACATGCCCACAGCAGATGTGATGAACATGGCTCTTCTCTTCAAATGAGTTACCACAAGAGCAAACGAAGCAGAGGTTACCAAGTTGAAAATCATCAAGCATCCATTGATCATCAACTGTTGTCTGGCATCAGTTATTCCGATCGAGTTAAGCACCTTGGAAAAGTAGTAGTAAATCAAACCATTTCCTGAGAGCTGCATGATCATTCCAAGATATACAACCAAGAACAATCTCTTTCTGAATGACTTTTTGGAAAAGAAATCTGAGTACGAAACTTTCGTTGACTCCCTCTCAGCTGCCAACGCGGCTTCGATCTCTCTTATCTCGAAGTCTAGGAATTCTAACTGGGCAGAATCGGTAGAGTTTCCAATGTGGTGCTTGCGCAAAACCGCCTCAGCCTTCTCCCTCTTGCCCTTCGCTAGGAGAAATCTGGGAGACTCGGGAACTGTCCAAATGAGCATCAACTGCAATAATGGAAGTGCTCCTTGAAGATAAGAAGGTATTTTCCACGAGGCATCACTTGGAATGGTTCTGCTGAAATATGTGATCCAAGCGGAGAGGTTCGAACCCACATACGAGATCACATTATATATGAATGTGCTAGTGGCACGGTGCAGTGGATGTGCAAGCTCAGAAATCAAAGCAGGTGAAGCAACCGAGGCCATACAAGAACCAAAACCAATAACAATTCGAGCACCAAGGAAAAACCCATAGCTGTTTGAGAGACCTTGGAGAATAGCACCTAATACAGTGATGGTCTGCCCGATAATAATAACGTATTTTCTGCCAATCTTGTCACAGAGGTAGGGAGCAATCAATACACCACCAACAGAACCAAAAAGAATACCATTACTTAATGCACCCAACCTTTGTCCCTCGGGATGCCCGAATGCGTCCCTCCACTGGCTTAAGGCTTGCAACACAGAAAAGTTGGAGCCATCGTAACCATTGTTTGTCGACGTCAACGATATCACCAAGATGATCCCCCAAAGCCTCCGCAAATGGGCCACTTTGTACCACGGAATATCACTCTGGGGGTCCTCCGGCTTGTCGTGGACAGACTGAACCTCAACATCAGCTACCATAAAAACTTTTTTGGCTTGTTCAAACATATGTGAATATGAAGTGTTCAGCAAGGATCTGTCGATCAGAGCTCTTATAGCTTCTCGATCCATTCCGAAGGGTTATTTCGAGCATGCCTCGAAAGGTAACCCCGGGCACCTCTCCACACTGTTCTTCAGCCCCGCTTGTGGGGTAAGGAGGCTTAGTGCCGTGTAATCAATTATCCACCACAAGTCGGCTTGGAAGTTACAGAAGGCTTAAAGGTTATGCATTGGGATGCGGGGACGATGTTGAACAAACTCCGAGGCCTGTCAACTTTCTACCCCTCTCTCTCTATATTTAGGCGGAAGAGTGACTTGTGGGGTTGGGGCATTCTCCGATTATTGTGACCCAAAAAATCAGACGCAAACTCTGTTTTAGGTGTTGCTGCATACCATGCAGCCGGAAGTTTTGCCAGAATCCCGATATGTAGGAAATTTATTGCGATTCCTGCAGAAGGATTCTGTCAACGTCATGCTCGCCAGACATTCGAAGATCGGCATCTTCCTATTCTCATCTGAGAAATAACCCACCAGCTGGGCTGTTGGTTGTGTATCTCTTGACGTAATCAAGCTACTGTAAGGCGAACCTTGGGTTTAAATTTGCGCACGCCGCGTTCGTTCTCTACTCTTAACTAATCACAACCTCGGACTACAGACAAGAGCTTCCAAAAATGTTGCACCTAGATCACACGTCGTCAAATTTCGGAATAGGGCTACCAAGTTGCCAAATCGGACTTATATTCAAAGCAAAACAAAACATATCTGAGCATTGGTAATTCAGAAGATCCCGTTGGGGTTTTTGTGATCCTTGGGGTCGACAACTGGCTGGTTGCAGTCCCAATGCTCCACCAACTTCAAGTCGTCGTCGAACCTGAATACATCAACAATATTGATTCCAAGATCGCCAGGGTAACTGACCCAGTGCAAGTGCACCGCAAGGAGTTCGCCGTCAACAACAAATCTTTTGTAGATCAATTCTGGTGGACCATCGAAGTTGTTCTCCTTTTTGGCAACATCCCGTTTCCAATACGCGAACTCGAGTGGAGAGTCTGGTCCGTCACCAAGGAATGGATTGTGCTGCTTATAGTGTGGTGAAATGAAGCTGTCCATCGCTTTTCTGTCGTTATATTTGAAAATAGCTAAAAACGCACCAATGATCGTTCTGATCATTTGCTTCTGTTCAGCAGTGTGGTTTGGATTCAAGTCCTTCACGGTCTTGAGGGCTTCGTCGATTTCGGCTTTGTACGATTCGAGAGACATGATAATTGATGAAAAATTGATAGAGTTATTTGCTAGCTGGAGCTGGAATTTATAATTACCCTGCGGAACTACCGCCAACCGCAGGTGAAGGTATTTCCGTGAATGTGGGGTTCCATGTCATGAGGGGACAAGCGAATGCCCCGCAGATCGGAAGTAATTTTTACTAATCCGTGCATTTAAATCCGGTCTATAATCCTACTGCCTCCAAACACTATCGAATCATGAGCAAAGTAGCACTTGTGACGGGAAGTGCCAGAGGCATTGGCAGAACCATTGCGCTTAGGTTGGCAAAAGATGGCTACAATGTGGCCGTCAGCGACTTGAAACACATGGAAGAGTCTGGACAAGCAGTTGCTGATGAGATTGTCAGCTTGGGAAGAAAGTCCATATTTGTTCCCGTTGATGTCTCGAATTGCGAAAGTGTGAAAAATTCCATCGAGGAAACAACAAGGAGCCTCAATGGTTTTGACACAATTGTCAATAATGCGGGAATTTGCATTACAGACCCTCTTATGAATGTGACCGCAGCCGATATGACCAAAACCTTGAATGTCAATTTGTTTGGTGTGCTCTATGGCATGCAGAATGCTGTCAAGATGTTTCAGAAGTTGGGCCATGGAGGCAAGATCATCAACGCCGCTTCAGTTGGAGGCCATTTAGGGGTACCAACTATGAGCTCCTACTGCGCCTCGAAATTTGCGGTCAAAGGATTGTCTCAAGCGGCTGCCCAGGAATTGGCACCTTTGGATATACAAGTCAACTGCTACTGCCCTGGTCCCGTGGATACGCAAATGTTCGCTGAGATTGTTGATACAACGGTTAATTTGGGACTTGGAAACGTGGAGGAAGTCAAGAGCAACCACCTCAAGAACACAGCGATGAAGAGAGCAGGGAAACCTGAGGAAGTAGCTGGCTTGGTGTCATTTCTCGCAAGTCCAGACAGTAACTTTATCACTGGCCAGGCTATTTTGGTTGATGGTGGAACCATATTCCCGTAGTTGATTGAAGCAAAATTTTGGTCGTTCTGTTCAATGAATAGCTATGTTATTTAGAGAATTCGATATGCTCCACTACCGAGACTCGCCATTAAACGTGAACTGAATGAAATCAACTGCGTATTTCGAATTCCTGAATTTCTCGGTGTGTATTCCGAAATGCCATTCTTTCAAATATCTTTATATATCAGCAGTTTTTTGAGATCTGTATTTCGCGATAAATATCACACTTTTATGAAGTTGGGGTACCCATCGGAAATTTCCTTCTCGAGGTCTTCGAAATACCGGTTGGTACCATAGACATACATAAGACACTCCTTAGTCTTGATACCCTCTCTTCCCACCCCCATATACCACGAATCCGCAAGAGGAAGCAATGTCTTGTTCGCTCCATCATTGATGTACTTCTTCCACTTTTGCTGGGCCTCCTCGGTAGCAACAATCGACGTTTTCTTCTCGTCTTCACACTGCAAGATAGTTCTCGCGATCCATTCACTTTGGATGGAGCAACAAGTGGGGCCATTGCAGAACGCACTTGGTCCCTGAGGGCCGTACATAAAGAACAAATTAGGGAAATCGGAGATACTCATTCCCAAGTACGTGTATGTTCCATTTGCCCATTTGTCTTTCAAGGTGATTCCATTTGCGCCCCGCAAGTCGATTTGCATGAACCCACCAGTGACGGCATCGAAACCAGTAGCATAGACAATGACGTCGAATTCAAACTCCGCCTGGGTTGTTTTTAAGCCCAGAGCGGCAACTTCAACGACTGGTGTCTGTCTCAAGTCAACAATGTCAACGTTTTCCTGGTTAAATACCTCGTAGTATCTTTGCTCAAGCGAGGGCCGCTTTGCAAATATTGGGTGGAGCTGTTTCTCTGGTGCCAACAACGCCTGTTTGCGTGGATCATGAACTCTTTGCAAAACTTTCTGCCGCCAGTAGTCGTAGGCGAGTTTGTTGGACTCGGGATTTATCAAGAGATCGTCGAAGTTGCCTTCCCAGAATCGAAATCCTCCGCCATTCCAGCATTTATCGAACTGCTCTTTAATCTCCTCTTCGGTGCACAGAGAAGCATAACGCTGATCTCTGTTGTACGTAAAGCCGGAGAGAGACTCCCTTTTCAACCGGTCGAACAATTCGGGAAGTTTGTCGACCTCTTTTTTCTGCTCTTCGCCACTGATTGGGTACTGTCTCATTGGGATTGCAGTGTTGGGCGTACGCTGAAAAACGGTCAACTGCTTCACAATAGACCCAATCTCTTGCACAACTTGCACTCCCGAGGCACCAGTGCCAATGACAGCAACTCTTTTGCCAGTCAAATCAATTCCCTCTTTGGGCCAATCGGCGGTGTGGAAGGCTCTTCCTTTGAAGTTGTCAAGGCCCTCAATTCTGGGGTAGTTCTTCTTCGAAGCAAACCCAGTGCAAAGTACCAAGTACTTCGCAATCACATCGCTAGTGTCTTTCCCCTCAGTTCTGATCTCCCAGTGCTGCTTTTCATCATTCCAATGAGCAGCAGCGACATTGGTTTCAAACGAATAGTCCTTGCACACGTTCAACTTTGTCTCTGCGTAGGCAAAGTACTCTTGCAACTCTGGACCACTAGCAAATCGTTCTTTGAATGTCCAATCTTTGCAGGTTTCTTCCAACCAAAGCTGGTACATGGGAGATTCTGAGTCCACTCTCGCACCAGGATATATGTTGTGGTGCCAGACTCCTCCAATGGTTGTTCCCCTTTCATAGCCATGAACACGGAGACCGGCTTCTCTCAAACGGTAGAGCTCCGAGATTCCGCCGAAACCTCCTCCCACGATAACCGCGTCGTATTTGATTTGCATTTCTTTTTACTGTTGCTGTGTATCATGGCATACCTTGGTGTGTAATTTATAGCATTGGCGCCTCACCAAATGCGGAGAGTGAATGTTCCGCTATATTGGTCGCACGATAGTCCGGCTTTTGACACCGCACATGAGCCCTTAGCATTCGGTCCCCGCTTCCGGATGTATGGCAGCTTTAAGGTTCCCTGTCGTCTGCTGCGTTTTTGGTATTCGAACAACTTGAATTTTTGAAAGCGTAAGCTTGAGATGACACCGAAATTCCCAGATTCTTGAGCGGAAGATCTTCCAATCAACTGAAAGTAGATATTTTGAAATCTGTTGACACACGGACCCTTAACTTTCAAGGATATTTGTTTTTCATGGCACCCCCGCACGGGAAATGTTTCTAGTTTTCCGCTCCGACCGGAAATATGCCGGTGGGGTTCTTCAATTAATTGTCGTTCCTGCTGCGGTCAAAATGGTGGAAGCAATTTCGATTCCTTTCTAAACACACTTTTGGGACGGAATTTTATCATGCCTATTCATATCCATCCGGCACTCGAGAGCTTCTACGAAAATGCTCAAGCTCCTCCACAAATTGACACCATCCAAGGTTTGAAGACATTAGTGAACCAATTATCTTCAGGCTTGAAATGCCCAATTAGATATGACGATTCATCTGTGGTTGTTGAGAAATATCAGATTTGCTCTTTTGACAACGCGCTGATTGACGCATTCTGGTATACTCATCCACAGAAGCGTGCCAACGGACCTGCAGCTCTCTACTTCCATGGCGGTGGATATTTGGGCGCAGAGTCAGCATTCTACGACAGTATTTTGAGATTCTATGTTCTGCAATCGAAAGTGTCCATCCTTTCGGTTGACTACCGACTCACACCGGAGTACAAATTTCCTATTCCCCAACAGGATGGGTTCTTTGCTCTTAAATGGCTTCACGATAATAGCAGGCAGTTGGACATCGACACTAAACGTATAGCGATAATGGGTGATTCTGCAGGTGGGGGATTAGCAGCTGGTGTCGCTTTACGAAACATGAACGAGAACTCTCCATTGGATTTGAAGGCACAGTATTTGATTTACCCTATGCTTGATTACATATGCAAATCGGATGTTCTGGAGGAACTTCTGGCAACAGCTGTTTTCAAATACGAGTGGAATGAATTGGCTTGGGAAGCTCTCATGGGAGAAAATTTTGAACCCAGCAGTATTCCAGAGACTGCTGCACCAGGTAGAGCCAAAAGTGTGATTGGTCTACCACCAGCACACATTATTTGCGGTCTGTTAGACATTTTCCGAGACGATAATGTTAAGTATGCCTCTAAATTGTGGGCAAACGGGCAGGATTGTACTCTCAAGATCATCAACGGAATGCCCCACTTGTTTGATTTGCTAGGTCTGGCGGAGAATTCTGAAATCCAGGGTTGCTGGAAAGAACGAATTGATTTCTTAACATCTCTTTAAATACAAACATGAGTCTAAGGAAGCGAAGGATGTTCCACGGGTTAGAAACAACGGCCTTCTTCAACCTTGCAGTTCTGTAAAGCAAATCACTGCACTAAAGGAAGCATGGAAGTTGATGGACATTGGCATGTCAGCTCCGATAGAATAGAGACCGCAAAATGTGCTTCGAGTATCGACTCCTTCTGGTGATTAGCTCAGAGTTTGTGTAGCCGATGTAGCCTTTTGTTGAGACAAAACCGGCCCTGTTTTCGGCTCTCTTGGATATTGTACTACTTATTCTCGACTTCAACTTAAGGGTATGGTTTTCCGAGTTGTCGCCCTCGCCCCCCGTGAGTTCCACATTCAATTTCTTACTTGGAGTGGTGGAGTGAAGCATGCCCAACAGGCGATCAAATAGCCTTGGATCTCTTCACCGAGTTGTCAAACTCCAAAACGCTCATTCTTTCTCGTTTCTAATGCGGATCCAGTCAGGTTTGGAGATTGTAGTTTACCATAAGCTTCGCTTGCTGGATAAGAGAGAATGAACTGATACCCCTGGCCATCGTTGGCGACAGTTCCCTTTCTTGCATTACTTGGTTATTGCATTTACTTCACTGAAACATCGCCATTTGCTAAAATTTTCCTCAGGTCGGTGACATCTAGTAGTCTCTTCTTTTCGTTCTAGGTCTGACACTATCAGCTTTGCCTTTTCTCTCTCAAACTTCGACTTCAGCGAACGACTTTGAACCAGAAGGGTGCGTATTGCTATATGCCAGGCGAAATCGGCCGAGTTAGATGCTTGAGAGCGAAGTTATAAACATACCCCTGCGAATTTCGTAGATGTTCGCATGCGACATAAATATAAGGTTGAGGGCGAATTTTGATTGTTCGGGATGTGAATATTGATTATTCAGGATGCGAATTTTGATTATTCGGGATGCGAATTTTGATCATTCGGGACGTGAATTTGGAAGTGCTGTGCGCGATAATTGATGCCACCGGATGCGAAGATGAGCAAAACTGAATAAGTATAGAATCACCATTGCCATGTAGCACCCTCATTCAGCCCACCACGGAGATTTCCGGCCCAAAGATGCTGGTCGGTTAAGTGGTTGCACGGTGCAACCTCATAGATGAAACAGGTCATTCACTCGGAAAAAAACGGGAGTCTGGACAGAAATGCTATGCAGTGGGCGGAACCTTAATCTCTCACAATTCTGCACAGCTTCGGACTTGCGTGGTTACGAGACCGGTCACTCTTATCGGTATGTCTCAATTCAGCAATTTGGGAGATCCCAGAGAGAGAGGGGATGTGGCCCATACGGCGATGACTAAGGAAGTGACCTCATTGGTTGTTAGTTTCTTGGTTGTGCTGTTAGATCTCAAATCCAGGGATCACGTAGGTTCATCGGCGAAAAGATCACCCCATGAACATTGCGACAATCACTGCAACAACAGATTGTTTTGAATGTCTCAGACACGTCTATGCACTTATGGGGGCAGGTAGAAACCTTGGATATTCTGGTCTTGATTATTCTATTGCTATTGGGTATTATCTTGCTACTGGTTTGTGTGGCGCTGATGACTAATGGTTAGTAAAAAAGTTGAGCGAAGTACTCCAAGGCAGACCCAGTCAACACCGTCGCGAGCGAACTGACCCCTCCTTTAATTGAGTTTGCCAACCTCCATAATATCTTTATTGCAACTCTTTGTGTCCTGATGGCGTGATCCTCACAATTCATAGGTACATAGACCTTCATTCATCTACATGTCGTCAATGCAATATTTATTAGTATAGCAGCCCGCTACTTACCTAACCGTCCCAAATGTTTCCTTATACCTTGTTGAACAACGATCTAAAACTGGGATTTCCTTTGGCGTAAACGGAATTGCCCTGAGTCTCCTTGTAGGACAACACAAACGGCGCAGTGGTCGAAAATGCCAAGTAGCCAAGTGTGAGCATGGAAGTTTTCGTGGTGAGAGACGCGTACATAGTGAAGTGGTGGAAACCAAGGGAACTCGCCTGTACTTATAGGACAGAAATGGTGCCATCTCCATCCTATCGCCTGCAGGATGGTTTCGCAGCCACAGTGGTCGTGCGGCGCTGTCTGCAGGAGAATCTCTGTCATGTTGGGTGATTTTGGCGTGTCGTATGGGGCGATGGTCGGAAACGGAGATCTGAGCGTGTGGCGGTCCCAACAGTGCTTTTGTGGCATTTGCAGCACTCTCAGCCCACACTTCCGTCCTGGTTTCGACTTTTCTTTCTCCAGATCATGTTGCCAGTCGGGGCGCCGGTGCTTCCTGCAGGACGCCTACCGGCCCGCCGTCTGCATTCTGTGATTGCTCTTCGCATTCGTATAGTCTCTGGACAGTACCAGGTGATGGAATGACAACCAAGGAAGGGACAATTCCGAAATTAAGACACACTTCACTGCAGGCGACGACCAATTGGTTTGGGTGTTCAATTGAACCAATTGAGTCCATTGACCGCATTTCGGAGTTGGCCAGCTCGTATAGCTAGTCAATATTATCCAGCGTTTGTTTATCTCCTGCGTACCTGAGCCGTGCTGTGGTAGGCTAAAATCTCTCCTGTGCACAGTAAACGAGGAACAATGACCGGATCCCCAAGTTTCTGGTAGATGCACTATGATAGCCCGTCGTACCGGTTCAGGTTATGAGTGCCCAAAAAAGGGGACAGTCCCATGGGGTCTGGACGCCGTATATCCGTGATTGGCTACTTTGCTTCCAAGGAGTGCAATTCCGTTCTTGTTTCGGCAATGTCTGGAACACGTTATGAGACTGATTTCGCCGCCCGGCTGCGCAACTTCCTAAAGTCGGGTGCTCCTTCCGCTGTAGAAACTGCGTTCCAGCCTGCATTCCAGGGTCTCAGATATCAATTTGATCAATTCCATCAGTATGCCTCGGACCGGAGCTTTGCTATTTCCGGCTCCATTGTGGCCCTGTTTCTGGTTAGTTTCCGCATTTCGCCGTAACATTCGCTCAATTACCGAAATTGCGATCATACACTTAGTGGGAAGTGGGAAGTTCCTTCCCCACCTAGCACAGGGAACCCCTCATATGGCACATAGCCATTGGCACGATAAGATGGAGTTAAGCGAGTCCCTCCTGCAGTGTTAATACTGCTGGACCTTGGCGTATGAAGGGGGCCGGAGCTTCCTGTTCACTGTCTGGGTCAACCACACAGGGAAGAGACTCAATGCAATGACCAACGCCGTCTGCCAGTAGTACGAGAAGCTGCGGATGTAGTCCAAGTCGAAGTACTCCGCCAAGAACGGAATCAGACCGACGTATATCAAGAATGTCACCACAATAGTGATCACCATGGTCCGGTTCCACGTGTTGATGGTGAGCGCAACCATGATCAACTCGTTGTAGATGAGACAACTGAAGGAGATGGTCACCATGGCCAAGAACTTGTCAGCGTCCAAGGTCTGGAACTTCTGCGAGAGAAGCTGGATCACGCTACCTTGGAAAAGCGAGATGGCCACCCACATGAAGAATGTCTTGTACGACAAAGAACGGCCCAAGGTGAGCTCCTTGTACAATTCCGGGTATATCTTGGTGAGCTTCTCGTCGATGTCTTTGTCCAAAGTCAAGGAAAAGACGGGCGCCATGGTGTAGAGTGTGCTGTAACCCACCATGAGCCAGCCTTGGTATAGTGCCAACGGCTCAAACTGAGACGAAATGGAATAGACAGCCTGGGCCACGGAAATAATGAGGCCTCGGTGGATGATGAACTGGCCCAACTTGGCCGACCGCTTGTAGGAGTTGCGTCCGTGCCAGAGCAAAAGCTTCAGCAAGTAGTGGAACTGGTCGATGCTGAAATCCGCGGCCAACGACGCCTGTTTTCCTTCTTTACCCACGATTCCCACTCCGACGTCAGCGCACTGGATCATACTGACATCGTTTCCTCCGTCCCCAATGCAGCACACGCGTTTTCCCGTCATGCGCTTGATGGCCAAGGCAATGTCCGCCTTCTGCTGCGGAGTACATCTGCATGCCACCACAGCAGGCAACGTGAGCGCAACAGCAAAGAACTCGTTGGAGAAGTACTTCATGTACACTGCCAACGACTCGCCATCGATGAGAAGACACGAGTTGGAGTTGGTGGTCAAGCTGTCGAGCTCGGCCATCCCCATGTCGGGATGCGAAACCTTGGTGATCTGGTGGACAAACTGCCCACGCGAAATCAACTTGGCGCTGATGGCCACACACTTGGCGGTCTCGACCTTGTCGCCCGTCAACATCCAGATTTTGATGCCGGCGTTGCGGAGAAGCTCGATCGACACCTTCACGTCCTTCTGCAACTTGTCCTCCACGCCAGTGAGACCAACTAGCTCCACATCGCTCTCAAGGTACTGGCCCACGACCTTCTGCATGGCAGCCTCGCGCGCGTGCATTGCCAACGAAGCCTGCTCGTAGTTGTTGGCGAAGTCCTGGAACAACGCGGTGTTGAGCCTCTTGCGGCCAATGACCAACGTTCGAAGCCCCTCGCGGGCCATGTTACCAGTTTCCTCCTCCAACCAGTCGTTGTTGTTGACAATGCGCGCCATGACGGTGTCGGCGCCCTTCTCCATGAACCAAATCTCGTCTTTCTGGACGTCCCGCACAACAATGCCCATGCGCTTGGTGTCTGAATTGAAGGGAAACACGTAGAGGACGTCAAAATGCAACTCCTGCCCGCTGGCCTCGTGGAGCAAGGTAATGGACGTTCTGTCGCGGCGGTACAACCGAAGTCCCACGTTTTCGCAGAACTTTACGATGGCTATCTCGTCGGGCGAGGCGGCCTGGTACGTGACCACGCCGTCATCCTCTGTGGGCGTGACATTGTGGCACAATGCAAGTACAAGGGCAAAATCGCACACTCGGGTGCTCAAGTCCTTGCGCTTTCCCGACGGAGCGTCCAGAAAAAGCTTGCTGACGTACTCGGCCACGATATCCGCGGAGTCCGCAGCGTAGCAGACGGTGCCAAGATGCAACTTCTTCATTTCCATGTCGTTTTGCGTCAATGTGCCCGTTTTGTCCGACAACAAGTACTCGATGCGACCCAAGTCTTCTGGGATGGTAGACGTGCGAACAATGGTGTCGGGAATGTCCAGGTCACGCTGGATCTGCGACGCATAGACCGACTTGGCGAGGTCCAAGTTGACGCGGAGCGACACCGGGATGATGGTCAGAAAAAGAATAAGAAAGCGCACGATGTCCACGTACCACGTGGGCTTGAGCGGCCAGCCCTGGGAGAACACCAACACCACCGAGAGCACAAACACCGTCGCGCACAAGATTTTCGAGAGCCGGTTGATTTCGAGCTCCAACAAGCCCGTTTTGACCCCGGTCATGGTGGTGTTCAACAGCTGGCGTGTTTCGACACCAGTGTACACGACAATACCCACGGCGGTGCCAGACGCAAGCACGGTGTTCGCCCAGAGCGTCTGGTCCACGGTTAGGGGCACGGTCTTGGTGTTGGCGGAGCCCTGGTGGTCGATGAGCTTGCCGGCAAAAGAGTGGATGGATTTGGTGGGCGCCGCCACCATGAGCGACACGTGGTTGACGAGACGCGTCACGTCAGTGATTTTCTGTGTCAAACTGCACGCCACGCGGAGCTTCCAGTCCGTTTCGCCGTCCAACTGGTCGGTTTTTATGAAGGTCTCGCCCGAGGCATCTGAGGCCTGCAAAAGCACCATGTCGGCAGGAACTCGCCGGTCCTTATGAAGACGGACCAAGTCGCCGACCTTGAGGTTTTTTGCCGCGACCATGTGGACGTCCTGGGTCACGGGACTTGGTCTGTTGAGCACCTCGTAGAGCTCGGAGTTTTGCTCCATGTCGCGGCGCCGACGAGCGATATCGTCGCCTGCTTCTTTCGCCATAGTCACCACAAGCACAAAAGCGAGCGGAACTACGTAAGACAGGAGGTAGCCGATGCGGAGCTGGGGCACAATCTGCGAGAGGGCTACCAAGAGAAAGTAGAGGTTGAAAAAGAACTTGAACTGCTCGTAGAGCACAACCGGCACAAATGTGACGGGCAGGTACTTTGCGTTGGACACCGCGTTGGTCACAAACACCCTGCTGGTGTTGTTTCGGGGCGAAACGTAGCGCTCCGAGCCGGATTCGGCCTCGGCCGCCGATTTGCGCCGCCATTCCCGGCGAAACTCGGCCAAAAGCAAGCGGGACATCCCGACGCCTCTTCGGAACATCAGACGCACGCGCACGCGCCACAGAACCGCGCCCGTGTGGAGTGGCGACGCTCGGAGTCGCTGGTCATCGGAAAAATCCGGCGAAAACGCCGCTGGCGGCCGCATAAGCGGCAGCGCGTCGGATCCGTGTGATAAGCCATCATCCTCATCGTCGGAAGACGCCATCGACGCAAGAGGAATGCCAGAAAGCGACGCTTGCAGGCTCTGGCGAGAACTGGATCTAAAGTACGTGTTGAACGAGTTTGTAGCGGAATTAAGGGCCCGATCGAGCGACGAGTCGAAGTCGTCGAAGTCCAGCTGGGTGGAATTGCCTCTTTCGGCATGGGGCCGGGCCCACGGAGAGGACATGAGGTTGGAAAGGCGATTACATGGCTTAGGTGTGTGGTGCACGGGTGTGGGGGACACTGTGAAGAAGAGGGTGATACAGAAGAAAAAGAGGAGAGATTGGAGGGTCTGGGATGATTGGCTTAGGGCTGAAGTGGATGAGTTGTATAGAGTGGTGGCACTACGGAGTGGCGGTCGCACCGAGGTTATTAGGTGCACAATAATTGACAGGTGCACAATAATTGACAGGTGCACAATAATTGACAGGAAGCAGCAACGGCGCGGAACGAAAAGATCGCCCGAATGTTTGGAGTTTGTAGTTTTGAGTATGTTCTTAATGTTCGTTGAGATTGTTTGCAATTGTTTGGAGTTGTTTGGAGTTGCCTCTGGGATTTCTTTGGTGTCCTGCTGCAACATTATGTGCTCTGACGCACCCTTGTGGCCACCGTGATAAAAGCAGCGATGCGAGTGGATGGAGTTCAAAATTTCTGTCAAATTTGAAACTCGACGACGAATTCGAGACGATTCAAAATCAGACGTAGAGTGTCTAAGTCGTGACTATGCTCCTACAGATGAGAGATGGCCATATCAGATGAATTTCATCCAGCAGGATTTAACGATCCCCGTATCTGTCTCAAACATCTATCAGTAAATTATGTAATTATCGACCTCGTCGGTCGAAACTCGGCCTGATAACCTTTTATGCTGTCACGTCAAATTGGCCCGAGAGCTAAAAAATAATTTGTCAACAGCCATATCTTCGGTGCTTCGGTTACTCAGTCCCCAACCAACTTAGTGATTGAAATGATAAACCACGTTTGATATTATTTTTTATCGCATGATCCTCTCGTCGCTTCGTCATCCCACATCTCCTCTTTCCCCTCCATGCTGCAGCCTACAAGGATGGTCATCTACCAGCTTCGAACGGCATCTATAAATAGCCTGTGGGAAGCGGACCATGAGTCTCGAGGCGACTGGCGTTGCCCGTGCATCTGTATTTAGAACTGACATGCTTGGCCTGATCAAGACGACAATAGAGATCTTCTTGGCGGCATTAATAATAGAACTTTACTTTCTTTTCAGCGTCTAGATCATGTCGAGAAGCGGTTATTTCGCAGCGATCAGGGTCGATAAACCCAGATTCTGGACATCAATTTAAGGTTTCTTCCGGGACAGCACTCAAATTTAAAGTATTGGAGCCATTCAGGAGAGAAACATGCGCTCATGCGAATTAAGCAAGGTGCAAATGATGTATTTGAAGCGGGAGTATCCCAGACCATTGAAGTCTTGTCCTTGAACGCAAATTGGTGGAATCTAAATTACAGTTTGAGATTGTGGGGATGTTCAGGAAGCACAGTCTAAATGTCATTAAGAAGTAGGATTCCCGCCTCTGTATGTCAACCAAGGAGTTGAAGGTTCTATGAGGGTAGCCCAGTCTGGTTTTCCGTCAACCCCATTCCAATCCATACCATCTTAATCAACCCCATCTCAATCAGCCCCATTTCAATCAACGCCATTTCAATCAACGCCATTTCAATCAACGCCATTTCAATCAGCGCCATCCAATCAGCGCCATCCAATCAGCGCCATTTCAATTAATTCACTTCAATCAAAGCAATGCCATTTCTTTCAGCCAAATCTCCAGTACAGAAATTGAACTCTACACCGATTATTTCGAAAAGACCTATTCTTAGCCGGCCTAAAACATTCCTCCGGCTCCTGTAACCAAAAAAAGCTCCGTCCATTGTCCCAAACTCCCCCACAATGGAACATGATTCGGCCACAGATCAGCGCACTGCCGCCCAGTCAGGCATATGTGACGCACCCCACATACACGATGGTCCAGCTTCTATGACCACAAAAGCGCAACTTCGCCTACGCACAAACGCCCGGGGCCCTGACTGAGCGCATTTTCCCCGTTCTTTGGCCGCTTCTGGCGTACCTGCTTGTGCTGCTAAGTCCACTGGTGTATGTAGGACCTTCTCCGGCGTTGCCAAGACCTGGTCTGCCCGTCACTGACATGTCAAACAGACAGACGACGAAAGGTAATGGACATTGCTTCGCCATGAGCGGGGACAACTCTGGCCGTGATTCGCTAGTCCGGGGGTTTCCTCTACGGGCACGACCGAGGTCTCTCGAAGCAGTCACTTCTTTGGCCGACGGCCAACGACTAACCTGCAAATTAACTCCAGGCCGCCTGGTCAGCAACCATGGCCCCGCTTTGAGCAGATCAGCGATGTCTGGATTGGGTCGGTAACTATGAATGTGCACAGATTGGTTGGGGCCAGACCAATGCGGATCCGATGATGATTGGATCCGCCGATCTGCTCGTATGCCTGGCTATTCTTAGCAGATCAACATGGAATAGTACCAAACATGCCAAGATCGGATCCAAATTCCTGCCGTTAGCGGGGCTTTGCCGGCTACGCCCGCCATTTACGAGGCCCGAATCCAGCCGCTTTCTGTGGACTTGGGCTCGCTTAGAGCGTCGAAAACGCAGTGACATTGTGTTGGAGTTGTGTGTATCTGCGCTCAATTCGCAAAGTCGAAGTTTCGCAGCCAAGTCGCAGTCTCACCAACCCCAATCGGCGTTCCGAATTCCATGCGCCGTCGGGCAAGACGCCCCGAACCTCGTATTTGTGGCTGTCTTCTATTTTTATCCGGCGCTCGAGACATAAATTGCACGCTTTCGCTGCCTGAAACCCACAATGAATCTCAGAACATTAGCGACTGCCTTGTTGGCCACCGGTGCCTCGGCCTTCTATCTTCAGGTGTTCGCCCCAGACTCCTCGGTGCACGAGCAATACCTTAGACAGGTAGGTCCGTTTGAGGACGCTTACGGCGGTGGAAGTGGCCAGGCGCGGGCGTTTGACTTCACCACCGACCAGTCGAAGGCGTCGTCTGAGTTCCACCTTATTCTGGGCTATTTGTTTGGGCCAGCTAACAACGCGATTGGGTTCAATTGGTATTTGATGACGGACTCTGCGGCGCTGGAGTTTGAGTTTGACGAAGACATTCTCGAGTCGCCCGATGTGACGTTTTACGCGTGCATTGGGTCGAACAATCCGTCGCAGATTGGCCAAAACTACGCCTGGTACGGCAGTGTGGACATAGGCGATATTTCGGGAAGCGTGAGTGGTAGTGAGACTGAAAGCGAGAGTGGTACTGAGACTGGAAGCGAGAGTGGTAGTGAGACTGGAAGCGAGAGTGGTACTGAGACTGGAGGTGAGAGCGGCACTGAGACCGGAGGTGAGAGCGGCACTGAGACCGGAGGTGAGAGCGGCACTGTCACTGATGATCTTGGAGGCACTGTCACTGATGGTCTTGGAGGTACTGACAACGTTGGAGGTACTGACAACGTTGGAGGCACTGACAACGTTGGAGGCACTGACAACGTTGGAGGCACCGACGGACTGGGCGGTGAAACCATTGTGGAGCCCGAATTCGGCACCGACGATGATATTGTGACGCCCACCGAGCCTGCCGTACTCCCAGACACCACCGACGTGGCTGTGCCCGTTGCGACCGATGCCCAAGTCGACACTGCTGAGGCTCCTGCCGTCACGCAGTTTCTCAGACGTGATGTCCCCTTGAAAGTGCTCCCCACTGAGATCCCCTACCCCGCGGACTTCTCCCAGTGCATTGCCATCGAGTTGAGGAAGGTCAATGCCACCAAAGACTGCACGGCCACCAACTCCTTGGGTGAGTGCGACGATCCACCTGTGTCGTGCAACGGCACCGCGTGCTGCTCCACCGTGTGCTTCAACAACTGTGTCAAGTCGGGAACTGGCTGTGCTGTGCCCTCGTGCACCACGGTGTGTCCTGAAGACACCAAGAACGACCCCAACCACAACCCCAAAAACGACGACCCCAAGCCGGAAAAGCCGTGCCCCACGTGCCCCGAGCCTCAGAAGTGCCAGACGTGCCCCGGCAACCAGTGGATCGTGCAGGGCTGCCCCACATGTGTGCGGACCGTGACCAACTACGTGTTCACCTGTCCTTCGCTGACCACCATCACCGTGAGCACCTGCCCCACCATCAACAAGTGCGCGGCCAAGACCATCACGGCGGGTCCAGGCAAGGTCACAATCAGTGGTTTGGCAATTATTGAGGCCAAGGAGGCGTACACCACGTCTTTGCTGGCCACCACCACCGGAAAGTCGTCAGGCAAGTCGACCTCGGCCGGCAAGACTGGCTCGACTGCGGGTGGAGGAGACAGTGGTGCAATCAAGGCAGTGGGTAGTTTGTTGGCGCTCGGCGCGTGGATGGCGGCGCTTTTGTTTTAGCTTGTTAGAGTGAATTCGGTATGGAATGTCTTTGAAGAGTTGTAGATGGTGATTGCGGTGCAGCGAGCAGCATTGCGATAGTGGAACAGTGCGATAGTGCGATAGTGCAATAGTGCAATAGTGCAATAGTGCAATAGTGCAATAACGCAGTGCAACTGTTACACAGGTAGCAGTGCAATGAGAGTGTAGTATTGCAATGAGGGGAAGGTAAGTGCAATGGTAGTACAATGGCAGCGCAGTAGCAGGTGCAAAGATATTCCAACGGTGGAATGGCAATGCAATAATGGGTGCAATGGCATTGCAATAATGGGTGCAATACTTGGTGCAATGGTAGGCACTGTGGAAGTGCAATAGTAGTAGGTGCGTTGTTGATGCAACGGCAAGTGCATTGGCAAGTGCAATGGCAGTTGGTGCAATGGTAGGTGTATCTTGTAATAGATGCGCAGTGTTGAATGCAACGTTACACTACTTCCATAGTAGGTGGTAATACTCTCCGGCTGGTGCGCGTAATCAAAGTGCACCGTAATCTCGACGACTGAGTCCTCGGGTCCGGCCCATGGACCATTTGAATACCCTTATGGTTGAAATTGTCGGTAACGAGCTCAAAAGCCAATCAGTAATGGTGAAATAGCAATGCTGAGGCTCACTTCTACTTCGCTGACAGACTCTAGCAGTGTTCTTACATAGATGTAATATTGGTGTAATGGTGGTACGATGGCAGGTGGTGATTGCTCTCGATAAGGTAAACACAGTCTTCAAGACCGTCACCCGCCACTTGTGTGCCAAATTTTTGGAGTGAACTTCTTCATATCGGCTTGAAACCCCGCACTTCGTATTATCTTAGCAGGACTGTCGTTGCGAAACTCTCTTAAGATACACCGTACCTATTTCTCTACTTTCTGCTGTTCGGTTTATTTTAACATATGAGTTCTCTCTGTGGAATTGTTTTCTGCGCGAGGTTCTGGTATTTTCATTATTCCTAGGGAAGAATACTTGCAGGCAAATGGCTGCGAAAAGTTGAAGACGAATAACGGTCCCAAATTTTGGCAACGGCATATTTGCTGGGCACTCAACTGTCAAATCTCTTCTTCGTCAGATGCCGCTGAGGCGACAGTTTTGTCTCGAGCCTCTTGTTCTCGATCCCTTTACTTCCTGATCTCACCTATTGAGCCTTGTTCAGAGGCACCACGAAAACTCAGGAGCTCCAATTTCGGCTAAAGCTATTTTGAAGCCACTTCTCCAATCAATATTCAATGTATTCTGAGATGTCCCTTGGACGCTATGTAAGTTCCCTGCGTACATGCCACAGTGATGGCAAGAGAGCGAAGGCTACTTAGTCCCAGAAGTCGGTACCAGGCTTCAGTGGTTTTCAGAACCCCACCTTTTGTTATCGGGTTGATTTTCACTTCCTCTAATCTCTCTTGGTTCTTCCGATATTCACTTTTCTTGGACGGGGGAGGGAGGAGATTTCAGTGTATTTTGTGTAGCTGCCAACGCCAACCGTGCTAATGATTACAAGGAAACATATCCCAAATTTTGCTGGTAATCTCTCTCTCGTCTCCGATCGCGTTTATTGTGAAGGATGCTTCACACATTATGGGTTGGAACTGGTTCCTCCCTTTCATGCGAAAGGCCCCCACCGAAACACGAATGACCGTCTGCTTTACGAGAAAGCCACAACTTTTACGAACGCTAGACTCTCGTTATAAAAATAGAAGGTGGCCATCGCTTTGGGATTCCATTTGCGCTCGATTCCGCCCTTCTAAGTTAGGTTAGAAGCACTCGGGGGCGTCATTCGGTGCCATTAGAGGGTAAGTCAATCATTGAGGGACCACTTGCTCTCAGCCTCCCAAGGGCTCAGAGTATAGGAGGCTATTTTTGTCATATCTGTCTTTCTTGTTGGTCAGATTTTCGTTCGTCTCATGAAGCGTTGGCGGAACTTGGCGAACAAATAAGGTATCCCAGGAGCTTTGACTTGTCTTGATCGGGTTTTTGACTTTTTGTGTCTTTCGGTGGCCCAGAAAATAAACCGGTGCAAATCTGGCTAGTACGCCAGACCTCACCTCGAGTTACCCTTTCCAGAATGTTGGCATTCGATCTCGGAGATTGCTCTGCACACGGTGGTGAATTGGCTCTTCGTTTGAGACTAAAAGAGTCAGTTTTCCCATTATCACGCCCTATAATTAGACGTCATGTCCCCCCGCACGACCAGGTGCCCTGTGTAATTCTCGTTTCAATTCCTGAATACTGAGATTGGCCCTCTAGAGATTCTCCGTAATGTTGTCGTACCTTGACATTGAATTTGTTAGAATTTTCGACTGAAACGCCAAGTCATTCATTCTACGCCAATTTGCACACATCTTAAAATTACGAACCTAAGGTCAACACCGGTGAGGCTTTGAAGTGCTTTACCCCTCGTGCATTAAACAACAACCTTATTTGGTCGTCGCGACCAGAAGTCAGTTCCGCTCAACAATCGACATTGCAGGTTGCTCATGCACAAGGTTCGTAGCGTGATCTGCCAAGCATGCATCGAAGCCAGAATCTCTTACCATGCATTGCAGCCAAAATGCGTGGAGCTGACGCAGCTCGGAATCCGTGGACAAGACGAATTATTTTTAGTAGTTCGAGCATATAAAAGGTCCGCGTGTGCTATTCATTGCCAGTTATGATCTTTAGTTCGTTGTTGGCGGCCCTCGCTGCGCCAACTGCCTTGGCCTTCCATCTTCAGGTCTCCGAGCAGGAAACAGGTCTTGACAACCTCTACTTACGAGCACATACCGGGCTCCCTTTTCCCGGCACTGGTGAGAAATACACCGCTTTTGACTTTGTTTCCGATCCAGCTGACGCATTTGGTGACTTCAACATTGTCGGTGAGTACTTGGTAGGACCTGGGGGTAAACCCATTGGATTGGACTGGTATTTGATGACTGACCGGTCGCCACTGAAGATTCAGTTTGCCTACCACAGCATTTTTTCCTTCTACGTGGAATTCTGGGCTTGCAAAGCCGACACTAATCCGGAGGAGTTTGGCGACAACTACGTATGGTACGGCAATATCTACTCGTCGACGTACGCTTCTGATGAGTCGTCTACAGCTCTGCTGGAGACTTCCGCACCATCAACGGGATATAATTCCACTTCCACTCAAAGCGAACCGGCGGTAACGGCTGTGGATAAGAAAGATCAGGCCTATGAACCCGAGCCGGAGGTTAAGCCATTCCCTGTCGACTTTGCAAAGTGTAGACCGATTAACTTGCAGTTGGCCTATCCCTCGTTGACAACATGCTCTGACTCCTCCTGTGAGACTCTGTCGTCCACCTGTCGGACCATCTGTGATACCAAAAAGTGCGAGCTGGCGACTGAATTCTGCGACCCGCTCTGCTACATCGAGTGCGACTCCACCACTGAGACTAGTGAGCCTTCAACAACGTGTTACACTATCTGTGCCACAGCTACCTGCACGGTGTCTGGGCCATGTGACCCATACTGCTACACTCAGTGTGTGACATTGACGAACGGTACCAACTCTGAAACTCCAACACCTCCAACTACCGAAACACCTTCCAATAGCATTCCTGGCAACTCCACCCATCCAGGACATGGAGGGCATTCTGGAGGACACGGTGGGCATTCTTCTGGAGGACACTCGCTTCCACCCTCCAGTGTCCCTATGCCGCCGGCACCTTGTCACACTTGCACTCCCAAGCAGTGCACTTGGTGCTCTGAGCCCAATGCCTGGGAAATTCCAGGGTGCCCTACGTGTGTGCGTACCGTTACCAACTATGTTTACACATGTGAGTCTCTGACGACCATTACTGTCAAAACATGCCCCACTGTCAACAAATGTGGGGCAACGACCATTACTGCGGGCCCTGGAAAGGTGACAATCAGTGGATTGGCAGTGATCGATGCAACCGAAGCATACACAACGACCTGGAATGCAGGAACCACGTTGTGGCAGGAGACTGGAGGAGCGACTGCAACTGGAAAGACCGGATCGTCGTCGGTGGCGGCAGTATCAGTAACTGCACCGGGTAGCGCTGCCAAAACATTTGCCGGGGTGTTGGCACTCTTTGCGTCGCTTGTCGTATTCTTGTTCTAGCCGATATTTGTATTATTTGATTTCAGGATTGTTCAAAGCCGTGTAAAAGCATTAGAGGAATAGTTGATGGCTGCGAATTCCATGCACATGCACGCACGTGCAGGGCGGAAGCTTACCGACGCACCGTCACTGCGAGCAGCTGCACGTTGTGCGTCGATGCAAGGCCGGCAGTGAGCCTCCCGCATGGCAGCAGCATGCATGGAAGCTTCTGTGGGGTGGGGGAGCATGTCGAACCTCCTCATCTTGCGCCCCCTCGTACCAGGTTCGCGATTCGCCCACAAACAGGAGTCATGCTAAGCAGTGAGAGAGCACAAAAACAAACACCGAAACAAAAGATGGGATCGGTCTAAAAATTCTTCTTTGAAGTTAAAGAAACCACTGCTTTGCAATTGCGCTTCTCCCTCAACAAGCTATCGCATCCTGTACCAACCACGTTGGCTATCTGCAATCGCAATCTCCATTGCATTTCTCCCATGCTGTCAGAGGAGAATTCGTCAGAACACTTGCCTCTACCTACGACTCCGACTCCTTTGGGTCGAGAGACCGTGCTTCGCGCCCATGTGGCGGCCCAGGCCTCGGAAACTTCCACTTTTGTCCGGAAATTGTGGCAGTTCACCAGGGTCGTGCTCTTCGGTGCACCAAACACCTTTGAGAATTACGTCCGAGAAGTTGAGCCCAATGATTGCACTTTCGTGGAAAAGTACTCAACTACTGCTACCATGGACTTGTCTCGCTGTTCCGGACTTTCTGTCGATTCGTTGACCTTGCATGCACTTCATCTGGTACATCCGTTGGTGAACTTTGCGAAAGAGGAAGCCCTTGCGGATGATATAGTGAAAGAGGTGGATGAGTCACCTGCCTTGATATTCATTCACGGATTAGGGGGACAAATGTCGCAGTTTGAGCCGGTGATGTCATTGTTGGCCCAGTGCCTGGAAATCTTTGCGATTGATTTGCCTGGTTTCGGCGACTCCCGGTTGGATTTCACAGGAACGTCGCCGGCTTTGACTAAAGAGCAGCAGGATGAGATTTCCTCGAGCGTCAGCAAAATGAGCTGGAACGACTACTCCACCGACAACATTGTCACCATATTAATAGAGTATATCCACCAGCATGTCCCAGCGAACAAGAAAGTCATTTTGTTTGGTCATCTGATGGGCACGCTTTTGCTGATCAAGGTGGCGGGCCGGTTGGAAAAGCTGAAAGTCGAGGGATTGGTGCTTCTTTCTCCGCCAAGCTTGGAGAATGACGTCATCGATGGACCAAACGTCCGCAAAGGCTCCAGTGTGTTGTGGATGATGCGTTTGTTCATGTATGTGCCGTTTTTGTTCAATATGTTTCGTGTATGGGACCGTTTGGAGGGTCTTCTGAGCAAAAGTGTGCTTCGACAGCTTCCAGAAAGCTCCAGCATCTACGCCAAATTGCGCCAGTTCCGGTGGAACATGGATATCGACACGAGGGTGCTTTTACGCTACATGAACGGCTTTTCCAGAGCCACTTACTCCGAGCTCATTCGCGCCATCTCGAACTACAACGATGTGCCAAGCGATACTCGAACATACGAAAAAACAGTGCTTTTGGGAGGTGCGGAGGACCACGTGACTCCCGTCAAGGTGATCAACGATATCCACAGCTTCCTCTTGGGGCACTATCAGCGTAAGGTGTCGCATCTAACCGAGGTCAAGAATGCAGGCCATTCTTTGCTTTTGGTCAAGCCAGAGTTCATCAGCGGCATTATTCTCAACCACTTGGAGCTACGGTTCCCCGAAAGATTACATATTTCGCCAGCTTGGGTGCTCAAGCTTAAGGCGGACATTTCCGGCGACAAGTGGGGTTTGAAGAACGAGCTCAAGTGGCTGCAGACCCAAGGGGTCTCTTACAATATAACAAGGCGGAATGGAAAGGACATTGCGCCCTTTCTCGGAATGAAAACGTTGCGGGAAGGAGATGCAACACACTCTCCTGCCAAAATCGAAGAGCGGTTTTACGGACTGGACGAAGCCACAGTGGAAAATGTACGGGTTCACGGCGACTTAATAGCCATAGTCGATATCTCCGCAGATATTCCTCCCTACTCGCCCAAGGCGTTGACCCACATCCAGTACTACAAGTGTGCCACAGTGTCCAAGGTCGTGCCAGACCACACTGCTATCCGCAGGTTCATACAATTGGTCGATGATATCCTTAGCTCCAGCACTGCAGAGCAGCCGTTGGTGGCCGTACACTGTCACTATGGGTTCAACCGTACAGGTTTTCTCATTTGCTGCTATTTGGTGGAGAGATTGGGATGGTCGGTAAAAGAAGCGGTAGATGGGTTCCGCAGTGCCAAGCCTCCGGGGATCAAGCACCCGCATTTTATTGACGCCTTGTATGTTCGTTATGAGTCGTGATGGAGGTTAGGTGCGTCGGGGCGCGGCGGTGTTGCATGCATTGTGCAACGCCCTCCCGCAGGACATGCAGGTGTCAACGATTTATTTTAATGCAACATAATAGTCGAAACCTTGTTAGAGAGGAAAAGTCATAAATGAGCGCCCTTGTGCTGCAGAGAAATAGAACAAGCCTCAGGCACCGGATGCTGGGGTAAGGTACCGTTGTTTTAATTCCGGTTCCGCCGCGCCCAGCAAAACTGGCGTTATGCAATGCTTGGCCCGAATTCCGCTCATTGTGTTCACGTCTTCGGTAAAAGGCAATCATTCCGCCCACGTCACGTGCAATAAGGTATTCTCGATGCTCAGACCACAGTTTTGCGTAGAAAATGGCATCGAGTTCCTCCGTTTGGAGGTTCAATGACTTGGGTTCAGGAATACATCAAGGACCCCGCGTCCAGACTCAAGTGGGGCTTCATTCCAGTGCGCCGTGTGGTTGATGAGGACTTGCCAGAAGAGGAGTTCAACGGAAGCAAAGAACAGTTGCAGGCTTCTGACTACGAGGTTGAGGACATCGACCCAAGCAGTGAAGACGTGGAGTACCGCGATCAAGCAGGACGCAAGTGGTACAAATTTTTCGACGAATACGAGTACCGTCTTAACAAGAAAGCTCGCAGTGCCCACAAATGGTACAAGTGGTTTGACGAAAATGACACGCCCGCAGAGCGCAAGTTGATGTGGAAAATCGACGTGTTATTGACCTTCTACGCGTTCATTGCCTACTGGATCAAATATTTGGACCAGACTAACTTGAATAACGCCTATGTTGCTGGCCTTAAGGAAGACCTCAATATGAAGGGCAACGACTTGGTTAACACGCAGGTGTTGTTCACAGTAGGCAACATTGTTTTCCAGATTCCGTTTATGTACATTTTGTACGGCTTGCCGTTGAACTATGTCTTGCCAACGCTCGAGCTTTTGTGGTCTATTTTGACCGTGGTCACCTACAGAGTGCAGACCGTGGGGCAATTGAAGGCAGTGAGATTCTTTATTGGTTCTTTTGAGGCCCCAGCCTATTTGGCGTACCAATACTTATTTGGATCCTTCATTTTCAACCCCGCAATGATTGCCAGACGGTCCATGTTCTACTATTTCGGCCAGTACTTGGGAGTTATGACGTCCGGTTTACTTTCTGGCGCAATTGTGCGCAACTTCGACGGAGTAGGTGGGCTCGCAGCTTGGAGGTGGATCTTTATCATAGATGGAGTCATCTCCATTGGTGTTGCGCTTCTTGGTTTCTACATGCTTCCAGGTACACCCACAGATTGTTACTCGATCTTTTTAACCGACGACGAAATCCGGATCTTGAGACGCAGGTTGAAGCAGAACCACACTGCCGGTAGACCACAGGTCGACTTGTTGAAGTCTTTGTTCAGCAAGGACACCTGGGTCAAGATCTTCACCTCGTGGGAGATCTACATCTTGTCGATTTGGAATATTTTCTGTTGGAACAACAGCAATGCTGCGTCTGGCTCCTACATTTTGTGGCTCCGTTCGTTGAACCGGTACACCCCAGGGAAATTGCAGGACTTGACAGCGTTGACTCCCGCCCTAGGGCTTATATACCTCTTGGTTGTGTGCATGTACGCCGACTTCTTTCATCTGCGGTGGAGGGCCATTTTCCTCTCCCAGGTTTTCAATTTCACCGGAAATGTGATCTTGGCTGTCTGGCACGTTCCGGAATCGGCTAAGTGGTTTGCGTGGTGCCTCCAGTACTTTGGCTGGGCAATGGCGCCTGTTTTGTACTCGTGGCAGAATGATATATGTCGCCGGGATGCCCAGAAGAGAGCGGTGATTTTGGTCACCATGAATATGTTGGCTCAGTCTTCGACTGCCGTTTTTGCCGTCATTGTTTGGAGAACCGTAGAGGCGCCTCGGTTCTTGAAGGGTTTTTCGTTCACAGCAACGTCCGCTTTCTGCTTATGTGTGTGGACTTTGCTTGTGTTGAAGTTCTACAAGAGACAAGAGAAGTCTTTTGCTCGGCAGAACGGAATTGTCTTGTACAATTCCGCCGATGGAGAGTCGGCCCCTGAAAGGAGATATGAAGAGTCCGATAGCGGTGTCGATAAGGCTAGCGAGGAGCTAAGAGTGAGCGAGGTGGAGAGCAAGACGAGGACATAGTGTTGTCATATAACAACGATAATTTGATGGACGGTAGCAGAGGAACAAGAGAACGAATTAAGAAATTGAGGCTAGAATTCTTAGCACCATCTTCCTTGCGTGTAAAGTGGACACTTGCACTAAAAGGTTTTGCACTCAACCAAATGAATCGCCAGTTAATTTTATAACGGTGCAAAATAAAGTACTTCGGTCGATGAGTAAGCAAACCATGCCTGTCAAAGATCTGGCGGAAAATAGGGGCATGCAATTCGGTTGGTTAAGCCTAATTTGAGATCCGCGAGGATAATGGACAGCGGGATTACAGAAAAGAAATTCTCCCAGATGGAACAGACATTAGAAAGTCGGCTGTTTCTATGGTTGAATTTGAATGTTTAAACCTCCTTCTTTGAGATTGTCTTACCTATGCATCCACAGTGACGTTCAAACAGAATTGCGCTTTGGCAACAGATTGACAGTCACATGCATGCGGAACTTTCGAGGAGAGTTTAAGACTCCCAAAGACATAAAACGGGAGTCATATTTCTTGTTGTCTGCTGCTCCTATTCTGGTAGGGCCAAAAGCGTGCTGGTGACCCTAAAATCATTCAGATCCTGCGGACCAGCGGATCAACGAAGTGCCGAACCAGAAACAAAACTGAATACAAGAAACGGCTTTGTAGTGACAAGGTTCCGAGTCAATTCAGTGCTGGCACTATCCAATGCTGCCTACTCCAATGCCTTACTACCAGCTACTTGCTATCCACTCTACCCCTAGTTTTTCTCGCAAACGTCATGATTGTACTTGGCATTCATGCACGGAAGTTACGCAAATCTCCAATCTGGCGTGATCAGCCGTATGACAAGTGTGGAGTAGTTCAACATTCCCAAACAGGACAGAGGACTTGGCCGTTCGAAATCCTAAATTTTAGTTCGAAACCGCGGGCATCCTTCCCGTTATCCGCGGAACCACAAATGACTCAGTGCCGATCCGATCTGCGATGATCCTGCTCGTGGGACCAAAGCCTACGTGGAGCAAAAGGAAAGTGGAGCAAAAGGGGAAAGTGGTGAGCCCGAGAAAAAAACCTTCGAACCACCTGTCGCCACAGAACTTTCTTATCAGCGATTTAGCTCCGATCAGAAACGTGGAGTCGGTATATGCAGAAGCATCAACTAGTTAGACCCCACTACTTTTGTTCATGAAGTTTGGCGAGTCGCTCAGCGACAGTTTGGTGCCGGAGTGGAAGGAGCAGTATGTCGACTACAAGGCGGGTAAGAAGCAGATCAAGAAGGTGGCGGCACTTTACGACGTGCTCAAGCAACAGAAAACCACCGACGTCACACCGTTGCTTAATCCGTTGGACCGCGACCAGAACTACGGCCACGACGTTCCAGAACAGGATGTCGGTCTAGGCCCATTGGCCCTTGAGCCTGAGGAGCCCAGTTCGCGGCGCAGACCGTCGGTTTTCAATCTTTCGATGAAGTCGTCCAAGAACAAGCGTGAAGAGTTCTATGAGGAGCGCACTAAGTTTAACGAATGGCTCCAGGAAGAGCTCAACATGGTGAACAGGTTCTACACGGAAAAGGAGCGCGACATCTACGAGCGTTTTCTTGTTCTCGAGGACCAGTTTTCCCAGCTCAAGGAACACACTTTGGAGCTTGTTCGGAGACACAACGACGGCGATCACACGCACGTCACCACCAAGGTGACCGTGACCGGGTGGGCGGCGAAATTCCAGCTGATTTTCCGTCCTTTGACCCGGTATGAAACTCCGTCATTGCCTTCCACGACGTTTTTGGACAAGTGGCGGGCCAAGAAGGACAAGCTGCACGACGTGTACCTCAAGTCGCAGAAGAACATCGACGACGCGGAGTACTACCCCAACTTTCGCGAAAACCAGATCAGAAACGGCGATATGGTGTACGAGTCCGAGGACGAGCTGATTGCGAGCTCGGAGGCGGACCAATACGGCGGAGCGATATTACAGGCTGCTCCAGAACAGTCGCCTGAGCAGGAACTACGGTCGCGTCGCCGGGACTACCAGCCTAAGAAGCACTTTGGTGTGCCTTATCTCTACGCCAAAAAGCAGCTCAAAAGCGCCTTGATCGAGCACTACCGCTCCATCTCATTACTCAAGTCGTACAGCGTGTTGAACCGCACGGCGTTCCGTAAAATCACCAAGAAGTATGACAAGGCCATGGAAGGCTCCATCTCCAAAGACTTCATGGAGAAAGTCGACCGCACCGCGTACTTCCAGACCAGCGAGGTGCTCGACAAAATCTCCAGCCGCATCGAGGACTTGTTTTTGTCCAACTTCGACTCCGAGCGCGGCGACAGAAAGCACGGCTTGGAGAAGTTGAGAAGCGCAACCTACGCCTACAACAACGCCGACATCCGGAAGCCCCTGTACTACAAGGCGATGTTCTCGGTGGGCTTGTTTCTTGGCATTGGGTTTCCGCTTCTTGCGATTGCACTTTACAACGCCCTCGACAAAACCATCAGCGGTCGGCTTCCCGAGGGCAAGTTCTTGCTCCAGCTCTGGGGTGGTTTTTTCCTCTTGAACATGGCGATTCTCCTCTTGGGGCTCAACTTCCTCATCTTCAACAAGTTCAAGATTAACTACAAGTTCATCTTCGAGTTCAACTTGGCCACGGTCTTGGACTACAAGCAGTTCTTGCTTCTCCCCAGCATCACCTTCGGGCTCTTGGGCGTGCTCATGTGGTTTTCCTTCCAGAACTACTGGCCCCAAGCTTTTCCGGGCCGCGACTTTCCCATCGTGTACGCGGGCTTGTGTCTCGTGATCATCTTGTGGCCTGGCACGCAGTTGTATCCCGCGAGTCGAAAGTGGCTTCAGATCTGCTTGTGGCGGTTGTTTTGCTCGGGCTTTTACCCCGTGGAGTTCCGAGACTTCTCCGCCGGCGATGTTTTCTGCTCCTTGACCTACACCATGGGCAACATCTCGTTTTTCTTTTGCCTCTACACCAGAGACTGGAGAGACATTCTTGGCGGCGGACTAGCCGAGGACCAGTCACGGTGTGGGTCCAACCACCTGCACCTCATGGGCTTTTTCGCTGCGTTGCCGTCGATCTGGCGTTTTCTCCAGTGCGTGCGCCGTTTCATGGACTCTGGCGACGCTTTTCCTCACTTGGCCAACATGGTCAAGTACCTCATTGGCGTGGCCTACTATGCGCTCCTCAGTCTTTGGCGCATCAACAGGTCACTGGCCTTCCGGGCCATATTTATTGTGTTTGCGCTGGTCAACTCCATCTACTGCTCGGCCTGGGACATAGTCATGGACTGGTCGCTTGGCCAGACCAACTCCAAGCACTACTTGCTCCGCGACCACTTGTTTTTCGGTGACCCCACGTACTACTATTCGGCGGTGGTGCTCGACGTGATCATCCGGTTCCAATGGGTGTTCTACGCCTTTTTTTCTGACCAGATCCAGCAGTCCGCGGTCACCAGTTTTGCCATTGCCGTGGCCGAACTCGTGCGCCGTTTTGTGTGGATTTTGTTCCGCATGGAGAACGAGCACTGCACCAACGTCATTCTCTTCCGGGCGTCCCGCGACTCGCCGCTTCCCTACTTGCTTTCGGTCAAGGTGGAAAAGGCCATCAAAAAGTTGGTGGAGGCACGGTATGAGCACAACGAGTACGCCGACGCAGACTTCTCCACTGAGGAGGTGGCACCTTCCAGAGGCAGAACTACGGCTTACAGCGGGGCTTCCAAGGCCAACGAAGAACAGTCTGCTGACTCCAGTGGGCACCAACTTGCGCGGCGCAAGTCCACTTTCGTCGTCATCTCCGACGCTTTGAACAAAGCACATATCAAGGACTTCCAGAGAAAGAAGCAAACACCACTCATGGAAGAAAGCGACGAAGACGACGACGAGCTGCAGATGTCCCGGCGCAACAGCGAAGAGGACTAGCCGTTGTGCACGTGATCCGAGTCACGTGTTCGTAAATGAAAGTGCGGCTCCTTAGGGCGGATTTAGTCCTCTTCTCTTCAGCGAATGAAACTTTGCACATCCGCATAGCCTATGTGAACGGAGAAAATGTTCCGTCACGCCGAGGCCGAGCTAGTGTGCCTGCTTATTGCCGCCCTCAACATAGTCACAGCATGCGTGTTGTACCGGATGGAGGTTCGGACCGGGATCACCGTGGATTCCGGAACCAGGAGATCTGCCATCATGACGTGCGTTTGCATGTGCATTATGTTTGGAGGGGTGGCCTTGTTTTTTATGGCGACGGATCTCTATGAGAAAGTTTAGTGGAACAAAATGGTCAGCATCGTGCTGCGGGCAGCAACACGATCAGAGATTAACTTGACTGGTAATGGCACCAGGTGAGGACGGCGGAGTGTGCCTGAGTTATAGATCTTGAAAAATGCACGGAATCATGTCAGAGCGTAAGCAAGTTGGAATATTTAAGGAAAAGTAGCCACGTGGGCGGGCAACGAACGGCCCACTTCAATGTAGTGAGGGAAGGACATTATTAGGATTGGGGGGTTGGGCTCATTCTGATGTGGGTCTCCCATTGGTTGAAACGCTCCATGGGAGGGACCAAATCGTATTCCTAATGGGGCGAGAAAATTTGAATAGTGCAAGCAGGAAAATGGTCGTTTAGAGAGATTAGGGAAACAGACACCCTACTGGTCTCCTATTTTGTTGCTTCGTAAGCAGATCTCTGATTATATAGATGTAACAGTGTATTGATGGTGTGAAGGTTTCAATGAGTCCTAATAACGGCAGTGCGGCCAAAGCTAAGGAAGACTGCTCCCGTTATTGGAATAAATTTGCAGGACTGTTCACGGTGTTTGGCGTTGATAGGAGTGAAAGCTAGGCAGATGCGACCGAGCACAGGCATGATGAACTGCTTTCCAACACCATCTCAACCATGTCAGCGTCGTATGCCCCGTTTCTGCCTCACAGTCTCCTTGTAGCCTAAGCTGTTCACGCGTTTCAGCTCCTCGCCAGACTCCGCCTCATCCGATAAGGAACGTTATGTTGCTCAGGTTCTCAGTAGCACACTAAGAAGCAAAAAGCAAAAAGGAAGCCAAAGCAAAAGTTTCTCTTCAGCCCTGGTCACCGTGGCTACCTAATTGTGCCTGCCGTGTCAATGAGCATTCTCCACTTTATTCGCACCTCTCAATAAGGAGCCTCTCCACTGCACTCAATGCTATGTCGAGTGTCCTTTCAATCCCTCCACTCCCCTCTCATTTCTCTCCCGTCTCTCAATCCTCTCACTTCTGTCTCGTCTCTCAATCCTCAATCCTTTCAATTCTCTCTTACTCCCTTCTCATTCCTCTCATCCTCTTTGGTAAGCCTCCTGGCATTCTCTCAGGAGTTCTCTCATGGCCCTCAGAGCTTCTGGCGCTTGGCGTCGCCCTCATCCTCCGACTCTGAAACCACCGGCCCGATCCGCGGCGAGAGGTCTGCGTGGTAGTCCTTGATGATGGAGTCCACGTCGTCGATGTTCAACTGGCGCACGTCGCCCAACTTCTTGATCTTCTCCGTCACCTCCTTGCACTGGGCATCGGTCAAGTGCAAGTTCAATTGGTCCACGCGCGACTTGATCGCGTTCCACCCTGTCAACCGGTTGGCAAAGTGGATGTAGCGGGTCAACCCAAAGTCGTACGGGCTCAAGATCTCGTACGTGGACGGGTTGGCCAAGATCGCCTTGGCGTGGATGCCGGCCTTGTGTGTGAACGCACAGAAGCCCGTGATGGGGTTGTTGAATGGGATGTTCACCTGCACCGCTTCGGCCACCAAGTTCTCAAGGTCCCGCAACTGGTGCACCTTATACTTGGACAAGACGTAGTCGCGGTCGGCGGCAATCATGCGGGCCATGAGTCCACCAAGAGGCGTGATGCCATTTCGCTCGCCAATGCCCAATACCGACACATCGATCAACCTCGCTCCTCCCTCCAACGCAGTGTATGCGTTGGCGATGGCACAGCCCGTGTCGTTGTGGAAGTGGCACTCAATGTCGCAGCGCACCACCAGCTTCAACGTTCTCACGAGCTCGTACACCTGTCTGGGGTTGGCACAGCCCACGGTGTCTGCTATGCCCACTCTGTTGACGCCAATCTTGTCTACGGTCTTGTATATGTTGAGCAAGTCGACCAAATCCGACCGGAACAGGTCCTCGGACGAGAAGCGGATCTCGATGCCGTGCGACTTGACGTAGTTGATCACCTCCACTGCCGTCTCGGCAATGTAGTTCATGTCCTTGCCGTGGGAGAACTTGCGCAAAAACTGCGACGTTCCAATCACCACGTCCACACCATCCACCCCCGTCTCCACTGCGACCTTGGCGTCGTCCATGTGGCAGCGAATGTGGGTCAAAATCTTGGCCTTCAACCCCAACTTACAGATGGCCTCGCAGTCCTTGCGCGACTGCTCAGAGGCCACGGGCGACGTCAACTCGATGTAGTCCACGCCAAAGTCGTCCAACGCCTTGGCGATCTCGATCTTCTTCTCAGTGGAAAAGAAGGCATTGGCGAACTGCTCGCCCTCTCTCAACGTGGACTCGATCAACTGGAACGAGGACACATTGGACAAAAAGTCGGCGGGGTTGGGGCCGTAGGGGTTGGAGTTGATGAGCTCCGACGACCGGTGCGAGTCTTCCGTGACCTTGGTGAATCCTTCGGTAGACATGGTAGATGAGATAGTGTGCACGAAGAGAGCACCAGCTAAATTTGGTTTTTTTGGAGTTGGCAAAGGAGGCGTGGGACGACCGGTTGGCTCTTTTTTCCTATGAATTACTATTGCAGGTCGTGCTGGGGGCTGGTGGCTGACAATACGTGCACTCTCATAGGTAGACTCAGAGGTGGGTCCAGAGTGGGGAAAATCGGGGCAAATGAAATTGGTTGGAGAATGAGGAGCGGAGCGATTGAGAGAATAACTGGTGTTTAAGAGAAGCATTGGGCCAATTTTGCGTGTGCTCGGAAATAGCATGACATGGATCCATGGTGGGTGGTCCAAAACTTGGGGTATATATAATGTTTGGAGACAGCAAAGTCGTAATTATTGGCTCAAGTTTAGGTATTCAGCGACGGCAACGTATTTAGTTAGCCAAAGTAAGGTACTTCGTCAGCGTAGGTAGCGTATTTTCGTTTCTTATCAGTGCTCATGCGAGTACTTGAGTGCGTGAGACAATGGAGCACTTTTCCGATTAGCTTGGAAAGCTCCTCTTACGCAAACATTGGGATGCAAATTTATCCTCTGAAGCAAATTCAGTCCTTAAATGTTAATTGTAAACTCCGATGGATTTTCGAGGCTCCCATGCATTGTCAGTTCCCAATGCAACCCAGACCAATGCTATTAAAAAATTCAAACCAATGCTAATTCAATCCTCCAATACAAATTCCATCATCCAATAAATCCCATATATATCCATCCTGAAACATTCTATACTTCAATTCCTCTCTCGTTGGCGTCCTTTGTGAGTCTCATGGTGAAGAGCGCAGCTGAGGCACCCTTGACCGCCCAGCACTGAAGGAAACCGATCAAATATAGAAATCAAAATAATCAGAATAAGACTACATCACTTTCGGTGTCAGAGACTACATCAATTTCGGTCATTTCTTTTCATTATCCGTTGCTGCGCCATTCTGCCAGTAACACATTAGGGACCAGCAGACCCTCCCAGTGCATTCACCCTTTCAGCCTTTTTCCCTGACCTTCCCCCAACTCGACCTTTCGTCCAGCCTCCGCACATTCCCGCTCATGCCTCCTGGAGCTCGTTGGATCCGTACAGGTGCTCCGGAATGAGCACCGGGATCATCTCCTCGTAGTCGTCGTCGTCCACGTGCGAAATCAGCCAGAGGTTCGTGGGCAACAAGTTGAACTGGCTGAACTTGTCGATGGCCTCGGTCAACTGGGTGTCGCCGCACACCAAGTACCGGTTTACCCGGAGCACCGGCGTGAACCGCTCGTCGTACGACATGAGATCCAAGTACTTGTGGAGCTGCGGCCGGTACGGCGGGATTTCCTCGTCGACGGTGGAGTACTCGTCACGTGGAGGTGGCTGGATGCGGTCGTGATAGATGGCCCACGCAGGGCCCATGAGCACGCGCTGGCGGTCGCGTTCAGCAGCACGGACCGAGCGGAGTGCTCGCTCGTGTGCGGTGAGAGGACGGGCGTTCAGCCCGTGGGCCCCTAGGCGGCCATTCAGTGGATGGTCACTGAGGAAAGGAGCGTCCAGGAAACGACCGTCCAGTGGTCCAGCGCGGCCATTCAGTGAGGGAATGTCCTGCTGTGCACCTGATTGTTCCTGTCGTTGTTGTCGTTGTTGTCGTTCCTGTCGCTCCTGTCTGGCCACCTCCTGTCGAGATCTCTCCTGGGCTCTTTCCTGTCGAGGCCGTTCCAGAGCTCTTTCCTGAGTTCTTTCCTGAGTTCTTTCCTGTCTTGACACCTCCTCTCTTGCCACCCCGGTCGCCTCCTCCCTGGCTCCTGCCTCCCCTCCGCTGTCCCTCTCCCCCACGTAAACAGGAAGCACAGGCTGATAGAGAGAATCCGCAAGCTGCCGGATTTCCGCCCGCCGCTGCATCTCCTCCTCCTCCAAAAGCACCACTCTCTGTCTCTCGGCCTCCCTCGCCTGCTCCGCCTCTCTTTCGCCGCGTCTGCTGCTCTTTCTGGCCTGGTGCTCGGCTCGGCGCACTCGCCGCGCCTCCTGCTTGCTAGCGCGGTCTCTGCGCCTGGCCTCGCGCTCCGCCTCGCGTTCCTGCTCGCGGCGGGCCTTTCTTTCTCGGCGGGCGTCCCGTTCCTGCGAGGCCTCGCGTTTTCTGGCCTCTCGAGACGCTGCTTGATGTGCGTGACGTTCCGCCTCTCGCTCCGCCTCCCGCACGGCCTCCTGGTCGGCGTCCTGCGCCTCTCTCTCCTCGCGCTCCACTCTCTCTTGTCTCTGTGCCGCCCGCAACGCCTTGCGGGCCTTCCTCTCTCTTCTCTCCTCCCTGCCTCCACTCCTCTGTTCTCCAGGCTCCTCCCTGCCTCCACTTCTTTCTCTCTCTGTCTCTCTCTCACTCTCACTTTCTCTTTCACTTCCTCTCTCACTCCCTCTCTCACTCCCTCTCTCACTCCCCCTCACTCCCTCTCTCACTCCCTCTCTCACTCCCCCTCTCACTCCCCCTCTCGCTTCCTCCCGATTCTTTGGGCGTGCTCTCCCCCAGCGCTCTCTCCCTTCGACCGAGCCTCCGCTCGCGCGCCACCCGCGCCACCTCCTCAAAGTCCTGGGCGCCCTGTCTCAATATCGCCCTCTCCATTCCGTCGAGCTCCGGGACTTCCGCCCCAAACTCCCGAACCCGCCGCGTTCGGTTCGCCTCTTCGAGCGCCTGGCGTCTAAGACTCCGCACGTGATTGACAATGTCCTCGTGCTGGCGCACCACGTGCCGGAGGGCCTGCTGACACTCCGAAGAAGACGCAGAGAAGTCCGGCCGATTGCGCTTCTTTTTGCTCTTCCGCCGCGCCAGCGCGTCACTGCACATGCTGTCGTCGGTGATTTCCACGCCCGGCGACCCCGCGCTCTTTTTGGGCTCCTTGCGTGCCTTTCTCGACTCCTTTTTGGCTCGCCTCGAGCAGCAAGGGCCTTCACATGCACCGTGCGCCCTGCGCTCGTCTTTGTGGCTCAGGGGCCCGGCGGCTAATTCCGCTTCCGTCCGCTCCGCCTCCTCCTTTCGGAGCCACTGTAACTCGGCCACCCGGGCCTCCATGGCCTCGTCCATCATTGGTTCTGGCCCTCGCACGCCTATGCCCAAGCCAGGCAGTTTCCGCTCTCGGCCGGGTAACTGTGGATCTGCTGGGGCCGCAGAAAACACTTCTATCCGGTTTCTCCGCGGTGGTTTGGGCAGTTCCAACTCCGGAGTGCTCTCCAGAGACGCTGGTGGGGTAAGAAGCGAGGAACTGGACGTGTCGCTGCGGGTATGTGCACTTCTGCTGTGCTTTTGTGGTTTTCTGGTACACGCACAGGTCATGTCGTCGTCCGAGTCGCTCAAGTCCGGCGCTTTCTTCCTCATCTTGTACGTCTAATTATATTTCCGCACTAGGCAGGTTGCGGCGATAAGCACACTACACCCGCGCCGCACAAGGGAATGCGGCGATAACACACTAAGAGGGTCCTTACTTCGATAAGATGGCTGAGTCGCCGGAACTGGGCGTCGTTGGCGCCGGCAGCGCCAGTGCTGGCTGTCACGTGATCCGGCACGTGATGTGTCTGGGTTGCTCCACGACGCAGGGGAATCGCCGCATGCAGTCGATCAGATTGCGTGCAGATGATTCCTGTAGTGCCATTGTTTAGAAAGTGGTTTAGGGGCGATCTACTAAGCAGAATCAAAACTGACATCACCCTTTCGCTTTGCCACAGCTGAAGTTCACGTATGTCTTAGATGATGTCACGTGACCGGCGACGCCAGACCACCCGGAAGGTAATGCAAGAACGACAACCAATATTTTAGGCTTTCGTGCAAGAAGGTTTCTAGACAATCGAACGGAATTGCTTTTCATCTGAGCTGAATAGGGGGCCGTTTCATATCTGCTTTCAGTTCTTTGACTGGAGAGCCAGAATACCGATCTGACGACCTTGGATGAGGACTTGGGCTCAGAATAAATTAAGAAAGCGGCCCTAGGAAGCAACAGCGAAAAACGAACCTATACGGAAACAGTCTGGGCCTATGGTATCGCCGAAACAGGATGCAATCCGATGACTGCGAAACAATCCATATCCCTGCTTTCATGATTACTCGGACTAGGCACCTAACACGACTACTTATATTCAATGGTTGGTATTTCTTAGAGCTGGCACATCTGTATTGATGAGTTGCCTCATTGGTTCCTCCAATTGACAGAATGTTTTCTCCGGTCATCAAATTTGAGTCCTTCTAAAGGCATTAGGCCCAATTAGGCGTTGTATCAGACCCAACGTACTTCAACCTCACAGAAACCAGATCCCTCGCACGTTTCTTTCATCACATCGATGAATTCAGCCGTTCCCTGTCATGATATCTCTTTCATCTTATCAGTCTATGTCCTGGCTCGGCACGTGACTTATCCATGCTCGCGGCTATTGCAACTGCAACAAACAAAGGTGCACTTAATACGGCATTCTTGAGGCTTGACGCATCTTGGTCTCTGTACGTATCCCTAACCGTTCTAATTCGTCCAGCTCTTTCGATGACATGGCTACGACAATGAACTGAGTCACGTTGCTGCACTTTTACTTACCCTCAAGTGAACGGGAGCACACGCCATCGAATTCAACGCAAAGCATGTGATACTATAATCCTCCCTCTCATCACCAGCCGCCCCAACAGCCTGAACTGCCAGCTTTGCGGACTGGCTCTCGGTCACATGACTTTAATCATGTGATCACTCACGTGCCTTGTCACGTGCATCTTACTACCCTTCTAACCCCATTGGTCACCTGCACTGACTCAAAAAAATTTCACCATGATCTCCAGAGGAGTCGCCCACCAGGCTCGGGCGTTTTCGGCCAAAGTGCCGGCGCTCGCAAAGCTCAACAAGTTCTCCTCCATCGTCACCGAGGACGTCACCCAGGGCGCGTCCCAGGCCATGTTGTACGGTACTGGTTTTTCGCCAGAGGACATGCACAAGGGCCAGGTCGGCGTGGGCTCGGTGTGGTGGAGTGGAAACCCCTGCAACATGCACCTCATGGACTTGAACAACCAGTGCACGGCGTCCGTCGAGAAGGCCGGCCTCAAGGGCATGCAGTTCAACTCCATCGGTGTTTCCGATGGCATCACCAACGGTACCGAGGGCATGAAGTTCTCGTTGCAGTCCCGTGAGATCATCGCCGACTCGTTCGAGCTGTTGATCATGGCGCAGATGTACGACGCGCTGGTGGCCATTCCCTCGTGTGACAAGAACATGCCCGGTGTGCTCATGGCCATGGGCCGCCACAACCGCCCCTCCATCATGGTGTACGGCGGTACCATCATGCCTGGCAGCCCCACGTGCGGCGCCACCGCGGAGATCCCCGACAAAATCGACATCATCTCGGCGTTCCAGCTGTACGGCCAGTACTTGTCGAAGCAGATCTCCGATGAGCAGCGTATCGACGTTGTTCGTAACGCGTGCCCCGGTCCAGGCGCCTGTGGTGGTATGTACACAGCCAACACCATGGCGTCGGCAGCGGAGGCCATGGGTATGACGTTGCCCTACTCGTCGCTGTCGCCTGCTGTTTCCGCCGAGAAGGCTGCGGAGTGTGCGGCTGTTGGCCAGGCGATCCGCCACTTGATGGAGATCGACTTGAAGCCCCGCGAGATCATGACGAAGAAGGCGTTCGAGAACGCCATCACCTACATCATCGCGACCGGAGGCTCCACCAACGCCGTCTTGCACATGATCGCCATCGCCAGCTCCGTGGACATCGAGATCTCTGTGGACGACTTCCAGCGCATCTCGGACGCGACGCCGTTGTTGGCCGACTTCAAGCCTTCCGGCAAGTATGTGATGGCCGACTTGCAGGCCGTCGGCGGTACCCCCGCCGTCATGAAGATGTTGTTGGCCGAGGGCATGATTGACGGCGACCAGTACACCGTGACCGGCAAGACCGTCAAGGAGAACTTGGCCGACCTCCCCGGCTTGACCAAGGGCCAGGACATCATCCACCCAGTCACACAGCCTTTGAAGCCTACGGGACACTTGCAGATTCTCAAGGGCTCGCTTGCGCCCGGCTCGTGCGTGGCCAAGATCACAGGCAAGGAGGGCACGTACTTCAAGGGTAAGGCCCGTGTTTTCGATGAGGAGCACGCTTTCATCGACGCCTTGGAGCGCGGTGAAATCAAGAAGGGCGAGAAGACCGTGTGTGTGATCCGTTACGAGGGCCCCAAGGGTGGTCCCGGCATGCCAGAGATGTTGAAGCCGCTGTCGGCGTTGATGGGTTACGGTTTGGGTAAGGACGTTGCGCTTTTGACTGACGGCCGCTTTTCTGGTGGCTCGCACGGCTTCTTGATCGGACACATTGTGCCAGAGGCCGCCGAGGGTGGGCCTATTGCGTTGGTTGAGGACGGTGACGAGATTGTCATTGATGCCGAGAACAACAAGATCGACTTGTTGGTGGACGAGGACGTGCTTGCCGAGCGCAGAACGCACTGGACCGCGCCTGAGCCACGTTACCGCAGGGGAACCTTGAGAAAGTACTCGCTCTTGGTCAGCGACGCCTCCAAGGGCTGTGTGACTGACTTGTAAGGGGATAAGTGAGAGAAGGGGCCGCTAGAGAGCCGTATAATGGGACAGCTCCTGCGATCCTCGGAACCAGTTGAATGGTTGGCTGGCGCCCTAGTCTGGGACAGACGGCGCCGTGTACATTGCATAGTCCACGAAAGGATCGCATATATTTGTAGCTGAAGTAAAGGGTGGGAGTGGAGACCAAAGATGCCTAAGGTCGTGGTAAATCGGGGTCAAATGTGTTCCAGGGTCAAATGTGTTCCAGGGTTAAATGCGTTCAGTAGCAAGCCATGCCCTGGTAAAGAAGTCAGGCATTTTTATTTCATGCTCAAGAAAAATGATTGAGCGTGCCGAAGTATTTCCCACACTTTTTCTAGGATATTGCACTTCCCTGGTCTCTCTTGCTCGAAGTGCACAGTCCACCAGGGTAAGAGAATAACTAAATTCTGTTTATTACCTATTATGTGAACCTAATTCAATTCTCATCATACAAGAAATCTTGAATTGCCTTTCTACGATGTGCCGCGGACGAGCCAATCATGTAGTCTGGGGTAAGTTGAGTCAGCCGCACCGCTTCCATCGATACCAGCTCTCGAGTTTCTGAGCTTTATTTCAAATGACATTAACTTCGATTGATAACAAGAATTCCTAATGTCTGTTTTCTTCTGTAGTTTTTGTCTGTCCTTTGTCGTCTTCGTTTTCAGCTACTACGCCATGGCCTGCACAGCTCTGCCACTCATCAGCAACGAAAAGACCCAATTATTCAGATATCACACTCAAATATGTCACCTCTCGACACTTTTCTAACTCATTTAAACATCTCCTCCTTCCCCTTGCTTCCCCTCTCTTCCACTTTCTTTCGATCCACCACTTCTTCCTCCGCGCACGTGACCCACCACTAATTACCGGCCATCTCAACTACTCCCCATGGCCTCCAACTCCAACTCAATAAAGCTCATAACGGGCAGCTCCCACCGCCACCTCTCCGACCTAATAGCCGCCAAGCTATATACCCCCGTGGCCAAGGTCAGCGCATTTCAGTACAGCAATCGTGAGACGTCGGTGGCAGTGGGTGAGTCGGTAAGAGATGAAGATGTCTACGTGATCCAGACCGGTGTGGGGGAGGAAAACATCAACGACGTTTTGATGGAGCTCCTCCTCATTCTCAATGCCTGCAGGGGTGGCGGGGCCAGGCGCATCACTGCGGTGATTCCCAACTTTCCTTATGCCCGCCAGGACAAGAAAGACAAGTCGCGTGCGCCAATAACCGCCAAGTTGATCGCCAACTTGTTGCAGACCGCCGGGTGCAACCACGTGATCACCATGGACTTGCACGCGTCGCAGATCCAGGGCTTTTTCCGTGTTCCCGTAGACAACTTGTATGCTGAGCCTACGGTGCTCCGCTACATCAACGACAACTACGCGGGCGAGCACATGACGATCGTGTCGCCCGATGCAGGCGGCGCCAAGCGCGTGGCCTCGCTTGCGGACACTTTAGACGTGCCTTTTGCTCTCATTCATAAAGAGAGACAGAAGGCCAACGAGGTGTCGAAAATGGTGCTTGTAGGCGACGTCGAGGGTCGTGTGTGCCTTCTTATTGATGACATGGCCGACACGTGCGGTACTTTGTGTAAGGCTGCGGACGTTTTGATGGCCAACGGCGCCGAGAAAGTGGTGGCCATAATTACGCACGGCATTTTCTCTGGCGAGGCCATAGAGAGGTTGAACCGCAGCCGATTGGACAAAATCGTGTGCACAAACACCATGCCGTTGCAGGATAAGTTGCTGCAGTGCTCCAAGTTGGAGTTGGTGGACATAAGTGGCACGTTGGCGGAGGCGATCAGACGCTTGCACAACGGTGAGAGTGTTTCGTACTTGTTCAAGAACGCGCCGGAGTAGTTAAATAGTGAAGTGCGATTCGAACGGGTGAGATCCCTGGTTTTATGGAGTAGTGGTAAAGAATTGCTGGACATAGACGGACGAGATGACCGGAAGCTTGGAGGGCGTATATGTTTCGAATGAAATGCTTGAAAGGTTAGCCTGGGAGGATCGAGCTCTTAAATCTCACCTTACTTGAGCTTTGGGGATGGTGCATATCAGTCTCTTGATACGTGCAAGTGGAGTGGACAAGCAATAGGTTGCAATCTAAGGATCTTCCTACTACCACAAACAGCCATACTGTGCGTCCCGCTGCTCTACACATTCCTCATGTATGCATATTCCTTGCCTAACCTTGCTACCCTCTCTATAATGTGAGGTATTACCTACAGCCTCAAGCTGCTTTCTCTCGGATGCTCGGACATCTCGCAGTAATCCCGACCGTGATTCTCTAAATTCGAACCACATCTAATTTCCATCTCGACACCTCACGTGGTGATCACGTACCAGACGCCTCCGACTCCCAACTCAAACGGATTCCTGTTGCTGTCATGAACCGTGTCATCTGTCACATGGTGCTCGGTGATGTTCTTAATCCGGCTCACTATCCACTCCTTGCTCGAGTTGGCACTGTGGCTACTCGGTTCAAGCAAGTAGTGTGGAGAGTCGATATTGAACGCGGTCCATGGTACAGATTCCTGGCTCTCCGAGTTCTCCATCCGAATTGGAAGAAACAACGCAAGATCACCTGACGCAAAGTTGTTGACGGTAATCTTACTATTGCAGAGCTCGAGTGTCTTGGCCAATTCTTGTGTCTTCTGTTTGTTTTCCTTGGTGAGCTTGCGAGCAAATCCCTCCACATCCAGAAACCGCTTGAATATACCGTTCAAGAAGAACTTCTCGTTCACCACCTCAATGTCGGAAAACTGCGTTTGAAGCTGAACATTCTCCGAAAACGATATAGCGCTAATGAACCGCGCGTAGTCTGAACGATCACTATCGAAATGGTGCTTGAACAAGTCCTGCTGGTGCTCTGCCACTGACAAAACGTTCTTTTCATGTTCGTCAGAGCTAACATCGCCTTTCTCAACCGCAACATTGCTCAAGTCTTGTGCCCACTTGCTGATATCGACTAGCTCCTCGTAGAACTCGGTATGTGGCGTGGACTTGCCCTTGAGCGATTTCTCGTCGAGAAGGTCATTCTTCTTCGTGCGCAATCCTTTCACCCTAGTGATCTTCAACTCAAGCTTGCCTTTGTCTCTCTCGCAAATCAAAAGTAACCCCATTGACTCTAATACAAAGCAGAACTCCTTGAAGAACTCCATGTTGCGATCTATGAGCTCCAGGACATCTCTCATCAAGACTGCAATGATGCTGTTCTGCAGATCTAACAGAGAAGTCAACTTCTGTTCCTTGTCGAGTAATGCCTGCAAGGCAACTTGGTGTTGAGTGGTTTTGACTTCAATCTGGCCAAGTAGGTCTGTTGTTTTTGCTTCAAAGCTCTTCCGTTCTGTCGCTAGCTCAGTCTCCTTGGCTTCGATATTGGTCGAAAGATCGGAATTGGCTATCTTCAAGTCACTCAAAGCAGCATTGAGGTTCATTATTTCCTGGTCAAGTTCTGTGGCGCGGTCGCGATCCCGTTCTCTGCCATTCAGCAATTCTTGGAGCTGCGAAACCTCCTTCTGGAGTCCAGACTTCTCATCATTGAACTTCTGCGCTTCCTCTTCGTGTGCCTTTCTCATCAGCAGTAGTTGCTCCTCATAGGACTTCCTCAATTTCAGTAGCTCCTCCTCATGTTGCTTTCCGAGCTCCTCAATGGTCTTGTTTTGCGATGCTTGCTTTTCATCGTAGTAAGTTCTGAGAGTTTGGTTCTCGGATGACTTATCCTCCACCTGTTTCCGCAAAACCAAAATTTGCTCCTGTAAGCTCTCATTCTCTCTCAACAACAGTCCCTTGCTAGAAATCAAGTCGGAATTCTCACGCCGGAGCCGAATGTTGTCGAGGTGTTTGTCTATTGTCACAGAAGCGTCCAATATCTTGGACCCTTCTGCTTGCGAACGTGATGGGCGCCTGCTTTTGGTTTGGTGGTCTGGAGTTGTGGTTGCCGGTGCCAAGAGCATACTTTGCCTGTTGTCGGGTGATCTGACACTAGCATTCTTCAAAACGGGCCAATTCAGCAACTCCTGATACTGTCTTTGATGGAGCAAGTTCTCGAGGCACCTGATTCTCGACCTCAAGCCGCTGATCACATTGAGCTCGTCGTCGTTCTCGACGCTGTCACCCGCCAGCATCCTAAGTTTGTGATTATTCGGAGACGCAAACGAGCTGAGCGTCGCCACAATCTTGGTGATTTCCTTCAAGTTTTCAGTGGAAACACTGAGGCCCTCGTAGTTCGACGCCAACAAGTCACCCACGTGGTTTTCAAGCTTCTGGCTCCGCACAAGCTGGATGTATCTTATGATATCCTCTCGCTCGATGTTAGCGTTGCCAATGGCAGCGAGGATAGAATCTGGGCGCCCATTGTCCAGTCCATTGACCACTGATACATCAATGGATGGAAGCTGAATACGAAAAGCGTTCCCCGAACTGATGAACTTGATCAGGCGGCCGTACTTCCGTATCCAGAGTCGTTGGAAGTCACGCTCGTGCTTGACCACCATGGTGAGCTGTTCGGATGTGTTGTGAACCACCCCCTTCATGAAGAAGTTATGCCACTCGTATTGGCGTCTCTTCTCGATCATCATGAGCCCGAAGAGCCCGGGCATGTCGATTGTCATCGCGAGATGTTCCTCGGCCAACTGGATCCTTGCGATGGTATGTCCATCGAGTTTCCCATTCGCCTGGTCGTAGTTTCGGAAATCGCCCGCCACTGGGCGCTCGCTGATGAGAGCCTTGATCTCGTTTCGAACACTCACCATGGCCTTCTGCAACGAGCCCAATTTCTCAAAGATGCGCACGCATTCAAGGCCTAGCTTGCGCTTAAACTCGGCCAACGACGTCAACCGCTCGTATCTTCTCTCGACTTCCGCATAAAGCAGTTTGCCTGCCTCAGTCTGCTCCACAAAGGCCTCGCGCAAGTTCTTGGCCGATGGCCCCGTAATTGCATAGCTTAAGGTCTGTACCTTGTCGACGTACGCAGTCTTTGAAGCCTCGTGGTCCTTGAATCGGCTGATCGAGTCCTTGCGAAGATTTTCGATGGTGTTGTCAATCTCCAACTGTTTCAGGTTGACCCGATCCACCTCCTTGGAGTAAGCGTTGAACTTCTCCACTACTTCCGGAAGGAATTTGGCTACGTACGCGGCCGAGGCGGCGAGTTCGCTTTGGTGCAAGAAGTCCGAGATTCGGATTCGGTCGTGCCCACCGTTCAACAGGTACTCGGGAAACTTACGTAGTGTGCTGTAGTGCGCTTTCCACGTGCTGCTGAGCGACTTCATGCTCAAGAGGCGCACGTGATTGTGGTGGTTCTCGTAGTACCGCTTGATGTCGCGCACATAGTTGGTGGTGAACTCAAACACCACATTGAGCGACATGAAGATGGCGTTGGTCTGGCGCACATAGGCGTCGATCCTGTCGTTGATTTGGTGGCTGTTCTGTACCAACGCCTTGGTCCAACCCTCGCAGACCCGCAAACTGGAGGTTATTCTCGCGTCACTATCGTCTGTAGTGACTCCAGATTCGTAGGGTTTCGGTAGAAGCACCAGATGCGAGTCCAAGAGCGCCAAGTACTTGCCAAAAAGGGCGTCGTGGTCGCCGGCAACAAAAAGCCGCTTGTCGTACATGTACACATCGTTGGTCTCGTTGATGGCAGCAAAGTTGAGTTTGATGCCAAACGCCGTGAGCAAGAAAATGTTGTCGATGGAGCCAGTCACATAGTTTGTAAAGTGCTCGTAGAGGTAGATTTTGAAGTCATTCAAGGTGTGGAATCGCACTGGCTTCGGAACCCGGACCTGTTGACCCGTATGGGCATTGTGCACTGTCAAGTACTCGATGTCACTGGCCATGGCACAAAATTAAAGCCTGTAACGCGCACCTGACTATGTGGATTGGAATATTCTGGAGCGCAGCGGATCCTATCAACAGTAGCCGGACTGTGGCAAAGAGGTCAGATGTCCTTATCGGCCTGCACCCGTACCTCCGGGAACCTGGGGTAGAGAAGAGAACAAGAAGTGGGCCCTGGAACAAAGGAATAAACGTTTGGGTGGTTTCGATCTTTTCTTTTTGTGGGTTTTGGTGGTTTGGATGGGATTTGGAGATTTGTGTGATTGCAAGTGGAGTGGGATTTCACTAAGCCTTGCAATATTGGCTAAGAAATTAGCGCATTGAGAAAATATCGAAAAGCACAAAAGCCGCGTAAAAATCGAAAACTGGAGGAATCGTTTTCAGATTGGCAGAACCGGAAGCGATAGCGGCGAGGTTGCTTTTCGGAGTTCCGGAAATATGACACAGTGGTGTAGTCGGTTTTTTCGCAATGTTGCTAATTAAGGGCTATAACGTAGATTGACACTACTTTCCGAAGGATTATGAACAAAATTTATTGACTGGCTAACTAAACAAGGGCGCCACGGGTCTTTATACTCCAGCCCGCCGTAATCCACATTCCAGTCGCGATAATTAGTCTTTAGACGAGAACATATACGACAGTAGTGTTGACGTGAGCGTAGGTAATAAACTCTCAAACCTTATCATGAGCGTCGACACGAATAGTCGAGAATTTGATACGGACGATCAGGGTTTTCAGGGTCAGGAGCATATCCACCCAAAAGTGAATCTCAAACTAGGGTTGTTCCTTTCTAGAGGGACCTCTCTCGTTACAAGGGCCGAGGAACAGGAAGAGGATGACAAGATAAGGTGGAAAGAAACGAGCGTCGAATTGGGAGAATATGTCAAATTGAGGAAACTTGACAGAAATGTTAATTTTGAATGATTTCACTGCTCAGCGAAATGAGACAACCGGGGATCTCCGCAATGTGAGACATACATCAGGACGGAAGCCTAACCAGAAATTATACTGAGGCCCGGAAGAGAAACTGGGCCCGAAGCCTAAACCAGAGATGGACTCCAAGCCATATAGCGCATTCTGACCGTTCACCGTAGAATGTGCCTGGAGCTTAGCAAAGAGGCACGAGGGCAGTCAAAGCTTTTTGGTACAACCCAAAAACCAGACGGAACACCATCTAGGACGGTTCGTTCAGTCTGCTACTTTCACTCTGCACGTTCAGGCCAGGAGACCACGGTGGACCAGCCGAACCAACCTCTTCTGTTCTCCCAGCACCGTTCGATCAGCTACACCCGCTCAATAAGCTACACCGTTCGATCAGCTACACCGTGGCGACATTCCGTCGAAATTCAATATAAATAAGCAGCCGCGCCTAGAGCTTGGCCTTGGGCGCCAACTGCGCGGACAACACCTGCTTCATCTCGTTGGCGGTCTCGGTCAAGTAGTACTTCAAGTAGTCGGAGCGCAAGCCAAAGCCGCGCTTGCAGGAGATGTGCACGTGCAACCAGTCGCTGTTGACCAAGTACGCCAAGCCAAAGCCCTCGTCGATCACCTGGGACCAGCCCCAGCTCTGGAAGTACTCAGAAGGCACCTGCGACGACGAGATGTACCACGTCTGCGAGTACTTGAACACGGGGTCGCGGAAGATGGCCGGCACCTCCTCGCCGGCGCGCACCATCTGCAGCAACCCGAACAAGTGGCGGTCCACGCCGCGCCCGTCGGCGGCCTCACCCAAGTACTTGACGTGCTGCTTGCACGCGGCGTTGAACGCGGCGATCTTGGCGTCGGTGGACGCGGCAGGGTCGGTCCACGTCTCGACAAACTGCTTGGACTCCACCGACACACTGCGCCCGGTCTCGGTGCGGCCCTTCAAGTACTTTCTGGTGGCGGCCGACTCGTAGGTGGGGCGCACCTTGCCGGTCATCTTGTAGTAGGCCAACTGCATCATCATCTGCACGTAGGCGTCGGGCGACACCTTGAACTGCTTGATCAAGTTCTTGCCGTAGCCGTAGTACTGGAACACCTCCTCGTCGTGGGCGGCGATGGTGTCGGCAAACTTGGCCTTGGCCGCGGCAATGTCCGCCTGGGTCGCCGTCGAGAGGTCGAAGGGCAACACCTGGGGCACGTCCGGCACCGAGGACGCCGCGGGCACGGCGTCGGCGGCCACGTCTGCGTAGAACTGCGCAGGGTCTTCCTTGGCGATCTGCAGCAACACGTAGTTGTTCAACTGCACGGTGGGCGTGGCGTCCATGCGCAGGTGCTCGCCCAAGAAGCCCGAGTTGCCGTTGCGCGCAACAAAGTACTCCAACGGCTTGTCGAAGAAGCGGTTCTCGCCGTCGCCGTGCCAGTTGTTGCGCGACTTCTCCTCGATGGTCACGGGGGAGTTGTCGTCGAGGCACACCACGAACGACGCGGCGAAGATCGTCTCGAACGACGCCGTGTTCACCGGCAGCGCCTGCATCCGGGTGTAGGTGGCCAAGTACTCGTCTCTGTTGAGGGAGGTGAGCGCCCCCACGCCGGCACCGCGGGGCACGCGGGGGTTCACCACGTTCACCAAGTGCTCCAACTGCTTGTAGAGCGCGGTTTTGGACAACGGCTGCCCGTTGGCGTCGTGGTGGTGCACCTTGTAGAAGTTGTTGTTCAACACCACAATGAAGTAGCGGTTAGCCGCCATGTCGTAGCATTTGGTGATGTCGGAGCCCTCGGCCGGCACCCGCAGGTTGTTGAACATGTACTTGAACGCGTTCATGCAGTAGGGGTTGCCCTTGATCACCTCGGGGTCGAGGTTCTCGGACTCCACCTCGCCAAGAAACTGGGTGGTGTAGTACGCGAGGAGCGCGGCCTTGGCCAACTGGTTAGTTCCGATGGCGTTGCGCACGTCTTTGTGGTTGAAGAAGTACGACACGTACGGCACCACGGGGTCCCGGTACGACATGTACGCGTAGTCGTCCCAGAACTCCGCCAACCAGTTGTCCTTGTCCTGCGCAAACGCCTCCAACCGCTGCTGCAACACCTCGCCCTGCCCGCCCACAAACTCATTGACGATTTCTGTGGTAGACGCCAACTGTTCCTTGGTCAAAAACGGCTCCACCAGCCGCAAGTACTTGGCCGAGGTTTCTGCCAACGTTGGAACAGGTAACTTGGGGAGCAGCAGCTGGTACTTGAACAAGTCGCCTTTTTTAGCCGTGGAGGAGAAGGTTCTGGTCATTCTGGCCGCCAATTTTATCATCACAGGTGGCCCGCACTGGGAAAATCCGGGGCTTATATATTGTGGGGTGCCGCTAAACCGAGGCCCGCGGGAGGTACGGGTGCAAATTCTCCCCGGGTATAGTGGCCCCACGTCGGAGTTTCGGAGCCGGCGGGGGACCTGGTGTAGGGGTGTGGGGCCTAGTTTGTCCTTTTGTTTGTTGGAGGTGGCATGGCAGAGAGGGCAGAGCAGGAGGCAGAGACGAGTAGAGAAGAAAAGAGTTGAGAGAAGAAGAGAAAAAAGAAAGAGAGAAAAGAAAAGAGAAAACAGAAAGGAGAATAAGAAGGAGAGAAAACAGATGACAGAATCTAGATGAGTTGTGCAGAAATTTAATTTAGTGAGCATCACAGTGTCGATATCACAGGTGAATGCATCTGCACCTGGCGATGGAATGCATGCACTTAGTCCGAGCCTGTGACAGGCCGAGTAGGCCGCAAAAATGAAAAGCATCGGTTGTTGGGTCCGTGAAAGTGATTAGGGGAAATGACAAGAGATCGGCATCCTAGACCGGCATCCCGGGATCTTTAGTGTGGGGCTCGAATACTCCGAACATGGAGCTTGTGGGTTGTTGGGTCATTGAGGACCCGTTGTTGAATGGCCGCGGTCGGGCCGAAATTGTAAAATCAGGTTGAGTTTGGATACAGAGGCCGTGTGAGACACTGAGACAGAGTTCTCCAAACAAATTGAGGCGTGAGTGTGCTGACTAGAGCATCTGGAAATCTAATGGTCAGGTAATTGAACCGAGAGAAGATTTTGAGTAATTGAACCGAGAGAAAATTCTGAGTTCAGAGAGGAACTGGACAAGAGAGAAATCTCATGCCAGAGAGTACTTGAGCTATGAGAGAACGTTGTTAGCGGACTTCTAGGCGCACTGGATCTACGTCAAAACGATCTCCGGTATGGTGTCGGAGTTGCCTGAATTGACCGAGGAATGCATGGAGTCGAACTTCTGAATTGACCGAGGAATTTGAAGCAAAATTCACCACTCGAGGCTACGTCATACTCCGAACACCGTGACGCATTAGACCATTTGACGTCAAGAGAACACCTACGTCAGAGCACCTGGCGTGGCTGAACGGAATATCACCCTTCAGTGATTCTATTGAGAGTCTGGGCAGCTCTCTCTTATCATAGAATCGCAGTAAGCAAACCTCGTATAACACCCTGCTGAGATAGTCCTCAACTTGAGGCAGCCTTGCCTCAGCTTCAACCTCGGCCCAAATCAAGCATGTGATGCCTCACGAAGTACGATTCACAAAACACCAAAACCTACCAATCAGTGAGGGATCGAACTATCGCGCCTGTACATTTTGCCTCGAGTTTCCCGAGACCTGCTGCTTTTGATGGCCCATGGATCATTCTCTGGTAATTGGGCCTGCACGCTGTCCTCAACTCCGACTCCGGCCATCAACGTCAAATTTCCTCAATTAAGCATGTCTCAAAGTTCCTCAAACACCAAAAAGGAATCTCGAACCTGACATTAATACCAACCTCTGCCTAATTCCGTGATGTCGACCGCCCGTTCCTGCAGTACCAGCCAACACGTGTCTGAATGTCCGCAATCAAGCAGCAGAACTCCAAGTTCCATCCACGGGGCCCAACCCTCCAGACCCAGTTCTCAAAAACCCGAACCTCTTATACCCACTCTGCTGTACCAGCTCACCTTTGCTGCCAAATCTCATCGCCGGACGCGTCGCTGGCCTGCATACGGCCGATCTCCGGCACTCACGGCATCACCATCTGTCCTCCTCCAACGACTCACCGTTCCGTCGTTCCTGCAGGCCATGTTTCTCGTGGCGGTGTTCCCGTGGTTCTTGCTTCTATGGTACGTAGTCATGGTTTCCGTGGCCGCTTTGGGCTACTGGTGCATCCGAACCAGGTTCTCCCACCCGCCGGTGCCCTCGGAATTTCCTCATTTGGAGCCAGTAACCATCATTAGGCCGGTCAAGGGCATCGATCCTGAGCTCACCTCGTGCTTGGAGCTGTCGTTTCTCCAGAATTACCCACAGGACAAGCTCCAGATCATCTTCTGCGTCTACGACCAGAGTGACCCGGCAATCCCCGTGATCGAGGCCTTGGTGGCCAAGTATCCGTCGATCGACGCTCAGATTCTCGTTTCCGACGCCGACTACTTCGGGCCGAACCCGAAAGTCAACAACTTGGCCAAGGGTTTCCTAAGGGCCCGCTATGATTTGGTGTGGATCATGGATCTGAACGTGTGGGCGTCGCCCAACGTGTTGAAGAACCTGGTCGTGGCCATGGTCAACAACACCAATTGCGGAGCTCCGCTTCCGGCAACGTCCCGTTCGGTCAAGTTGGTGCACCATGTTCCGTTGGCATTGGCTCTTTCGGGTGTGCGTTCAGGTGGTGGCAGCGTCCTCGACGAAATGTTTCTCTTCACCTCGCACCTGAAGTTCTACGTAAGCTTGAACAACTTGGCGATTGCGCCGTGCGTCAACGGCAAGTCCAATTTGTACCGACGTCTGGACTTGGACTACGCCGTATCTCGCATTCCGCACCAACTTTCAGGATTTTTTGATGACGAGCTCGTTCGGCAGGACGCGGCGCGTATTTCTGCAAAGGGCCCAGGGCATCTGCTTGAGTTCTTTGCCCGCTACATTGGCGAGGACAACATGATCGGCATAGCCTTGTGGGAGTACTGCTTCGGCCGAACGGCCCTCACAGGCGATCTTGTGGTGCAGCCTTTGGTGAATGCCGACAACTCCATCAAAGACTACATCGACCGGCGGGTCCGTTGGCTCCGGGTCAGAAAGTACATGGTTATGGCTGCAACTCTTGTTGAGCCCACGACCGAGTCCATGGTCTGCGGAGTCATAGGCACGCTAGCGCTTTCGCGCCTCCTCTGGAACTGCTACTTCAGCATCTGGTTCTTCCTCTTCCACATGGCGTGCTGGTTGGCCTGCGACTACCTGCAATATTACATCTGGGTCCACAACATCCACAGCGCAGGACACCGGCCACAATGGCTCCACAACGTTGCGCCAGTGACGCGAAAACCCAGCGAGTGGCTCTGGATCTGGGTGCAGCGCGAGTTGTTGGCGTTGCCGATCTGGGTTACTGCCATGGCGGGGCACGAGATCAGCTGGCGGGGAAAGCCGTTCATGATCAAGAAGGACTTGTCTGCGGAGGCGCTCTGAGGTTATAGAGGGGTGCCAGGCAAGGGGAGGAGGAGAGAAGTGGCGGGAATAGGAAGAAGAATAAAGGGTGAGACGAGGAGGTTGGAGATGAGAAGAAGTTCGAGACTAGAAGAAGTTGGAGACGAGAAGAAGTGAGAGATACAAGTTGAAGAGGAGGCAGAGAAGTTATTATTGGATAAAAGTTGTGCAGCGAGCTGTTCGCTGATTGCATTGGCTCCAGGAGTTTGAGATCTAGATGCCGCAGACAACCAGCATCGTCTGCGGCTGATTTGAGAAGCAGAAGGGTACACGACCCACGTACATAGTCTCTGGGGCCGCTAGAGAATAAAAGTTGCTGGTTTGATAAGAGTTGCAATTGAGGGCACAAGGAAAGGGCAGAAAATGAAAGAAGGGAAAGAGAAAAAGAAGACAAAAACGAGAAAGAGAGAAGAACAGAGAAGAAGAGAGAAGATAACAAAGAAAGGAGAATAAAGTAATTAGAGGAAGCAGAAGTTCTGGAGGCGGACTCCCTCGCCTTATCTCCCGGATCTGAGTTTGCGCCAATTTGTTCGCCAGCAAACCAATTGACCCAACAAGAGACAGACCTGATTTTACGTCTATTCTCCGTCCCATTCATCCCGTTCATCCCCACGATTCGTTTCCACGGATCATCGACCCCACAATCCCAGCTACCTGCAGGCCAATATCACCATGATAGACTTGAAAGGAAAAAGAGCCCTAGTCACCGGCGGCTCCGCGGGCCTCGGAGCCTCTGTCTGCAGGCAGCTCGCTGCTGAAGGCGTCAACATTGCGCTCAACTATAGCAATTCCAAGGAAAGAGCAGACTCGTTGGCAGAGGAGCTCAAGTCTAAGTACAAGGTGGAAGTGGCCGTGATCCAGGCCAACGTCTTTGACGGAGCCGAGACTGCAGCCAAGCTCATTGAAGACGCTGCCGAGAGCTTGGGCGGCTTGGATATAGTGATTTCCAACGCAGGGTGGACGGAGGTGGTTCCATATTCGGACTTGGACGCCTTGGATGACGCATTGTGGGACGGGTGTTTCAACGCCAACATCAAGACGCACTTCTACCTCTTCCGGGCTGCCAAGAAAATCTTCGACGTCAACATCGGCGGCGGCACGTTCATCGTGTCGGCTCTGGTGGCAGGCAGAATGGTGTATGGGTCTAGCATTCCGTATGCGGTCAGCAAGGCGGGATTGATCCACTTGGTGAGAATGTTGGCAAAGTCCCAGGGCCCAAAGGTGCGTGTGCATGCTGTTTGCCCAGGTTTGCTCATGACTGGATGGGGCCAGCGGTTTCCCCAGTCGAGGGTCGATGAGACCATTGAGCGGTCGCCCATTAAGCAGTTAGCGGACGTGGAAGAGACAGGTGCCCATTTTATTTTCTTATGTAAGCTTGCAACGTCGACAGGGACTACGGTGGGTATCGATGCCGGCTTGTACGAGGGGACGTGAACTATGGAGTTATATGCCACGAATATGAACACAGAGGAGAGAGTGTAGAATAGGGTTTGTAGGGTGAGAGATATTTTGGAGTAAATGGATAGCTAGAAATAATCAATGCATAGAAAAGAGTGAGAGACGAACAAGGATGGTACTGCCAGTATTTGTTATAAAAGATGAGAGTAGAAATGGGGGATGGCAACTAGGACAGAGAGACTGTCGCTAGATATGGGAAAGATATTGCTAGCCTCGCCGTCAACAAAAACTCACTGCTGTAATCGGGTTCATACCAACTACATTCACTTGCCATATGCCTGCTCCGCCGTTACCTGTGTCGAGAACAATGCTCAGCCGATCACGAACCTTCTCTTGCCAGATTGACAGCCGAACCTCGGAAATACTGATCCAGCGTCGGCTATCGGCACTAGTGACCGAATTGGCCCATGATCTGCTGTGACGTCACAGCGATGAAGGTTCTCGGGCGCAGCCTCGAGCCAATAAGCTAATTGAACTAATGCATTGTGCCCCTCCCAAACCCCACTGCCGCAACGAAATTGCCATTCTCGTCAAAAAGGCTAATTTGCTTACGAGCACCGGCCGGAGTCAAAGCCGTTGTTCTGCACACAAGCGCAGGGCCAACGTGGGTCTTTGTGGTAACTCAGCACGTGGACGCAACAGAGGTCGTACTAGCATAACAAATGCGGCTGAGACCGAAATGAGACGACGGTGGAGTGGAACCCGCTTTTCTGCGTCCTCCGGCGCAGGCAGCCTTCTAGAAGCCCGGACTCCACATGCGCATCGCCGGCTTCCATGCCTATTGCACCACATTCTGCATGGACCGATGATAAGGATAAGAAATTAGCTACAAATGAGCGTAATTATAAATAACAACCCTTCAGCTACCGGTGCCATGGACAACAAGGACTCTGAAATCACCGTGGACATTGAGAGCGGAGGCTCATCGCTCGACTTGGCCCAAGTCGAGGGAAGTGACAAGGCCTTGAGCAGGAAAATGTTCCTCATCAACAACGCCTTGGACGAAATCGGCTTGACGTGGTACCATTTCAAGCTCTTCTGCATTGCCGGGTTGGGCTACTCCGCAGACTCCCAGTTGACGTTGATCCAGAGCTCGGTCAAAACGTACGTGGACATGCAATTCGGCCGAACGTACCCCGTAGCGACCGAGGTGTTTTATGTGGGTCTTCTCACGGGGTCGGCGTTCTGGGGTTTTGGCGCAGACATCGTTGGGCGCAAGTTGGCCTTTAACTCGCTGTTGTTTCTTGCGGCCGCATTTGGCTTCTTCACTGGAGGCATGAACTCGTACGCCACGTACTGTCTTTTCATGATGATGAGCGCCTTCTGCGCCGGAGGCAACCTTGCGTTGGACGTGACGGTCTTTTTGGAGTACAGTCCGTCCAAGTACTCGTGGATCACCACGTTCATGGCCTCGTGGTGGGGCGTGGGCCAAACCATCGCCGTTTTATTGGCGTGGGCATTTCTTCCTCGGTACTCCTGCTCTTCCAGAGACGACTGTGAGTCCCGCAACAACAGAGGCTGGCGCTACTGCTGGTATGCCAACTCTGGCATTGTCATGGTGGCTGCGGTGTTGCGTTTGTTCGTGTTCAAGCTCGACGAAACACCCAAATTTCTTGTTTCGAGTGGCCGTGACGAGGAGGCAGTGGCGGCGCTCCAAAGAATTGCTGACAACTACAACAGGCCTCTTTCGTTGACGGTGGAAGACCTCAAGGCCTGTGGAGAAGTGCAGCACCAGATCGCCCGCAAACCCACCCTCCGAGAGTCGTGGGATGCGATCAAGTACCACGTGGGTATCTTGTTTCTGACACGACTCGTGGCGTACTCGACTTGCTTGGTGTTTGTGTCGTGGTTGTTGATCGGCCTCGCCTACTCCACCTTCTTCAACTTCTTGTACATCTACATTGCGCTGCATGGCGGGTCCACGGGCACATCACCGTACATTGTGTACCGCAACTCCACCATCAGCTACTTTGTCGGAATTTTCGGGCCAATGGCCGCTGCTGCCATGGTCAGAATCCCCTGGTTGGGGCGCAGAGGCACCATGTGCTTTGGCGGATTGGCAGGCATGGCCATTTTGTTTGGCTACACCACTGTCCGCACTGCACTGGCCGACGTGGGTTTTGCCTCGGCCACCTACTTCTTTGTCAACATCTACTTCGGGGTGTTGTACGCGTACACACCCGAGGTGTTTCCTTCGGTGGCCCGGACGACCGGAGGCGCCATGGCGTTGGTTTTGTGTCGGTTCAGCAGTGCTTTTGCGCCGGTGGTGTACTACTTTGGCCAGAAGTCCGGCACTTCGGTGCCCATTTGGGTGTGCGGCGGATGCATTGGCGCGTTGGGCCTCATTGCGTTGATGATGCCGTTCGAGCCAACAAAACGGAGGTCAGTTTAGCTCGGGACGTCTTGGTTTCGGCTGTGTAATAGGTCAGTAACTACTGAGCGAGGGTAAGCCTGGTGTAAATATGAGCAGTTGAGTCGAATCCTCGTATGAGCTTTGAGCAATTTGAAAGGTTCCCAGAGAATACTTGGAGAACTACCAATTGAGTAAGTCAGCAGCAGCCTTTCTTTGTGTTCCCAATTTCGGTGTAGTTGCAATTTCAGATCTGAATCTCGAATTAAGCTTATCGCTCCACCTTGCTGTGAGCCCTGGCGGTCGCTATCGGAGACATCGGCGACTAATTGTGACAAAGTACTTGATTCCTGTTACGGTTGCGAACTTAAGTAAATACACTTGGAAAACAAAATTGATTAATCCTTTCAGATTGGACGGAAAACTCTTGACAACCAGGACGCCCGTGATCATCCACTTAGATTCCGTCCACTCATCCGACCACTCAGAACTTGCGTATTCTAGAGTCGGGTACAATTCCTCAATTGAGACCCCGCTTACGCCTTAGTATATTGCTCAGTGTCAGCATTTGAGGCTATTTTACCTCCCGGAATAGAGAATTATTTGCTCTTTCGCAATTCGCACTGTTGATCTTAGTCAGAAATTACCCCGGCCCCGCACTTTTGCACCTCTTCCAATGTCTCCACACGACAGAATCTCCGAACAAAGAGAAGAATGCTGCCAAATCCCCATGGCCCCACCAACCCCGAACAATACCCCAAATCACCTCTCAACGGTATGACATATTTTCTGCGAATCCTGTCTCCTCCGTACCGATCGGGCAATCAGCTGCGAAAAATTGCTCGCCAGTCAACGAGCCAAGAATGCCTCGACTATATATACTAACCACCATTGGTTCTTCTCCCCACAATGGCGGTATCGTACAAGGGACTTGATTGTCTCGCAGACAAAAGTCTGGCCGAATACATGACGTATAAGATGGCGTCGCAGGCCAAAGTACCATGGGCATCGCAGGCCCATTATGGCAAAGTTACAGTGTACTTTGGCGTGGCCACGGTTTTTTTGGCGCTTGTCAAGCACTTCTGGTTTAAGGCCAGAGACAGACGGTACACCAAGGGCCAGAGCTCGGGCTTTCTTCCGTCGTTGGTGTACGTAATTACGGCCCACTGTCGGTACTTTGGGTACCAGCAAACGCCAGAATGGCTTGTGCGGGCGTTTTCGATGCCGCTGTCGGTCGGAAACTTGCTCTACGGTATTTTGGCGTCCGGCTATTTGCTCTGCTACTGCTTGGTGCCGCACTTTTGGTACCGAGGATGCCGCGGGTTTGGCTCTCCGCCTTTGGGAGTCAGAGCAGGCATCATGGCGACAGCATTGACGCCGTTCATCTTTGTTTTGGCTGGCAAAAAGAACTTGATCTCGTCGTTGACGGGAATTGGCTACGAGAAGTTGAGCTGGCTCCACCAGTTTGTTGGTGTGGCTACGTTGGTGCTCGGAATTATCCACACCATTCCGTTTATTCACCAGGCGCTCGCCGAGGGCGGGTCCGCGAATCTCGCCAAGGCCTTCGACGACTACATCTACCTCAACGGTATCCCGCCGTTGGTGTTGTTGATATTGCTCTGCTCCTTGTTCAAGAGAGAAGTCCGCGCCTACTTCTACGAATTGTCCTTCCATGCGCACTGGATGATGGCGTGCGGCTACTTCGGCACTCTCATGTACCACGTGTACCAGTTACTCGACATGCAAGACTACATGTGGGCGACACTTGCGTTGTGGGGTGCTCAGCTGTTGTACCGGGCATGTACTACGGGCATGGCCCGGTCTAGAGCGGCGGAAATCAGAAAATTGGACGACGGGGCGTTCGAGGTGGTTGTGCACGACATCAAGAACCTCAAATGGCGTCCAGGGCAGCACTGTTTCTTGCGTTTCCCCGGAGTTCGTGTTTTCGACAACCATCCGTTTTCGATTGCGAGCGTCACCGCCCTGGAGCAGTTGAAGTTCGTCATTGTGCCCAAAAAGGGCCTCACCAAGAAGTTGTACGACCAGTTGGACGCCCAGGTGGTCAAGAAGCGGGTTTTGGTCGACGGACCCTACGGAGGCACCGCCAGAGATGTTTCTGGCTTCGATAAGGTGTTTATGTTTGCCACCGGAAGCGGAGTTACGGTCACGTTGCCTTATCTTACGACTTTGGCTCAGGATGTCGCAAGTACTCAGGCAGCACATTTCGTTTGGGTCGTCAGGCACTTGGGCGACGTCAACTGGGTACGCGAAGAACTAGAACGGGCCATGGAGGCTGCCGAAAACAGGTTCACCGTGGATATTTACTGTGTGGAGTCCTCGGAGGAGAAGTTGGGCAAGGACATTAGCGGAGTGGTGGTCCACTATGGCAAACCAAACATGAAGGCGCTTGTGAAAGGGTTCCAGCCCGACCTTTTGCAGCGAAACTTGATTATCAGCTCTGGGTCGGACAGTATGATGGGGGCAGTGAGCCAGGTCGCTGCAGAGTTCCAGAAGTGTGTGCTTAATGGCAACTCGACCTCACGGTATGTGGAAGAAGTCTGCCTCCACAGCGAGAGATTCGGGTGGTAGTGTAAAATAGAGTTCGGAACGGATAAATAGCATGGGGAAGTGTAGAATAGGGTTTGGTCAGCGGTCGTCAAGTGGACACGAGGCATGAATGTTCTTTTGGCTTTTCATTTTTGCTTTTCAGGACCTTTACGCGTAAATGTCACCTCTGGTCGTTTGGAAATCACAAGATTCACGGACTTCAATAATGAGAAGTCATTTGTCAAGAGCTTAGCTTCCACACTGGCGCATGATTCCGGAGGTACCGATGGAGAGGTCTCTGAACGCAGTCAACTCAAGCTTAATAAGCCCCACAATCCTTAGACATGCCTATTCGAGTCCAACGACCAGAAGAATGAGAAAAGCGCAAAACTTAGAAGCCTGAAGTTAGAAGCCTAAGAGAACCTAGAGACCGAAGTATCCTGAATGACTGAATAATTCATTGTCTCCAAGGTCACTACTTTTGGAAATTTTCGTAGTACTCCGTATGAAACGTTCTCCTGATCAGCTCATTGTCAGCCCTCCGCAGCCGTACATTAGGACTTCGGTATCCAATTTATCCCAGATCGGCAATTCTGGGCGGTGAGGCTGACATCATTGTTCAGTCGCCCCGAAGCTCCATCACCCGGTCCGATCCAATGTGTCAAAGTTTCATGCATTCGCTGTCCAATGCTCTGAGAGCTGAGCGCACTATTCGAAGGGTTCTGCAATCACTGGATTCGTATTCAAATCGAAACTACCCCAGTCTACCTAAGTATCAGCCTGTGCCACGACTCCTTCAAACAATTGAAGGCCCCTGACTACACCTGCCACTACCGCATTAGTAAATTCGATATTTCCGAGCCCCTATCCTAAGCCGAGGCCTGAAGGCTTCATCGAAGACTCCTGCAATCTGAAAAATAATCTCACTCCGATCATGCGCGTGCATGTGCGCATCGATCTCCAAACCAACACCTTGTGTCCATCTGTCCGCACCTACGTCGGTTAACTGTCAGAATCAACGCCACGCATGACTTTGATCGACCCTTGGCCGTCACATGGAAGTGCATTGATCTGGGTCAGATCTGCCAGGAGTGCATCCGGCGATTACTGACTACTGACAATGTCCCCGCACCGGAGAAAGACGTTTTAGTGAGCGAATGACCGCGACTGCAGGGCGGACGGAATGAGAAAGGGGATAAGGTGCCTGAAGCGTTCAAGCCGCCAGACACGTCTGGAGACCTGTATGGCGGCGCCGATCGGAGAGCGAATTACCCATTCGGACTAATTGGCTGCGTCCGCCGACGTCAACAAACAAACCCAACATGCACCCACGGATAAACTGCCGGCTACAGCGCCAGCAAATTCTCGTACAACCCCTCATGCGTAGCTCCAAAGGGTTTTTCCTAATCGGGTAAGGCACCGGGCTGCACCTAGTGGGGCCAGAGCGCCTAATCGGATTTTGAGGAAAGCGACTGAGGCACCGTCGAGCATGATGCGAGATCAGCGAAGGTTCGGGGCATGAGTGGCCAGGGACGGCCACAGCACGCGCAGCTGCATCGGCCACAGAGTGAGCGGAAAAGATCTCTGCGATCGGCGCCCGCCGCTTGTACATGCGCCATGCGCGTCGCAAGCGGATATGTAGGCTGGACAAGACACCCGCAGGCCGGAGTTTAAATGGGACCCAATTCCGTCCCTCTTCGCTATTATGGTGCACAGTCACGTCCACCCGGCACGCGCGTGGTCGATGCTGCCGCAGCAGGAGCTTGCCCTCAAGCAGGTGTGGGCGATCTTGTTGAAGTCTTTTGGCTATGAGGTCCATGCGTGGACCGACCTGGCCCGCATTGGCCGGGGTCTTGTGCTGCTGGTGGAGCCGCGCACCTCCGGGTCGTCCACCGCGCTGACCATCTCCATCAGCAAGGAGCTGAGCTCCATCGAGTCCGGCGGGTCGCTGTTCATGCTCCAACGCCTGTGCAACAACATCAAGAGCGTGTACTACCTGCTCGAGTCCGACAACTACGACGACGGCGACACCGAGGTGTTTTCGTTGTACCACCAGGAGTTGCACCCGCTCTTGAGCAAGTACATCCCCGAGGACTTGCACCGGGCGTTTTGGGCCGCAGGCCGCAACGACAGCCCAGACAACTACATTCTCCGGTTCTTGCGGGCCACCGACTTCGACGTGCGGGCCACCGTCAAGTGGATTGCCGAGGTTTTGGACTGGCGACACAACAAGGTGGGCGTGGACGACTTGTTCTACAACGGCGACGCGCTTCTCTACTTTGAGGGCCGGCTGGCCAAGTTGATGGAGGCCATTCTGCGCAATGAAACGTACATCCGCGGCTACTCGCGGTCTGGGTGTCCGCTCGTGCACATCCGGTCGCGGCTCCACTTCCGCAAAAACTGCCCCGACGCCGACTACGACAAGTACATCATGCTTCTCTTTGAGTGGACGCGGTTGCGGTTTCTGGAGTACAAGCGCGGCACCGACCGTGCGCAGCTCTTGTTTGATCTCACGGGATTCACGTTGAAGAACGCCGACTTCCACGCCGTCAAGTTGGTGGTGCGGTTGTTCCAGAAGTGCTACCCCGACGTGGTGGAGCGCATCTACATCCACAACGCGCCGCGGGTGTTCAGCGTGATGTGGAACATCGTGGTCAAGTGGATGAACGCGAGTCTCCGGTCCAAGATCATGTTCACCCGCGGGCCCGACGAGTTGAAGAAGTACATCGAGCCCAAGTACATCCCCAAGTCCATTGGCGGCAAGGACAAGATCCCGCCCTACGTGGAGCCCACCTCTTTTAATAGTCAGCGCAAAGAGGCCGATGCGCTCTTCAGCAACCTCATGAGGCAGCGCGACGAGTTGACCGTGCACTTCATCGATGCAACCATCCGCTGGATCGAGGCCCCATCCGTGGAGGAGTCCCGCATGCATCTAGATAACAAGATAGGGTTGGGGAAGGCGCGGGCCCAGAACTACATCTACCTCGATCCGTACTTGAGAACGAGGGGAGCTGCGGACCGCAATGGCGAAATGGGCAACCTTGCGGTGTAGGGGCATCCTTGCGGTATAGGGGGCAACCTTGCGGTATAGTTTGGGTGGTATGCTGGCTCGTACCATGGTTTGGGAATGTAGTGAGCCGCCTCGCGCGGACATCTAATGTTAGCAACACACTATCTGTAGGCATGGAAGCATGGCAATGTTCTGTGCGTGACACCTAACCATTGCCGCATTGGGAGCCATGGTGATATCGGCGGGGAATGTGCTCTAGCACTGACCAAATGCGGAAAGCCCAGAATCGGTCTACCAGTGTTGTTTTGCTGGTGCTGGTATAATATCAGGCATGACGTTAATGCGGGGCTCGTTTCTGGCATCATTTCTTCCTTAAAGTACTTCGCTTATGCACGGCGCTTAAGTTAGACGGAAAAACTCACTCGGGAAAATGATAATTAGAACAAAGAATGTGTCAGTCGACCCTGCAACCATCTCGGCACAAACCGGAAAACCAGCGCGAGGCTCTAGTGGGGTATGTTTCCGGTTTTTGACCAGAGTGTAAGTAGTTGGACCAGTACTGGAGCCGATAAACGAGAACGGATTTGGCGCAATGCGAACGCCCAGCCCGGCAGGAACGGCGCCACGACCTTCCAAAACGGTTCATGTAGTCCCTAATGAGCAGCTTGGCTTCCTGGTTCGAGATAGGCTGGTAACCGGTCGGTTAATATTACTCCGTTCCACTCTTGCTTTGCCCTTGATGCAGCCGTCAATCCCTACAACTGAAATTCGTGCCATAGAAGGTGACAGTGATAGTTGTTTCGTAGTATCGTTTCACAAGGCTACGTTTGGATCTGCTTTGAATCTGCTGTTCTTCTCACCAGATCAAAGTTTACATGTCACCTAGAGCAGTTTTTAGCGAGGCTCACCCTAGAGCACGATGGATCACACATAATCCTTTCAACGACTGCGCCTGGCTGTGTCAGGGCTGACTGCATGTCCGATTGCTGGCTTTGGTTTCTTTCTGCCGCATTGGCACTCTGCTCTATGTGGTGGAATGCAACCTTCGAGGCAATGATGGCCATAATGAGGGGCCTCCTCTATTCGGCATCTGCGGTTCATTTCCAGTGGGTTCAGTCTCAAACACCTAGCTAGGCTTTCAGCGATCGGTCGATTGCGCATTCTGTAGCAACAATTACTAAGACCAACCGAAAATTAATGGTTAGAAGTCACTTCAACGTTCTGATGACTATTCTGAGCTCTTTATGTCGCTAAGCGAGACGCTGCGCGATAACTCGTAGACTGAAACAAGGTATATCTCTACATGAGATCACACTGAGAAAGGCTTTGGGCAAACGAAAGACTAAAACAATCTACTTTCGCCCAAGCGTTAACTTCAGCACCGACTTGATTCCTCATCGGTAGTACGACTGCTTCGGTCGCGGACCAATGAAATTGGGTTTTATGCGATAGGCGCTTTGCAGCCCGGGGTAAGTCTGAGGCTCGTAGGGGTTCACGTTTATGTGACCCTCTTGTAAATCACTAACTGCTTTTTTATGTATTCGGGAATAGGATTGAAGTGTCTCATGCTCACAGCAAGGCCCTTCTCTGCTACAACGTTAACAATGGATACCCATCAGCAACGCCTGAGGTTGTCAAAGGAAGTAATGTATTGCTCCTCCAATTTGGTCGCATTATCCGGGAATCCTCCTCTGGCAACCTCGGAGCAAAGCTTAAGCCTGAATGTAGAAAATTTGAGGCGGATAGGGACTAGTCTCTTGAATATTGACAATAACTGACTGGTTCCTCATCCAGTGTTGTTGATTAACTCACATTCCGAAATTCCCGAGGAGTCGGAGCAGTAGAGTTCAGACTAGTCAGTTCATTATCTGATATATACTAGGTTGCTTATAATACCTCTCAAAGGGGGAAAGCCTTGGATCACCAAGTTGAAGTTGTTTAGGTGATAAAAACCCTCGGGCCAAATTTGAATAATTACAACCCGAAAATTGTTTCATTCTTGTTTCACTTTTGTATTAGAACCGTGTCATCGGAGTATTATCTTCTTTCCGATGGCCACCATGATTGGTATCCTCCTAGTTAAGATAGTGCGGAGACCGATACTGCACAAGTTTCAGCCCGCATCAATTAGGTAAGGATTATCACCGCACCGTCATGTGTGCAGTGTATTCACGGCGATAGCCCCCAAAGCGGTATTATTCGGTCTCGAGTAAGGTTGCGTCAGCCGCATCTCCAAACCCTTAAAACCTGGATAACTCCTAAGTTCTCCCAAGAACAATCACGACAATTGCGGAGAGAATAAGCGTCACTCCTCGTAAATCCAAGTCAACAGAATGAGGAACCTTACCAAAGCTCTTCTTGGCGTCGGTGGCTTATCCTATGCATATTATAAATATCATGAGTATTCAAAACCCAAGCGGGGCCTTCCTGGACTTCTCGGTTGGAGTGAGCTCAGTTTGAAAGAGTCTCACGATATAACCAGTGATGCGAAAAAGTATGTCTTCGAGTTTGGGGACCCCAGCATGCCGTCAGGGTTGACGGTCGGATCTTTTGTTGTGACACGGGCCAAGACCCCAAAAGGAATGGTCATAAGACCCTACACCCCTATATCGGACGTCAATCAAAAGGGAGAATTGGAATTTGCGATAAAGACCTACGACGATGGAAAGATGTCCAAATATTTTGCGAGCTTGAAGCCTGGAGACACAGTCAGATTCAAAGGACCGATCACATCGCATGCGTGGGAGCCCAACTCTTTCAAGCGTATAGTTTTGATCGGCGGTGGAGCGGGGATAACTCCGTTGTACCAATTGGCACGAGCAATTGCCAACAACCCAGACGATAACACTCAAGTGGACTTGTACTATTCGTCAAAGTCCGCGGACGGCATCATGTTGCAACAAGAAATTGACAAGTTGGCGAAAGAAGTTGGTGACAAGCTCAAGGTCCACTATTTCGTGAGTGAGCCCAATGACGAGTGGAAAGGACTTCGTGGCCGCATTGATAAAGATTTTTTGCTGCAGAACTTGCCCCCGCCTTCGAAGGACATGAAAATTTTCGTTTGTGGGCGGCCTGGAATGTATCAGACAATTTGCGGAGACAAACCCAACCCGATCTTGCAAGGTAAAGTCGGTGGAATTCTCTCCGAATTGGGTTACACCAAGGATCACGTTTATAAATTTTGATTTTGATAATCCATGTCTAGGAAGAGTGTAGGCTTGGCACATTGTGCTGTCGGTGTCTTAACTACAAAACCCTAGTTATCATCATTCCACCTCGCACTGGAATGCAAAAATTCCTTTTAATACTCAGACTTGTTTCATTGTTGAAGTCTCAAGCAGTTTATCAGCGGCGGTCAATGTTTTGATGTGGTGTGTGCTCGAGGCTCGTGTCGTACTTCGTTGTCTATCTTGAGTGTGAGAAAGGTTCGAATAATACTTTCCACATCTGTGTCAAATGATGAACAGAAAGTCAAAAAAATTGGTGTGGAAGATCTGTGATGATGCCCAGTGACTCCTCCGTGGACCTTTGAAAAATTAAACAGACTAAAAGATGGAGAAATAATGGACTCAACGAGTGAGCAGTTTGTGGAATCACAGAGAACAGTTTGCAATGCAATAAGCAAACGACAAAGGAAATGGATGAGAACTTCCCGTATTCTTTTCATCGCCTCAGTTCCTCTATTTCTCATGCTGGTTCGTCCGCACAGTGCGCCACCTGTCACTTCATCTAATCTGCATTTCGTCTATTTTCATCGTATTACGCCAATTTGGTTGCTTTTCTACTTTCACAATTGAAGAGATCGTTGGGATCTCCTCGTATTCCTCAGGTTGGAGATTGAGAAAGTCATCTTTTCACATATTCCTGGCTCGCGGTAAAGAAAGCCACACCAAATCATATTATATGAAAATTTAGTGATTAAATACACGGTGTGTTTGAGTTTGAAGCATTCCCAGTCTGTTTTCAGATTTTAAGCGGGGAATGTAAAGTCTTGTAAATTGTGCTCATTGCTGACAGAATATGTCTTTATGCATGGTACTACCCGATTCAGTGTCAACCTCAAAACACGAAAAACGAAATATCCAAGGAAACGAGCAGATACCTTATACACGTTGTTTAAAAAGAATTTTCAATCGTTTCAGAGAATCTGGGTCCAATGTAGTGCATTTTGACACCGCAACTGGCCAAAGTGCCCGCTGACCCGCATACTGAGACGAAACTAGGCGGATTAGATTTTTCAGCTCGATTCTTTAGATAAAATGGAGATCCGCAGGTCCTTAAAATATTATTTCCCGAAGTTGAGCCGCTAATATTAGGATTCCAACTTTGCCTTATGAGCGGTCCCTCGTGGTTTCCAGCTAATAACCATCCATGGGAACCAAAGGAAACGAAAAAAACAGGGAAACACAGAAGCAAGTAGGAAAGCAACCTGTTTCGACTGCTTAACGGACTGACTACGAAATCGACATAGAACTTCGATATTAGCGTGCACTGATCTAAAATGACAGTTAGCGAATCACATTCTCTGGGAAAGTTGACTACTTGGTGGGGAACTCCATGATGATCTCGCCTTGTGACGCTCTCTGACTTATTGCGCTAGTTATGTAACCTAAATGCGCACCATTTTGAAGTACTTCCCAGTGCTCCAAAAACACACCGAAATCTTAGTGAGATCGGTTCTAGTTGAAAATGTGGGTGATGAAGATGTAATTCTTCGATCTGTGTTTGAACTGTCATGTTCGGGCGAGTTGACAATTGACTGCTTCACCATAAAGCACATGCGTGGGTTTCACAGCCAGCCAAAGAAAAGTGAGTTCCATACGGTGATGCTTGCAGAATGTAAGACTAATTTCAGGTCGAACACTTGTTGCTTCATTTGTTCGCTTCGAGGAATTCGCCCAATCACTTAGACGTTAACCACGGCTGTTTTGGCTTTGAACACTTGGGCACTATGGACATGTCCGACGATACCTTGACAGATTTCGATCTCCGCAATATATGTCTTCCTGACTCTACTCTGTTCCCACGAAATTTAATCGGTCTCGTGTCTCTTCATCATGTTCAACCTCCCCGATGAAGCACCACCCATATAGCTTCTGCTCTACAGCATCCTTTAGCTTTTTTCTGTTTCCTCATCTAGTAAGTGGATGTAAAAGCGTCCCATCCGAACAACCACCGCTGGAAGTTCGTGTCAGACCACTTGTCGGGGTTTTTCGCATCCTTGGTCTTCATCAAGCGGTCACGCTCCTCCTGCTCGGGACCGTCAGCATAGTGCCAAGTTGCTCCATGTTTCCGAGCTCCCTGCTGAATGGTCTCAGTACGCTCCTTTCTTTTGCTCTCGTAACTGCGCAAGATCGCAGGCAAGTCGTCCAAGCTCTCGCACTTGTCCAACTCTGTACACAACGTAGCACCGTCCTCAACTGCCTGAGCAGCACCCTGTGACAAAAACGGAAGCATGGCATGTGCCGCATCGCCAAGAAGACACACCCTGCCTCCGGCACTCACCCAACGAGGGATGCTTGGGATGTCAGCCAAGACCCACTCAAGACAATCGTCAACATGGGAAAGCACCTGCCTAATGACGTTGTCAAAGTTCTTGTAGTGCTCGCGCATCTCCTCCAAGTTACCGGAAATGTTCCATTTTCCGACAGGTGCCTCACCAGGGTGCACCATGACGATGTTGTAGCATTCACCGTCTCTCATTGGGTAGGCCATGATGTGTCTGCTGGGCCCGATCCAATTGTTGGCGTTGACGTCGGTCATCAAGTGCTTAATCTTGGGGTCCTTGAGCATGACGTCCCGAGGCACGGTGGCTCTGTAGGCACAGTAACCCGAGGGCTGTGGCTGTACCTTGTACTCGGGAACCACACAGGTGTCACGGACCACCGAGCGGATTCCGTCGGCGCCAATAATCAAGTCACCTGTGTAGGTGGCTCCGTTTTCAAGAGTCACAGTGACGGTGGCATCATCCACCAGCTTCACACGACAGTTCTTGATATACTCGATACCTCTCTCGAGGGCAGCCTCGTACAACACTCTCTGGAAGTCAGCACGGTGGATGAGCCAGTATGGGTTGCCGTACAACTCGGTCATCTCGGGATCCAATGCGGTGGTGCTGAGAGGAGAGCCGTTGGCCAGTCGTCTCAAGACAATTCCCTTGGGAATCGACACAATTGGCCTAAGCTTTTCGAGCATTCCGTACTGCTTCATCACATTGACCGAGTTGGGAGGCACCTGGATGCCGGCACCGACCTCACTGAGCTCTCCAGCCGCCTCCAAAATTGTCACAGTGTGTCCTCTCTGCTGGAGGCCAATAGCACAGGAGAGACCACCCAATCCACCGCCACAGATCAATACGTTCAATTTAATTCCGTTTGTCATGGCAATTTACTCGAATTTGATTGGAATCCTAGAAGCGATCACAACATTTAAAAGCAACCGAGGAGGTAGGGCCGAAGTGTGGAGCAGGCCGTCCTCGGGAACCTCCCGAGAGCGAAGTGTTCGGCTTCTCATGAGGCTTCGCTTCGATATCGGGACCACCTCCATAATCTCGGGTAGATAGCCGCATGTGGACTGCACATTGAGAACATTTCCGGGGTAAGCGGGAACGTCGAGTAGTCAATAACACTTGGCGGGTTCTTATCGACGAGTTCTGATGGGTCTCGGCATTATGGTGGATTTCGATGAGGCGTTGCAAACCCTTCACTTCGGAGAGGAATTCATTTCCTATGATCCCCAAGGTTAGCTGTACCGCTTACTACCTTATATTTTGATGAGCTTACAGATCGCTCACTGCATTTCAAACTGCTTACGGAAGCACGATTTGCTCAACGTGTCTTAAATTGCTATCTATTCAGAGTCTCTAGCTCCAACTGGCTTACCAGACACATCTATTCGTACTTGAAGGTGTTGTACAAGGTTCCAACATTTTCGACATAAACCTTCACCTCATCGCCATCCTGCAAGGCTCTTGGTGGCTTGCCTGGAGCCACTCCAACACCACCGGGAGTTCCCGACATGATCACAGTTCCAGCCTCCAAAGTGGTACCCTGACTCACAAATGCAATCAAAGTAGGAATGTCGAAAATCAAGTCGTCAGTGTTGGTGTTCTGTCTCAACTCTCCATTTACAGTGGTGGTGAGTTTCAAGTGACCAGGGTCCTTGATCACCAGTGTAGACACCAAAACTGGGCCCAATGGAGCCCAACGGTCAAAACTCTTGGAGAAACCCCACTGAGGCACTCGACCAGCAAAAGCTGGATCTCTCTGCCAGGTGCGGGAAGATACGTCATTCCCCGAGGTGTATCCGAGCACGTAGTCCAAGGCGTCCTCTTTCTTGATGTCCTTACCGGTTTTGCCGATGACCACGCAGAGCTCACCCTCGTAGTCCAACTGGTTATCCTGGACAATCTTGGTAGCAGGAATTGCCTCGTCAAAGTCAGCAATTGAAGTTCTAGGCTTGTAGAAGAACGATGGGTATGGTGGAGGGGTTCTACCAGCCTCGAGAATATGCTTCAAGTAGTTCAAGCCGATGCACCGCAAGATTGGCACCTGATCCGCCGTCAAGGGACCAAGCAACTTCACCACCTTCAACACTTCGTCAGTGACAACTGCATCAGTGAAAATGTCGCCTTTCACCACTTTGGCCTTGAACTCCTTTCCAGACTTAAATGACACACCAATATCTTCTGAAAGGGGAGCAATTGGTTCACCGTAGTGTACTTCGCCGTTCTCGGCAACGAATCTGATAAGTCTTTTCCAAGAGGTGGCGGTCATGTTGAGGTAGATAGGTCGAAATTTCAGATCAGGAGACCAAGCGAGCCCACCCTAGTAATGTAGTGGATGTCGGCCTCGGGAAGCCAAGCCCCACCCGTTCCCGAAGCGGGGGAGGGGCACGGGCTCGGGAAAGGGTACCAGGTTTCTAACCGCGCCTGCCGAGCTTCATCTCGGGAACTCGCTCGGGAACTCCTCCCGAGGAGGGCCCCCCAGTCTACACAAGCCAAAAAACACTGTCGCTAATCCACAGCGTATTTATTAAGTATCTAAACTGCTTGGTTTTAGTTTTTTTCATTATTCCCAAGTCCAACATTTGCAATGGCCCCAACTGTCCAAAACCCCATCGCTCAGGAAGAGCCAGTTCTTGACCTTGACAAGATTTCTCAGAAGCTGTTCCCCGACATTCTTACTCTGAAGAATGTCGAGCCGCTTTGGTTGGTGATGTCGAAGTTGGTTCCTCCCACTCCTCGGCCCAGAGCGCTTCCAACCTTGTGGAGATACAAGGAGATGAGACCTTTGCTCATTAGGGCTGGTGAGTACGTGACTGCTGAGAAGGCCGAGAGAAGAGTTCTTATGCTCATCAATCCCGCGATGAGAGAGGAACCCATGTGTAGAACCACCGACACGTTGTACGCTGGATTGCAACACATCAACACCGGTGAAGTGGCCCCAGCACACCGCCACACTGCGTTTGCTCTCAGATTCATTGTTGAGGGTAACGGAGGATGGACCGGAGTGCAAGGTTCGAGATTGACCATGGAGAGAGGCGATGTGTTGTTGACTCCTCGTCTCGACTGGCACGACCACGGAAAGGAGGGCAACGGCCCTATGATCTGGCTCGATGGCCTTGACTTGCCTGTTTTCAAAGCGTTCCCAGTCAACTTCACCGACAACTACGACGAGGACCGCTACCCCAGTGAGCCCGTCGGCTTGAGCAGCCCTTTGAAGTATGCATGGGCCGATGTTCAGGCCGCATTGGATGCCACGGAGGGCCCACATGCCATTTACGACTATGTTTCCAAGGTGGACGGAAAGTCTGCTGTTTCGAGTGTCATTGGTGCTCAGGCTGAGAGAATTGACGCTGGAGCTTCCTCACCAAAGCGCCACGAAACTACTTCCTACGTTTTCCACGTGGTTACGGGTACTGGATACACCGTGATTAAGCTGGAGACCAAGGAGACTGTGATCAGATGGGAAGACAAGGACACTTTCTGTGTTCCTTCGTGGTCTGAGATTGTTCACGTGAACAACGGCGAGGATGCCGCATACTTATACAACTTCAATGATGCTCCGTTACTTAAGAACTTGAGCATCTTCCGTCTGGCCACCTAGGAAGTATGTATTGTTTGTTTACGCTAAAAAATGCGACTGTTTGAAGATTATCAGAGTACTGTAGTGTAGCAAACTTTTATCTGGAACCTGTGGTATTAATCTTGCTTCTGTCTCTTGCAAAGTGCTTCAGCACTCTATGCATGATGTGATTAATGTCCAAGGCCTTGCCGCGGAAACTTATTTGATAAAGCTCAATTTATTGTTCCAAGACACTGTTTAACTTAACAATTCAAAATAAATTAATTGGTGGTCCCCTAAAGAAATTCAGATTCATACGCATCTACATGCCAACGTCATTTTTAGCTCTACCAGTATGTCTAAACTATTCTATGTATATACCTCAAGTCAAAATCTGTTTTGATCAGGTCAATTTAGCATCGGCGAGAGCAAGGTCTGCCGTGCTCCACCGGCTGAAAAGAAAGCTCCTTATCAAAGATGTTACCTGCGTAGTCACCTTAATAGACAAATAGATGCTGATTGAAATAAAATCATTTAAGCATCCTTTGTCGCATTAAGACAAGAAATCTCTGAACCATACACTGCTCTTGAGGACGCCACAGAGTTATTAATCGTGCGTTCAACTGTGAATCTGAGAGCTTTCTGTACTTTAGCACTACCCAATCTGACATTAATACACGGTTGGGACAGTTTCTGAATTGTTTGCCTAACAGTCCAGACTAATCGCTGGAAAATTTCAATGAAACTCAGAAGCCCAGCTCTCGTGGCAGGATTCAAATTTGTGGAAAACTTAGCGGTCTCGGGACCTTTGACTAACCCCACAGTATCTTCGAGGAGAAGCAAAGATTGGCGGAAATACACCCTATTTCCGCCCTCGCCCCCTCAATTTGGTGGAGGCTGCCTTTTCTATGCGTGGAATGCTTTTTATTTTTCACCCGCTCTTTACGATATCGTGCTGGAGGGACCGATTATTCGCCTTGTGAGGACAAGCCAAAGCAAATTCTTTCGAACCTCGGCTATTCTCGAACACCATTTATCTAGATGCTCAGTAGCCCAAGAATTTTAAGACGGTGGTGAGTCTGCAAAAGGCAGAATATTGGGGTTTTAAGAAATGGGACTTCATCAAATTAGCTACGCATCCTGCGAATCTTGAGTTGAAGGACACACAATGCTATTTCTGGCCTGCATTTCATAAACTTTTTGTCAGCCATCGTAGAGGGCCGTGCTCGGGTTCGATATTACTTGCAGCTCAAATGCGTGGCAGCTTAAACACCCGAGAATCACCACCTCGGGTCGAAACCGACGATGGTCTGCATATAAATGTGCATATTTACGAACTCATGTTGACATATTCTGTTGTAAACGGAAGGCGCCTGAGACCTCCTTTCAATTCTGGCAGCTAGTGATATCGCTGAAAGTCTAAATTACACTTCCGACTGCATTCCAAAACTTTCCCAGCCCAAATGTTGAATGAGGCCAACTAACTGTTAAAATCCTGTGAACGTTACATGCAACAGTGGTAGTGGCCGGCCAGACACCTAGATGCCCCACTTCGACAACCAATCGAGAGAGGTTCCTATACTTTGACTGCACAGATACTGAAGATTGAGTGTGGAGATAAGGTGCCCCGCAATGAAGCATCTGCATTTGGCCGTTTTCCCGAAAGCGGGGCTTTGGTGACACTCCCGAGAGAAAAATAATTCTCAAAACCTGGGGAAAATGGGGAAACTACGGAAATGCGGCGTCCCAAAGAAGTTTAGGCTGAGGGGTTTGCCATAAACACCGTACTTTGGTAAAGCGGGACACTTGATTGGCCGCCTCGCGTCAAGTACCATTTGCACCATCGCCAATCTATAAAAGAAGGCTCAAATCTTCGAGAAAACGAAAAGAAATAAAGACTGAGATAAAGAAAGAAAGAACATGGTTTCCTCTCACAGCGGAATTTCTGACCTCGAAAAAGTGCTGACACCTCAATACGTCGAGTTCGCCGACAAAGAAGAGGTTCCCGAAATATCGGAAGAGCACCGGGCTTTCTTGATTGCAAGGCATGGAACCGCAGACTTGAAACCGTTGCCGTCTGCAGACGCCAGTGACCCGCTCAACTGGTCTAATGCGAAAAAGGCGTACCACCTTTTCTTGATTTCTCAGCAGACCTTCAGCGGGACTTTCATGTCGGCAGGAGTGTCCGCCGGGTTTCTGGAGATGTCAATGAAATACAAAATGTCTGTGACTGACTGCTCATATTTCATCTCGGCTCAAGTCTGTATGATGGGCATAGCACCGTTGCTTTGGGTTCCCGTAATGGAGTTATATGGCCGCAAGCCGTTCTTGATCTTGGCCTCCATTGGATGTATGGCGTTTAACATTGCGGGTGCTTACTGCAAGACGTATGGGGCGCAAATGGCCACTCGGATCATGTTTGCGTTTTTCATATCTGCTGGGGTAACATACGGAGGAGGGTTCACGGGAGCCATGAACTTCAACTACGAACGCGGGAGAAAGAACGGTGTTTGGGCGCTTGCAAACATCATCGGCACTCCAATGGGGCCCTTCTTGATGGGCTTTGTCGTGCACCACGTTGGCGTCAAGTGGGTGTACTGGGTATTTGCAGTGATGAACATTTGCCAGGCGATCGGATGGAGTTTGTCCAGCGAGACAAAGTACAACCCAGTCAACACCACAAGAAAAGGTCTTACTGGGTTTCGCAAGCACTTCAACTTCATCAAGATCGAAGATAGGTCTTTGCAATTGATTGACTTCTTGGCCCCTTTCAAGCACGCCAAAAACTTCCGTATCTTGATCGTGGCGATTGTGGCGTCTATTGCGTTTTCATACGGAAACATTGTCTTCATCACCGAGACACCTTCCATTTTCATGCCGTTGTTCCGCCTCAACCCCCAGAGCTTGGGCCTCCAGTACATTCCCATGGTCATCGGATCCCTTCTTGGCGAAATCATTGCCGGTATGGGCTCGGACATGTGGATGATCGCCCTGGCCAAGAAGCGGGGTTTCAGACATCCAGCAGACCGTCTTTCTTTCATCTACGGAGGAACGGTTTTGCTCATTGTGGGCCTCATTGTGTGGGGAGTATTCCTCCACAAGGCCAAGATCGGGCACTGGTCATGGACCATCAAGCCCTTGATCGGATTGGCCATCTGCGCCGGAGGTGCCGACATCTTGTCGACAGTGTACACTTCGTATGCCATTGACTGTCATCCCAACGACGCGGCCAATGTGGCGTTGTTTGTGATGTTTGTGCGCTTGGTTTTCGGGTTTATTAGTCCCTTCTACTTCCCAAAGATGTTTGATAACCTCAATTATGCCGTGTCCGCTGGTTTGATGTCGGCGTTGTTGGCTGCGGCGACGATTGCTTCTGTGTGGCTTCACTTGTCTGAGATCAGGAAGCCGCCCAGCATTCTCCTTGATTAGTGCTTAATTTAAATTCAAGATGTCATGTTTTATGTGAATTTCAGTCTTTTGCGTACTCATCAAGCCCTGGGATGATCTAATTGGCCGATTGGCGTTGCTACTTGGTTGTAGGTGGTAATCTTCAAACTTCAATTCGCCGATAATTGTTGATACTCATGTGGTCATATTTCCTAGTCTCCATCAACATTACTGGTCTCATGTATATCCCTTACGGATTGGGTTTCTGGATACTTGTGCTTTTCTAGTCTGTGGTTTTCGGGGAGTTGTGATCGACTTAAGAAGAAACCCGGAGGCGTTTCTAAAGCAGAACTTAGAATTCCCTGCTTTGTGATTCAGTGGAATCAGAATCCCCGTTGGCCTTAAATGTATGGCTGGTCTGCTAAACTCGTGTATTACGGGTAGCATTTCGCTTTCGGTTGGGCTCACTCATTGCGTATTAGGCTCCCACGAAGCTGCTCACTTGTTTAGAGCTGCCAACTCGGACTAGACCAGGCTGGTTGTTTTGTCTTTAGCTCAACTTGAAGCGCAAGGAATCTACCTAATTAAGAGTAGGAAATAATCCACATATAATGAGCACCCTATATGGACAAAATAATACACACCGCTCTTAGATAGATGCTGGCTAAACCACAATTACTACACCAAAGCAATCAAACAATTCAATTTAATCAGAGTTCTGCCGAAAACATCGATGCCCCGCCCACAAACGTACCATGCGGCGCCAACACAAATGTCTGCGGCATGTGCGCCCTGGCAATTTCCGTCATCGTCTTGGCATCAAGTAGCACCAAGATAGAGTGATCCCCGTCTCTGTCCATGACAATCGTCAACACACATCCATCGTCCTCTTCAGTTGAGCCTGGCCGGGGCACGTAAATCGGTTCACACGGAGCAGTTTCGCCGTTGGGAGGATTCCACTCCAACACCTTGCCTGTTTCCCAGTCCGTCTTGACGATGGATGCAAACATTGCTAATTGTACAAACTTGATTCCGTTGGTGTGTTTTCCAATTGGGATTCTCGATCCTGGACATGGTTTGCCTGTTCCTCCAACTCCATAAATATATCTGTAGTTTGGATTCCGTGAGAAAAGAGTATTGATCCTGGGAAGTTCCATGTGCTGATCGATAGCCTGTCTCAACACAGCACGAGGCACGTTAGTGGTGTTGCCTGTGACATACTCTTTGATACTTGCCATAGCTTCGGGACCCTCCACATCAGTCAATTCGTACCTCACAACTGCACCGTTTTCAAATGGCTCAATAGGTTCAAGAATGTTACTGAGTGAGTATTCCTTGTAGGGCACCATCTGCAGCTCCTGGCCATCATATGCACAAACATCCACGTGAACATTGGTCTTGCCCGTCTTAGGGTCCACAAAATCATAAGCATTGCATGAGTGGAAAAACATGAAGTTGGCCGACTTGTATGTGGCCACGTGTTTACCTGTTTTCCTATCCAATACAAAAAAGAAGGTCGGACAGTCCAGATCGTACTTAAACGCCTCGATAAACTGCTTGTCGTCCAAGCCCTCAAGGTCTAAGATGATAGGATTGCGCACAAACACCACATATTTCTCCGTCAACGCTAAGGAGTGGCAGTAACATGGCAACGAGGGAAGAACTGTGTGCCACTTCAACTTGGCCGGTTTCGCTCCAATGTCCAACCCGAAGATCGTGAGCTCGTTCTTCTCGTTGACCAAATAATTGTAGATCTCGCTCCGCAGCCGGTCCTTGGCTGGGTGTGCGCAGGTCCCGAAACCTTTGAGCAGTGGGTCCACCTCGGTATATCTCAAAAGTCTTTTGGGTTCCAAGGTTCTGGAGTCCACAACCTGGTAAAATGGGCCTTCTGTCTGCACGACAAGCTCGTCAGCCTCTGGATTTTCTGCTGCCTTTGCCGAGTATGGGTTATCGTTCTCGGGAAGAGCAAAGCCACGGCGCACCATCACGTTGATGTTGACTTCATCTGGCTCTAAGTATCCATCAGGAGAGAACGTCGACTGATGTTTCAACAAAAGAGCCTGGCACGGGTCTTGGGTGTCTCTCAATTTCCCGTTGGCATTGACTCCGAACATCATCATGTTGGTAAGAAGGCCATCCTTCTTGGCCTTACGCACCAACCCTTCGGTGGTGTACCGAGAGTTGTACCGGACCTTCCCATTGGCGATGTCGAACTTGTGCAACATTCCGAGCCCGTCGAAAAAGTGCTGGGTGATGGCGGGTGGTTTGGACCCGTCCTCAGATAAAGGTACCGTGGTTCGGCCGGTACCCACTCTCACTAACGAGCCCTTAATCCATGAGGGCCAGCTCCCTTCCAATTCGCAGAGGACCGGAGTGGGCGTCTGCGAAGCGTCTCTGAAGTAGGGTGGAACGAGCTCAAGGGCTTTCGCATCGACGAAGTACTGGCTGGTCTTCTTTTGAGCGGGTTTGGGAACTTTTGTGGCGGTTGCAACAGACATTATTTGGTGAATAGCAAATGATAACCAATCGAGCTTCTTATATAGACGCTGATTTTTGGGTTGGACCAATCGTCGATGGCTCGATTACGCTCATCTCATCGCAGTATAGTTTACCCCACATTGGACTGCAGAGAGGTCCCGAGCTGGAGGAGGGCGAGGGGAATTGCGGGTGGAAAAAGAGAAATAATCGGACCATTTCAGTATCAGAGGGGTTGCATCGATCGGGGTTTCTGCGTTTGGGGTGTGTGTACCCGAAAAAGCTCTTCCCGAGCTTCGGGATCTTAAGCGAGGAGTGCAGATCATAAGGTGTTGAGCCCTGGGCAACCCCACCAGTCACCTGAATTGTGTGGGGACAAAGGCGGGGCAGGTTTGAAGGGCTTGTCGTGCAGAATGGCGCCCCAGAGGCAAAGAAAAGTCATTCTTAAATTGGCCTAGCCTTGACCAATAGGACGATAAGGATTTCGTCTACTTTTGACTGAGTTGACAGCCATGACAGGTTTGATATGGAAGGCATGAAGAAGGGCATTGTGATTAAAAATTCCCGTCCGCTTGTTTAAACTGCTTTTCCTGGAGCGATACGAAAAAAATAGGCTCCATAATGTCGTCAACGAGCACCGATTAACCAATCATTTGAAGCGGGACAGTTTTATCCACAATTCCGCCGTTCATGTTATTGCTTTGTAGCGTCCCACTTTCGTTTCCCGGAACCAAAAAGACTTCAAGTAATAATTCATCACAATTTACCTTCACTAATGGCCATAAATTCACTTTTTAAACACTTATGTTGTTTGAAGCACACTGAAGTTATGAGCAGACCCTTTCCTTGTAAATACAGAACAAAGACGGGAATTTCAAAACACAGCTAGTATAAGAAAAAATCTTCGACAATTGAAACAGGTTCTGGAGCAAAGGTATTAAAACTTCAAACATATTGGCTCCAACACGTTTTTCAGCTTACATGCGTCACATTCATGCAAGTGCTCGTATCTGCCTGAGGACGATTAACATTAATGAATCATGGATGTAATTCGATGTTCTCACCCTACATGTGGCAAGTTGTTCTCGAAAAGGACTATGCACCCAGGCACGAGAAGACACATTCGAATATCAAGCGATATCGCTGTGATACATGCAATAAGGGGTTCTTCAGAAATGATCTAACGGATAAGCACAAAAGGTCCAAGTCTCACCTCCTCTTGGAGGAACCACGAATTCAACTCCTTTTTGCTTGAAAATCAGAGGTTTGACGAGGGAAAGGGACGAAATATATTTCGAAGAAAGATCTTGGCTTGAATCCCGCCTTTCTGCTACGTGAATATGGTAGTAAGGAGGCAGAAAACAGAAAATCGAATCAATCTCTGCATAACGAAGACCCGTTTGGCTTCCCAAACAGCTACGAAGACTCTTATGGTTGGCTTTTCGGAGATGAAGAGGGAATGAGCCTTGAGGTGGGTCAGAGCTTCCACGACTCAGATATCACCGAGTTCAATCCGGCAGATATAGATTGGGGAGCGATAAATTCGAACGAACATTTCATCACTGCCACTAACGAACGTGTGGCTTCAATCATCACAGACCAGCTTCACATTTCCAGCTCGGAAACAGAAATGAGTTTGGAGAGCTTCAACGCTTATTTGAGTCTGTACTGGACCCATTTTAGTCCATCTAATCCTGTCGTTCATCGTTCAACGTTCAGTTTGCTTGACGAGAGCCCATATCATGATTTTCTTGACATAGGAATAGTTGCCATATGGATTCGAGCAGCAGGACGAGATAATATCGATGGCCAAGTCGAGCCACAACTGGCTATTTTGATGGAAGAGCTCGTTCAATTCCACGAGCTGGTTGAAGTGGCCGATATCGTTCAGCGGAGGATCCTTGAAATTAATCGTTGAGTTGTTTAACTAGGACTCTACATCGCAGATTTGGGTTCGTAGTACCCCGTCTTACCGCAAACTCTCCACACTTGACAACATATCGCTTTCTCCCCACTGGCCGAGTTCTCCTCTTTTGAGTCCACCGAGAGTGAGCTTAGACGAAAATGAGGTAAAATTTTTGGCGGAAGTCTCAAAATGTTTCCGTTGGCCTTAATGGGTTGAGGATTGACGGAGTCGTTTTTTCACATATACCTGACGCACAGTGTAAGAAACAATCCCAAATTATGTCACAAGAAAGTTGCAGAATTAATACTCAATAAGTTAGTGTTTGAAGCATTATCAGTCTGTTTCCGATTTTTAAACGGGAAATGTAAATTTATGTAAATTGCACTCATTGCTACTAGAATATATTTTTGTGCAAGTTTCTACCCGATCCAGAAACAACTCAAAACACCGAAATCGAAATATTGGAGGAAACGAGAAGACACATATCCCAGATGGGTTATAGAGCTCATATCAATCATTTCAGAGAATTCGGGGTCAATTTCTTACATTTTGACCTCGCAATTGAAAAAAGTGCCCTCACACCCCAACTCTGAGACGTACCCAAACAGAAATTGAATTTTTTGCTCGATTCTTTTTATGACATGGAGATCTAACGGTTCCTATAATATGGTTTGCAAGAGTTCAGCTCCTGATATTAGGATTTCAACTTTGCCTAACTAGCCGTCCCGGGTGCTCTCCATCTGCTACGTGTCCATAGTAGCCCAAGAAGACAAAAAAAAAAGGGAAAACAACAACTAGTAGAAAAGCGGCCTGATACGACTGTCTCGAAGAGCTGACTACGAAATCGACTCAATAGTTTGATATTGAATGACGGTATTAGGCTGCCTTGGGCGTGCACTGACCTAAAATGGCTGTTGATGAAACGCGTCTGATGAAGCACAAGACCACAGGTTGATCAACAACTTGGCTTTCTTGACAAAAATATTGAGTTGTCGATGTTGAAATGACTTATTGGAATACACAAATGAGGTAAAGTCGCGATTGAATCAAGAATTTCCTGAGTTTCACACTCTGACGCCTCGTTGTTGTTAGCTTGGGTCAGTTCGAACAAACTTACAGGCGGAAACGCGAATTGAAACGAACACGAAGTTCTCAATACTTGTCATTGGGCTGATATATGTTGGGTGACATTGATTTGGGACAAAAACATTCGCTCATGACGATGTTCGAAGATCCTCGAAGACGCTGTCTAATTTTTGCCACAATACGATTTACTTTTTCTTCGAAGTGTCTTAGACATGAAGATTTTGGTCATGTATATTGACTTCTGGGACTGACTTGGAACTTGGGCCTGCTTAGTGGCCACGGACTCGCATAATACAACATGCGCAAGATTCAAAACTGTGACACCAAAACTCAACCAAATCTGATGTGAATAAAACAAATCAACTCTCCTGAACGTATTCTGTATGTTGAGCAGAATACTTTACATTTTAGAAGCTTCTGTGTGTTGTTATGAGGTCGAAGATTTTTTCACTCAAAGAGTGCCTTTTTTCGAGTTGTTTCAACAGTAATCTGGAAGATCCTGGTTATTTCAAATTACAAAGCATCAAGAGTTTGTATGATACCATTGGATTCAGTATTTTGCGGTTACGGCAGGTTCTACGCCCTATTTTCATTCTGAGGAAGGAGGGGACGGATTCTGACGCCATGGAGGAAGAACAAGATAAAATAATGGCTCTACGGCAATGATGACTCAGCTGGCAATATATCCTGTCATTTGCTTTACGTTTATTTGGTATGTGTGACGAGAACTGCATGATTCTGAAAATGCATGATGTAATTTGGCCTGAGAGACGGCTGCCTCGCCCAATTTTGAACACCGCATAGAAATGTGACAGATAACCGTGCGTTCGGTCGACATGTCGTACTTTATGTGAATTTGAGCGCTGCTGAGGGTTGAACGGGGCTTATTTGAAAGTGCATGTTTCAGAGGTCTGAAATTCGGCAGGAAGTCAGATTTTGAGATGCCCAAGCCACCGAGGGGAAGTACTGAACTTTGATAAGCACGGTCGGGAGATAATTTTGAAATTTGGGTCACAAGAACTGCTTATCCGTCCATTGTTTATGGAACCGAGGGTTGGGCGCATTGAGAGGCTCTAGATGGATGATGACAATTCAGATTTCAGTTTGAAGTATAAAAAATGAGCGCAAGTACACTTGGAAGGGTCCAGCGTCGTTCTTAGCACTGGATTATCGATGATATTCGAGAATCTGGAACTAGCTGTCAAAACTTTGTATTTGGAGTTGATTTTGGTTGTTTAGAGCTCGCAGAAAGAATGGATTGATGAAATGTGAAATGTTTCTGCCTATCTTGAGCTTCTGAGAGTGACATGGAAGTCAGAAGATTGTTAGTTGATCTTCACGGCACGGTAGCTTCTTGAGTAGGGATTGAACTCGAGAAAGGTGCTGATAGCTTGCTACGCCCAAGGGAGAGTGAATATAAACTTTTCGGGGCTAGTCGAGGGCTCTCTTACCATCTTACCAGTCATGTCTCGGTGACATAAGAGCTGCGAACACAAGTGGTCTGGTCATAGCGCTGATCCGAAGCGCCAAGCAAGGCATAATGTGGACAGCACTGGGTTAATGGCAGGAAATTGAATAACGATGAGCTATATGAAAGCGTCGTTGCTGAACCTTAGGTTGGAACCAAACGAATTTCTAAACTTTGAATATTGCATTGAGAGAGACCGCGAGAGTCAGCTCGCGAAGGTCACGACCGACGAAGATGATAGTAGGAGGACCTAGGGGCTTTCTTGTTACACTCATTCACATCCGAGTGCGAAAACGTACCGACTAAGTGGATGATGGATGCGAGCAAAGGTTGAACGTTCAATTACTACATGGAAATGTGCATTACCGCAAACAGGAGAAATGCAGCAAAAGGGAGCTTTGCTTTTGGACGTCTGAATCTACATTCAATGCGGTGTAACACCTGCTACAAGTTCTCATCCTTCCGTTTATTGATATTCACCTCTCAACTTCGCTCATTCTCTTCCATTGTCTTAGACAATAGTGCAGCCGAAAGGAATCACGCCCCGGGCGTATTTCGAGTTCAATCCGTTGTCCTTTGGAGGAGGGGTGGGTTTGTTAGTGTTCTGAGGAGCGGCCATGTCTGTTGATGGTAACCAGAAGGCAGGGTGGCGTCTTAAATAGTTTTAGGGCTGACTCTAATTCGGGTTGACTCCGGGCTCGTGTTACATTTTTTGGTGGTGTTTCAGGTTTGGTCTCATCCACCTTCCAATTTGGGACTCTACAATGGCGATTGCGACTACAAGCCTATTGCGACCGCCCAAACGAGAATAGATGGGATAGACAGTTAATGCTTTATTATTTCACTAGTCGCATTCCCAGGGAGTATGATTCATATCTGATGTTACCTTCCTGAATTGGTCTACGTGCGTACTTGCCCACGACGCTGAGGTATACAGCTAGATTATTGAAGTACAATCACATCCAAGGATTCTAAAATCCAAAATCTCAGAAGGTTATAGATGTCTGGCAATCTTTGTCTCATCAGAGCCACGCCCCATTCAGATCTGCTTGAGTCCAACAGTGCAATGTCTCTCATACAAGGTCCTGAGCAAAGATAGTAAATAGTCTCTCTACTGATGGATGGCC